>CM021109.1:606139167-606873146 GCA_007115665.2 Sequoiadendron giganteum | reverse complement strand
GAGAGAGGTGAGACAAAAATAGAGAGAGGTCTAGGTAGATAGAGGGAGGAGATAAAGAGAAAAATAGAGGGAAGGAGAGAGGGAGGAAGAGGTAGGGATGGAGAGAGAGAGGTGATCGTGATAAGAGAGAGGAGGGAGGAATAGGTAGGGAGAGAGGGGCGAGATAGAGAGAAGTGAGATAGGTGATAGAGATGTGTGATGGAGCTTAAAATTAGAGAGATAAGGAGGAAGGTGGAGAGATTGAGATGGAAGGATGGGGGAGAGAGAGAGATGTATAGAGGGATAGGTTAGATAGAGAGAAGTAGAGAGCAAAGGTGGGTGAAAGGAAAAGAGAGGGAGAGAGAGAGGGGGAGAAAGAGAGGTGAGATAAAGAGAAGTAGAAAGGGAAGGAGAAAGAGAGGGAGATGGAGAAAATTAGAGAGGGAGGGAGGGAAGGAGAGAGAAGTGAGATAGAGAGAACTAGAGAGGGAAGGAGAGAGAGAATGACAAGCTAGAGAGTAAAGAGAGCGAGGGAAGCAAAGAGAGAGAGAAAGAGAGGAGAGGGAGGGAGGGAGGGATAGGTAGGTGTAGAGAGTAGAGAGAGATATATAGAGATTAAAGGAGAGGGATGAGAGATAGAAAAATGTAGAGAGCGAAGGAGGGAGGGAGATAGATATTGGAGAGGGAAGGAGAGAGAGATGGACATGTAGAGACATAGTTCTTGAGATCAAGGAAGATATTGTTAGATAAAGGGATGGAGATAGTGAGAGAGAGAGAGAGGTCTAGAGAATAAGAGATGAAAATGAGTGAGATAGATGAAATTAGATCTCCTGAGTACTAAAATTTGACCTTCTGATTACTGAAATTTGACATGTTCATTATTGAAATTTGACTGTCTAAATTTTTTAAGATCTTCCAAAATCTAGAATTTGCATAATAACTCTTAGAGATCTGAAACCACTAAAGCGAAAATCTAGTTCTGTGCAAAGCAGGCCATTTGGCGCTCACCAAATGACTCATCACATTGGGCGCATGCCAAATGACTCATCACATTTGGCGCCAAAAGGCTTGCTTTAGACGTGTTAATTAACAGGATTTGCTAAATTTTCTCATATTTTTAACCATGCTCCCCATCTCATTTGCATGTCTTTCAATGCAAGTTCATAAAAAAACCCGTGACAGTGTTAACCTCTATCTTAGCTATCTAAATATATAATTGTTTTTTCATTTTGATTTAGTTAAGGTTTTGATCCGTGGCTTCTATTGTAAATGCCTTCATTTTTGGTCAAAAACCAACATGTGCTAGGTTTAGGATAGATTTTTACACATTCATCGGAATGTGAAACAAATTAATCTTTTTGAAACTAGACTCCATTCTACACATGATGAAAAAAATAAATCAATTTTTGATTAGTTTGCAAAAAAATTGGGGGGGAGCACGCTCAAATTTCAGCTTTTCAGGATGTGTCCACTTTGAAAATTCATAAAATATTATATATTTATTAAAAAAATTATCCGAAAGAAGGAGAATAAACTACATGGTGTTAACTAATTTCTCACCATTGGGATTTTTGAATTTCTAAAAAAAAGTTAACCAAAAAGGGGGGAGCCCTCAAGTGCTATGCTATTTTTTTTGATAAAAACAGGACCTATTTTGGTCCCCTTTTGAGACCCTTAATCTTCATTAGTTTCAAAAAACAATAGTATCGTAGAAACTAGACTCAGAGCACTTCAACTTTTGTTCTTGCCGCATCTTGAAATTTTGAGTGTAACTATCTTCATTTTCTCGTGCAAATTTTTTTTTCCTGATGTTAGAAAAAAAGGGGCATCTTAAGAGCCAAAATTATGTCACAGATTGGTGCACTTACCCCACTTGATGGAAAAAGCATCAAATGCAAGTGGTGCAAAGTTGCAAAGTGGTGCAAATTTTGTTCTGCAACTTGTGTGATCAAGCGGACTATTCCAACACGTCCAAATAGGTATGTTTACGCTAGGCATGGTCCTCTTTTGCACCGAAACACATGGAATCGATCCGAGCTATGTTCCATCAGATCGATCCCTTAGGTTGGAGGAGTCTAAATTTGCAAATTTGTAAGTTTTTTAAAGCAAAAAATTTGAAATGATATTGAATGGCCCACTTAGCACTCATTGCATCTAGGTGATGCTCACAGAGGTGAGGCACTAGGCCTTCCCGGGATGTCACCCATTCCAGTATACTCCAGCTCAAGCGCTTAACCACAAAGTTTTTTCCCCAAGGTTAAGCCCACTTAGCGTGCAACCCCATTTGCAAAACCTTCAGCAAGTGTTGTGCCTTTTGATACATTCATTATAGATCCCCTTTAGCTCATCAATTGATAAGTAGGAGGTATTTTCTACAATGTGTCAAATTGTGATATTGCTATCAGGATTCCATTGAGCAGTCATTTGTAGTATTAGATATAGTTCTAGCTTCTACAGTATTGCACATGATTGCAGACAGTTTCAAAGGTCTAGATGACATCAATAGTTCACATTACTCAAGAAGGATGAACATCTTAAAGACATTTGTGGAAATCAGGACAAGTAACCTTCTTGTGGACTTAGGGTTGCAATATTTGATCTACAACATGTTCCACCATTTCTTCAGTAGGATCAAGAACACACATAATGAAGGTGTGTTTGTAGCCATGAAAGATTATGGTTTGAACTATCCAGAAGAGTGATGTTTTTCTCGACCAACCATATCTATACCATGGTTTGTTTGGAAACAAGGATGGGTTCTCTCTTCATCGACATATACATTATTCCTCGATGTTTTTGATGAGCTCGAAATATGCTCATAATTTGAATATTATGATGTATTTTTAATACCCTTACTCTTTTGCTGATGGTTGTTTAAACTCTTTGATTAAAGACTTTTTATCTAAAATCAGGTAGTATCCTGTAGCAACACATTCCTATATTCCTGCAGCTTAACATCTCTATGTGTTTGTATTTATTTCCCTATTTGACCTCCCAAATGATTGATATAATGCATGTGGTTTTTGGATAATAAAATGGATTTAATGTGTGATTAATGAATGTGTATCATGTTATTGTGCGTGTGATTTCTTTCACTTCTATCACCATGTGTATCGTAGGTTGTTGAAAGAGGCATGAATGAGTCAAAGCGCAGGAGATCTCGGCCCTACAATAAAGTCCATTTCCAGCATGGCATCAAGGAAGTTGTTCTAGAAAAGACTCTCTGGCCGGGTCGTTGGGAGGAAATCTAAATGATCATTAATCCAGGAAGAGTGGAATGCTAGATTCTCTCTGAATCGGTTGAACAAACATGCTTTCATTTATGAGAAGTCTGTTCCTCGACGTCAGGAGGCATTTATGTGCACGTCTTTCTTTGTTAGAGTTATGTAGTTAGTTGCTTTTCTATAAATAAGTGTTCCTCCTACGTGAGTGAAAAAAAAAATAGAACAAAGTGTATTAAGATTAGTATTATAATGAGAAACAGAGTTTTGTGTTAGTTTTCTTACAAGCAGAATGATCAATGTATATGATTCCAAGTTTATGAATAAAAAATGAGTTTTGAGTTCAATTCTTGCCTAAATTGGTTGATGCTTGCTAAGGGGGCCCACTTAGTGAGTATCTATAGTTAGTTGTTTATTTCCTGTTGATTATAAGTTAGAATTTCATTCTTGAAGGTTTTAGTGCAAACTTAGACTTATATTGTTCTTGCAGCATAAGACCAGTTCATAGTTTGTTCCTTAGTAATAGTTGTCATGATTTCTGATTTAATTAAGTTATGCTTAAGTTAAGAAGAATTTACATTACGTTCCTGCAGCATAAGTAGAATTCCTTCCAAGCATTTATTTGTAGTAAATTGCGGCTGAAACTGGTTCTTAGTGCACATACAGTGCCGCTCCATTTCAAGTATATGTTCCCTAGTTTGACAATGTAAATGAACGACCATAAGAAGATGTTAGTCACCCGCTAGAATGTGCAATTCCCAGGTTAGGATTTTCCATGACTTTTATATCCTTTTTGTGAAATCGACCATCAGTTTTCACACCAGTGTTACAAGACTAGGACTCGCCTTGGACTTGACAAGGCATTTTTTGACTTGGACTCGGGTTCAGAGCCCAGACTCAACAAATAGAAAAACCTAAGAAATTTAAAGATTTTTAAGGGTTTAAAACCTGTTTCATGCACCCTTTAATAAATAAACCTTAAAGACACAATAGCATATTACTATGATCCCATACACAAACATACATCAATCAAATAAGTATAAGCAAAAATTTTAGCTGAAGGAAATAACACATTTAGATATATAAATATTGTGATATTGCTATCAGGATTCAATCATGTAGTTTTACAGGTCAGACTCATTGACCCATGATTCATCAGTAGTGGTTCATAAGAACCCATCTCTCATGATAATGAATGGTTCATAAGGAGGAAGATAAATCTTCATACATTTCTTCTATCACAAATGAGATAAGTGCTTGGTTTCATGAAGGTCATGAGACAACCATTAATGGGGAGTGGATACATGAAGAACTGATGGAGAATGATATTAGCTTCAGACCTGCTATAAAGGATAAAAAATTCATTTCAATGATGCAAGAGGTTTTTGGTTTCACTACCAAAATGAGCCTATGAAGAATGCATGTGAAACTCCTTTTGACCTTGAGGGTGTTCTTACTCCATCTCAAGGATAATGCATTGAGGATGACATAGATCAATGCTAGGGCTAACCAGTTAATAATTATACATGTGAATAAGTCAAACATGTACATGTCAATAAGAGAAGTATAAGTACTCAAAAACACGTAAGCCTCAGAAAGTATACACACGAATACATAGTATACACACGAATTAAAACAAAGTATATGCACGAATACAAGGTATATGCATGAAAACATGTAAACCACAAAGTATACACTCGAATGCACGTAAGTCACAAAGTATACACGTAGGTTGTAAAGTATACACTTGAATACACATAACTCATATCTATTGAACCATCAGTTTAGAATGCAAATATGGACATGCATTGATAAAAGATATTTGTATTAACCAAATAGCCATGTAGGAATACATCAATATATGTCGATATAAGTATGAAATATATGTACAAAATAGCCATATAGGCTTATGAGAATGCCATCTAGGCATACAATGTCAAATATGTCCAATAAAAAATATGTACAAAACTACCATGCAGGCATACAACAAAGGACTCTAGAATCAAAAGTCATTGCTCTCCATGCCCTGGAAATAAAATCTTTCCCTTTCCTTTTCGCTCAGATGGCGATAGGTCTATCACTCATTTTTTCTACGGTTGTGGAGTGCTCCTACTACTCCTAGGGTTTAGTTCATGGTGAAGTTTTAACTGTTACAATAAGAAGTAAAGACATGAATATATAGAAATTACATTATAAAAAATGATATATTTGACAAAATAATCACTTACAGCCATCTCACAATCTCTCTCCATGAGGGAAATATTCTCATACCCATGCTCAGGCATGCTCAAGCTCTGTATAAACCATACAAATAGAAATTAAACTACGTGAATCAATAATGGTTTGATTTTTCACTAACTAACATCTATAACAACAAATGTAAATGTAAATTTACTAATTTTTCTCATACCTCTTCTTTCAAAGCCATCGAGGATTGTATAGAAGATGTCACACCAATATCCATTTCCCTCATCACATTCGAAGGTGTATCGTCTCACAAAAACTAAAAATAAAACAACAAATTATTCAACGTAATCAACAATGTGCATGCATAAACTACAAAAATCTATTAAGTACTTGATTCATTAGTTAAACTTATTCTATTACCTGCATGAAGGTTTGAGTAATCCACCGCCACTGGGAAGTGTTCCATCAAAACCTCCAATATTAGTCTGTTCAACATCCAAAATTGCATATTAAATTACCATTTGTAAAACAATGCCATTAACATGCAATAAATTTATAATTGTTTACTAGTTACATACCCTAGTGATAGGTGTACTGCAGAAACAGGTTGGTGGGGGGCCGGTGTATCTAGTCTCAACACTGTGACCCTACAATTTTATTAAAATCATAAATTTTTTTTAGTTAATCTTGCATTTCAAAATCAAAATTTAATAAATTAAATTTAATGAACACATGCACTAACTTTTACCTGACTATCAATGCCATATGCCTCATGCAAAATGTCAACTACCCTCTCAATCTCCATAGCTGCAGACGGATCTTGTGTACCAGTCTCCTAAGGGTCGATGGGGTCATGTGAACAAGTAGCCCCGCAAGATTGACACACATGTGTTTGAAGGCCACCACTCGAAGACTCCCCTGGATGGCGCTATAAAATAGGGCTAGTATGATGGATGACACTCTGGGTCAAAGTGCTGATTGCATGTAATGTCTCTACGTCAGCACTTTCCTTCATGATGGAACGCATAACAACATGCTCATGAGGTGGCCTAACGAGAGCTCGTCTACCTTGCCATGTAGGATCCGGTTGTGCACCAGGTCTATCTTGAGCTGACCCCCCACCTCTCCCCTGGAAATCCCTCATATCAAAATAATTTGGGATTTTGTTCAATATGAACTCACTGTATAGTTTCCTAAGGAAATATTGCAGGACCTCGCAATTGTTGCATGGTGGGTAATCGAAGACCATGTACTACCTATCATAAAACTAGTCCACAATCTATTGGTGGTGGCACCAATGGATAGGAAAACTCTTCGCATTGAGGGTAAGATTTTGATTTGTGCGTGGGTCGATGAATAATGAGCACAAATCACCTTTTGTAATTTTTAAATCTTTCACATCCTTGTATGATAGTTTATTTTCATAATATTCCCTAGCCGCCTGCCTCCTATCTTCCCATCTAGTTATTTGTTTGCTAATTGAATCTACGTTTTTTAACATATCTTTCATTGAATTTGCTAGGGTCATTCTTTCTGTGGTTGAACCATTTGGATCACTCAACCTATTGATCAAATCCTCAATTTATTTTTTGTTGTTCTCAATTTCACTCATTAAATTTTGTTGAGTGCCAGGAGGGGGTTGAGTGATTGGTGGAGGAGGTTGATGTTGTGGTTGATTTTGATCTTGAGGATTTGGTTGGTCTTCCTATTGAGGATTTTGAGGGTTTGTAGGTTGATTTGCATCTCCTAAAAATTCAAACAAATAGATATCAAATTCAACCTAAAACTAACAAATTCAAAACAAAAACCATAGAACCCTTACCTCTCACAGCTCCTCGCCGTCGTGGCACCATCATTGTGAAGAAATAGGGATTGTTGGTGAATAAATTCTCCTCCTAGAACGCGAGCGCGATATTGTGGGGTTTTGGGCCACAGGTGCAACAAAAAAACCAGTCAAAATACAAATAAGAGATTTGCATTTGTTTTTTTGCTTTTAATAGTCAATAACGTGAGCGCGTTATAATGTGCTCGCATTATTTGTTTGTAGCTACTGAGACCTAGCCTAGGCTTAACAAAGACATAACACGAGCACATTATAATGCACTTGCATTATGGTTTTCAAAGTTTTTTTTGAGGGTGTCCACATAATTGCTACCCATTTCCATGCACCCGCCATAATATAATAAGTATATTATGCTAAATCTTTCCATAATTATTACTTTGAAATGTTTTATTAGTTTGATGAATGCCTTATGACCTTGTGTGATGACAAACCCTTCCTGCAGCCTCTATTGTTGAACTTCCTATAGCCATGTCTAAAATAATGTTTGCCTTAGTTTAATGCTTAATGAATGTATAAATGAAGTGATGGATTGTCTTAAAGGTTGAACGTGTTGAGCTAATTTTCTGCCTCAAGAATAGCTGGCAAGATATTTTGTAGGTACCATGATTGAAGGAAGGAATTCAATTCGCACTTGAAGGATAGAAGACCAAATCAAAGAAGACTGGTTCAGCAACAAAAGAATAGGGAGGCAGTTTCAACTCATTCGCCATGCAAGTGGAGTGTTTCAAAAATCTAGCTCAGGCGTCTTGATGGTGCATAAATCTAGGATAATGGCACTTTAAGACTGATGAACTGATTTGACTTAATTCTTTTATTTCCATCCACCTCTTTACTAAGTTAGTTAAATGTAATAAAGACTTCCCATTTTATAAGGGAAGGTTAGTTAGTAGTTGGATTCAGTTTCAATAAATAGCCCATTCTCCTTCAGAGAATGGGCTGGAAGATTGCTGTTGTAATATGTTTTTAGTTTTCATAAATATAGTTGAAGATTATGAGCTATGTATTTGTCTATCTTGAATTAATAAAGTGTTTATGAAATTTACAGTCTAATCTGTTGTTTACCTTTGGCATTACCTAAGGGGTCCCACTTAGGGAACTATCCATACTTTCATTCTGCAAGTTAGAATAGCTGCATTTCCTTTTCATAGAGGTTAATGTGACTGTTCCTGCAGCTGACAAAAACACAGAGCTGCCAATTGTTCCTACAAGCACTAAATGCAGAATAGTTTTATCTTTCAATTTTCTTTTCCAAGCAAGTTATCCAGTAAAGTTGTTTCCAGTAATTCAAATTCCAGTATTAAGCATCTTAGGAAATCATGCATGTCTGGGAAAGGTGATTAGTGCATATATTGTGCTGACCCATTTCAAGTTTATGTCCCTGGGTTGATGATTAAATGAGGTTCTTTAGTAGGTTATGACTGTTGGTTGTGATGTTCAAATCCCTGAGTAGAGGAATTCATGTTCCTAGTTATTAAGCTGATTAAAGAACACTACAATGTTCAAGGATGACCTAAGGATCTAAAGAATTGTATTTGATTTGATGTTTAAATCTTGTGGGATCAATTTGGATGGTGATTATGGAGTAAGACCCTAAAGATTAGGATTGACTTTGTGGACTAAGGTTTCAAAGGGGTTTATCACTGTGATGCTTAGGGAATGGAATAAATTTTGTATGGATTTAGGTTTTATTTGGATGGGGGATAAGGTTTGATTTGGATGGTTTAGGAATGGTTGAAGGTTTAGATTGATTTAATTTGATATGAATGGGATATTTAGGTTTGATTTAATAGTTTAAGAATGGATTAAGGCTTTGGTTGGATTAATTAGTATAGGGAGATATGGACTAAGGTTATTATGGACTACTTTTATAACATTATTTTGAATATTTCCCAATGAAAATATGTGATTTGTTAATGAATTATAAATGAAGTATGGTATGCTCTATTGTTGATCAAATTTAGTGAAGTTTACCCAAGGCAACTAAATTTAATAGTAGTATAACATGAGTGAAAATGATATGTCATTCATAAACTATTAAAATGAAATATTTCAATAAATCAATAGATATAACATATTATTCATCATATATCAACCATTATAAAGTGATTATACATTAAAAATTTAAGTTTCAAAGTAGGAAAACATGCACACAACAAACAAAATATTTTGAATATGGATTTTTTATATAAAAGTGTAGAGTAGTTATGTATGTACATATACAAATTTGGTATATATACAAACTCAAAACAATATTTATAAAATGTGGCATATGTCATCTCAAGGTATATATATAATGTATATCTCAAATAGCTATGCCATGTCAAGAAAATCCTAAACTTGTGGTGGATCATCAAAATGTAGCCTCTTCACACTACCTAATGGATGAGAAGTTGGCTGCACAATAACAATTTGAAACACAAATTAGATTAATTATCTCAATGGTAAATAACTTAGACTACTAAATAGAAACTTATCTACTATTTTTTATAACTTTTAAAGTAACATCTAAACTGTACTAAACTATAATTTCTCAAAAATGTCAATTAAAGTCAAATTCAATTCTTTATTACCTCAAACCTTTGTTTTTTTAATGAAAAACATTCAACAAATGATACCTAACTTAGGAAAAACAAGAGTCCTACCATATTTAAATGGTAGAGGATCCACATATGTGGATTAGGGAATACTCTATAAAAAGAAAAATAAAATTGAAAAAACTAGTATATAATTGCTGACAAACAAACATAAACTAAGCATATATCTACATATATATCTACTAGATATAAAAAAACATATACCCAAATCGTTGATGCAACTGAGATTGTTTGAGAAGAACTCATCACAGATGTAGTTTCATCAACTTCTTATACATTAAACATGGAAAAATGTAATACTACAAATGTAAATTTACGTATAACCATAATATATTTGAAATTGACAGCTAAATCACTACAATAAGTTATATACGTTCTAACTAAACTATTAATTCAATCAAAATTTAGTTCAATGACCTTAATTGTGACTCATTCTACAAATGAAAGTCTCTGAGGATGATTAGGTGTTTTAGTATATGGCATGATAAAAGGTGTCACATAACTCACATATGGAGTACACTACAAAAGTAAAGTAAGATTAAGATAGAAATTAGTGTATTTAATTAATCACAATTTAAATGATATGAGACAATAAAAGAGTTCTACATGTACAAAAAATTATACCATGTCTAGGCCAAATTCAATGGCTAAAAGAGTACCATGATGTACTTCTCTAATTTGATCCTCGAGTATCAACTATTCATTCCCACTTAAATATATATTAGTAATGTACTATTTAGTATAATAATTTTAAATGAAATGCACTATGAAATAAATTTAAGTTTTACCTATACATAAGTTTTCTATTATTGCTCCTCATCTCCAACCATGGATGGCTCTCCATCTGTTCTTCCCTCACACATCTCCATTTATATAATAAATCATGCCATCTCATCTCCTCGGGGTGTCACATCATGGAGGTCTCATACTTAGCTATTGTAGGGGAGGCTCAGTAGTATCTCCCATACGACCTAGACATATATGCCTGCACATTTACAATGATGAGGCACAAAAATATGTCTAGATGTTGATGCTCCACCAACACCAACTAAACCACCATGAGTATCACTATTAGGTAGCCAAAAAAATTGTGAAGAGTGTGTAATCAAATGGCTAGTCAAACTGTGTATGACCAAAGAGACTATGCATTGTTGTGTTTGTAACAATGTTAGGATGGGATTCTAAAGGTGGGGGAAGAATACAAGGAGGAACAACATATGGGCCTTGCATGTGAAATATTGCCTTAGGTCTATCTTGGGGCATTCCCATATCTACTCCCTAAAAAATGCCTGAAATAAAAATAGTTCACATGTTTGCCTAAAACAAACTTTGCATATAATTAAATGGGAAGAAAATAAAGATGGAAATCAAGATTGTTGTTGTGTGGTTTATCAAACACCATCCAACAAAAATCCAAAATTTTTCTTTTTATTCTCTCATGTGTACACTCTTTTATGGAAAATTTTGGTTTATGTAAAGCAACATGTTATCTAGGTTTTTATATTCACAAAATATTGGGCTATTTTGGCTTTAGATATTTCTAATTTTTTAACCTCATCATAGCTCAAATCATTACCATATTGCAAATCTTCATTTCTCTCCATTGTTGAATCAAAGTATGTTGCCTTGTGATGTCTTGTAAATGACTTAGTATGACCTCTATATTAAGTGTTACTGAATGCAAATGAGGGTGGTGACGATCTCTGTCAACAATGTTCTTCAACTCAGTCACATTTATCTCAATTAAATATTGAATTGAATGAGGATATGGTAGAGGGTTTGGTGGATAATATTCCATTTAAACCTTGTTTAAAATTAAACTTTTTAAAATTAACATGATTTTAAACTAATTACTAAAATCTATAAAAAAAACTAATATATATGCCAAAAAATTAGAGAAAACAATTAAAATGATGAAAAACGCAAAGAAAATGACTTACCTCACTTTCTAATGCTAAAATATGAAGAAAATTTGATATTTATTTTATCAAACTACAAAAAAGAATATCGATTTTTGATAGATATACATTATCCACTCTTCTTGTGCATCACTATGTGAAGTTTGACTATCACAATGCATAAAAATGATGGCTTTTTTACATATAGTTCTCTAAAACGGATGTCCGTTTCAGAGAGCTTTTTAAATATTAAAATCTCTCCAAAATGGATATCCATTTTGGAGAGCTTTCTTATATTAAATAAAAATCATTTTGAAATAGATATCAATTTTGGAGAGCATTTTTTTATAAAATATTTGACATCTGCCAAGCCCTAACCTCAACATTTTTTTTGGAAAAAGGTGAAAAAACTTGAATGATTATATTAATATAAAGTGAAAATACGTAGAGGCATGACAATGCCATTAGAGATTACATATTGAAGCTTAAAAGGGGACCAAATCTAGACAACTTGTCCCATGAAAATGTGCAAAAAATTAAAGAAGCCAAAACCAAAGTCCAGGTCAAAAAATAAAAGTAATATGAAAAACACCAAAAAAGCTAATTGAAAAAGGGTTTGGGTATACCTGACGCTCATACAACACCAGGGGAGGCATCAAAGTCCAAAATCCATTGGAAGTCAATCATTCATTCTAGGTTGTAAAATTTCTTGAGAAAAAAACACCCCATGCATGTTGTAGCTCTATGTTGCAACAATGAAACCGTGCAGAAGTTACCAAGGAAAGGAATCCATTCAACACTACCATATACCATGTGCCCATACTATGGAAGTCGCTAGTGTGAGATGCTAACACCAAGCCTTACCAAGGTAGGGGTTTCATTCAAACCTTGAATATTATGATTTTTAAACAAAATGGAGGCCAATTCCTTCACCATTTCCTTTGACTTGCCAATGTTGAGAAAGGAGGCCACAAAATGTGAAGTGATGTTTGTCTTCACCCTATAACACTAGGATACCCTGATCAAATCAACATATAGGACCATCATAACTACTTTTAGGTCCATTCTAGATGAGTGTTTCATCTTTAATTTCAGGCGTTAGTCTAAGATGGTGCTATCAAAAGTCATCTGGTGATTTGAATACATGAGGTGGATGGGAGTGTCCATACTCGATGTGCTCACAAGACAATAACCAAAGAAAGGATGAACAAAAGGGGTGGTTATAGAACTCTAGAAAGGGAAAGTTTCTATATGAATGCACAAATCCAGTGAGGGGAAATTACTTCCAAGATATTTCAGCAAATGAAGTACTTGCAAATTTGATGAGGCTTTAATTACACTTGTTTTTCATGACTGCAAACTTGTGAAATACTTCGTAGATAATTTGGCATTGATGATGAGACCAAAAAATACCTAGCAGTATATTTGGGAATTTATGACTAAGGATCAACCGTACCGAGAGTTTCCTTTTGGAGGTGGCATCGAATTAACACTATATTGATAAAAATACACATAATAAATGTATATCCCATCAAATTAGGAGTATGTGGGACCTTAGTTAATGATTTAATTAATTTAAACACCTGTGAGACACTTATCTCAAAGCCTTACTACCGCATGGTAGCAATTTTCAAGATGAGAGGACCAAGATTTGGGGAGGATGCTTAGAGAAGCATACTGATGGAACATGTTGAAAAGCTAAGCTAGTTGATTGCATTTGGCGGTAACTGTATTAGTTTTTTTAAAATGTAAGACACTTTAGCAGTCACCACCACCTTTTATCTACTTAAAGAGCCCAACTGGCACTCTAACTAATTGTCCTTCATTGGTTATATGCTAGGGTTGAATACAAAGATAAAACGTGTTGGTCATCACAGATGTAGATCTATGATGGAGTTTGAGAAAAGATGTATCAAACTTCATGTGTACACTTTGTACTGAGACTAAAATGACAACTAGCCACTAGCACAATGATTAGAATCCTATGATTGTGGAACCTCCATAGAATTGTGCCCAATTGACATGTGGCATGGATGGAATTGAAGCTCCAATTAATTTTTTTAGAATTTATCTCAAGGTCTTGTGGTGGTAGGCATGTGGCAATGCCACATAAGAATTAAGCTAGCTTTCATGGATGCATCTTGATATTAAGAGGAGTGATGCAATCCTCCCCCTTTTGCATCTTACCACTAATGTTAGCAGCCCTATAACCCACCTTCCCACCTCCTTCAAGGATAAAAAATTCCTTAATTGTGCATTTATGACATGTGACACTAATAGGTATCTAGGTGGGAAAATTTAATGTCACAAACAAGAGGCTCCCCACAAGATGGGCCCATAGCACATATTTCCACTATCTTTACCTTTAGGACATTCCTGAAATTCCTAAAATTGTGCATGGGTATGACATGTGGCCCAAAGTGACCATAATGGGAAATGTTTGAGTCATCAACATAGTCAAAACAAGGAATAGACAATACATTAGTCCTCATGATGCCTATAAAAAAATTGCTAATTTTAGTGGCCTATAGTACACCTTTCCACCTCCTTCAAGGGAAAAACATTCTTTAATTACACTTTTATGGCATGTGGCATTAACAAGTATCTAGCTAGGAAAATTCCATGCCACAAACAAGAGGCTTCTCATGGGATGGGCCAATAGCACATCTTTTCGCTACCTTTACGTTTAGGAAATTCTTGAAGTTGTGTGGGTATGACACATGACCTAAAGTGACCATAATGGGAAATTTTTGGGTCACCAACATAGCTGAAACGAGGACCCAATAATACATTGGTCCTCATGACACTTATCAAACCCTAAGCATAGAGCTGATCTTTTGTGATTTTCTTAGAGAAATACAATGCAGGGTGCATGATATTCTGCACCTTTAATTCAAAAAAACAATCAACCAACTCTGCACACCAGCTCTATGGAGAAAATATTATCCCACAGCTCTAGAAATGCCACACCCTTTGCCTTCTTCACAAATGATTTGTACAAAATCCTCAATCGTGAGAAAATTAGATGAATTAATTCAAAAAGTTTCAACCTCCATTTAATATTATTATAAAAATATTAATATTAATATAAAAATATTCTTATAATATACATAATAATATATTGATATATTATTATATTATATAATAATAAATATTTATATATTGTTAAATTATATAATAATAAATATTTATATATTGTTATATTATATAATAATATATAATAACATATAATACTATTAATATATTATTATATTAGTATTTATTAAATTATATAATATAGTAATAATATATTAGTATATATTATAAATATAACATATTAATATTAGTATGCTATGTTATATAATTATTATATATATTATATAATAATTATATAACATATATAATAATAATATATATATATATATATATATATATATATAATAAGAATAATATATAATAATAATAATTTATATTATAATAATATTTATATTATAATAACATAATAATAATAATAATAATATATATATTATAATAATTATAATACATGTGAACTATTTAGGTGAAAAATGGTGCTCTCTGCTCCAAAAAGTTTCACAACTTCTACAACCTCCCACAAGGATCTTCACGGGCACTCCACTGTGATGGACCATGGAAGGGTGGGTTTCGGGGGTGTGACATCAACATTTTCATGCCCAAATGTGGATTCATGAGCATCTTAGTCTGAGCATGGGCATTCACGAGAGGGGAGAGGCATCCCTCTTCGTTCTGTGATGAATAAAGGCCATTGCCTCTCTATTAAGGAGGCTCTGCATAGTGATAAAGCCAAATTTTCTCCTCCTAACTGACAACCTTGACATCAAAACCCTAGTTGGCGCCCACAAAACAGTCAAGATGTGGCCAGTGGGGCAGGGCCCCTGCTTTCTCTTCGCCCCTCATCCACATCCCCTATGGTGCAATTGGATGAGTTTTCCATAGAGCGGGAGGATTTTATGCAAGATTATGCCCTAATCTATAGATTCACAAAATTATGGCCAATTTTATGCGATCTACACACATGGGTTTCTGAGAATTGGAAAGTATTCATGAAGGGAGAAATTTGGATTTACCCCTGTGCCAAGGGCTTTTTTATTTTGGAATTTGACTCTAAGGAAGATAAGGAGTTGGTGCTGGAAAATGATCCTTGGACCTTTCAAGGTGATTTTTTGTGTATGAAACCATGGTTCCCAACCTTTGATCCATAAACAAAAGTTTTCTCCTCAACTTATTTTTGGGTACGGCTACCATTTCTCCCTCTACAATTTTGGGAGCTTGATTACTTGCAAGCCATTGGGAACATTTTAGGGAAATATCACTGCACTTCCAAGGAAATAATCGATTATCAAAATTCCACCTATGCACAAATATGTGTTGAAATGGATTTATCTAATGACCTACTTGTTGAGATTATTTTGAAGGTGGGTAATAGAAGTTGGGTGTAACTTGTTGACTATGAGAAAGTCACCTTCAGATGTAGGTGATACTTTTCTATGGACCATCACACATCCTTGTGTCAGAAACAACCGGTTGTTGGGAAGTTGGCCTCCTTTGGGAAACCTTCCTAGTGAGATGGGGCTAATCCTCAACATTATGTCATTACTCCCAACTCCCCTCAAGGATCAACTCAACTCTATACTCCTTCTGAGGACAATAATGTTTTCTCATCAACTCCGACTAATGGGTCTGTGGTGGATTTCTTGATGGCAACATGTTGCGAAGCTAGTACTGATGTTGAGGGTCACCAACCAAAGGATGTTGCCTCAGCTTGCTCCCTTGCATCGATGGAGCACTTTGTGGTTACAAGCTTCGTAGATGACCCAAAAGTGGACCACTGTCATTCAAATGATGATGGTTGGACATAGTTAAAGAGGATAAAATAGAATCCTCAACATCATACAGTTTTGAGGTCCTCCAAGAAAGGAGGAAATATGGAATCTTAAGTCTTGATACTGTTGGTGGCATTAGTAAATTTTATCTAATCTAGAAAAGATTTGGTTTTTGATAGTGGCGTCAGGAATAGTAAGAAGGGATTTGAATGGTCCAACTTGAACATTGCTGATGTAACTTTGAATTGTATTAATTTAATCTTCGTAGCTCTGTTGTGTTTTATCGATCAAAAAAATAATAATAATTATAATACATGACTCGTTTTCTAATATATTATAAATATATTTATAATGAATATTTATTTTTTGCAAGGAACATATATCCATTTTGGCAAGAATAACAGATATCCATTTTTTATATTTAATATTAGATATCCATTTAAAAAAAAGTAGATATCTGTTTTTTTAAAAGTGGATATCTATTATTAATAGATATCCATTTTTATTTGGTGTTTACCAAACAATTGTATTTTTTACCAACCCAAGTAGAAAGTCAAAGTTAATTTCCACAATTTTGCCTAACTCAAATCACATTTTCTTTTTCATTGTCACTATTTGGCTCATCATGATCTTGCACTCACTTAATTTTATTAAAATAAATATGACATGTAAAAATCCCTTGCAATGATCAATGAAATATTTTTTATAATATATTATATTATTATATATAATATTATATTTATATAATATAATCTATAATATTTATATTAAATATGATGTATATTAATATATCCTAGTATATATTAATATTAATATTATAACATGTTAAATTTTAATATATAGCTAACCCAAAATAAAATCATTCTCAAGTAAAAGAAAAAAATATCCGTTTTTCTAACCTTTTTTTTCCTTGGTTATTGCTTCAGGATTGCTTTGGGATTTGGCTTGGGGGTGTCCAACCTAAAAAGTCAACTTTCCCAACATGTGTTTAGAAGGGTTGTAGTGATTTTTCAGGATTCACCCTTCGTGTTGATGACTTTTCTTATGCAAATTTGATGAAACGAAAACAGTTTATTCAGTAAATTGTTAGCATTTTACCAATATAATAACAGATAATTATTATTGATTTTCTACATGCACTATGTACATAAAGTCCTAATTGATAGGCTAATTGAAAAAATTCTATAACTTTTAAATGGTTACACATTTTTTGAATCCAAAAGATGCATCACATTTTATGCTTCACAAACTATTAGCTTAAAAAATATTCTCATAAATTTTTGACCATGTTAGGGTAGCTGGACAAATGGTTTTTAATATTTTTTAAAATTCTTCCGAGAAAATTCATAACTAATTATTCTCTTGCAAAAAAATTATAAAAATAATATACACCACATCCGAACATGTGTCCTCTACTTATATTGAAAGATTCAAATTTTTATTGTTATTTTTTCTCGTACTTTGGGTGGTCGGACAATCATCGACTTTTATTTTTTTTCCAAAATTTAAAGTACTACTTACATTGAAATTTTAAATTTTCACCAATTAAAATTATTTATTTTTCCAAAACAATCCGAGTAGCCTACAAACTACATTCAATTTTCTACAAATTCTATTCTTAAACATTTTTCAAATTATGTTAATAACCTATGCAAATTCTTATGTGAAGTTTCTTAAGTCTATTTTTCAGTATTTTCATTGCCACTTAAGGGCCTTCTTTGACCCTGTTGGTGTTTAAAATAACAACCCAACTAGGATTTGTAACTCTCTAAGAGATAGCCAACCTCTATACTGAAGAACAACAAAGACTAGTGGCCAATTGACAAGATTTAGTCAAAGACTGACATCTCCTACACTTCTGGCTCTGCAAGACCAAGGTGGGTAAACCTATACAATGCTCAAAACTTAACTCATTCATACACTGACATTGTTTTATAAAACAGATAACTCCCAATGCAAATATACAAAGGGAAGCATTGACTACCTTGAACTTGGCTAAATTCTTAGTAACTCAACCCTCTCTCGGCCATTGGAAAGCAGGACATACAACAATCCTAACAATAAGAACAAGAATGATTTTACATTTAAAATTGTTTCTAAGATGCATTGAGCTGCAAGATAAATCAGTGCCAATTCTGGGCCATGGAGTCAAATACATAAGACAAATTTATCAGCAAATGAAATTCAACCAGTGGATTTAAAATTGTTGATGCTTTGCATCAACTGATAGTGTCTTACACCAACAATCCCACTCCTATTATCCATCAAATTCTCCTTATCAAATCCAACCTACACACTTAAAATCACTATTATCTGCTCAAAGTATTTAACCATTTCTTTGAAATAGACCCATAAACAAATAACACAATCTCATGAAGTTTGAGATGATAAACTCAAAATACTTTGTATTATTAAATTCATATGATTTAACTGTACAAGTATGGAGACAAATTGAAGATATTCATGAAAATGCAAACACATTTCATGATTTATTTGCACAAACTGGCTGTACTTGCTCATGAAATCAAAAATTATAGCTTCTAGACTCAAAAATAACTTAGACTTAACAAACCTCTATCTACCCAGCCCAATACAAAAACTCAAAACCCTTTACAATGAGAGAATAAAAGAAGATATAGAAGAATGGAGGAAATAGAAGAAGCCCTAAATTCAATCTGTTGCAGACACATGGCAGCTCCATTCCCGTTGATCAATAAAAAAGAATATCTTCTCCTTCCTCCCTTTGCAGCAACAAACATATTCCTTCCAACTGCTTCAGCTCATCATTACCCAACAATTGAAAAATAGCCCATGTGGAGATTCTTCAAATTTTATCCAGCTGCTAAAAAAACCTCTTCTCATGAAAACCTGTTTCTATTTTCTGCTCTTCTTTTGCTGCAACAATACTTTTAGCAAATATTTTCCTTTTGACTATAAAGTGAATAAATTTACATTTCCAATGCTTTCCTTTGTTGCATTTTATTAGTGTTCCACGGGGATGCGTCCCCCCCAAAAAACCCCGCGTTTCCTAGAGAAGGACGTCTCAAAGACTTGGGGACTTGGGGGAGATGTCCCCCCACTAGGCCACCACCAATGCCACCATCCCACCACTAGTGTCACTATATCCAAGACGCTGATAGGACTTTGAGGACGTTGGGGTGTCCTCAAGACGTTTAGGGGATTCCTAGTTGTCTCCAAGATGCATAATTCTTATACTTATACATCTTTTTATAACTTTTTTTTCAAGTACTATATGTATTTCAACACCCTACTGCCCCCTCGCTACAGTCCCCTTGTCGTTCCCAAACTTAGGCCCCCCGTCCCCCCATTCCCGTCCCCAAAACCCCATGGAACATTGCATTTTATATTTAATCATTTAGTGAATATTAAATTCACTTCACATTAAAAATTTCCTCCATGCACTTTCACTTTCATTTTAAAATGTTTTCCTAGCAAGCATTTTTAAAATATCTCCATTTGTGCTTTCACGTTTCTCATATTTAAAAGGTTAGACTTGTAAATGTGAAAAATTTACAATTCTTTTCACGTGCCTTTTACTTCACTTTACATTTTAAATAAATTGCCCATTTTAACATATGAAAACACTTTGATATTTAAAAGTTTACCTTTTAGCCCCACTGTTTACTTGGTTTTTCCCTCGTGAAACATTTCACTTTAATGTTTATCCGTTCATTCAAAACAAAGAAGTCCCGAGGCCACCTCCTTTGTCTCGCACACCTCGCAAGACTTTGGCCATCGTCAACATTAATCTGGCGAGGCCTGCGAGATTACCCTAATTTCTCCTCATTTGCCATGTTCGAGCCTACTCTTTGGTGGATGTGTGGCCTCCATACTTCCTTCATCTGGTGCACTAGCCATGTCTTGTTTTCACCTGCACCAAGCTTCCTCTGAACTGTTCGCACACCCCTTTCATATCCCTGGCAGGCCTCTTACATGGCACGAGCTTTTGATTTTGAATGCTGGTCATGGGTCTTCACTGCTAGTCTTCTCCTCTTTTCCTGTTTGGTGTGCACCTCACCTACGCACTCCCCATTACTAGGCCATGCCTTCCCTTTCTGCATGCGCTCCATTACATATTGCGGGTCTTCCCTTTGCTTGGGTCTTCCAAGCATGCACCTCTTTGCCATCCATAGTTGGCCGTGCCCATCCTCTAACGAGCATGGGCTTCACTCTCCATTGCCCAGCCCTTCCTCCTTCATCCTGCGTAGGCACTCTCCTCTATGGTCTTCTCTGCTTCTGCTAGTAGCGACACCCTGCCACTCACTGTAGGCCATGCCTCTCTGCTCATCTCCTCCAAATTGGTGTGCGTAGCCCCTTGGTCTGATCTCCTCCATGCATGCCTCCCTGCTCCATCGTGCCTACTACTTTGATACATTTCATACTCCTTTATTAGACTGCACCCTCTAGTTCGAGCTTCAATGGTGTGTGACCAGATGCTTTGATCTCTCCCTTCAATTACTTTCACTTGAGAAACCCCAGAGCCACACCGTGATCCTCTATATTTTCTAGCAAAATATCCACAACTTGGGAGTAGAGGATAGAATTCGAGCTTTTGCAATATAAACTCATCTGTAGATTTGAAACTCTGCTCCTTGTTTTCCATATAATCAGGGACTTTAAAAAATGTCAAGTTGTATAAAAGATTTTCTTTTTCATTATTTATGCCTTGGACCAAAAGTATTTCCTACTGATGTCCCCTGTAGCAAACATTTGTCTTTGATGAATGGATTCCAATATTAAAATAATCCATGAATGAACAACATCAAACTTAGATCATCTGTTCTATATTATTGTTCCAAAAATCTCAACTTTTTAGTAACATGGAGTTGCCTCACACCATCAAGCAAGATTAGAAGTGTTATGACTTTCTTCATGACAACTCAAATGGACGTCATTGTTCCTTCCCATGTAAACCACTTGAAAAATAGTTACCCACATATCAACTAGATCACTTGATGGGATTGCAACACTGGAACCATTATAGGTTCATGACCATCCAAAGCATGTCGGATCCCATGTGGGTCCGGCTAAAATAAAATTTCATTTTCAAACAACCTTCTCTGCTAAAATTGTCTTGTTATTGCCTTTTAAATACTTCTGAAGTTGAAAAACGAACTGGGTCTACATCAAAATCAGTTTTTTGACACTTTTGGAAAATGGGCAAAACTGACCCAGTTGCCTCAGGAATCAATCTGGGAAACTGGTCAAACGACCTCATGAAACCATAAAAAATTGCAAGCATATAGTCATTTGACCCAAAATTATAGTGTAAAAGATGGATCAGAGAAATCAATTACGAGGAACCGGATATTAATCAGCAAAGTTGCTAAGTCAGGATCTTTTGAAACAACAGCAGTTCAAAACCAATTAGAACACACTCGACTGCTAATTTGTAAAAATAGCAAATCAACCCCTGGCAAGTTGCCATCAGACATGCAAATTCATTGAGGTACCCTGAGCACGTGTGCAAAACGAATTACTTTGAAACATGACCGATCAAAAGATACTGACGGTTGAAGTTGGTCTTTCAGGAAGGTTGTCAGGAATGTAGCTGCAAAACATAACAAACTGCATTTGGTTTCGATCTGCTAAAAATAGCAAATCAGATCACGAGGCTTTGAAAACTAACACCCGAGATCACTTAGGCATGGGGAATATGGAACAACACTCGTTTTGACATGACGGTGAACTGGTTGTAAAAACCAAGCTCAAACAGGAAGCTATTTCACAAAACAAACTGTCTGCAAACAACAGAACAGTGTTAAAACCCCCCAGCTTCACTTTTCGAAACGCTATCAAAACTCATCGTGGGAAGCTAAAATTTGACATGCCTACTCAATATGTCTACTAAGTATGTCTTCAAATGGGTTTTGCACGACAATCAACAGGCTTTAAAATATAAGCCTCCAAAGCGGGTCAGTTAGGACTGACTCTTCAGGTGCACTTCCAAAAGTGCAGAAGCAGAAGCAGATTTTTGAAATGATTCTACACTAGTCATGTTCACTGAGAAGGTGACAAAAGAAGGGAGCTCCCCTCTTGCCAATCAACTCAATCACAAAACAATCAACAACAATATTCTGCTAGATTACTTGCAACTAAACACATTCTTTCATTCAATCTCACTTATACAAAGTTACACAATTTCATGATTACAAAGGCAATGCTCTTCAAACAATTGAATTGACAATTTCCATTGTCAATCAAGATGGATTTTAATTTGTACTAAATTTCTATGAACATTCAATTGGATCAAATTGTACTTACTTTTAGATTTGAAAACAATTAAATCTATTTCTCCAAATTCAATCCAAAATTTTACAATATCTGCATTCTATCGCTCCTGTCTTCCAATCTACAATTACATACCTTTTCATAGATTAATTTGTATGCTAATAACATATCCCATTTACAATATTTGCAAATTTTTCCTTACTTCCATCTTCCAGTTCATATATGGCATGGCATGTACTTGGTTTATTTCCTAACTTGTTTGGATCGATTGCCTTTTGGCTGACCATACAATGTTAAATGATCTGTAAACTCTTCCTCTATATCGCTCTCTCCCTCTAGACACTAGCTTCTGTCAGAAATATAATCTCAACCAATTAATTGTGCCAATCCTCTCTAGCTCACCTTCGTATTAGCATTAAAGACAACTTTAATAAGAAAGTTTTTAGAGAAATATTTCAAGAGATTTGATATGATCTACATTAAGGTCCTTATTTATCTCTCACATGCTTTATGGGTAGTAAAATTATTAAT
Source organism: Sequoiadendron giganteum (assembly GCA_007115665.2). Lineage (NCBI taxonomy): Eukaryota > Viridiplantae > Streptophyta > Pinopsida > Cupressales > Cupressaceae > Sequoiadendron > Sequoiadendron giganteum. Next base: position 606,849,800 of record CM021109.1, on the reverse strand, counting down.
ATTGTATTCCTTTCTTCTCCACAGTAGCTTTTTGGTTTTAATGCTGAAAAGCTTGTCATTTTTGCATAATGTAAGAAGTAGAAGAAGAGCAATGAAGCTCTGAAACAAGCAAAAATAATAAGAACAAGAAGACAAAGCATCGAAGCTCTGCTATAACTATCAAGCTTTAATATATATTATATGAATATGATATTTAGCCTACTTTATATTGTGTTAATTAGTGTGTGTTGTGAGCAACATTTATATGCATTTGCATTTGTTTCTTTACTGTTGTATGCAAATTTTTTTTTGCTATTTTGTTTTTATATCTACTCAAATCCTCTACCCCTTTCCCCACATCTAGTATCAGAGCCAGGTTTAAGCTCTTTGTCTCTCTACTTCTTTGGGTTTTCTCACTTTATTTTGACATCCATTAATGGCTTCCACAACTTCCACATCTGGTGCATCTTTGTCTAGTTTGCAAACCCCTATTTTCATAGGAAAAAATTATGAGTATTGGTCATTAACCATGAAAGCCTTGTTTTGGTCTCAAGATGTTTGGGAGATAGTTGAGAATGGTTATGAAGAACCAGTAGACCAAGCAAAATATAATGCAATCACACAAGCAAAAAAAGATCTCTTGAAAGAGAAAAGAAAGAAGGATGGAAAAACCCTTTTAGACATTCATCAAGCAATGCATGAAAGAATACTCCCAAGAGTAGCAGAAACAATGTAAGCAAAGGAGGCATGGGATAAACTGCAAACAACCTATCAAGGTAAGGACAAAGCTAAAACTATAAAACTCCAGTTGCTTAGAAGAGATTTTGAGAACATACATATGAAAGATTCAAATTATGTGGAATCATTTCTTACATGAGTTGTTGGGCTTGTGAATCAAATAAAATCGCATGGGGAAACAATAGAAGAGACAAGAGTAGTTGAATTTTTTTTAAGGGTTTTGCCTATTAAGTTTGATCCTTTAGTTGTTGCTATAGAGGAAACTAAGGATTTAACCTAGATGAAAATGGATGAATTGCATGCATCTTTGATAAATCATGATCATAGGCTTAACATATGACACACTTCCATAGAAAATTCATTTTCATCTTACGCTTCAATAAGCCGTGGAAGAGGTAAAGGTAGATTCACTCCTAGGGGTAGAGTAAGAAACACATTTAGAGGTCGTAGCAGCAGTCCTATAAATTAAGGTGGAAGAGGACATAACAATGAACCCTCTTATAATCATTCAACTAGTCAAAGAAAAGATAAGTCACATGTTCAATGTCATTACTATAAGAGGTATGGTCACTACTCTTCTGAATGTAGAAATAAACAACATGATCAAGGAAGACAAAATTAAAATCCCCTAGAAAATTCCATAATTTTTTTTATGTTTATTGCATGCACCAAGATTGTTGAATCAATTTCTAAAAAATCACTAGTTGAATGAAATATGGTTCAAGAGAGTCCAAATGATATTTGGTATTTAGATTCTAGCTGTAATAATCACATGTTTGAAAATTTAGAGTTATTTTTATCTTGGATAAATCATTTACTTTAAATGTCACTCTTGGGAACAATAATCAAGTGAATGTTATGGGAAAAGGGACTGTTGATATTCTAACCAAAAAAGGGGAGCAAAAGGTCATTCATGATTTTTTTATGTTGCTAGTTTGAAGCCTAATCTAATGAGTATTGGTCAATTAGTGCAAAAAGGATATAGAATTCATATGAAGGATAATGTATGTTTTATTCTTGATAAAGCTCCTAGTACTCAGCTGATAGCAAAGGTACAAATGACAAAAAATAGAATGTTCCCATTAAGGTTGAAACCTGATATCAAAAGTAATGCAGCTGAAGCTCATCATATGTCAGAAAATACACAAGTTGGAGCAACCTTTAAGGCTGAAAATTCTCAAGACACCTCTCAAAGTTGCTCCGGAAAATAACAAGTTTGCTCTGAAAAAGAAAAGATTGGAACTAAAGATGAACAAAATAATAGTGTAATTGTTCAAATAGCTTTTCAATCAGTTGTAAAGAATGAATCTTGGTTATGGCATCTAAGATTTGGTCATTTAAACTTTGGGGGTCTGAATTTGTTGCATAAAAAGAATATGGTTAAGGGATTGTCATTGATTGAAAAACCAGAAAGAGTATGTGAAGGGTGTGCATCTTCGGTAAAAAACATAGAGAGACCTTCCCTGTTGGAAAATCAAGAAGAGAATGTAAAAATCTTGAGATTATTCACTTTGATATATGTGGACTGATGCAGACTCCTTCCATTGGAGGTTGTACATATTTTCTAACTTTCATTGATGACTATACAAGGAAGACATGGGTCTACTTTTTGAGGCATAAATCTGATGCTTTTGGAGTCTTTCAGTAGTTCAAGGCTCTTGTAGAGAATAAAAGTGGTTACTACATCAAAATATTAAGAGCTGATAGAGGCAGTGAGTATAGTTCTAATGATTTTATGAATTTTTGCTGACAACATGGTATTCACAAACAATTTACAGCCCATTACACACCTCAAAAAAATGGTGTGGTTGAAAGAAGAAATAGAACTATCATGGATATGGCAAGGAGTATGTTGAATTCAAAGAATTTACCAAATGAATACTGGGCTAAAGCAGTAGCAACTGCTGTTTATATTTTAAATAGATGTCCAACTACAAGTGTAAGGAATGTGATTCCTCAAGAGGCTTGGAGTGGTAGAAAACATAATGTTGCACACTTCAAAGTATTTGGCTATGTTGCATATGCTCATGTTCTTGAAGAGATGAGAAGGAAGTTAGATAACAAAGGTGAGAAATGTATTTTTGTTGGGTATTCAGAAGATAGAAAATATTTCAAGTTGTTTAATCCAAATACAAAAAAAATTATAATCAGCAGAGATGTGCAATTTGTGGAGAACGAAGTATGGGATAGTGTAGAAAAAATAATTATAGTAGCAGCTGATTCACATGATGATATGACTGATGAAGTGTTAGAACAACAAGGTATTCCTCAAGCAATACATCCTTCCACTCCCGGACATGGAACACAAGTTGTAGCACAAGCTACACCTCCTTCTACAACAATACTTTCAAGAAATTAGAATTTTTCACCCATACAAAAAACTCCACAAGGAACACTAGCCATAACACCATAAAAAAGTCCATCAAACTCAGCTGATAGAAGCAACTCATCGAATCCTACATTGGTAAGTTTATTGCAGCAAAAAACAAGGAGTTTAAGAGATATCTATGAAGCTGATTTTAATGTTGAAACATCAAATTTTCTTTTTATGTTTTTGCTTTATTTTCAGAAGTTGCTGATCGAATGTTTTTTGATGAACCAATAAAGGATGAAGCATGGGATTAATCTATGGATGAAGAGATTGAAGCTATTGAAAGAAATAATATTTGGGAGTTGGTGGATCATCCACAAGGAAAGGATGTTATAAGTGTAAAATGGATTTACAAAATGAAGTATGGCATGGATGGAAATGTGCTGAAGCATAAGGCAAGGTTGGTTGCTAGAGGTTTCACTCAGCAGTTTGGTATTGATTACAATCAAACATTTGCCCCTGTAGCTCGATTGGATACAGTAAGAACTGTTTTGGCCATTGCCGCCCAAAAGAAGTGGCATGTTTTTCAAATGGATGTAAAATCTGCTTTTTAAAATGGTTTTATTGAAGAGGAAGTTTATGTGGAGAAGCCAAAAGGATATGAATTTTCAGGTCATGAAGGAAAGGTATAAAAGTTGAAAAAGGCGCTCTATGGACTCAACCAAGCTCCTAGAGCATGGTACAATCGAATTGATTCTTATTTAATTAAGAATGGTTTTAGGAGGTGTAGTAGTGAGCCTACTATATATATCAAGATGGATGAAAAAGGTAAAATGTTGATAGTTTGTCTTTATGTAGGTGATTTGATATTTATGGGAGACCTTTCTATAATTTCTTTTAAGGAAACTATGATGAAAGAGTTTGAGATGACTGATCTTGGTCTTATGAAATATTTTTTGGGAATAGAAGTTAAGAAATCAACAAATGATATTTTTATTTCTCAATCAAAGTATGCAAATGATGTATTGAAAATATTTAATATGCTGAATTGCAAACCAGACCCTACACTAGTTGTGACATGACTAAAGCTAAGAAATGAAGATGATGGTTCATTAGTTGATCCTAGATTATTTAAAAGGCTGGTTGGTAGTCTCATGTATTTGACTACCACAAGGCATGACATCATGTATGGTGTGAGCCTTATCTCAAGGTTCATGGAGTCTCCAAAAGACTCCCATTGGCAAGATGGAAAAAGGATATTGAGGTAGGTATGTGGAATAAAGAACTATGGAATTTTATATTCAGCTATAGATGACTTCAAACTCATTGGATACATGGATAATGATTGTGTTGGTAGCATTGATGATAGGAAAAGTACTTCTGGTTATGTTTTTCATTTTGGATCAGGGTTTGTATCATGGGCTTCAAAGAAACAACCCATTGTCACTCTTTCTTCAACAAAAGTAGAGTATGTGGCAGCCATAGGAGCAATATGTCAAGCCATATGGATGAGAAGAATGCTAACTAAGTTGATGCATAAACAAGATGAAGCAACAAATATTTACCATGATAATAAATCAACCATTGCATTGCCTAAAATCATACTTTTCATAAAAGAAGCAAGCACATAATCACTAGATACCATTTTATAAGAGAGCTAGTGAATACCAAAGCAATATGTTTAGATTTTTGTAGATTAGAAGATCAATTTGTTGATATTTTCACTAAACCATTGGAAAAAGATGTATTTGTATACTTGAGAAGTTTTTTGGGTGTTTGTGTTGTAGATGAACATTGCAAAAATCTCTGTGGTGGAAATGAAGGTGGATGTGTCAATTTCTTTTTGAGCAAAATGCTGGAATTGAAAGTAGATGCACTAGAAACTTTTGAACAAAATGCTAGAAATGAAGATGGATGCACTGAAACTTTTTGTGAAGAAGATGAATGTGCTAGAACTTTTTGAGAAGAATGCTAGGAATGAAGATGAATGCTCCAAAAGGTTTTTGAGCAGAATGTCAGCTAGTTGAGATTAAGGGCCCGAGTGTCAGAAATATAATCTCAACTAATGAATTGTGCCAATCCTCTCCATCTCACCTCCATATCAGCATTAAAGACAACTTTAATAAGAAAGTTTTTGGAGAAAGATTTCGAGACATTTGATATGATCTGTAGTAACTCCTTATTTATCTCTCACATGCTTTATGGGTAGTAAAAATATTAATATTATATTCCTTTCTTCTCTATCATGGCTTTTTAGTTTTAATGCTGAAAAGGTTGTCATTTTTGCATAATATAATAAGTAGAAGACAATCAACGAAGCTCTACAACAAGCAAGAAGAACAAGAAATAGAAGACAGAGCATCGAAGCTCTACTGCAACTATCAAGCTTTAATATATATTATATTATGAATCTGATATTTAGCAGGTACTTTCTACTGTGTTAATTAGTGTGTGTTGTGAGTAGCATTTATATGCATTTGCATTCGTTTCTTTACTATTGTATGAAAATTTCTATTTTTTGTTCTGTTTTTATATCCGCTCAAATCCTTTCCCCCTTTCCCCATAGCTTCTAAATATGCAACAATATCCAAGGAGCCTTCCTCATGCAGTCTGTATACAGGTCTTTTCATTAACAAGTGGTAGACTCACAAATAGGAACAAGATTTCTTCTTGTTTCCTACGCACAACCCCCTCCTTTCACTTCCCCATCAATGCAACCTCCTCACTTATCTCCTCATTTTGATTTAAATCTGCACTTTTATTTCATATTGGTGCCACTTTGACTGCCCCATCGAATCCTTTCATATTCTAAACTTAGATGTGATTTGCTTTGTCTTAAATTGGAGTTGTAAATTCTATTGACCTTCTACATAGTTCATCGACCTTTCATCATGAATATCAGCCTTTCCAAATGGATTGCTCACTTTATCCCCACTTGGTGCCACCTTTCCTTGGCTTAAATCTACATTTTAAACACAAGCAAGAAGTCTTTTTTCGTCCCTTCATTTCTATCAAATCTTCTCTTCTTTGCTAGGTTTCAATTCCCTTTCTCCCCTAGTATGTTTTAAATTTGCAAACTTTTGTCTCCAGTTTTTCTATGCCGCCCCTTCACATCTCTATCACCATCTTTCGACCTTCTTCCCATGTTTTTCTTCTTGAAATTTATTTCTAAAAATTAGAAGAAACAAATTCATTTTGTTTATATCTGACAATCATTGTGAATCCACCAATTCATGAGGAGTTTGTTCTCCATGAGGCAACGTCCAACAAATGGAAACACTATAGAGTTGAAATCAATGGGATGCCTATCACAATAAGTGTTCATCAAACACTTCACATGCCTACATTTGCATATGAATTCACCAAGATAGTTGCTACAACATTGAAAAATTCCACCCAATCTCTATGTTTTGAACTAGAGTATCAAATTTAAGAGGTTTAGGCACTAATAGAGCCAAAAAAATCAAACACAAACAAAACCAAAATTGAAAGCAAATCAAACAATGTTTTTGGTTGGTGCCGATTGCCTATCCGCCTGCGTGCTCCTACACCAAAAATATTTGACATGAATGATTTGGTCATTTGAACTACATGTATCTTTAGTAATTGAGCACACAAGATGTGGTTTTTAGTCTTCCTAAGATTTCATTTGTAAAGGGAGTTTGTTGAGGTTGTGTTCTAGGAAAAATCATTAGGATCCATTTCCTAAGGATAAGGCACCCCTAGATTTGGACCATAGTGATATTATCTCATTTTTGACTCCTTAAATTTTAGATGCCAAGTACGTTCTCAACTCTATTTATGGCTTCTCACTATTCACAACAAGAGTGAGGTTCACACCACTTTAAAGACCTTCAAACAATTTTTGAAGAATAATCTAGGTGTTTTTATTTGACATATATGCACATATATCACAACAAAAATATTTCATCCTTACATCATTCCAAGCCTTAGATACTTTTTATCCTAGGTGTGGAATTATACTAGTATTATGAAATTGGTCTAAGTGACTATCAATAAGACAATCACTTAGACTATCTAAAAATGTACATTTGAAATCAAATACTTGAACATTAATTTAAACCAAAGGCACCAAAGGATTTCTACACTCCCCTCTTTGTTTGAACATCGATCATATTTAGCATTTAATGCATACATTTTACTTAAAATTGAATCAAAATTTTATAGAAATAATTAAGAGAGCCAAGGAAGCTTGTACTAGCTCCTAGAGTTGAGGTAGTAGAGAAAACACCCATTCTTGAACAAATACATTGAGAAAATGTGAACACTTGGGGACAACTGATATAGCCCAGTTTCATGATCGCTATTACTATCTATGTATTTGAAATTAGAAAATTTACATAAACAATAGTCAAATGAAATTGAGTAGGAGAATACGAGAGAGCCTGTGTTTGAATGGAGCCGACGGGAGTGCTGACGAGATTGGAAGGGATGCGGTGGGTCTTCCGTTGCTTGGTGCTGGCATGGGCTTGGCGTTGGCTGCTGGAGGGTGACCAGTGGGGACCCTTCTCCCGCTGGTTACCCTCGGTTTGATGTGCCTCCCTACGCGGATCCTCTATGCGGGGTCTTGGATCCTATGGTCTATGAAGTGCGGACTTGTAGGAGCCCTCCCTCTCCTAGAGTGCGGGTTGTCCCTCCTATTGCTGCTTCTCCAACGATAGATTCTTTTGTGTGCTTTGGTCCTAGGGTGGTTTTCCAACCTCTGCTTGTTGTTGGGGGTTCTTTTGGTCAGGTTAAGTCCTTCTCCGAGGTTGCTAAGGTGGGTGCTCGTCCTCTTGCTTAGGCTCGTTAGCCTCTGCCCTGTGCTCGAGATTCCCCTGTTGTGGTTTGTGGTTCTGATGTAGTTGAAAATGAGGATTATTATTTGAAGCTGGGAGTGGTCTACAGGTTCAATGTCCTGTGGCTTTCCCTCCCCAATCTCCATAATTGGGTGTCTATCTCTTGGAAGCCGTTGGTCTCTAGGGAGATCGAGCTCTACCCTAGCACTAGGGATTTTCTCATTGCTACCTTTGCCTCTTTTGCGGAGTGAAACTGTGTGCTGGATAGCGGGTGGATGTGGGGTATTCATTTTCTGTCCATCAGGCCTTGGTCTCATTCTTTCAATCTCCTTACGGAACCGTTGAACACCAGACCTGTCTGGGTCCATCTGCTAAATCTCCCTCTCCAATTTTGGGAGGGATCTTTTTATGAAGCTATTGGAAACACCATTGGACGCTTCTTAATGGTAGACTTTGCGACTAGGGTGCTTGGGCATACTACGGTGGATCGATTGTTAGTGGAATTGGACATCTCCAAACCTCTTCATGGTGATGTAGTCTTATTGGTGGAGGACAAACCTTGGAAGCAACTCTTGGACTATGAGGGTCTCCCCTTTCAGTGTAGGAGATGCTTCTTGGTGGGTCACTTGGCCTCTGCTTTCCCTCTTGCCCGTCATAAGGGCACTACAACTTGGTGGAAGGATGCAGGATGCTCTCTCAGACCATCTCACGGTGGGTTCTCCTCCTTCGAGAGTTTCTTCTACGGAGGTTGACCCTATTGTGTCTTCTCAGGATATTATCCCTGCTCCTCTTCCAGTGGTCCCTTCCATGGAGCCATTGTTGGTTTCTGCTGACGCTGTCTTGACTGTGCCTACAGGCATCTATATGCTATTAGAACCTTCTGCTGTCGATGCTCTATCAGAACGTGCCCGTCCTTCGTTATTCGACTCTGTTGGACCTTTGTTAGCTCCTGTCTCCACTGCTCCGTTGTCGGTTCCTTTGTTGCATGGTGGATCCTCTCTTGAGGTGGCTTTTGTGGATCCGCTCCCCTCGCCTCGCTCGTTGGTTCTCGATTTCGAGCCTTCCTGGTCAGTTGTACTTCAAAAGAAGAAAGGTCTCCCCAAATCTGTTGCCTCTTCATGACCTCGGGTTCGGGGAGTCAGTTTAGAGCCCTTTGTTTTGAAGGTTGTCTAATTTTTTGGTTTTCTACAGCTGTCAGTCAGTTGTTTCTTTTTGTTCTTCTAGTTCAAGTTCTGTTTGAACTATGCTTTCCTTTGGCCCTTTGGCCTTTTTGTGTGAAGGGTACAACACCCTGTAAATGCTACTTATCTTATCAATTTTTTTTTTACATAAATAAGAACACAATGAAGTAAAAATCTAAACAAGCTATTCTCACATTGAAACTTTCTAATGATATAATAGGATGTGTGTTTGATTTTTTTCAACATAAATATAAGAACAAAAACCTAAAGAAGTCAAAGGGATAAAAATTTAAAATCAATTAATTTTTAAAAATAAGAATTGAAAGGATAAAGTAAATGGAATAATAATAAATGAAATGCAAGTGATATTATGTAGATTTGATTTTCAAGATTGATACATAATTGAAAAATAAAAATAAATAGTCAATTGACTAAAATCAAGTAATGGTGTGAAAAAACATATCAAGATTTCAGATAGACCATTAGTGAGATGGTATCTAAAGCTTCAACCTTAACCAATCCTTCTAATATAAATAAATTCATTAAACCACATGCCAATTGATGAGAACTCCTATTTCAGTAGGACCGAAAAAAGCTACATGTTTATATACTTTATTCAAAACCATTCCTATTAGACCTCAATATAAACATTTACATTTATTGGAGAGTATTGCACATAAAATTTGGCAATACCAGGAATAGGATGATGTTTACAAAGCACCTACTGAAATGAGTATTTAGAATTAGAGACTAACAAGAAACTAATTGTTCACATAACGTTTACAAAATACCTCTAGAGAAATGAGCATTTAAAACTGAGATTAATGAGAAACCAAGCGTTTCCATGATTTCTAAAAAGCACCCATTAAAATGAGGAGTTTGAACAAGAGACTAATGGGAAACCAAATATTCTTGATGAGACTATAAACTTGATTATAAGAAACCCAAGATTTAATTTGGAATAAGGATAATAACATTGATGAAATGCAGAATTATCTGTTGTAGGTAAAGACTTCTAAAACATAGATAATCAGAAGACAACATGATTTTAATTCTATTATTCAGACTGTCGAGCAGAATCTTTAGAAATTGGGACAAAGGTGGGTACTTCAGAGAAAGAAGAAAACTAAAACATCATGTCAAGGCGTACCAAATGAACAAAACTATAAAAGCAACCCTGAACCGTGGCAATATGTCACATGACTGCTCATTTAAAAAGTTAACTAAAGGTCTCTAAATTATTTTCAGCTGAGGACATTGGAGGCACATTTTCAGAAAAGTGAAAAGAGAGTATCCCAGTTTCCAATTATTTTTTACCATACCAAAACATAGTCCACAATATTGTGAAAATGGTTAGCTTTTACAAGTAGTTAATAAGCGTCCAGTAATGGCAGGCATGTGCAAATTTTAGTATTCCTAAATTCATCGTCAGCAATTCACTGATGGAAAATTCATCACCAGCAATTCATCCTTATGGAAAATTCACCGTCAAGTAAAATTCACCACTATCAATTCACCATGGCGGAAAATTAACCGCATTAATATTTTTAATAAAATCAAAATTTTCGGTCTGTGAATTTTCCATGGCGATGAATTACTGGTGGTGAATTTTCCCTCAGTAAATTTATTTTGTTTAAGAAAGAAGATGAATACAAAGTTGCTAATCCTATGATTTTTTCTAACCTTCTCGCTATATATTAGATTTTTCATTTTATGGATGGAAAGATAGTTGGTTTTAATCCCCATTATGTGGTTATTCAACAACTAAAACATCCTTAGATCATGTTTGATGCGTTTGAGTCTTCATAATTTTTTTCTTATATAGCATCTGCTTGTTCATTGAGAAAGCTTTAACGTGAATTATTTACTCATTTGAACAACATGTATCTTTAAATGTTTGATGTGCTCGAGTCTTCATCATGTTTTTCTTATATAACATCTGCTTGTTCATTGAGAAAGTTTTAACGTGAATTATTTAGTCATTTGAACAACATGTATCTTTAATAATTGAGCACACAAGATGTGGTTGTTGGTCTTCCTAAGATTTCATTTACAAAAGGAGTTTGTTGAGATTTTAGGATCCTTTTTCTAAGGATGTCTTATCCTTACATTTGTACCATAGTGATATTATCTTACTTTTCACCCTTTAATTTTTAAAGGCCAATTATGTGCTCATCTTTATTTATGGCTTCTCACTAGTCACAATAAAAGTGAGTTATTACTTTAAGACCTTCAAATAATTTGTGAAGAAGCATTTAGGTATTTCTCTTTGACATACAAAAACGTATATCACACCAACAAATATTTCATCTTTACATCATTCCAAGCCTTAGATATTTTTTGCCATGGACGTGGACTTCCATTATATTCAATTTAAATATAATATTTTGACTTTTTGTAGATTAATTTTTGTTACTAAATTATATTAGCTGTAGGTTCTTAAGCTACTTTGGATCTAAGACATTTCATGTGTCTTGGATATGGTTTTAGATTAAGTTAGAGATGTATTGTGATATAATAGATTTCCTTACAAAATTTGAATTATAATTAAAGATCAAATTGCTTCAAATCAATAAATTGAAGTATTAGTTTCAATAAAAAATAATTTAAGTAGAAAATTGCAAATTCATTGTTAGCAATAATAAATGATTAAATTATTTACTTTGTTTGAAATTATTTCGTTTAGTTAAAAGTTAAAGGAAAATACATTTTTATCATTATATTTGATAATTTTAGAATGGTTGACCAATACTAAAATAAATTAGCTAACTTATACTAGTATGTTGAATTAGTTTAAGGGACTGTCAAGAACACAATCACTTAGACTATATAAAAATGTATTTGAAATAAAACACTAGAGTATAAATTGAAACCAAAGGAATTGAAGGATTTCTAAACTATCCTCTTTAGTCCCGTTGATCATATTTAGCATTTTATTTAAAATTGAAGCAAAAATTTATAGAAATAATTAAGAGAGCCGAGGAAGCTTGTACCATCTCCTACAATTGAGTTAATAGAGTAAACACCTATTCTTGAACAAATATATTAAGAAAATGTTCACTTGGATACAACTAAGCTCAATTTAATGATCATTACAACTATCTAAAAATGTATTTGAAATCAAAAAGTTACATAGATAAGAATAAAATGAAGTACAAATCTAAACAAGCTATTTTCACATTGAAGCTTTCTAAGATATAATAGGTCACTATGGTTATGTGTTCAATTTTTGTTCAATATAAATATAAGAACAATAAGCTCAAGGAATCAAAGGATAAGAACTTGAAATCAATTAATTTTTGAAAATAAAAATTGAAAGGAGAAAGTAGATTGAAGAATAATAAATGAAATGCAAAAAGAGATAGCCTCTATCATTTACATGTGTTAAATGATATTATTTAAATTTTGAATTTCAAGATTAATACAAGATTAAAAGAATAAAAAGAATCTTCAATTGACTAGAAGCAAGTAATGGTGTGAAAAAGCATATCAAGACTTCAGATATACCAATAGGAAGACATTGTCTAAAGCTTCAACCTTATCCAATCCTTCTAATATAAAGAAATTCATTAAACCACATAAAAGTTGATGAGAAGTTTTCAGTAAAACCAAAAAAAACATGTTTCTATACTTTATTCAAAACCATCCATATAAGACCTCAATATAAATATTTACACTTATTGGGGAGGATTGCACATAATTGCATGAATAGGATGATGTTTACAAATCACCTCCTGAAATGAGCATTTACAATTAGAGACTAACAAGAAATTGTGTGTTCAAATAATGTTTACAAAACATCTAGTGAAATGAGCATTTAAAATTAGAGATTCACTTGGTTTCTCTAAGCAACTATTAAAATGAGCACTTTGAATTAGAGACTAACGAAAAATCAAGCATTTGCATAATTTTTACAAAGCACCTATTGAAATGAGCACTTTGAACTAGAGATTAATGAGAAACCAAATATTCTTGATGAGACTATAATCTTGATTATAAGAAACCCAAGATATAATTTGGAATAAGGATAATAACATTGATGAAATGCAGAATTATCTGGTGTAGGTAAAGACTTCTAAAACATAGATAATCAGGAGAGAACATGAATTTTATTCTATTATTTAAACTGTGGAGCAGAATCTTACAAATTGGGACAAAGGTGGGCACTTCAGAGAAAGAAAGAAAACTAAAACATCATGTCAAGACGCACCAAATGAACTAAACAATGAAAGCAACCTTGAACCGTGGTAATATAGTACACGACTGCTCATTTAAAAGCTAACTAAAGGTCTCTAAATTATTTTCACTTGAGGACATGGGAACCACGTTTTCAGAAAAGCGAAAAGAAAGTCTCCCAGTTTCCAATTTTTTTGGACCAGACAGAAAAAATTAGTCCACAATATTCTTGTGAAAATGATTAGCTTTTACAAGTGGTTAATATGCGCTGAGTAATGCCAGACATGTGTGAATTGTGTTGAAGGAAGAAGATGAAGAATGTGAAACTGCTGAGCTCATGGGTGAGCTATTTTGGAATGCGAGTGCAGATTGCCTTAGAAGAGAAAGGCGTCCAATATTCATACCAGGAAGAGGATTTCTTTCAGAAAACAGAACTACTTTTGAAAATGAATCCCATCTACAAAAAGATACCTGTTCTCATTCATGAAGAGAAGCCTGTGGTGGAGTCGCTCATAATTGTCCAGTATATAGATGAGACCTGGCCATGCCCATCACCCAACAAAAATTTGCTGCCATTAAAGCCCTACGATCGAGCCACTGCAATGTTCTCGGCAGATTTTATAGATAAAAAGGTACATAACCAGCAATATCAACTTTGGGTGTCAAAATCTATGGAATCAGTGACTTTATTTTTATCAGGATTCTTTCAAGATTTAAATTTGTAATCAGATTAGCTAGAGGGTGGAGTGTAACTAATTATTTTTAAATTTTAAGAATAATAACAATCTCATTTAATGATAACATATTTCTGCAACCCATAGAAATTATTGTTGAATTGTTTGTAGATTTGATTGTGTAATTAGTTTTTGCATCAATGTTTACGGTCACATTTTTCATCATCAGGATGAGGAAGAGAGCGTAAGAAGAAAATGAATAGTTACATACCACGAATCCCATAAAAAGGAATGAGAGAGGGAGGAGGGAGAGCATAAGGAGAAAATGAATAGTTACAGACCAAGAATCCTATAAAAAGGAATGGAAGAGAGGAGGGAGAGGGGTTCTTAGTCTACAACTATTTATTTTCTCCATATGTTCTTTGTTTCATTCTGATGATTGATCATGGAGTGTGATCCAAAAACAAAAACTACTTACACAATCAAATCCAAAAAATAATTTAGACAAGCTTTTCTATCTAACCTCATTTCAAGTTTGAATACTATTTTCTAATATTGCATTAATATAATATTTTGAAACATTTTTTATTTTTTATATTTTGGTATCAGTGGCAAGCTTAAACAGTACATTAGCTCATCTGAAATTACACTAATTTTTATAATAAAATCGATCTATTAGTGTAATTTGAAATAAACCACCTAAACAAATCAAAACTTAAGGATGAAAATCTATATCATTAACCGCTAGCATGGTTTTCAGTTTTATGATGCAGGATCTCGTATAGTAAGGAGAAAGGGAAAATCTCGGAAAGAAGCTGCAAATGATATGATGAAAGTTTTGGAGGTTGTTGAAAGTAGGCTTGGGGAAAGGGGAGATCCTTACTTTGGAGGAGCGGAGTTTGGTTTTGTGGACGTTGCTTTCATTCCTTTTGCCAGTTGGTTCCATACATATCAAAATGTGGGTAAGTTTGAGATTGGATTAGAAGAGAAATTCCCATGCATGGATAAATGGGTGAAGAGATGCATGGAGAGGGAAAGCGTGAAAAAGGTCCTCGCTCCCCCTTCCAAGGTCTTGGACTTTATCCTGCACCTCCGGAAGCAATTAGGCATTGATTAGTATATGTTCTACTTGATATTCATAGAGGTCATATGAACATTTAAAGGAATGCTTTGTATAATGATATACTTGTCTGATCCTAATGTACTACTATTGTAGCATGGTTGGAGGATCTAGTAGCCTAAGCTTGCAGTTTGCTCTGTTTTAATCTGACACAGTTTGTAACAGACCTGTTCTATAGAAGTAGTATACAATATAGTGCGAAAATCTCAAAGACTCAATAGACTTAAGAATATGTAAGTAAATTTTATAGGAGTTTAGGGATGGTCATACAAAGAAAGGACATCCTACAAGCTTAAACTGTGATCAAGGCAGATTTTTTAGAATGTGATCAGGTGTTAAGATACCCACAAAGCAGATGACAAAATAATCCATTGCTTGTCAATTTTTCAATTGAAGTACTTGCAAGTATTCATATAAATTTGAGAAAAACGATTAATTTCTTATAGATTTCATTCCACGCTTGATAGTTAATTTAGGAACATTTTTTTTCAAAAGCACAACTGAAAAATTGTTCTGGCCTTTTATTTGTATGCATGCCAATTATTTAATTGTTGAATTCAGTGGAAGATATCTTAATAAAAGTCGGTTGTTCTCTAGATTAGCTTTATTTTCTTGCATGTGTGTTGGTTTCCATGGCCCCTCTATGTGCGTTTTGTGTCATGGCTGGGAAGAAAGTGTTTCCCATCTCTTCTTTGAATGTTCCTATGCTAGAGATATCTGGCATCGCTGGTGGGAAGTGTGGAATACAACATGCTGGCATGCTTCCTCTTTGCCAGAATTTGGGGTAAGGTGGGGCAGGGCCCCTGTTTCTACCTCCTTTCTTCAGGCTGCTTGGGCTCTTGGGCCATCCTTAATTATCTGGAACTTGTGGTTGGAGAGGAATAGGCGGATTTTTCAGAATTCGTTGTTGCAGGCCCCTCACCTATGGTGGAAAATTCTTCACTCTTTAGGGGAAACTATTGCGGCTAAGTGTGATATGACTGTGCTAGTGGACCCTCATGATGTTGGTTATTGTAAGCGTCTTCATCTTCCTCCTCTGCAAAAGTAGATCATGCGCAACAGATGTAGACATCCTACCCTGAAGGTGAATAGGGAGGGAAGATGGACCCCTCCTCCTCATGGAGTCCTAAAAATCAACTCAGATGGCTCTTCTCATGGAAATCAGGGTCATGCTGGCATTGGGGGTGTTGGCAGGGATAGCTCTGGAGAAGTTCAGTTTATCTTCTATGTGTATAAGGGTCTTCATACTAATAGTCTTATGGAGGCTCAGACCATTTTATTGGCTTTGGAGCGGGGCAGTCATTTGGGATGGCGAAGGATCATATGTGAGTCTGACTCACAAGTTGTGGTGAACTTACTAAAAAGACAATATTTTGATAATGTGAGCTGGCAACTGGCTTTGATTGTTGAAAAAATTCTCACTCTTTGTGCTTCTCTGGAGTATAATGTGTTCACCCATATTCCTCGTGAATGGAATGGGGTTGCTAATTGCTTGGCTAAATGGGCTTCAGATCATATTCATGATTGGAATCTAGTGGATCGGGGTCAAATTCCCCCTAATTTGTCTCATCAATTGGATCACTTGGTTGAACTTGATAGGGCCATTTAATGCTCTTGCTTTGTAAGGTTTTCTTGATTTAATAAAATTTTTACCCCTCCTTGATGTTAAAATAATAAAGTGAAAATATGTAAGTATTAGGTCCTCTTTATAACTAAGTTTAAGTGTTTCTTTTAAATGTAAAAAAAAATCACAAACAATACAATTCATCAATTTGTAAATAAGATAAAATTCACATGTCAATTAAATTCATCAATGGGAGGGAGAATAGTGATGGCGTGCGGTGAGGAGTTCTACTGCGTCGCGGGGGCCATGGGCTATGGCCTGTGATCCCTCGTGCATGTTGCTGCATGGCAGTGCATGCTTTTGCTGGTGCTTGGGAGTTCTTCTTTCATCTGTGATCTGTGAGTGGGGGGTGTTGTTGCATTCGAGGTGGGTCTTCTGGGGGTTTTAGCATTCTCTCTTTTTGGTTTTTGGCTACGCTTGTTGCTGGTGGTGGGTGGGTGTTAGGGGTGGTGCTCGGGGGTTTTTGGTGGTGCTCGAGGGTGTTGGGGTGTGTGTGGGTCTGATCTTTTGTGGGGTGGTCTTGCATTGAGGAGATTTTGATGTCTTCCATCTGGTGGTGGATGGAGGGGATAAAGTTCATAAAGGCTTTTCGTCGGGCTTGCATGCATAATGAATTGAGACATTTTATGTGAGTGAAGGTTCAAAATTGAAGAAAATAAATGGTTGTTGGCCTCAGAGCCAAGATCGGCCAGTTTTAGTCCTTTCTCTTGAATCAGTTGTTGAAGATGTTTCGTATTGGAGCAGACATGCTCTCATTTGTAAGTTTCTCGGGATTCGTATTCCTTTGTCTACTTTAGAAGCTTGGATTAGATGGTCATGGCAGATTGAAGGTGATATGGAGATTATAATTGCCGCTAATAGTTATTTTATGGTTGTTTTTCTTGATGAAAATGCAGCCATAGTCCAAGCCAAGTTTGATGGAGATTATAAATTAAATATAGCTTTTCTATTTAATTTATATACATATAATCATTTTTATTAAAGAGGTCGACCTCATTAAATGAAATGATTTTTATTTAATAAATAAATATATTTTTATCTGGGCCGACCGAAGAAGTGATGTGATTTTTCAAGTGGCGTCTTTATTGCTGGGTTGACCTCTCTCTCCAAAGGATGCATCTTTCTCCTCTTTGGCATGTATAAATACAAGGAAGTTTTTCATTCATTACGAATCAAGTCAAGCATTTTCAATTCAAGGAGAAGTAATTAAGATCTGAGCAGCAGATTGATTTTGTAGCAACAGATCGACTCAAGGAGTTTTATATTATTTGTATCATTGCATCTAGGAGAGGTGTTGTTATTCATTGTATCATTTAGGCATTGTGTTGTGCCTGATTTGTAAGCAGATTTCTGCTCCTAATCATTTAATATATAGGAGATATATTGGTTGGGTTTTCCTCCCTCAAGTTGGAGGGTTTTCCTAGGGTATTGGCTATGTTCTCAAGTGTTAAATTTGAAATTATTTTTTCTTTCTAATCTGATCACATAAAAGCTACATGGTATCAGAGTGGGTTTGAAGAGGATCTCGGCTAGATTTGTGTTTATTAGCCATACCCTTGTCGTATTTTCTCATCTTCATTCACTTGTCAAGATGGTGAATGGCCTTAAGATTGAGGATAGGCTTGAGGGAGTGTCAAACTTCACTTTGTGGAGATTCAGGATCATGCTCACCTTGGAGGAAAGAAAATTGGTAGAGTTTGTGGAGAGCTACGCCCTCGAGCCTACGAAAGAGGAAGAAAAGGCCCTATGGAAGATAAAAGATACTAGGGAAAATAAGATGTTGGTTGATTCGGTGAAGGATCATATTGTTGCTATCGTCTCCAAGTTAAGGAATGTGAGAGAGATGTTCAAAACCCTAAAGGAGATGTACGAGATCAACAACACTAGTCGGGCACTTGCACCGAAGCAACAACTTCATCACTTGAATATGGCGAAGGGAGAAACTATCATTGCCTACTTCATGAGAATAACCGAATTGAGAGATCAACTCTCGTTTATTGGGCATGTTGTCGATAGCAAGGATCTAACCATGCTGGCTCTCAATGGTCTCCCTTCTTCCTGGGAGTCTTATATTCAGGGAATCAGTGCAACATCGAAGTTTCCCAAGTTTGATTGATTAAGGGCAGACTCTATTCAAGAAGAATCTAGGTTGGCTGCAAGAGGTATTGGGAAAATCTCCGTTAATGAAGATCTTCATGTTCTTGCCACTCAATCCTCAAAGATGAAAGGTGGGAAGAAAGGGTATTTCAAAAGAAATAGAGATAGAGGAGCTGATGGTGGCCCCACATTTAAGAAGAAGAGGGACCTCTCCAAGGTCCAATATTTCCAATGTGACAAGTATGGTCATTTTGCAAAGGAATGTCCTTCTAGGCCTAAGCAATAGGCTGTCTTTGCTAATGTTGATGAAGCCTCTATGCAAAAGGATACAAGTGAATAACTATTCTATTCAGCCTTGTCAAGTAATGTATCTACCGACACCAACACTTGGTTGATAGAAAGTGGTGCCTCTCGCCACATCATTGGATTCATAGAACATCTATCTGATTTGGTGATGAAAGATTCCAACAAACAAGTTATTATTGGAGATGATGCTCGTTACTCGGTTAAAGGAGTTGGGACTGTTAGAGTAAAGGTCTTAACTTAATTATGTTGATTAAGTTACCTTTATTCCCTTCTTAAGATTTCACGTTAGTTTGCATAAAGTGACATTTAATAATTATATTAATTATTAAATGTTATCCTATTAGGGCTTCTATTAGGGTTTTATTAGGGTTTGCATGATATCCTTTTTATAAGGATTGATCCCATTGTATTTCATATCAATTCATTCTCTCATTCTCTTTGATATATACATTTTCAGTTTTCAGAGAACCCTTGCTTGTTTGTCTCCATCTCTTCTTTTGTGACAGGTTATTTGCATGCAGGTGATCTTCGGGGTTTGTGGTGTTGTATTTTCTCAACTCCTACAGGGACTTCATCTCTACATTTGGATTCCTGTGATTCATTATAGTTGGATGATGTGCTATTCATTTCGGGCATCAAGCGTCCAACCTTGTTTCCGTATCAACCTTGGAAGACAAGGGTTATCAAGTGGCCTTTTTTTAAGGAAAAGTTATCATATCGACTAAGAACTCTAACTTCAAGACTTCCTGGATGGTTGGAGTTAGACATGGGTGTCTCTATAGGCTAAGCAAGTGCCCCATTCAAGCTCTAGTACATGACTTCACGAGTCTGGGTGATATTTGGCATCGAAGATTGGCTCACCTTCAATTTCGAGTGCTACCTGTTATGGAGAAGATGGTCACAGGCCTTCCTAAATTCAATTAGAAGCATGAAGGAACATGCAAAGGTTGCACTTTGGGTAAGAATACAAAAGGTCCATTCCATAATAGTGAAAGTAGATCCAAATGTGTCTTAAATCTTATTCATTCTGATTTATATGGTCCAATGTTTGTTGCATCCTTGAGTGGTTTCTTGTATTAAATTATTTTTATTGATGACTACTCTAGAAATAATTGGATCTATTTCTTAAGATCTAAAGAATATGAGGAAGTGTTAGAAAGATTCAAAGAATTCAAAGCTTAGGTGGAGAATCTATTTGAGAAGAGGATCAAGGTGTTGAGATCCAACAATGAAGGCGAATACACTTCTGTTATTTTCCGTAACTTTTGCTTTGAAGCATGGATTAAGAGGGAGCTTAGCATTCCTTATAATCCTCAACAGAACGGTGTTGCAGAGAGAAAGAAAAAAACTATCATGGAAGCAGTCAAAGCCATGCTTCATGACCAAGACTTGCAAATTTGTCTTTGGGCTGAAGCATCCAAGACTGCAGTCTATGTACAGAATATAAGTCCTCACAGAATCTTGGAGAACATTAATCCTGAAGAAGCATTCTCTTGGGTGAAACCTAAAGTAATTCATTTGAGGATCTTTGGGTGTCCAGTGTATATTCATATACATAAAGAAAAGAGGATAAAATTGGAACCTTCTGGCAAGAAGGGAATTTTGGTAGGCTATAGCGAGACTTCTAAAGCTTACAGAATCTACATTCTGGGTCAGAAGACTATTGAGATCGGTAGAGATGTCACATTTGAGGAGGATGTTGCATTCAGAAGATCCAAGGGATCTCATATGGAGATTTATGAAGAAGAGCCTCCTCAGGATATTGAAGTTGACCATATTACTGAGAATCAGAGGGAGGTTCCAGAATCAAAGGAAGATGATGATCCAGCTAAAACCTTGGAGCCTACTGAAAGGCCTACAGATATTGTGATTGGAAAGAAGAGATCTCTTTAGGCTAGGAAAATAATGCAGGAGGTAGAAAGTTTTGTAGCCCCAAGAGGAGATTTCAGAGAAAGTAAGAGACCTCATAAGTTCTCTGGTTATGTATCTTTTATGAGTCATTTCATTGAGTTAGAGCCTTAAAGTGTTGAAGAAGCTTCTAGTCAACAAGTTTGGAAGGATGCTATGAGTAAGGAGTATCATTCCATACTTAAGAATGATGTTTGGGATATAGTTTCTAGACTTGAAGGAAAATCTGTGGTGTCTTCTAAATGGCTCTTCAAGATCAAGCATGTGGTTGATGGGAGCATTGAGAAGTACAAGGCCAGATTTGTGGCTAGAGGGTTTTCACAAAAAGAGGGAGTTGACTGTGAAGAAACCTTTGCTCTTGTGGATCCTTATACTTTTGTCAGAACCATTATTGCTATTGCTACATCTAGAGGATGGAAGATTCACCACATGGATGTAAAGATAGCCTTTTTGAATGGTATCATAGAAGAAGAGGTTTACATTGAGAAACCAAAAGGATTTGAGGTACACGAGAAGGAGCCTCATTTTTACAAGCTGAAGAAGGCCCTGTATGGTCTTAAGCAGGCTCCTTGCGCTTGGTACAAGAGGATTGATCGTTACCTATTAAGTTTGGGTTTCTCAAAGAATGATACAAATTCTAACCTCTACTTTAAGGTGATAAATGGTGAAGCATTAATTCTGGTTATATATGTTGATGATTTGATATCACTGGAGAAGAACACCTGATTCTGAAATGTAAGAAGGAGTTAGCTTTTGAGTTTGAGATGAAGAATCTTTGTGTCATGCATTACTTTCTTGGCTTAGAAGTTTGGAAAAAACTAGATGAGATGATTCTAAGTCAAGGAAAGTATACCATTAACATTCTGAAGAGGTTTGGTATGATTGATTGCAAACCTATATCTACACCCATGGAGACCAACTTGCATAAGTTGAAGGAAGCTAGAAGTAGTTCAGAATTGGTGGATTCCACGATGTATAGGCAGCTGATTGGGTCATTGATGTATCTAGTTAACACTAGACCGAATATCTGCTATGTAGTGAGTGCACTTAGTTAGTTCATGTGTGAACCAAGACATGTACATCTTGTTTTAGTTAAACATATCCTAAGATACTTGCATGGCATAGTTGGATATGGATTGAAATATTCTATAGGTGTGGATTTGGAGCTGCATGGTTTTACTGATTTTGATTGGGCAGGGTGTGTCACAGATCGGAAGAGTACCTCTGGTTGTTACTTCAGTTTGGGATCTACGATGATATCCTGGTATAGTAGGAAGTAGTCTTTAGTAGCATTAAGTACAATCGAGGTAGAGTACATATCAGCTTGTGTGGCAGCTCATGAAGCAGTGTGGCTTCATAAGCTCCTTGCAGGATTGTTTGGACAATCAATGGAGCCTACTATTATTCATTGTGATAACCAGAGTTGTGTGAAGATTTCTATCAATCCTATGTTTCATGACAAAACAAAGAATGTTGAGATCCAGTACCATTATATCAGAGACATGGTATTGAGGAAAGCTATACAGTTGAGGTATATTAGCACTGATGAGTAGATGACAAACATTCTCACCAAGCCTCTCTCCAAGATAAAATTTGTATACTTTCGATATAAGCTTTGTATGGTGAAGAATACAGCCTTAATTGAGAAGGAGTCTCAGTATTAGTGATTCTCTTTAATGAGTTCTTCTCTGTGAGAGAAGTTCCAGGTGAAATCCCTTGGTTATGAGTTCTTCTTTGAAAGAGAAGTTCAAGGTGAAATCCCTTGATTCCACCCTTTGGGAGAGCCATGGTGGATGTCCTGTGTGACTCCATGACAACATCACATGAGGGAGTTCGTGATGATTTAATTGTAGTTGTGTTTCACCCTCTGGGGGAGCCATGGTGAAATTCATGGTGAGGTGACAACATCACATTGAGTGATGAGCACTTGTACATACCATCAATGGAGGTAGCCATGATGGTTGTTATCACATTGAGGTGATATGCTTTCACGATGAGGTGATAAGCTCTTTTCTCACATAGAGGTATCCATTTTGATTGACATCACAATGAGGTGATACGTCTTGTATAGCTGGAAGTATTCCTCCTTAGCTGAGAGGGAGTGTTGATGATAATGTAGCCATAGTCATTTATTTCCAGGTCAAGTTTGATGAAGATTATAAATTAAATATAGCTTTTCTATTTAATTTCTATACATATAATCAATTTTATTAAAGAGGCTGACCTCATTAAATGAAATGATTTTTATTTAATAAATAGATATATTTTTATCTGGGTCGACCTAAGAAGTGATTTGATTTTTCAAGTGGCATATTTATTGCTAGGCTAACCTCTCTCTCCAAAGGACGCATCTTTCTCTTCTTTGGTGTGTATAAATACAAGGAGGTTTTTCATTCATTACACATCAATTCAAGCATTTTCGATTCAAGGAGAAGTATTCAGATCTGAGCAACAGATCAAGTCAAGGAGTTTTATATTATTCATATCATTGCATCTAGGAGAGGTGTTGTTATTCATTGTATCATTTAGGCATTGTGTTCTGCCTGATTTGTAAGAAGATTTCTGCTCCTGATCATTTAATATATAGGAGATATATTGGGTGGGTTTTTCTCCCTCAGGTTGGAGGATTTTCCCAAGGTATTGGCTGTGTTCTTGTCTTAAATTTGAAATTATTTTTGCTTTCTAATCCGATCACATAAAATCTATAGTTTTTTCCAATATGGCTGATCAAAATTAGGTTTTTGAGGGAAGTCCATATTTGTACAATCATGTTGGGCTATTTATTAGACTTTGGCATATGGGTTTTAATTCGGCTAAAGAGTTGCCTTCTCGGGTTCCTATTTGGGTTTGACTGCCATGACTCCCTCTAGAATTTTGGCAAGAAGATATTTTGCAATGAATTATTGCTCTGTTGGGGAAGCTTGCTGCAGTTGCCCAACAAACCCTTGACAAGAAGGTTATTTCTTTCACTAGAATTTGTGTGGAGGTTGATCTGAGGAATCCCCTACCAGATTCATTGGAGATTTGTCTTGGATCTTCATCATGTATTCAACAATTAGATTATGAATCTCTTCCTTTTTGCTATCGTCTCTGTCATGAGTATGACCATATTCAGCGACAATTCCCTAAGGTTCATAAAGATTCTTGTTCCACTAAACCCCCTTCTTCAGATTTTCTTGTGGGTCATGAGGACAAGGGGAACGATCCCATGTAGGAGGATATTGCGGGTCAGGATAAAGATGGTTTTGTGCTAGTTAAGACTAAGGATAAGGGACGAGGTCAAAAGTAGACTTTGAAGGATCGACAAGTTGATGAGGGTTTTAATCAATTTGAAATATTAGACACTGCTTCCCTAGAGGAAGGGATTCCTTCAGATATCACTCTTGTATCTACTAGTGGGGGTATGGAGATTGTGTCAGTTCTAGGGTCTGATCTTGGTTTACATGGGGGGAAAGCTCAACAGGTGCCCTTGAATGATCATATGCAAGATGATAATGTGTTGGATGATTTGGCTAAGGATGTTTTAGCTTCCAATGTGGGGAAGGGGTCTTCTCAAGGCTTGGGGTTGCAATAATGACTTCTTAAGAAAGGTCCTCTTGACAACTCTACAAAAGGGCATAAGATGGATTTAGAGAAGATTAATATTATTGGAGATTTATTGGTGGAATCAGGGTCTGTTAAACCCATTGATGTTCACTTTTATCCATACCCTCCATGATTATTCTCTCCTTGAATGTAAGGGGGTTGAATAGTAGCTCTCGTCAAAAGGCTATTCATGATTTGGTTGAAGTTCATTCATCAGACATTTTCTGTGTCCAAGACACTAAGGTGTCTGTTGATGTCATGCTTCAATATGCTCCTCGTGTTTGGCATTTTGTTCAATGTCAGTGCATTGGCTCTCAAGGTAGTTCTGGAGGTTTGGCTCTTTTTTGGGATCCTTGTAAGATTAGTTCCCTTTGGTGGGTTTCTAGTCATTCTTCTATATCTATGGTTGCTTCCGCTTTGGATTCTAGTGAGACTATTTTAATCTCTAATGTTTATGCTCCAATTGATATTCATGGTAAACTCTAGCTTTGGGCACATATTGGTTTTTCCCATCATGTGCTCCTTATCTTCCCTGGATCTTAGGAGGGGATTTTAATTTTGTGTTGATTTTGAAGGAGAAACGTGGGGGTTGCCTCGATTAGGTCCTAGTTTTGATCTATTTTGGGCTTAGGTGGATTCTCTGGCTTTAGTGGATGTTAAGCCATCTAATGGGATCTTCACTTGGAATAATAGACGAAGTGGAGAGGAAGCGATCTCTCAATGGTTGGATAGGTTTCTTGTCTCCTATTTTTGGGTTGGTGATGGCTTGGTTACTAGTTTTGAAATTCTTGATTGGTGAGGTTCTGACCATTGGTCGATCGAATTTTTTGCTTCTTCTTTTGCTGCTCTTAAGAATCCTCTTAAATTTCAACTTATGTGGCTTTGGGATTGCTCGCTGCATGACTTAGTGGCTAAATGGTGGAGTGAGGGAGGCCCATCTTATGAGACTGCTATGTACTTCTTTGTTAAGAAGCTTCAATATGTCAAGTATCACCTTAAGAGATGGAATACGTATTGTTTCAGTAACCTTAAGTCCAAGAGGAGGGATGCATTGGACTGTCTAGCTGTTATTACTCACCAAATTCAAGATTTTGGTTTCTTGGATGCTCTTGGAAGAGCTGAATCCTAGGCTATATGTAATGTGGAAGAGTGGGAGCTTCGTGAGGAGATTTTTTGGAAGCAAAAGGCTCGAGTTGACTAGCTTCAGGAAGGGGATATAAATACTTCTTTCTTTCATCATTCTATTCAGGCTCATCGTAATAAGGGGCTTCTTTGTTCTTTGATTACTTATGAAGGGCTTCACATTTCTTCTTTTTCAGCTATGTTGCGCGAGGCTCGTCGGTTTTATTCTCCTCTTTTTTCTGAAGATTCCCCTCCTGTTGCTGTAGAGGATAATTTTATTCTTTCTTGTATTCCCTGTCTGATCACCAATGAGATGAATGATTCTCTCATTTGTCTGATTTCACTGCCAGAGCTTGAGGAGGTTGTGTTTGGGATGAACAAGGGTAAAGCTCCTAGTCCAGATTGATTCCCTGTTGAATTTTTTTAAGAGTTTAGGGATATTATTAATCTTGATTTGTTGGAGGTTGTTGTTCATGAATCTCTTCGTAGTAAATAGATGCTTCGTGCCTTGAATTCTACCTTCTTGGTTCTCATTACTAAAAAGGAAGGTCCTGACAAGCTTGAATTTTTCTGACTGATTGCTCTTTGTAATGTGGTGTATAAGATTATAACCAAATTGATTGGAGTAAGACACAAATCTTGTCTTCCTGTGGTGATTTCTGAGGAGCAAGGGGGTTTTGTGGCTGGAAAATAAATTATGGATGCGGTGGTGGTGGCTTCGAAGGCTATTCACTCTATGGAATATTCAAAGGATCGATATGTGCTCATCAAATTAGATATGACCAAGGCTTATGACAAAGTCAAATGAAGTTTTCTTCAAAAAATTCTCTTAGCTTTTGGTTTTAATTCATAATGGGTGAGTTGGACTATGAGTTGTGTTACTTCATGTTCTTTCTCGGTTATTGTGAATGGCGAACCTTCAAAGCCTTTTGGTGCTTCTAAAGGCCTTCTCTAAGGGGACCCTCTTTCCCCTTGTTTATCATTATGGCTGAGGGCCAGGGACGATTTCTTAAGTTTCATGCTTCTCAGGGTTTGATCCATGGGTGGCAATGGGGAAATGGTTTGCCTCAACTCTCACATCTCCAATTTTTGGATGACACTGCTCTTATGGAATTGGCTTGGCTTTGGGAAGCTGAGGATTTTAGGAAAGCTTTGGATATTTATCTTGTGGCTTTAGGTCAAGAAGTTAATGATCATAAATCCTCCATTTTTTCTTCAATACTCCTCTGGCTATTTAACGACATATTGTTGATATTCTACAGTTTCAGATTGGGTCTCTTCCCTTTGATTATTTGGGCACTCCGCTTACTATTGGTAGACACCTAGGTCCTCTTGGCAGATTCTTCTTGACAAGTTATGTTAGAAGGTTAACCATTGGAATCACTATTGGTTATCTATTGCTGCCCGATTGACTCTTTTAAAGTTTGTTATTTAAGCTCTTTGTATCTACAGGTGTTTTGTTTAGGTTGCTCCCATGTATTTTCTTCAAGAATTTGATGCCATCTCTTGACAATTTCTTTGGAGTGGTAATTTATCGACTGCCAAATGGAGCCTTGTTAAGTGTGAGAATGTGTGCAGACCTAAGAATGAGTGCAGCCTTGGCTTATGATCTACTATTTTGAATGGGCAAGTTCTTGTTGCTAAGTTATAATGGCACTGGTGTTCTAGTTAGAATCAACTTTGGGCCCACATTCTCACACATAAGTATCTTCATGATGTCAATGTGTTTGATGTCCACCGCTTTTCTTTGGTTGGTAGTGGCTCTATGATCTTAAATACTTTGAAGCTAAGGGCTTAGTTGGTTAAGAATAGTCTCTTTTGGATATGTCACTCAAGATCACAAGCTCCTTTTTGGTACGATTCTTGGGATGGTCATCCTTCTAAACTTTCTTCTCATCCTCATCTTTAGCCGCTTTGTGAGTTCTTTATTGTTTCTATATGAGACACAGTTGACCATTACAAGATTGGCTATAATTGTGGGTTGGTTGTTCATTTTTGTTAGAAACATCCTTCTGAATGGCCTCCAAGTGGTTTTTTGAAAGATAGGATAGAGTTGGCTCAAATTTTGGCATCTCGCGAGTGCACTTTCTTGGTTGGGAATGATGTTTTGGCATGAGAAAGTAGTTATTTGTTGGGAAATTTTTCTGTTTCTACTAGTTATGGTGAGCTGGTGTGAATTTTTTTTGGGGAGAATCAAGTTCCTTGGTGGAAGCATGTTTGGTACAAGTTCTCATGGTCTAAGTGCATTTTTTTCATGGGGCTGGTGGTCCACAACCGATGTCTTACTTGGGATAATTTATGCAAGCGTGGTTTTCAAGGCCCCTTGATGTGTGTGTTGTGTTGTGATAATGAAGAGAGTGTCTCTCATCTCTTTTTCCAATGTTCCTTCACCAGACATATTTGGCACACTTGGTGGAATGTGTGGAATCAAGCTTGTTGGCATGTTTCTTCTTTGGCTAAGTTTTTTGCTCGATGGGGTAAGGCTCCTGTCAAAAATGCTTTCTTCAAGTTGCCTAGACTCTTGGCCCTTCTTTTATTATCTAGCATATCTAGCTAGAGAGGAATTATCGGATCTTTCAAGATGTGATGTTGGGATCCCACCACTTGTGGTGGAAAATTATCCACTCTTTGGGAGAAACTATTTCGGTAAAATGTGGTTTGTTAGAGGCTATGGATCCTGGTGATGTTAGTTGCTACAACTATCTCTATCTTCCTCCTTCACATGGCTAGCTCAGGCATAGTGGGTGAAAGAACCCTCTTCGAAAGATAAATAGGGTGGGGAGGTGGAGTCCCCCACCACAACACACTTTGAAAATCAATACGGATAGGTCTTCTCAGGGAAACCCTAGTCCTACTAGTATTGGTGGAGTCCCCCACCACAACGCACTCTGAAAATCAATACAGATAGGTCTTCTCAGGGAAACCTTGGTCCTATTGGTATTGGTGGAGTTGGTAGAGATAGCTTGGGGACTGTTCAATTTATTTTTTTAGTTTATAAGGTCACCGTTCTAATAATTTGATGGAGGCTCTTTCTATTTTATATGCTGTGGAGCGTGCTTGTGCTCTTGGATGGAGTCAGATCATTTGAAAATCTGATTCATAGTTGGTGGTGCATCTGTTGACTCGACAACATTATGAGGTTGTTAGTTGGCAGCTTGTTTTGGTTGTTGACTAGATTCTTCAGTTGTACGCTTCTTTGGATTATGTTACTTTCAGTCATATTCCTTGAGAGTGGAGCAATGTTGTGGATTGCCTGGCCAAATAGGCTTCTGATCAAATGCAAAACTGGAATATTATGGATAAGAGTCAATTACCTCTTGATTTGTCTCAGCAGTTAGATCATTTAGTGGAACTTGATAGGGCTATTTGATGCCCTTTCTTTGTATTCCTTCTTGTTTGAATAAAATTTTACCCCTCTTTTAATTAAAATTCATCAAAGAATCTCACATCCTTCTACATTGAATGAAATTTAATAACCATCAAGTCACACATCTGACTAACACTTAGAAGATTATGCTTCAATCCTTCAACATAGAGAACATCACTTGTAGGAAATTTCCCATCAATGCTCAATGTTCCCTTACTATGGATTATTATAGTAGTGTTATCACCTAGACTGACTGAACCTTCCTTACAACTCTCTAGCTTGATGAACTTGCTCTTATCTCCAATCATGTGTTTGGAGAAACCACTATCTATCACCCATAGATTTTGATTCTTGGCATGAAGTGTTGCTTGTGAAATCATTGATTGTGTGGGCTCTTTCTCTTTTTCTTTCCACACCTTCTTGGGTTTCTTTTCTACCTCATCCTTCTCCTTCTTCATAGAGAATTCTGATTCTATTTGTACTCTAGGAGGCATGCTTTTCTTATTACTTTTCATCTTTGGTCTTACAACTTTTGTTCTATTGTTCTTAGCTCTGTGACCAAAGTTATTATAGTTATAGTAGATTACATTAATATCTACTAAAGGAGTAAATGGATTTTTACTTACAAAATTTGTACTCCTTTTAGGAACAACTCTACATTTTCTAGCACTATGACCAAATTGATTACAAGTATAATAGTAACCATAGAAATAAGAGGAATACCTGGTCATAATATTTCTTCAAGTAGTATGAGGAGGTCTTCTCTACTTTGACTTCTTCAAATCTGCCACCCTGGTGAATCCATTTGCATTAGTTCCTTTTAGATTTTTCTTCTTCTTTAAGTTTATTAGGGACCAACTTATTAATCTTCTTATCTTCTTCAAATCTTCAATTTTCTTCTCACCTCTAGAGGTATTCTCCTTGTAGGATTTCTCACACTTCTTTTCAGTTATGAAGTTGTCATAGAAGTTTTCAAATGCATCCTTAGTTGGACTCTTTTCTTTTTCAAAACCTAGACCAACCTTTTCTTTTGTTGAAGGATTTTATGTGTTACTCAGCTCATTAAGTATTTCACAACCACCTTTCAACTTTAGACCTCTGATAATCTGCTCATTTTCCTTGACTAGATATTTTCTTAAGGCAACCATTTCTACCTCTAGCTTCATACATTCGTCAAATTTAGACCATAGTTCAGATTTGACTACATATTCTATTCTCTTAGCCTCTTCAACTTGAATTTTCAGACTATCATTTGGTTAGATTCTTCAATAATTTTAGTTAGACTCTCAATCTACTTTTGTGCATGCTTCTTTTTCTTTTTTTCTCCTTCCTCAAGCTTTCAATTTCTTCTAAAGCAAAAATGAGTTCACCTTCAAGGTCAAATTCTCCTTCTTCTTCTTCATTAGGAGGTTCAACTTCTCCATTTTCTTGTTCTGCAGAGCCTTTTTCTATAAATAGAATTTTTTTTTCCTTAGCCACAAAGGCATAATCTTGTTCATCATTTGAACTATCATAAGCATCAAATGAATCACTTTCCTCTTAAACATACAAACTCTTCTTCTTTTGAAAATTATTCTTCTTAGGAAAGTAGGGTTTCTTCTTTTTAAACTATCCACTTCTTGCTTAGAGTGATCCTTCTTATTGTAAGGGAATTTAGTAGAAAAATGTCCTTTTTTACTGTGTAGTTAAAGCATTTAAAGAGTAAATTACCTCTCTATTTTCTACAGCCTCTCCATAATCTTCTAACAAAGTTAGCTTCTTCTTCATTAGTCTCTTCGTGTTTGGATGAAGAAACTTCAATCTTTTCCTTTTTGTCTACTTTGAATGCAACTTCTCTTTTAGATGTATCACCATCACCCATTCTAATTTTATATTCTGTGAAGATACCATGCAACTCATCAACAATGATTGTATTCAAATTCATTACTTCCTCTATTATAGAGACTTTAGAATCATACCTAGATGGTAATGATCTTAAAACCTTTTGGACAATAACTAGTTCTTTCACTTCTTCTACGAGGCCTCTAATTATATTCACAATTTCATTTACTCTTAGGAGACAGTCTGCAATCTTATTTTTTCATTCATCTTTAGACTTTCAAACTTCCCTTTGTAAGTTTGTATCTTTTCTTTCTTCACCTTATCATCACCTTTATATATTTTCTTCAACTTGTCTCAAATATCATGTGTAGTTTCACAATGCATAACTTTAACAAATTCTAAATTTGACAATCCACAAAGAATATCATTCTTCGCTTTTGCATATATCTCATATTCTTTCTTTCCAGCTTGATTGGTAGGAGTAGGAGTAATTTCATAACCATTTACAATGGATTATCTATGCATCAAACCCTAAGGATGACAAATATGCTTGTATTCAAATGCTCCAAACATAAGTTTGAGCCATCAAAGAGAGGTGCTTTGTTTGAAGAGGAACCTTCTTGACTTTCCATTGTGTTCACTATCCAAGATCTACATGAGATAATTAAACTACACAATTGAACTTTCTTTCAAGATTTGGCATGAATGATTTAGTCATTTGAACTACATGTATCTTTATTAATTGAGCACACAAGATGTGGTTGTTGGTCTTCCTAAGATTTCATTGAAAAAGGGATTTTGTTGAGGTTATTTTCTAGGAAAAAATTATTAGGATCCCTTTCCTAAGGATAAGACACCCCTAGATTTGGATCATAGTGATATTATCTCATTTTTGACTGCTTAATTTCTATAGGTCAAGTATGTGCCAAACTTTATTTATGGATTATCACTATGCACAACAAAAGTGAGGTTCTCACTACTTTAATAACCTTCAAGGAATTTGTGAAGGACCATTTAGGCCTTTCTCTTTGACATGCATGCACATATATCACACAAACAAATACTTCATCCTTACATTGGTCTAGGGCTTAGATATTTTTGGTCCTAGGTGTGGATTTCCATTATATTCAATTTAATTATAATATTTTTTTTTTATAAATTAATTTTGTTACTAAATTTATATTAGCTCTAGGTTCTTAAACTACTTTGGATCTAAGACATTTCATGTGTCTTGGATGTGGATTTAGATTAAGTTAGATATGTATTGTGATATAATAGATTTATTTATAAAAAATGAACTATAATTAAAAATCAAATTGATCGAAAACAAAAAAAATGAAGCATTAATTTTAATAAAAGATAAGGATTAAAACTCAAATTTTACCTCCAAAATGAGCAAGGAGATGAAAACTATAAGACACAAAAGCTAGAAACTTACAAATTCATTATTAGCAATGATACATGATTAAATTATTTACTTTGTTTGACATTAATTCATTTAGCGGAAAGTTGTTTAGGGAAATACATTTTGTATCATTATATTTGATAATTGTAGAATGGTTGACCAATACTAAAATAAATTAGTTAACTTATACTAGTATGCTGAAATTAGTCTAAGTGACTCTCAAGAAGACAATCACTTAGGCTATCTAAAAATATATTTGAAATCAAACATTAAATATTAATTGAAACAAAAGGCACTAAAGGATTTATAAACTATCCTCTTTAGCCCCTTTGATCATATTTAGTATTTTGTGCCTACATTTTATTAATTTATTAATTTTTTTTTATAGAAATAATTAAGAGAGTCGAGGAAGCTTGTACCAACTCCTATATCTGAGGTAGTAGAGAAAACACCTATTCTTGAACAAATACATTGAGAAAATGTTCAGTTGGAAACAAGTAAGATTGCTTAGCTTCATGATTACCAATACTATCTGAAAATCTATCTGAAATCAACAAATTTACATATATAAAAATACAATGAAGTTAAAATATAAATAAAATATTTTCACATAAAAGCTTCTAAAGATATAATAAGACATTATGATTATGCGATTGATTTTTGTTCCACATAAATATAAGAGCAAAAATCACAAGGAGCTAAAGGAATAAAACTTTGAAATCAATTAATTTTTGAAAATAAAAATTGAAAGGAGAAAGTAAATGGAAGAATGATAAATACAATGAAAAAAGAAAACTTCCTACCATTCTAAATTTTGAATTTCAAAATTGATACATAATTAAAAAATTAAAAAATTACTTCAATTGACTAAAAAAGCATATCAAGATTTCAAGTACACCATTAGTGAGATGGTGTCTAAAAATTCAACCTTAGTCAATCCTTCTTTTATAAATAAATTGATTAAACCAAAAAATAATTGATGAGAACTACTATTTCAATAGGACAAAAAGATACACATTTCTATACTTTATTCAAAACCATCCCTATAAGGCCTCAATATAAACATTTACACTTATTGGAGAGGATTCCACATGAAGTTTGACAATAGCACGAATAGGATGTTGTTTACAAAGAACCTACTGAAATGAGCATTTACAACTAGAGATTAATGAGAAACCAAGCGTTTGCATGATTTCTACAAAGCACCTATTTAAATGAGCACTTTGAACTAGAGATTAATGAGAAATCAAAAATTCTTGATGAGACTATAAACTTCATAATAAGAATCCCAAGATATAATGTGGAATAAGGATAATAATATTGATAAAATGTAGAATTATCTGGTGTAGGTAAAAACTTCTAAAACATAGATAATCAAAAGACAACATGATTTTTATTCTATTATTGACTATGGAGTAGAATCTTTAGAAATTGGGACAAAGGTGGGCACTTCAGAGAAAGAAGAAAATTAAACCATCATTTTTAGAAAATCTAAATGCACAAAATGCAAACATAGAACTGCTATTCTATTTTCCAATTAGTTGGGAATACACAAATTCAAAACACAAAAGCACAAGGAGACATGCAACATTCTTTTTGTATTCAATAACTAGAAATGATAACACATAAAACAGTAAACTCAAAAAATAAACTAAGCTACGAATTATGAATTTCTGGGAGCCTTCAAGAGTTGCTGAACCAAACTGACAAACTTCGAGAGCTCCTAGGAGCTCACTATCAACAGCTACGTAGAGCTCGACTTGGAGCAATCACTGCTCACCTACAAACAAATACAATTTCTGTTGTTTAGGAGCTTCTGGGAGCTCACATAGAATATTCTTCACATAGACTGCTGCAAAAAAACTTCTTCTAATCGACAGAACTTGCTGCCTTCATTCCTTTTGTCCAAACAAAACATTCCCTCTCAAAATTCAAAATTACCTACCACCATAAATTGCAAATTCAAAATAAGCTACCACATTTAATTCTGGAGCTATCAGGAGCTGTAGGGATGATCCCCAAAATAGAAAAGGACTCTTGATGGGTAGGTGAACATCTGGGGGTCTGATAGATGAGCAGGAGGCTTAGGAAAATTTAATTTTCCAACATCCCCCCTTGGTCCTGAGCCGAAAAAAACAAGATCAATCCTGATCCAAATCAACAACACCCAATCTACTCCTTAGGTGCTTGAAATTGTCCCTTCTCAATGGCTTGGTGAATATGTCTGCTAGCTATTTCTCAGACCTGCAAAATTTCATTTTAATTTCACCATTTTCAACCAATTATCGAATAAAATGATACTTCATTTCAATGTGCTTTCTTCTTCCATGAAACACAAGATTTTTTGTCAAGAATATAGATGAAACATTGTCACAAAAGATTGTTGTTCCATCTTCTTGTTCTTCTTTCAAATCTGCCAAGATTCTTCTCAACCAAATATCTTGACATGCTGCTACATTTGCTGCTATATACTCAACCTCAGTTGTTGATAGGGAAACTATAGGTTGTTTCTTGGAAGCCCATGAGATAGCTCCCGAAACCAAATGAAACACATAGTTCTATGTGATCTTCCTATCATCCAAACTTCCTGTCCAATCACTATCTATTATCCAACCAACCCAAACTCATTTGCTGCTGTGTAAAAAATTACATATCCTTTGGTGCCGTTCACATACCTTAGGATCCTTTTACTCGCTTGCCAATGGATGTATCCTAGAGTCTCCATAAATCTGGAAATAAGATTCACTCTGTGGATTATATCTGACCTAGTTGCAGTCAAGTACATCAAGCTTCCAACCAAAATTTTAAACATGGTCGGGTCCACATTGCTATTGCAATCTTCCTTGCTAATCTTTAGACCTATGATTGTTGGTGTTGGTGTAGGTTTGCTTTCAAGCATCCTACATTTCTTCAAGATCTCATTTGCATATTTTTCTTGAGAGATAAATATACCATCATGCATTTGTTTTACTTTTATGCCTAGAAAATATCTCAAGAGACCTAAATCTGTCATTTCAAACCCTCTTTTCATGGCCTCTTTAAAATTAGCAATGAGGAAATCTTTATCCCCAGTAAAAACTAAATCATCAACATACAAGACAACAAAAAAAATATTACCATTTGCTGCCTTGATGTAAAGAGTGGGCTCACCATTTCTTTTTCTAAAGCCATTGCTCATCAAATATGAGGCAATCCTATTGTACCATGCCTCTGGAGCTTTCTTCAGCCCATAAAGAGCTTTCAGGAGCTTATACACCTTATGTTCTTGGCCTGGAACTTTATATCCAAAAGGCTGCTCCGCATAAACTTCCTCTTTCAACACTCCATTTGAGAAGGAAAACTTCATATCCATTTCAAACACCTTCCATTTGCGCTAGGCTGCAATTGCTATGACTACATAGATAGTTTCCATCTTTGCAATAGGGGCATACGTCTCATCATAATCTCTCCCAATTTGTTGTTTGTACCACTTGACCATGAAACATGCCTTGTGTCACTCTATGCTTCCCTCGACATTGCTCTTGGTCTTGTAGACCCATTTCACCCCAATAACTTTCTTATTGGGAGGAAAATTAGTTAGCTCCCATGTGTTGTTCCTATCTATTGCATCTATCTCCTCATCCATGGCCTCACACCATTTCTCCTCTTTCACAACATTCTCAAAATAAATCAGATCACTATGAGAAAACAATGCAAAATTCATGTTCTCATCAAACTCTTCATCATACCTTTCATCTTGGTAGATCTCCCTTAAAATCTTGGTCTTCTTTGGAATTAGGGAGGCGAGAGTGGGGTCTAAACTTTCACTACTATTGCTACTTTTCTAAACAGGCAAGTTCAGAAGTTGTTAGGAGCTCTAAGGAGATGATATTTTGGTTATCTCTGGTTGCTTGTCTTTCTATCTACTCACTTTAGGAGCTCTCAGGAGCTGTTGGGAGCTCTCTGCAGCCAAATATCTAGCTGATTGTGACTGTCTTCTAGCTTTAGGAGTTCTTAGGAGATATCAAGAGCTCTCTCTGATTGAGTTCTATGACAGTCTATTTAATTGCCTATTTGCTTCAAGAGCTCTTAGGAGCTGTTGAGAACTCAATTTTTTCTATTGCTGCAGGATCTTTTTGATCTTTCTGTTCATCTTCTTCATCTCGTTGAACTATCAGGAGCTATCAAGAGTTGTTAGGAGCTATCGGTCCATCCCATGACTCATCCTCTAAGAACTCCACGTCTCTACTAATACAATTTTCTTGGTGACTAAGTTAAACAACCTGTAAGCTTTGGAATCTTCACTATAGCTCGTGAAAATGCACTTCTCACCCTTGTCATCCAATTTATCTCTCTTCTCTTTTGGCACAAGTGCATATGCCACACACTCGAACATTCTCAAGTGCTCAACCATCCACTTTCTTTCTGTCCATGCCTCTTGTGATATTTTGTCACATATCGCCTTTGTTGGATTTCTATTTATCAAATAAATAGTTGTTTCTACAATGTCTCCCCAATATTTAGACGGGAGTCCCATTGCTTTCATCACACTCCTTTCCATCTCCACAATGGTCCTATTCTTTTTCTCAACCACTCCATTTTGCTGCAGAGTATAACTGGCTATTATCTCCTTCTTGATGCCATTTTCCCTACAAAAATTTACAAATTGATTGGAGGCATACTCTCCTCCTCGATCTAACCTTAGGAACTTGATGAAATGTCCACTCTCCTTTTAGCCTAGGCCTTAAACAACAAAAAATTATCAAAAGCTTCAGACTTATGCTGCAAAAAATAGATCCATGGCTTATGACTTAAATCATCAATGAAGGTTTAAAAAATTGGACTTTACCAATAGATGTGATTTGCATAGGGCCTACCAAATCCATGTGCACCAACTCCATTGGTGCTCTTGCCCTTGTAGAGTTGCTTGATTGAAAGGGCTGCCTATGTTGCTTGCCCAAAATGCAAGCCTCACATCTAACACTAGGCTCTACTATTCTTGGCATACCATCAACCATATTGTTCTTGGACAAAAGACTCAAACCAACAAATCATAGGTGTACATACCTGAGATTCCATAGCTTGGAGGGGTTGAATGGTGCTCTTGAGGGATACTGACTGTACTTCTATACATTTTCCATTCATGAGAGGTGCATCAATGGATTGAGATGAGAAACACGTCTCAATCTTCAAAGGAAACATCTAGTTCTTTTTCATTTGAACTTTTACAAACATCTTTGTCCTCTCATTCTTATCATAAAGGACACATTGACCCTTCTCCATCAACACTTTATATCCTTTTTCCAGATCAACTGTCCAATACTCATGAGGTTATGCTTTAATCCAGGGGCAAAAAATACATTTTGGACCTCCTTCTCTTCACCTTGGTTGGTGTGGATCATGATAGATCCTTTTCACTTGACTGAAACTACTCCATTGTTCCCCATTCTAATCTCAAATTTTACATTCTTATCAATGAAAGAAAACAAGGTTTCATTACCACTCATGTGGTTACTCCAACTGTTGTCCAAATAGTAGACTTTGGGGCTTCCTTCTTTACCAATGTTGCACATGATGAAGGCTGTGGACTGATTGCCTTCAACCACATTCAAATCAACCACTTTTTCATTTTGTTTTGGTTGATTATTGTGCTTTTTCTAGCACTCACTAGCATAATGAACAAATTTAAAAAAGTAGTAGCATTCAACATTTCTTTGTTTCAAATTGTTATTCTTCATGCCTCTTCGAGAGTTGGTCTGCGAACTGCTTTCTCCCTCTTGGTTGTTTCATCATCCCGAGCTTTCTCCTCCAACATTTCCTTGTCTAGATCTGCCATGACCTCTTCGGGAGCTGTTTCTACCTCTCCCTTGCCCGTTGCATTTGATTGAGCTTTAAAAGATTAATCTTGGGAATAAGTAGCAAACCTATTTAGGCACTACTCATGGGTTTGAAGAGATCCCATCAACTCATCCACCATCAAATTAGAGAGGTCCTTTGCCTCTTCAATAGCAATGACGATTGCATCATACCTTGTGGGTAGACATCTGAGGATTTTCTCCACAATCTTCTTCTCCTCCATCATTTCTCCATTCGTTCTCAATTGGTTTAATAAACCCCAAGAACCTTGTGTGAAAGTATGAAATAGACTCACTGTCCTTCATTTCGATGGTCTCAAAATTTCTTTTGAACTATCTGGATCTTCATCGATCTGACTTTATCAGTCCCTTTATAATCAGTTTGGAGGATTTACCAAGCTTCCTTTGCATACTCAACTGTTGCTATTCTGGGAAAAATGGCCTCTGTCAAGCCTACTCCTATCAAACTCAATGTCTTAGCATCTTTCTTTCTCTACTCTTTCAACTGGTTCTTCTGGTTATTTGTCAGAGCTACAAATGTAGCTGGGTCAGTAACATCCACAAACCCATTTATTAAAAAATTCCACAAATCATTTGCGACCATAATGGTCTTCATCTTCTTTGCCTATACATCATAGTTTTGTTCATTAAAAGATGGTGGCTTTCACCAACTCTTCCCTTCATCTCTAGCCATGTCTCCTACATAAAAAATCAATACAGGTAGAAAAAACAAATGCCCTAACTCGTGAAGAAATGGGGCCTATAGCTCATATACCATGTTAGAAAATATAAATGCACAAAATGAAAACACATAAATACTGTTCTATTTCCCAATCAGATGAGAATACACAAAATCAAAACATAGAAGCACAAGGAGACATGCAACATTATTTTTGTATTCAATAACTGGAAATGATAATACATAAAAGATTAAAGTCAAAAAATAGACTAAGCTACAGATTATAAATTTATGGGAGCCTTCAAGAGCTGCTCAACCAGACTGACAAAATTTAGGAGCTCTTAGAAGCTCACTATCAAAAGCTACACAGATCTCGATGTGGAGAAATCACTGCTCACTTACAAACAAATACAACTGTTGTTGTTCAGGAGCTTCTGGGAGCTCACACATAATTTTCTTCACACAGACTGCTTCTGCAACAAACTTCTTCTTCTAAGTGAAAAAAAATGCTTCCTTCATTTCTTTTGTCCAAACAAAACATTCCGTCTCAAAATTCAAAATTACCTACCACCATAAATTACAAATTCAAAATAACCTACTCATTTAATTCTAGAGCTGTTAGGAGCTGTAGGGATGATCCCCAAAATAGAAAAGGACTCCTGATGGGTAGGTGAACTACTGGGGGTATGACAGATGAGCAGGAGGCTCAGGAACATTTAATTTTCCAACAATCATGTCAAGGCATACCAAATGAACAAAGCTATAAAATCAACCCTGAACCATGACAATATATGACATGACTACTCATTTAAAAGCTAACTAAAGGTCTCTAAATTATTTTCAATTGAGGACAAGGGAACCACGTTCATAGAAAAGTGAAAAGAAAGCCTCCCAGTTTCCAATTTTTTTACCAGACCAAAAAAGAATAGTCCACAATATTCTTGTGAACATTATTATCTTTTACAAGTGGTTAATATGTGCTCAGTAATGCCAGACATGTGTGAATTTTGTTGAAGGAAGAAGATGAAGAATGCGAAACTTCTGAGCTCATGGGTGGGCTATTTTGGAATGTGAGTGTAGATTACCTTAGAAGAGAAAGGCATCCAATATTCATACCAGGAAGAGGATGTCTTTCAGAAAATAGAACTGCTTTTGAAAATGAATCCCATCTACAAAAAGATACTTGTTCTCATTCATGAAGAGAAAGCCTGTGGCGGACTCACTCATAATTGTCTAGTATATAGATGAGACTTGGCCATGCCCATCATCCAAAAAACAATTGCTGCCATTAAATCCCTGCAATTGAGCTACTGCAAGGTTCTGGGCAGATTTTATAGATAAAAAGGTACATAACCAACAATATCAACTTTGGGTGTCAACATCTATGAAATCAATGACTTTATTTTTTATCAGGATTCTTTCAAGATTTAAATTTGTAATCAAATTAGCTATAGGTTGGAGTGTAACTAATTAATTTTAAATTTTAAGACTAATAACAATCTCATTTAATGATAACATATTTCTGCAACCCATAGAAATTATTGTTGAGTTGTTTGTAGATTTGATTGTGTAAGTAGTTTTTGCATGAACGTTTACGATCACACTTTCCATATTCAAGATGAAGAAGAGAGCATAAGTAGAAAACGAATAGTTACATACCATGAATCCCATAAAAATGAATGAGAGAGGGAGAAGGGAGAGCATAAGGAGAAAATGAATAGATACAAACCAAGAATCCTATAAAAGGGAATGCGAGAGGGAGGAGGGAGAGGGGTTCTTGGTCTACAACTATATATTTTCTACATATGTTCTTTGTTTCATTCTGATGATTGATCATGGAGTGTGATCTGAAATGTTGATGCAAAAAATACTCACACAATCAAATCCAAAAAATAATTTAGACAAGCTTTTATATCTAACCTCAATTAAAATTTGGACACTATTTTCTAATATTGCATTAATATAACATTTTGAAAAGTTTTATATTTTTTTAATTTTTATATCAGTGGCAAGCTTAAAGAATACACTGGCTCATCTAAAATTATAGTAATTATTTCTATAGTAGGATCCACCTATTAGTGTGATTTGAAATGAACCACCTAAACAAGTCAAAACTTAAGAATGTAGTGTTTAAATCAAAATCTATATCAATAACTGTTGGCATGGTTTTTAGTTTTATGATGTAGGATCTCGTATAGTAAGGGGAAAGGGAAAATCTTAGAAAGAAGCTGCAAATGATATGATGAATGTTTTGGAGGTTGTTTAAAGTAGGCTTGGGGAAAGGGGAGATCCTTACTTTGGAGGAGAGGAGTTTGGTTTTGTGGATGTTGCTTTCATCCCTTTTTCCAGTTAGTTCCATACATATCAAAATGTGGGTAAGTTTGAGATTGGATTAGAAGAGAAATTACCATGCATGGATAAATGGGTGAAGAGATGCATGGAGAGGGAAAGCATGAAAAAGGTCCTCCCTCCACCTCCCAAGGACTTCAAATTTATCCTGCACCTTTGGAAGAAATTAGGCATCGATTAGTATATGTTCTACTTGATATTCATAGGGGTTATATGAACATTTAAAGGAATGCTTTGTATAATGATATACCTGTTTGATCCAAATGTACTACTACTGTAGCATGGGTGGAGGATTTATAACCTAAGCTTGTAGTTTACTCTATATTAGTCCGAACCTTGTAACAAACCTATTCTATAGAAGTAGTATAGAATATAGTGCGAAAATATCAAAGACTCAATAGACTTAAGAATTTGTAAGTAAATTTAATAGGAGTTTAGGGATGGTCATAAAAAGAAAGGATATCCTACAAGCTTAAACTATGATCAAGGTAGATTTTTTAGAATGTGATCAGGTGCTAAGATACCCACAAAGCAGATGACAAAATAATCTATTGCTTGTCAAGTTTTCAATTGATGTACTTGCAAGTATTCATATAAATTTGAAAAAAAGAAGATTAATTTCTTATATATTTCTTTCCACGCTTGATAGTTAATTTAGAAGCATTTTGTTTCAAAAGCACAAATGAAAAATTGTTCTATCCTTTTATTTGTATGCATACCAATTATTTAATTCTCAGATTCAGTGGAACATTCCTAATCAAAGTCGATTGTTCTCTAGATTAGCTTTATTTTCAATTGTATGTGTGTTGGCTTTATTTATCTAAATATGTTTATATACTTAATCAAGAAATCTGAAAAGATAAATAATAATAGTAAAAAAGTGAAAAGAGATAAGAATTAGGTCCCCTTTATAACTAAGTCTAAGTGTTTCTAAACATAGTTTTAAATATAAAAAAAATCACAAACAAATACAATTCATCAATTAGTAAATAAGATCAAACTTGCATGTCAATTTAACTCATCAAGAAATCTCACATTGATTTTCTTGTCACTCAATTAC
Source organism: Sequoiadendron giganteum (assembly GCA_007115665.2). Classification (NCBI taxonomy): domain Eukaryota; kingdom Viridiplantae; phylum Streptophyta; class Pinopsida; order Cupressales; family Cupressaceae; genus Sequoiadendron; species Sequoiadendron giganteum. The sequence goes on along the minus strand of CM021109.1, from coordinate 606,807,665 downwards.
ATCTACATGTAGGGCAGGTGGACAAATATGGGAGACCAAAAAAGGGTCTGAAGCGGCCACTTTTTCTTTTTCAAATCAGAAAAGACTGACCGTGGATGAGAAATTGAAGAACTGACACTCAAGATTTTAAGATGCAACAAAAACAAGAGTCTTAGTGCTTTGAATCTACTTTCTAAATTACTATTTTATTTTGAAAAAAGTAGAGATCAAGGCCTTCAAAAAGGGGGGCTACACAAATTGGTCCCATTTTTTTCAGTAAAATATATTATAGTGTATGATGTAGCCCCCCTAAAACATTAGTTTTTTTAGTATTTTAAAAATCGCTTAGGCAAGAAATTAGCTAAAATAGTTTATCCCTAATATTCTACTATTTTTTTAATGAATATATGAGTTTTTACTAATTTTCAAAGTGGACACATCCTAAAAAATAGAAATTTGAGTGTGCTGCCCCCTATTTCTTTTGAAAATTAATCAAAAATCACCTTTTTAGTATATGTAGAATGGATTCTAGTTTCTAAACATATAAGTTTGAAATTTTAATGAATGGTTAAAAAATAGTGTAAAAAATACCAAATATGGGTTTTTGACAAAAAACAGTTACACCAGCAAAAAAATTTGAAGATTAAAACCTTAACATACTAAAAAAGTGAAAAAAATTACATGGTTAGATATCTAAGAGAGAACTTAACATTACCAAGGTGTTTTTTGGCTTGACCTTGAAACACGTGCAAACCTGATGGGGAGCACACTTGAGATTATGTGGAATTTTTTAGAATTTGAAAAAATGTCTTTGGGAATTGAAAAGTTTTTCCAAGCCTTTGGGTTGGAAGCCCAAGGAAAATCCAAGCCAAAGGTTTGGAAATTTATACAATAGAAAAAAATGTGAGCACATTATAATGTGCTCACATTATGAAATTTGGCATAACACAAGCACATTATAACACACTTTCATTATGTGTAATTTGACATAATGTGAGCACGTTATGTCTTCTTTAAACTTAGTTTTTGTGTGTTTGTATGTTTGTATGTATTTATGTATGTATGTATGTATATATATTTGTATGAATGTATGTATATATGTGTATGTATGACCAATTTAGGGTCAATAAAATAATGAGTGTTGATGGAATCAATTAGAACTATGAGGGAATGTTTCTTGAAAATAAATTTAACCTTCATGTTCTAGGGATCGAAGATTATACCAATGCATATGTACAAATATTCTAGGAGGATTAACAATAGGTGGATCCATAACAAAGGGTAGTTCATCTTCTTAGATTTTTTGGTCATCTTCCCACTCATCTACCTCGATTGGAAATTCTATATCAAGAAAATATATCTTTTGTTTGACACAACGATGATAAATGGAAATTTTTCATCATAATTATTACACAGATCTTTATCTCAAGTGACGAGATCTTATTTCTGCATCATTGAGATGTTTTAAAGGCATGACACACGAAAGATTGAAGGAGTGAACATAGAGAAGTGACAATGAGTTGTTAAATTATCTTGAGGCCACTGATGAAAAAATAATTGGTGAAGAAAGAATCTATCAAGCTTTCAATTTGGTTGGAAATTTTCTAAAATTCAATTTGGTAGTCATACACAAAACATAGTTTTCATATTCTGATTGAATCTCTTGTAAACTATTCATAGCTACATAAGACTAAAGTAAATGAAATAATGTCTTTTGAATTTAATCCAATTAGGTTTAGGATTGACCTTTCTATACTATGTGCACCACTAAATTTTTTCTATTACCTCCAATTCGAATTCAAATAATTCTCTCCACATTGAAATACCTCCCACATGCTCCTCAAATTAAGGGATTGTATTTGTCTCAATCAATTTGATACCTTGATTAATATCATCAAGATCCATGTCATCATGCAATCTCAATCCTTGATTTGATCTTTCATCCATGCCATCTCCTCTCATTCAATTCTATCCTTTGATTAGCTAATTTGATCTTAGCCATTGATTCCTTCATCAAGTCTATAAATAGTATTTATTTTATATGAATTTCTATTCACAAGCATTTGAGAAACTACACTATAATAAATTTTACATCTATATTTGACATCAATTACCATTTTGAGTTATTATGAATCACCATTGCTATCCAATCATCAATCCTTGAAGCTTTGCATCATTCAACATGGATTAGGCTTGGGACTAATCACTCCACATGAAATCTAACACTAATCATGCAATGGGATTGAGAATTGCATGCTAATTAGGATTTCAATTTGATTTACTTTGTCATTTCATGTTCTTAATTGAGCTTTTGATTGGTATTTGTAAACAATTTCATTGGAATATGGTTTAGTTAGATCAATTTATTTGTTTCTTAGTTGATTCCTAGCTTATTTGATATTTATAATCTTCCATGTTCACAAATACTATGGAAACATGAGATTCATATATAGTTGTGGAATAATAAAGAGGTCATTCTTAACCATAAAAATAAAACCCAAATAGGGGTTTAAAATAAAATAATCAAGCAAAAGTAACCAAGCTAATATCCTATGACATATTTTGGTAAAGATGTAAATAGAGAGGTTGAGAAAACAAGAAAAAGACAAAATGTATAAATTGGGGCATAGACAACACACCTATCAACACACATTTTTCTAAATGAGCACATTTATATAACTAAATCATTCAATGATTCAATAAATCATTTGGTTTGTTATTTATAGCTAGATGTAGGGTGAGGATTATATGTATTCTGCATATCCACTTGTAACATGACACTGCTATCATTTATATTGGACTCTAATACATGTATTATATTTTAGAATATTAATTTTTAATAGCTAGATTGCAATAATATCAATGACAATTCCATGACCTTTTATATCATTTCCATAAAACTAAAAATGCGACACAAAATTACAAGGTATAATGATCCTTTTAATGTAGTAATTTCAACACTCTTTAAGGGTTAATATAATAATTATGCAATCTATCCTCCTAATAGATACTTCTATATTCCAAAGAACTATGATACATAATAGACTTAATGATCATAATACATAATAAGTTTGATAAAATATTAATTTTTAATTTAGAATAACATTATAGACATGTTAGCAAAAACATTATACACATGTTAGCAATGGCATCTCTGATGAGGGAGTTGAAGATGTGTGTTTCCTTTCTCATGAGGGTTGTGAGCTTGAAGGAGTTGACGTTGCTAAGGAGGATTTGTAATTCTTTGAGGAAAATTTCTGCCATTTTTCTTGTGATAGTTCTGGCTCAGATTTCTCTGAGGATGGGGTCTCTATTTCATAGGATAATGAATGGTTGAGCGATATTGCTGAAGAGAAAGATGATATTCTACTTGATACCCCTTTTTAGGCTTGTAGGAAGTCATGGGGGTGCAAGGTTGTTGGGAAAAAAGTGGAGGAGACCCATATTGGTGCTACTTTTTTTGGGCTATGTAAGGGCTTTCTTATTCACTCGTCTATGGATAACATGAATTCCAACCAAAAGGATTGCATGTTGGAGAGTGTTAACAGAGTGGAGGATGCTTCCACTTGTGCTCTTCCTGCTTCCCCTAATCTATGTGGAGAGGTAGCTTGCTGTTTACAAAGAAATGAAGGTTTGGTCTGTGAAGGTTGTGGTGCTCCTAGGGTGGCTACTTCTTCTCCACACTGTGTGGTGATGGTTGAGTCTCTTGTAGCTACTAATCACTCGCCTCTTGTGGTTGTCCCTACTCCCAAACCTATGATTTTAGAGGTTCTCTATGTGAATGAGATCAAAATAGATTTTCTCAAATCTTTGCTTGTTGAGTCGCTAGATTGGCTCTCGAGTTCCCTGGATGGGAGATTTAGCGGTAATTGGCCAATTATTGATTCAATCAAAAGATGGGTTCTTAGGGCTTGGCATCTAAGAGGCCAGATGAAGGTAACTTCTATGTGGAATAATTAATTTTTTTTCCTTTCCTGATATGGAGGATTGCATAAGGATTCTTAGTGAAGGCCCTTTGTTCTTGGATACGAATGGCCTTTGTCTCATAAAGACCTCTCCTAGTTTCAACCCACGAAATGAATTCAAGTTCCTTGTTTGGGTTTGTTTGCTAGGGATTCCATTAGAATACTAGAATGAAAAAGTTTTTACATGATCATTTCAAATTCTTTTTGGCAATTTTGTGCTATTGACTCTATTACCAAATCAAAGAAGCATCTAATGTTTGCTAGATTTTGCATGTTTTAGGAGAAGAACAAGGTGCTTCCCACTCACTTTACCTTATCTCCCAAATATGTTATTTGGGTATAAATATTATAATTTAAAAGCTCTCCTATTATATCCAATTCTTGTGGGAAAGTGGGCCATGCTGCTACTACTTGTTTGGCCAGTAAGGAATACTAGTTTGTATGGAGGAAAGGGGAACAAATACATTCTATTATTGACCAGTCTTCTTCTTCTTCTTGCATGGAAGAGCAGATGGTGGAATATAAGGGGAAATCTATTCTAGATAATTTCACTTTTACTAAAGAAACAAGGCTACATGAAGTATCTGCTAGTGTCTTTATGGATTCTATGTGTACTAAGAAAAAGAGATTGGGAGAGAAGGATCTTGGGTCAAAGGTTAACCAACAATCTTTAGTCCATTTCTTTAAACTACCCTGATTTTGATTTTGTTTTTAGCTATCACTTTGTAGGTCCTCTGATATTGTTTTTAGTTATTTCATTGTACTTCCTCTTAGTTGTTGTTGTTTTGTGGTGCATACATTTCTATCCTTCTCTTTGTACAAGGGTCGTGGCCCTTTCAAAACCCTTCTTACCTTATCAAAACATTATACACTTCATGTAAGGAATAAATGGTGCAGGTTAGATAATATTGATGAATAATTTAAAAAATCTTTTCCATCTCCTTCATCTATTATTTTTTCTAACAATGAAATATGAAACAATAGATATCATGAACCTTTCTATATCATGGTGAAACTAAGGGACATCATCTATATGATTCCCATTTTAAAATCATCTTCTTATTTGATTTAATATCTTATTTAATGATTCATGTAATTCACATTCTAAATTAAGATAAAAAAATCTGTACAATATAAACAAACATATTAAGAATAATTAATTATTTAACAAATAAACTAGTAGCCTAATAAGTTCCATAAACTCATAGAAACAAAGATGCAACACTGTAGTTTTCTTATGAATCTTCTTTCAAAATCAAAATATGATTATTTAAATAAATATAAAAGAAATTCAAACATTTTCAGGAAATCAAAGAGTAAATTTTTGAAAATCTTTTTTAAAAATTTAATTAGATTTTTTTTGGAGACCTCATCCCTAATATAAATTCTCAACAATTACACCTCAATAATTTTAAAATAAATAAATCTATATAATATTTTGCGATTTCCCTTCCAATGTGGCTCTCATTTTTCAACTAAATATATAAAAAGGGCAACGCAGATCCGAATTTCTGCATCAGGTAAATTGGAAAAAACTTATTAAACTTAAAGTGTCGAATTAATAAAAATAAAAAGGAGGAAAATGTTGGAGTTTCACTCCACTCCCACGTCCGTTTCCTACCCTTACTGTGCCCCTACACCCTCAAACTCACCAACTCGTGGTTTGCCGGTGTCAACCGGGCTCCTGCAGGCCTTTTCTCCCCTCTCCGCAGTTTCATGGTTGTCTTTTCCTTAGTCTACCACATTATCGCAATCATGTCGTTCACTGTTGGTGGTTTCACGGTGGTGGTCATCTATAGTTACCTCACTACCGCACGTTAACCGCATGATGCCTGTGGTAATGCGGTTAACCACTAGTTCATAGTCACCGTCTTCCTGTAGTCATCAGTCTAATCGCGTGTGGTATCACGGTGTTCACCGTTCCTCTGAGCATGACCATCTTCTAACCGTCAGATCATGGTTATTTCTTTACTGCGGTCCCTTTGCTAATAGTCAGCAGTTGTGCGGTGGACCATCTGCTGACTGCCAGTGCGCCAACCGCCACACTGCGACCATCTTCCTCACTCATCGTGATAATGCGGGTTAGCATATTTTGCTGGTAACCGTAGTCACTTCGGCCTCTCCAATTCCTTCAGCGGTAGCACATTTTTTGACTTGTTTTGACTCCTTTGACGGTGGTTGTTCGTGCATGTTGTGTTGGCAGACAAATAGGATGAAGGACGCTTATTTAAGTCTGAAGGACATTTGTTTAATATGTTTAAGATGTGTTTTTTGCTTGCATATGTGATTGTCTTTAAGTTTGTATTAATTTTGACTGTGGCAGTAATCTTTTATATAAGCTAATATGTTTGTAATTTTGAGAGACAAAAAATTTAATTGAAAATTGCTTTGAAGAAGCAAATAATTTTTCATGGGTGTTCTGTGTGTTGAATGAATATAATATAAAATATTATTTTATTGTTTTTATTTTATCTCTGCCTAATCCTTCATGTGGTATCAGAGCCTAAGACATTTTGAAGAGAGTCTGTAAATCATGGCAGCAAGCACAAGCTTGAGTAATCCTCAAATTCCATAGTTAAATGGAAAGAATTATGACTACTGGTCCATAACAATGAGAGCATTGTTCTATTCACAAGATTTATGGGAGTTTGTAGAGAATGGGTTTCTAGAACCGGCAGATGCAACAACATATAATGCATTGACACAAGTAGAGAAAGATTTACTGAAAGATAAAAAGAAGAAGGATTCAAAGGCACACTTCTTGATTCTACAAGGTGTACATGAAAGCATTTTTCCCAGAATTTCAGCCACTACCAAGTCCAAGAAAGCATGGGGAATTTTACAAATTGCATATCAAGGAATGGACAGAGTCAAAACTGTAAAGTTGCAAATACTGAGAAGAGAGTTTGAGACTCTGTTTATGAAAGAAAATGAGTCTATAGATTCATACTTTACTCAAATAATGGGACTGGTAAACCAGATGAGAACACATGGACAGACACTAGAAGATGTCAAAGTTGTAGAAAAGATTTTAAGAAGCTTACCCACAAGATTTGAGTCAATTTCAGTCACAATAGAGGAGACAAAGAACCTCACTTAGTACTCAGTTGATGAGCTTTATGCTTCACTAATTTCTCATGGGCATAGACTCAACAGAACAAAAAATATGTCATTGGAGCATGCATTCAAGTCACAAGCTCCAATTAACCAAGGAAGAGGCAGAGGTAGAACGAATTTCAGAGCAAGAGGAAGAGGCTTCAATAGAGGTGGAAGAAATAACCAGTCAAGTTCAAGTGGAAGAGGCAACAACCAAAACCCATCTCAGAACTTTCCTCAAGGTCAAAGGTATGGGAAATCTCAGGTCCAATGCCATTATTGTAAAAAGTTTGGACATTACATGAATGAGTGTAGAAAGAAGCAGTATGATAGGGTAGACAAAATGAAAATTTTACTAAAGAGAGTCAAGACCATAGAATAGATAAAAGCACAATGTTTTTAGCTTGTAATGTAGCTCACGCTAGTGAGAAAGAAGTTTGGTTTTTAGACTCAGGCTATAGTAATCATATGATAGGGAATTTAAAGTTGTTTATAAGTCTAGATGAGAATATTAAGTCAAATGTCACCCTGGGTAATGCCAACAAAGTGTCAGTTAAAGGAAACGGAAATGTAAATATTCTGACCAAGCAGGGGGAGCAAAAATATATCTCAGATGTTTATTTTGTGCCAGGTCTGAAACACAATTTGATGAGTGTAGGAAAGCTTGTTCAAAATGGTTATAGAGCAACTTTCAAAAATGGGTTGTGCACAATTTTAGACAAATACCCAAGTAGCCAGTTGATAGCTAAAGTCAATATGACATACAATAGAATGTTTCCTTTGAGAATTCAGCCAATCTTAAGCACAAATTTTACACAAGCACAAGAGGTGTCAACTGTGACACAAATTGTCTTTCAGGCAGAGGTAAAGGATGAAAGCTGGCTATGACACTTAAGATTCGGTCATTTAAATTTTGGTGGTCTAAATTTGCTTAATAGGAAGAGCATGGTAAAGGGAATTCCATTAATTGAAAAACCCGAGAGAGTTTGTGAAGGTTGCATACTAGGAAAGCAGCATAGAGAGTCTTTCCCAGAAGGGAAATCCACAAGAGCTAAAGCACCATTAGAAATTGTTCATTCAGAATTGTGTGGCCCAATGCATACACCTTCAATAGGTGGTAGTTTTTATTTTATAACTTTCATAGATGATTATTCAAGGAAGACATGGGTCTATTTTCTGAAACAAAAGAGTGAGGTATTTAATTTCTTTTGTCAATTCAAGTCTCTTGCTGAAAAATAGAGTGGTCACTTCATTAAAGTGTTGAGAACAGATAGAGGAGGTGAATAAATATCAAAAGAATTTTTAAATTTCTGCAAAGAGCATGGAATACACAAATAGTTCACAATAAGATACATGCCTCAATAGAATGGGGTAGCTGAGAGAAAAAATAGAACCATAATGGAGATGGCTAGAAGTATGTTGAAAGCCAAGCACTTAACAAGTGAGTTTTGGGTTGAAGCTGTATCTTGTGCAGCATATTCATGCATAGATGCCCAACAAAAAGTGTCATGAATATTATCCCTTAAGAAGCATGGATAGGTAAAAAACACAGTGTGTCTCACATGAGAGTTTTTGGATGTGTTTCATATGCACATATACCTGATGAGTTGAGAAGAAAACTTGATAACAAAGGAGAGAAATGCATTTTTGTTGGTTACAGTGATGAATCCAAAGCATATAAATTGTTTAATCCATCAACCAAGAAGGTTATAATTAGTAGGGATGCTCAATTTGTTGAAGATGAAGCATGGGATGGAAGTAAAGAGAGTACAATGAATGTTATAGTCAGTATCCCTCAAGAAGAGAATGAAATTACAGTTCCATCTAATGTACCTGTTGTCCCTATTCAATCTCAGACAAGTGGTCAACAATTGACACTAGCTAGTAATGTAAGAGCAGCAACAAGAGGACTGCTGATGCCAACCACAACAAGAACCTCTAGCGTAGGACCTTCAAGTCCACATTCTGTAGATTCCAGTGACCTTTCAAATCCAACTTTAGCAAGCATGAGAAGGCATAAAATCAGAAGCATGGGTGATATTTATAATCAAAATGAAGGTGAGAATAATCCTCAACAACTTACAATTTTTGCATTTTATTCTCAAGCTGAAGATCCAATTCATTATGAAGATGCAATCAAAGAAGAAAAGTGGATAACAACAATGGATGATGAGATAGATTCAATTGAAAACAATCAAACATGGGAGTTGCAGAGTCTTCCAAAAGATAAAGATGTAATTGGTGTTAAATGGATTTATAAAACAAAATTTAATGCAAATGGAGAAGTGCACAAGCACACAACAAGATTGGTGGTAAAAGGTTATGCACAACAACTTGGAATAGATTATAATGAAAATTTTGCACCTATAGCACACCTTGACACATTCGGAATGTTATTGGCCCTAGTAGCACAAAATAGTTGGTTAGTTCACCAAATGGATAAAATTCAACATTCCTCAATGGCTATCTTGAAGAGGAAGTTTACATTGAACAACCACCTGAATATGAGATATCAGGACAAGAAGATAAAGTTTACAAGCTGAAGAAGGCATTCTATGGTCTGAAACAAGCTCCAAGAGCCTGGTATAGTAGAATAGACAGTTATTTCATATAGAACAGATTTACCATATGCAACAGTGAACCAACACTGTTTACTAAAGTGAATGATGATGGTGAGATCTTAATTATTTGTCTGTATGTTGATGATTTGATCCTAACTAGAAATTTGTCAATTGAAATGTTCAAAACAACAATGATGAAAGAGTTTGAAATGACATACTTAGGTCTGATGAAGTATTTTCTAGGCATTGAAGTAACAAAAAATGGAAATGAAATTTTTATCTCACAGGCAAAGTATGCCAATGATGTTTTGAAGAGATTCAATATGGTGAATTGCAAGTCAACACCCACTCCAATGATAATTGGTATGAAACTTAGCAAAGAAGATAAGGGATCAGATGTGAATTGAACTTTGTATAAGCAGGTAGTAGGGAGTTTGATGTATTTAACAACCACAAGGCCTGATATAGTTTTCAATCAGTTTAATCTCCAGATTCATGGAAGCACCAAAATAATCACATTGGATGGCTGGAAAGAGAATTTTAAGATATATATTAATGGAACTAAATTTTTTGGCATCCATTATACAAGAATAGATCAATTCAAACTAATAGGTTTTACTGACAGTGATTGTCTTGGAAGTGTTGATGACAGGAAAAGCACATAAGGCTATATCTTTCATTTTGATAGTGGAGTAGTTGCATGGGCTTCAAAAAAATAACCTATAGTCACATTGTCTTCAGCTGAAGCTGAATATGTTGCAGCCACAAGCGCATCTTGCCAGGCAGTATGGATGAGAAGAATATTGAAGGAGATTCAGAATGAGCAGACAAAGGCAACCAAATTTTTCTGTGATAACAATTTAGCCATAGCTCTGTCGAAGAATCTAGTGTTCCACAAGCAAAGCTAACACATTGATACGTGTTTCCATTTCATCCGGGAGCTGATCACAAATGGCGAAATCATTTTGGAGTTCTACAGATCAGAGGAGCAGCAAGTGGATATTTTTACGAAGGCACTGGGTAGTGACTCATTTGTCTATCAAAGGACTAGACTGGGCATCACAGACTACGCAAGTTTCGTTCAAGGGGGAGTGTTGGAGTTTCACTCCACTCCCGCGTCCGTTTCCTGCCCTTATCGTGCCCCCGCACCCTCAAAATCACCAACTCGCGGTTCGGTGGTGTCAATCCGGCTACCGCAAGCCTTCTCTCTCCTCTCTATGGTTTCACGGTCATCTTTCCCTTAGTCTACTGCATCACCGCAGTCATGTCATTCACTGTTGGTGGTTTCACGGTGGTGGTCATCTACAGTTACCCCGCTACCGCACGTTAACCGCATGATGCCTGTGGCAATGTGATTAACCACCAAATCATAGTCACCGCCTTCTCGCGGTCATCAGTCTAACCATGTGTGGTATCACGGTGTTCGCCTTTGCTCTGAGCATGACCATCTTCTTACCGTCGGATCACGGTTACCGCTTTACGGTGGTCCCTTCGCTAACAGTTAGCAGTTGTGCGGTGGACCGTCTGCTGACTGCCAATGCGCCAACCACCACATTGCGACCATCTTCCTCACTCACCGTGGTAATGTGGGTTAGCATCTTTTGCTGGTCACCACAACCTCTCCAATTCCTTCGGTAGTAATGCGGTTTTTCACTCCTTTCACGGCCGTTGTTTGTGCATGTTGTGCTGGCGGACATATAGGATGAAGGACGCTTATTTAAGTCTGAAGGACGTTTGTTTAATATGTTTAGGATGTGTTTTTTTCTGGCATACGTGATTGTCTTTAACTTTGTATTAATTTCGACTGTGGCAGTAATCTTTTATATAAACTAATATGTTTGTAATTTTGAGAGACAAAAAGTTTAATAGAAAATTGTTCTGAAGAAGAAAATAATTTTTCATGGGTGTTCTATGTGTTGAATGAATATAATATAAAATATTATTTTACTGTTTTTATTTTATCTCTACCTAATCCTTCAGAAAAAATAGAGAATAAATCATCGAATGAACAATAATAGCTGGCAACACTTACCTCCTGCTAAAATTGGTTTACTTCCATTGTTTTAAAAATTGTATTGGATCTGCTTTTACTATTCCACCTTCACGGATTCGAATTATGTCATCTCATAAAAAGTAAGATGAGATGTTTCTGGAAAATTGTAAAAGTTAATATTATTCTTTGTAGTGAACAAACAGCAGGTACATTCGAGCTTTCAATGTTTTCAAATAAAAAACAATATAGTGAGAGTTTTTGGATTTCAATTGTATAACAATTGAATTATATTCTATATTCAAAATGTTGATTATGGATCACAAATATAATTCAAAATTGTTGGAAATAATTCCACCTTCTGGTCGTAACCACGCACTGACTTTCATCCCTCGTGTTTGAGCCGTTTACCGCTTTACTGCGGCTTGCAAGTTTGCCCCATGCGGTACTGCGGTTAACCACTTTTTGCTTGTTCCTTGCCAGTTTGTTGATCGTTGACCGGGTCCTAGCGGTTACCGCGGCCATCGTGGTTTGGCTGGCCTTCCCTCGCGGTAGCGCGGTATGTATGTTTGCTTGTGCTTGGCGGTTTCGTAACAGTCGCCTGGCGGTTACCGCGGCCAGTTATTTAACCGCGGTGGTAGCGCGGTAAGCCTGCCCCCTCCGACCGCTAGTGGTTACCGCGGCCACCGCGGCTAGAGATTTAACCACAGCGGTAGTATGGTAAACTATCCGCCGAAGCCGTCTGCCCTGATCGTTTGTGGTTACTACGGCCACTGCGGCTTGTCTATTAACCGCGGCGGTAGCGCGGTAAGCCCGTATTTAACCGCAGCGGTAGCGCGGTAGTCAACCCATTATTGACCACTTTGACTTCGCTTATGGTGGTGAGTGCACTCCATGGAGGCTTGATAGTACAGTTGGATGAATGCGATTGGATGGTAGTTTATTGTGAAATGTGCTCGACAGCTTGGCTAACCTTTGGAGCCTTAATTTCTTTGTACATGTTGTGTTTTCGATGGTTGAAATATTTTATAAATATGTGTTCGTATTTGCAAGAAGTGACAGTTAGAGAAAAGGTGGTAAAGTGTGGAAGACACGGATAGAGAGAAATAGAGAAGGAGGAGAGAGGACAGTGCTGGAAGGTGACATGAAAATGCTCCCAAGAGCAGAGTGAAAATAGTTAGTTTCAGAAGATGAAAATGTGACGAGCCGAAGCTCTGTTGTAGTGAAAAAGATTTCTGAGATGAATGAATACAATAATCTGGGTTGTGCATATGTTTGGGTTTCATAATTTAAGTGTTTTAATTAGAAATGAATTGTCTGTCTGTGCATGACTCTCCTCCTGTTGTTGTTGTTTATTAAATCCCACAAAGTGGTATCAGAGCTTTAGCTGTAGCAGAGTTGTTAGTCTTCTCCTCTCCCACAGAAATGTCACTATATAAATATAAAAATTATTTTACAGTCATAATCTAAAAGTCCCACTATAACAATATATCTAACTATGTCAATAAATAGAATTTAAACAATTCCAGCTGAAAGCTATGAAAACAAAAGTAAACTGACAGAAAACTCGAATTGACAAAATGGCAATAACAGAATAATACTTTGTGCGAAAAGGTTACATATATGATGGTCTTGATCTTGGTTGAATAAAATAACATATATGCAGTCGTGCCGTTTCATAACATTTTTCCTGCTGGATTAAAATAATAATGATCACACCATTATTAATGAAAAGCCCATTTCCTATTTCTTCAATTAGACCAGAAATGTTCTCTGAACATGTACAAGCACGAGATTATAATGTAGTTACACAAATTTTGTACATGGAACTCAGCTATACCAAAGCAGAGAAATCCGTGGGTGCAAGACCAAAGTACAAGATAATGATTGACTTTGAGGATATTAGATATACATTACTGTCATATGATTAGTTGTTACACATCTTTTATTTATCAGATTTGTGATGTTTAAATTTGAGATGTTTAAAGTTGGGGCAAATGAAAATGGATTTATAGATGCAACACTTGCGTGGATGATAATACAAATGATTTTCACGTTGTGTGTAATGGTGCATCACATCTACATGTTATTGTGGGAGTAGCTGAGAGGTTGACAAGATCCTTTTCTCTTCCTAGTCAACCTGATCCATTTTATAATGAGGATGTCTCATGAAACAACCATTGTGATTTATTTTACATCATCAAGGAAATAAATAATACACTCATTACTGATATACTTATAGTCTTATACGTCCTACATTCAAGAATATGGATCATATGCATGAAAGATTTTTTAATTATGAATCATATGGAAGCAACATCTTACATCCAAGAGTATCACTATAGATAAGTAATGGGATCTTAATATATAGCTTGGTTTTTATCATTGTAGCATTAATTTTTTTGGAATTTGCACCATATTTTGTTATTCCATCTTTTAGTAGATTGTCTACACCACTTGCTAGACCTTGAATTGAAGAGTTGTACATTTAGCTATACATTAATGTATCATATTTTATTCATGGATGCAGATTTATCAAGATTAATAAGGATGTATACAACCCTCTTTTATAGTTGATTCATTTTACTTTGGAAACATATATTCATACTAGTAATTAAATTCCATATCAAAGTGAAATAATTTTTCATGATTTATACTAAATAATTTATTTGATAAACAATATAAAAGGAATTAAGAAGGAGGCAAGATAGTGAATAAAATCCATCATAAAGAGCTTCAAGAGAAAAATATTAAGATTGCAAAACATAAATGCATTGATAGAAACATGTATTTCAAATAGTTTAAAAAAAAATCAAGAAGCAAAGAAAGAAACAAAGTTAGCTCCAAAAATGATACATGAAATGAAATTTTGTGCAAAATAGAGTAGATGGATACAAAAAAAATATTGTGGTGCACTAAATGGAAACTATTTTATCACAACCATAATTAGATAAGGAAAAAATTTTGGTAAATTTTTTTTTTTATAATGCACCAATAATAGATAATATGTTTATGTAAAATACAAAAGGATTATCATCAAAAAACCCATCCAATAGAAAATACAAGTTAATAAAAATAAAAGACTTTGATCAATGGAGAGAAATATGATATCATATGTTGGGGTGATAAGGACCTTTTGGAACATGGTGATCCTCCTAACTTCATTAAATGATTCTTGAGTATCACCACTAATAACAAGCCCGAGTTATATTTGTATTCTTAGCTCTTACTTTATTTTTTGTTTTGTACTTTGCACCTTGGCATTCTTTCTTATGCCTTATTCATTACGTTTTGAAAAACTAATTTCACCTTCTATATTATTTTATACTTTTCTTCTCCAAAATGGGGTCATTTCTCTTCCTTATTACTTCACATAATTACTGTCATATGATTAGTCGTTACACATCTTTTATTTATGAGATTTATGATGTTTAAATTTGAGATGTTTAAAGTTGGGGCACATGAAAATGGATTTATAGATGCAACACTTGCATGGATGTATTATCAAATTATTTTCACGTTGTGTATAATGATGCATCACATCTACATGTTGTTGTGGGAGTGGTTGAGAGGTTGACAAGATCATTTTATCTTCCTAGTCAACTTGATCCATTTTATAATGAGGAGATCTCATAAAACAACCATTATGATTAATTTTACATCATCAAGGAAATAAATAATAATACACTTATTACTGATATACTTATAGTCTTATACGCCTACCCTTCAATATTATAACATATGCATGCAATATTTTTTAGTTATAGACCTTATTGAAGTAACTTCTTACTTACATTCAAGAGTATCACTATATATAATTAATGGGATCTTAATATATAGCTTGGTTTGTATCATTCTAGCATTAATTGTTGGGTACTTGCACCATCTCCTGTTATTCCATTTTCTAGTAGATTCTCTACACCACTTGCTAGACCTTGAGTTGAATAGTTAAGAGTTGTACATTTAGCTATACATTAATGTCTCACATTTTATTCATGAATGTAGATTTATCAAGATTAATAAGGATGTATACCAATTTTTTTTTTATAGTTGAGTCAATTTACTTTGAAAACATACCTTTGTACTAGTAATTAACTTCCATTCCAAAGTGAAATAAATCTTCATGATTTATATTAAACAACTTAGTTGAGCAATATTATAAAAGGAATTCAAAGGAGGTGGGACATAAAAAAAATCTATCATAAAGAGATTGTAGATGAAATATTAAGATTACAACAAATAAATGCATTGATAGAAACACGTCTTTCAAAGAGTAAAAAAATTCAAGAACCAAAGAAAGAAACAAAATTAGCTAAAAAATGATACATGAAAGGAAATTTTATTCAAAATAGAGTAGATGGACACAAAAGAAAAGTACTGTGGTACACTAAATAGAAACTATCTTATCACAATCATAATAAGATAAGGAAAAAAATTGGGTCAAGAAATAAATATATAATGCACCAATAATAGATAATGTTTTTCTATAAAGTACATAAGGATAAGAAAGCCATCCAATATAAAATACAAGTTAATAAAAATAAAAGACATTCACCAATTGAGATTAATATGATGTCATGTGTTGAGATGACTAGAACCTTTTGGAACATGGTGACCCTCCTAACTTCATTCAATGATTCTTGAGTATCACCATTGACCACAAGCCTTTATATTTGTTCTTACTTTATTTTTTGGTTTGTACTTTGCACCTTCACATTCTTCCTTATCCCTTATTTATTATGTGACAAACTAATTTCACCTTCTATATATTTTTTATACTTTCCTTCTCCAACATGGGGTCATTTCCCTTCCTTATTAGTTGACATTATTACCATTATTCTTGCTACACCTCATTTCCTATTACATGCCCTTGTAATTGTTATTTTACTCTTATATTTCCTTAATCTTATCAAAATTATTTTTCATTTCCCTTATTGTTACTGTAGACACCTAAAATTGACCATACCTAACCACACTTGATTTTACCTTATCTTGGTGATTAATTAAATATTTGTTATCTATTTAGTTCACCTATCACCTTTATCACACCTTTACCTATCTAATTAATCAAATAAATATCCATTGCACTTATTCCCCATCTTTAATTAAATCAGTTCACATTTACTTAATTAAGTCTAGCTTTATCAAAAAATCCTCCTCGAAGTGTGAATAAGTAAAAATGTAAATACACTAGAAACACTTCTTAATATGACATTATATCAATGAATTTAATCAACAATTAAATTTATTAAAAACCAGAAATCCATTGAAAGTGTCATATTTCTCTCTATCTCCAAAGAATTATTAACCCACTATGGCTCTTAGATTGTGTAAGCACTGTGACTATTAAAATGACAATCTGAAGAATGCAAAGTGGTCAAAATGTAGGAAAATAATCCTATATGATGATATTGTAAACTAAACTGACATGAAACTGATAAATGAAAACTACAGTACAGCTAAGATGCAACCATGATTATGATTTCTACTGATGCTATGATGCTTGATTGCTCTATTGCTATTTCCCGCAGAGTAAGATTTCACAAATTTGGGATCTTTTCTTTGTTGTATGGGGTTGTACTTATAGATTTCCTGGCAGTATATTTGCACAGGGGCAACAAATAGAGGCTTGGATTCAATCTGGAGGATTGAATTGTGGGAGATAAAGAAGCTGGAGAAAATTTTGGGATTGGTTCCTCCCCATGAAAACACTAGGAAAGATGATAGGAAGAATTGATGGAAGAGGATGAAGGAGTTTCCTGTAATTTTTCTCCAAAGCTTTCCCGTGAATACAAGTTGAATTAATTTTAGACATAAATTAGACATATGATATCTAATTTGGTAGGTGAGTGAATAGAGGAATATTGATTTATGCCTTTATTTAAATTAGCAAAAGAGGGAATTAATAATTTAATAAAACAAACTGTAGGCGTTGTTTATTAAATTAAAATAGAGGAAATATAATAATTAAACAACAAAGTATTTAACCTTTATAAATTAATTTTGATTGCATGATGTGATTAAGATAGAATAAATAGGTGATCTTGATAATTAAATAAGATGAAGTATTTAATTTTGTTTATTTAATTACGATGGGATAATAGTAGAGTGAGAAGAATTTAAATAAGAATTTAAATGTGAACTATATAAAAAAATATTTATATTTATTCAATTGTAGAGGAATTTAGGGTAATTAATCAAATAAATTATATTTAACTAATTAGATTCTCTAGACCAATTTTAGGTGTATACATTTTGCCCCTCTTTGAAGTGATGTGTTTACACATTGCTTCAAAGAATTTTTTTCTACTGCTGCTAGTATTGACGAAAAAAATTCAGTATGCCTCAGACATGCCCCAAACATTGATTTTCAGGTGATTGATGATAATATGCTGCCTCAAGAGATAAATTTATGATTTTTTTGAATTTTTCGGAAATATTCAAAATTTGAATGATTTTTTGATGATTCTATGATGATTTGATGGTGAAATAATTTATCTCCTGATAATGATGAAGAAAGTTTGCCCCTTAGATGAATTTCAATTAATTTCCCAATAAAATTAATTAAAATGTTAAAAATCCTACAAAAATTCCACCTTTAAGAACCTAATAAAAGGTCAAAAAAGTCATCTTCATACTCATTTGTGCATTTGAATTTTGAAAACTTTGTGAGAGAGACATATTTGAGCCACTTGGAGTAGGATGCCAGTTCCTTACCACAACCACCGGTTCGAGCGTGTGCGATGTCACCAGCACCCGACCGCTTATGGACCTTCGGTACGTACCCATAATCCTCCTCGTATTTCATGCAGTTTCATTTTTCTTGCATTTTTCCTTTTTTTTCAAATTGTTCATAGTTTTAGCGCTTTAAGATTGCACTGTAGTGCTTTTAGGTTCTGTTTTAGCGCTTTGGTGAATTAGCGCTTCAATGTGATATTGTAGCGCTTCAGCAAGCTATTTTAGCGCTTTGAAAACATTAGCACTTTGGTAGGATTTTTTAGCACTTCAAGTATTTAAATTAGCACTTTTTAGAATATTAGCGCAATGGTAGATTAGATTAATGCTTCAAATGATTATTTTAGCACTTCAAATTGGTGTTTTGGCGCTTTGAATTTTTGAAATAGCCCTTTTGATGTTTTAGCGCTTTGATAAACTAATCTAGTGCTTTTTATTGATGAAATAATGCTTTTGATATTTTAGCTCTTTTAATGTCTGTTCTAGTGCATCTAGGTCAGATTTGCAAAATTTGTCAAAATTAAAGCCTGATTTTGTTTAGTCCGATCGTGTCAACCCTTCAGTTTGATATGATTTGATGATCTAATAACCTTGATGATTTTCAACCTCATGAAAAATGTTTCAGATGATTGATAGATTTTGATTATCCTCATGATAGGTGAGGAATAAAATCAAATTTGATGAACCTCATGATAGGCAAGGTTGATTTTAAATAAATTGACCTCATGTAGGAGAAGTACAATTTAGATTGATAATGATGACCTCATGATAAATGAGATTTGATGATGCTTTGCTTACAAATTTTGATCAAAATTTGTACCAAGAGCTGATTAGATTTGATAGGATAATGACATGTGATATTTGACATAGTGTATTGATTTAAAACATTTCATGATGATAGGAGCATCTGAATAACCTCTAGATTCAAGAGCATTTTCCATGGACCTTTGACTTGATTCCACAGTTGACATCGGATGAGACACAAATTATTGTTTAGTGCGGACTAGCTTGTCTTCTTGACATACTCAAGATTAGGATTAATCGGGGTCTTCTCATAGCTTTAGCCGAGTGGTGGCATAGTGATCATAACACCTTCCACTTACCCACTAGCGAGATGATAGGTACTATAGAGGATGTTTGGCGTATTTTACGATAAACGTTCGTTGGAGAGATTATAGTGTATGATTTACAGGAGGTGGGCGAGACAGATGCTCTTTGTAGAGTCATTTAGGATGAGCATATTGCTGGGATGTGGATTCCATGGCAAGAGATGGTGGATGCATATGCCACCCTTCCTTCAATTCTGGCAGGATTTATTGGAGGGTTCCTTTGTCCTGATCGTAGGTCAGAGGGACTATATGTCAAATGGGGCTGAGTTCTTGAGAGTATGGTTGTACATGGGACCTACTATGCTTGGGGGATGTGCATGCTAGCCCACTTGTATCATGATTTGCATTCAACACTTTATTTGAGGGGGCGTAGTTTATCATCAAGATCTACCTTGCTTTAGGTTTGGGCATGGGAGCATATTGCTATCACACGACTAGTACCAGTTCGAGATAGACTTGCTACTAGGCATATGTTTTTCGATATAGAGGTCGACTTACCCAGGTTAGGATGGGTAAGTTGGAGAATTGGACGTATGTTTTGGATGATTTAGAGGCCATGATATGGCATCCCTATCTAGATTGTGAGCATTGGGATTCAGATGATGCAGAGATGGGTTACCTTTGTAACTATGTATTTGATTGGCTGAACGTGCTTTATCTTAGAGAGATTCTTACTGTGGAAGGTCTATAGGTAGTGTGGTATTGTGTAGTGCATGTCCCAGGGTGTTGTACATTATGCCCGATGACATAGTGATGTAGCAGATTGGGGTCCCCATTTATCATATGATACTTTAGTAGAGGGATACCATGCCTTATAGCCTTCAGCCTGAGACATACACCATGATATTATAGAGGAACCAGTGACAGAGGAGTATGAAGCTTTTCTTGCATTACATCCATGCCTTTAGATCACTATTCCTGATGAGCCAGTGCCATTAACTGCGGAGGCGAATGTTGTGGTTGCACGTGGTCGATGACGGAGACGAGTGAAGGATGTGGTGGAGGAGCAGGTTGTGGACATTGAGGTAGAGGATATGGGTGGAGAGGAGGATGTTGATATTGATGTTGTGGAGGGTAGTAGTGAGCATGATGCTAGTGGTAGTGAGGACAGTGAGGGGAGCAGCAGTGGTGAGAGCAGTAGTGATGATGAAGATGATGACAGGGACGGTGGCAGGCAGTACAGGTCAATCCACTAATGAGCCTCATAAGAGGCAAGAAGTGGAGACATCTTCTTAGGATTATCAAACACATATTGCCTCCCTCCAGGTACATATTCAAACTCTATAGGGATAGCTTTTTCAGTCAGAAGGTTTACTTGTGCAGACACAGGTGCAGCTACAGACCTAGGAATAGGCTCATGCACAGGTCTTGACATAGGTACAAGGATAGTTGGCAGCTACACAGATGCAAATTTCCACATTGATGACAAAGAGGGATAGTGCCAAGATGATCACAGAGTGGGCACAGGCGACTGCAGATACTTTACAACGGATTGCCGATGGTACCAGTGTTGGCGATTATATGAGGGAGGTTCTCTGTGTTGGTCGAGAGGCAGAGTTTTATAGGGGTCGTTATCATGATGCAGTCCTTGTTGAGCGGAGAGTGAGTTATGCTCCTTGATGGTCAGGTAGTACACATACCGGGACTGTCAGTGAAGGTGTGACCCAACCTCCTCATAGAGATCCAGGAGATCCTATTCCATCTGGTGGTGGTGGAGGTACTGGTCCCGTGACGCCTACACATTCTGGCAGCAGTAGATCCTAGATGTTGTTATGATTCTGTGTTGTTTTTGAGACATGATGCATACTTTGATCCAACCAGTTTTGATGATATACCTCCCTTATTTTAGATTTCATTGTATACTTGACATTGATGTTTTATATGATTTATATGATATGCAACAAACTATTATTGATCTTTGATGGGTTCTATTATGATTCTATTGATGAATACATTCATTTTCCATGTTCTACATGCCATGTGATGATTTACTTGATTCTAGATGATCATGTGATATGCTATGGTTTATGATGGTCTATTTAATGAATGATGTATGGATGGATGATTATTTTCTTTTTATATGATGATCGTCTTTATACATGAATCTGGATGTAATGATGTGATGCAAATGGGATGTATGTTCCTATGTTGATATAAATGTGAAAATAGATGATGTATGGTATAAATTATGAATTGATGGGAATGCAATATTATGATGTAATAATAAAATGATGAATGGATGTATGATGTATTTTAATGTATGCCAGTAATGTATTGATAATAAAATGTGAATGGATAATGTGATGACTTGATATGGGAGAAATAATTAGTGGATGGATGAAAAATGCAATGATATGATTTAGTTTTGAAAATTTATCTCAGAACTTTTATATGATATGGAGAAATATGAATGCAACATGATTTGATTTAAAATGTATGAATGATGAATAGAAAATGCCTCCTAATGTGAAAAATGTTGATGCAACTACATGGTTATGATGATGTTTTTGTTTTATGTCAAGTATACTCAATCTTATCAATAGAAAAGATAATCATCAATTTGAATCCTTTTTATAACAAACACTCTACAGATGTAGAAATCATTTATAAATGCAATCTAATTTTATCATGCAAAAATATATGCAAACTACTAGCATTTTAACAGTACTTTTGTGCTTTGTATCATCATAGAGCTTTAAAAATGTTGAAAGTGAGTACAGGCTATGTGCAGGATCATCATGGAAAAAATAGGCCCTTAAGTGGCAATAAAATTCAGAAAATTAGAGTTAGGCAACTTGACGTAAAAATTTGAATAAGTTATCTATATTATTTCAAAAATATGTAAGAATAGAATTTATAAAAAATTGAATGTAGTTTCTAAACTACTAGGTTTATTTAAAAAAATTAATCTATTTGGTGAAAATTTGAAATTTCAATGTGCAGTAGTACTTAAATTTTAGGGAAAAAATAAGAAGTAGGTGTCTGTCTGACCACCCTAACCACAATAAAATGATAATTATTTTTTATAATATTTTAGATATAAGTACTACTACACATTGAAATTTCAAATTTTCACCAAATAGATTAATTTACTTGTGGTTAGGCCTGTTTGCTAGGTTTTTATCAAGGCAACCATTTTTAGGATTTTTAAACTGTGCACTAGGTGATTTAGGTGTAGAACTTTTTGAGATGGATACTGTTGATAGGTTCATCAAACAAATCCCCTTCTGATGTTGACAGTTTATAGGATCTTGATCCGTAGACTGATATGATGACAAAGGGTCCTAGCCAGTTGGGTTCAAACTTCCCTTTCTTTTCCCTGTCTCGCTAATTTTGAGGGTTTTCCTTTAGGACCAAATCCCCAACCTGAAAGATTCAAGGTTTTACCTTGTGATTGTAGCTCCAGGACATTCTCTATTGATATGCAATTAGATGATTGACAACTTGTTGATGATGTTCATCCAATAATTTTGGTTCTTGAAGCCTAGATACTCTATAATCTTCATTTGAGATGATTCCCTTTAGTGATACCCGGAGTGATGGAATCTCTACTTCAATGAGTAGTATGGCCTTTGATCCATATACCAAGGCATATGGTGTAGCTCTTATTGGTGTTCTGATGCTGGTTATGTAGGCCCATAATGCAGAATTGAGCTGAACATGCCAATCACGTCCAACATCGTTAACCATTTTATTGAGTATCTTCAAAATTGTCTTGTTAGAGGCCTTTGCTTGGCCATTTCCCTGAGGATAATATGGTGTTAAGAAATGATGTCGGATATGAATTTTTTCACACAATTCTTGGACATCCTGGTTTCTAAATGGTCCTCCATTATCAATGATAATGGATTGAGGTATGCCATACTGGAAAATTATTTAGTTCAATATGAAAGATGAGATCTGTTTTCCAATGATAGTTGTGAGAGGAACTACTTCTATATCCATATTGTAAAGTATTTTGTCGCTGTGATTATGAACTTGTGTCCATTGGATGAAGATGGATTTATCTTTCCTACCAGATCCAGTCCCCATTGAAAAAAGGGCCTGTTGATGTGAATGGGTGCAATTCTTGAGCAGGTGTGTGGATTAGATTACTATGAATTTGACACTTTTGGCACTTCTTGACAAACTGATAAGACTCCTTCTCCATACTTGGCTAGTAATACCCTAAACAAAGGAGTTTCTTAGCTAGAGTTATGCCACTTGAATGAGTTCCACAAATACCTTCATGAACCTCACATAAGGCTATTTCAGATTTGTTATGCTCTAAACATCAGAGAAGAGTACCATCTAGACCTCGATGATAAATTATGCCAGCGATTAAAGTATGTCGAGCGGATTGGTGGATGAAGTTGAATTTCTGGTTTTTGGAAAGATTAGGAGGAAAGATGTTGTCTTTTAGGTACACATAGGTCTTTTCATATATTGAGGATTCAATGGCATCTAAATGGTATATGGTTTGGGTTTTTGAACTATTATAAGAAGAATTATATACTTGTTCTACCATAAACTCATAATGACCACATTTCTCCGGTAATTGTAAAAGAGAAGAAATTGTCACCATAGCATCTGCCGCTTTGTTTTCTGCCCTTGGAATTTTCTCAAATTTGATATTGACAAAATATTGTTTGAGATCATCTATCAGCTTCTTATAGGGCATCAACTTATCATCTTTCGTCTAATATTCATCATTTACTTGATAAATGACTAGTTGAGAATCCCCATATACTTGTAACTCTATGATTTTCCATTCAATTGCTAATTTGATGCCAATCATTAATTCCTAATACTCTACCACATTACTGGTACATGGAAACATTAGTCTATAAGATTTTGGGTTGGTGTATCCTTGTGGTGTGATGAAAAAAATTCCTACACCAGATCCTATTTGTGTATATGATCCATCAAAGTAAAGTATCCATTGTTGTGTTGCAACTATAAGAATGTATGCATCAGGAAACTTCATTGTCATAGGATGATCATCAGTTAAAGGAGCTTCGACTAATTGTTTGGTGATCACTTGACCTTTGATGGCTCTTCTTTCCACATACTAAATATCAAAATCACTTAGAAGCATGACCCATTTGGCTAGTCTACCTATTAAAGTGGCCTTACTGAGTAGATTTTTTTAATGGGTCAATTTTTGCTATGAGCCTAATTGTGTGAGTCAACATGTAATTCTGCAACTGTTGGGTAGCAAAAACCACTGCCAAAAAAGATTTCTCAATGAAGGTATAATTTATTTCATAGCCATTGAAAGTTCTATTGATGTAGTAAATGACTTGTTCCCTTCCTTCATAATCTTCTTGTGCCACCAGTGCTCCTAAAGAAATATCCATTGTTGTAATGTATAGTATTAAAGGTCTTCCTTATGTAGGTGGCGACATCAGATATTGCTTTATTTGGTTGAAAGTTGTTTCACACCCTTGATCCCATTTGAACACAAAATTCTTATACAATAGATCATTAAATGGGTGACTTTTGTCTACCAACTGGGAGATAAATCTCCTGATTAATTGTAGCCTTCCTTGTAGTGACCTTAGTTGATTGATTTTTTTGGGTGGTGGCAAAAACTACTTACACAATCAAATCCAAAAAATAAATTAGACAAGCTTTTCTATCTAACCTCATTTCAAGTTTGAATACTATTTTCTAATATTGCATTAATATAATATTTTGAAATATTTTATATTTTTTATGTTTTTGTATTAGTGGCAAGCTTAAACAGTACATTGGCTCATCTGAAATTACACTAATTTCTATAGTAAGATCGACCTATTAGTGTGATTTGAAGTAAACCACCTAAACAAGTCAAAACTTAAGGATCAAAATCTATATCATTAACCACTGGCATGGTTTTCAGTTTTATTATGCAAGATCTCGTATAGTAAGGGGAAAGGGAAAATCTCAGAAAGAAGCTGCAAATGATATGATGAAAGTTTTGGAGGTTGTTGAAAGTAGGCTTGGGGAAAGGGGAGATCCTTACTTTGGAGGAGAGGATTTTGGTTTTGTGGACGTTGCTTTCATTCCTTTTGCTAGTTGGTTCCATACATATCAAAATGTGGGTAAGTTTGAGATTGGATTAGAAGATAAATTCCCATGCATGGATAAATGGGTGAAGAGATGCATGGAGAGGGAAAGCGTGAAAAAGGTCCTCCCTCCTCCTTCCAAGGTCTTGGACTTTATCCTACACCTTTGGAAGAAATTAGGCATTGATTAGTATATGTTCTACTTGATATTCATTGAGGTCATATGAATGTTTAAAGGAATGATTTGTATAATGATATACTTGTCTAATCCTAATGTAATACTATTGTAGCATGGTTGGAGGATCTAGTAGCCTAAGCTTGTAGTTTTCTCTATTTTAATCTAACACTTGTAACCAACCTGTTCTATAGAAGTAGTATACAATATAGTGCAAAAATCTCAAAGACTCAATAGACTTAAGAATACGTAAGTAAATTTAATAGGAGTTTAGGGATGGTCATACAAAGAAAGGACATCCTACAAGCTTAAACTATGATCAAGGAAGATTTCATAGAATGTGATCAGGTGTTAAGATACCCACAAAGTAGATGACAAAATAATCCATTGCTTGTTAATTTTTCAATTGAAGTACTTGCAAGTATTCATATAAATTTGAGAAAAATGATTAATTTCTTATAGATTTCATTCCACGCTTGATAGTTAATTTAGGAACAATTTTTTTCAAAAGAACAAATGAAAAATTGTTCTATCCTTTTATTTGTATGCATACCAATTATTTAATTCTCGAATTCAGTGGAACATTCCTAATGAAAGTCGGTTGTTCTCTAGATTAGCTTTAGTTTCAATTGTATGTGTGTTGGCTTTATTTATCTAAATATGTTTATATACTTAATCAAGAAATCTAAAAAGATAAATAATAATAATAATAAAGTGAAAAGATGTAAGCATTAGGTCCCTTTTATAACTAAGTCTAAGTGTTTCTAAACATACTTTTAAATATAAAAAAAAATCACAAAAAAATGTAATTCATCAATTAGTAAATAAGATAAAACTTGAATGTCAATTTAATTCATCAAGAAATCTCACATTGTTTTGTTTGTCACTCAATTACATCTACATGTAGGGAAAGTGGACAAATATGGGAGACCAAAAAGGGGTCTGAAGTGGCCACTTTTTCTTTTTGAAATAAAAAAAGACTGACAGTGAATGAGAAATTGAAGAACTAACACTCAAGATTTTAAGATGCAACAAGAAAAAGGGTCTTAGTCCTTTGAATCTACTTTCTAAACTCTTTCTTTATTTTGAAAATAGTAGAGATCAAGGCCTTCAAAAAGGGGGGCTACACAAATTGGTCCTTTTTTTTTTTTAATAAAATATAACATAGGATATGGTGTAGCCCCCCTAAAATATTAGTTTTTTTAGTATTTTAAAAATTGCTTAGGTGATAAATTAGCTAACATAGTTTATCCCTAATATTCTTCTAATTTTTTAATGAATATATGACTTTTTACTAATTTTCAAAGTGGACACATCCTAAAAAATAGAAATTTGAGTGTGCTGCCCCCTATTTCTTTTGAAAACTAATCAAAAATCACTTTTTTAGTATATGTAGAATGTATTTTAGTTTCTAAAAATAAAAT
Organism: Sequoiadendron giganteum; assembly: GCA_007115665.2. Taxonomy (NCBI): domain Eukaryota; kingdom Viridiplantae; phylum Streptophyta; class Pinopsida; order Cupressales; family Cupressaceae; genus Sequoiadendron; species Sequoiadendron giganteum. Next base: position 606,780,602 of record CM021109.1, on the reverse strand, counting down.
TTGTTTGAAATTTTAATGAACGGTTAAAAAATAAAGTAAAAAGATACCAAATATGGGTTTTTGACAAAAAAAAGTTACACCAACAAAATAAATTGAAGAGGAAAACCTTAACATACTCAAAAAGTGAAAAAAATTACATGGTTAGATAGCTAAGAGAGATCTTAACATTACCAAGGTGTTTTTTGACTTGACCTTGAAACACGTGCAAACCTGATGGGGAGCACACTCAAGATTATGTGGAATTTTTTAGAATTTGAAAAAACATCTTTGGGCATTGAAAAGTTTGTCCAAGTCTTTGGGTTGGAAGCCCAAGGAAAATCCAAGCCAAAGGTTTGGAAATTTATACAATAGACAAAAATGTGAGCATGTTATAATGTGCTCACGTTATGAGATTTGACATAACACAAGCACATTATAACACACTTTCATTATGTGTAATTTGACATAATGTGAGCATGTTATGTCTTCTTTAAACATAGTTTTTGTGTGTTTGTATGTTTGTATGTATGTATTTATGTATGTATGTATGTATATATATTTTTATGCATGTATGTATATATGTATGTATACATATGTGTATGTATGACTAATTTAGGGTCAATAAAATAATGAGTGTTGATGGAATCAATTAGAACTATGAGGGCATGTTTCTTGAAAATAACTTTAACCTTCATGTTCTAGGGATTGGAGATTCTACCAATGCATACATACAAATATTTTAGGAGGATCAACAATAGGTGGATCCATAACCAAGGGTAGTTCATCCTCTTAGATTTTTTGGTCATCTTCCCACTCATCTACCTTGATTGGAAATTCTATATCAAGAAAATATATCTTTTGTTTGACAGAATGATGATAAATGGCAATTTTTCATCACAGTTATTACACAAAGCTTTATCTCAAGTGATGAGCTCTTATTTCTACTTCGTTGAGATGTTATGAGATTTAACATAACACAAGAACATTATAACACACTTTTATTATGTGTAATTTGACATAATGTGAGCACGTTATGTCTTCTTCAAACTTAGTTTTTGTGTGTTTGTATGTTTGTATGTATGTATTTATGTATGTATGTATGTATATATATTTGTATGCATGTATGTATATACGTATGTATGACTAATTTAGGGTCAGTAAAATAATGAGTGTTGATGGAATCAATTAGAACTATGAGGGCATGTTTCTTGAAAATAAATTTAACCTTCATGTTCTAGGGATTGGAGATTCTACCAATGCATACTTACAAATATTTTAGGAGGATCAACAATAGGTGGATCCATAACCAAGGGTAGTTCATCTTCTTAGATTTTTTGGTCATCTTCCCACTCATCTACCTCGATTGGACATTCTATATCAAGAAAATATATCTTTTGTTTGACACAATGATGATAAATGGAAATTTTTCATCACAGTTATTACACAAAGCTTTATCTCAAGTGATGAGCTCTTATTTCTAATTCGTTGAGATGTTTAACATGCATGACACACAGAGGATTGAAGAAGTGAACATAAAGAAGTAAAAATGAGTTGTTAACTTATATTGAGGCCACTAATGAAAAAATAATTGGTGAAGAAAGAATCTATCAAGCCTTCAATTTGGTTTGAAATTTTCTAAAATTCAATTTGGTAGTCATACACAAAACCTAGTTTTCATATTCTGATTGAATTAGTTGTAAACTATTCATAGGTACATAAGACTAAGTAAATGAAATAATGTCTTTTGAATTTAATCCAATTAGGTTTAGGATTGAACTTTCTATACTATGTGCACAACTAAATTTGTTCTATTTCCTCTAATTCAAATTCAAATAATTCTCTCCACATTAGAATATCTCCCACATGCTCCTAAAATTAAGGGATTGTATTTGTCTCAATCAATTTGATACGTTGATTAATATCATCAAGATCCATGTCATCATGCAATCTCAATCCTCGATTTGATCTTTGATCCATGACATCTCCTCTTATTCAATTCTATCCTTTGATTAGCTAATTTGATCTTAGCCATTGATTCCTTCATAAAGTCTATAAATGGTATTTATTTTATATGAATTTCTATTCACAAGCATTTGAGAAACTACACTATAATAAATTTTACATCCATATTTGACATCAATTACCATTTTGAGTTATTATGAATCACCATTGCTATCCAATCATCAATCCTTGAAGCTTTGCATCATTCGACATGGATTAGGCTTGGGACTAAGCACTCCACATGAAATATAACACTAATCCCCCAATGGTATTGATAATTGCATGCTAATTCAGATTTAAATTTGATTTACTTTGTCATTTCATGTTCTTAATTGTGCTTTTGATTAGTATTTGTAAATAATTTCATTGGAATATGGTTTAGTTAGATCAATTTATTTGTTTCTTAGTTGATTCCTAGCTTATTTGATATTTATAATCTTCCATGTTAACAAATACTATGGAAACATGAGATTCAAATATAGTTGTGGAATAATAAAGAGGTTATTCATAACCATAAAAATAAAACCCAAATAGGGATATAAAATAAAATAGTCAAGCAAAAGTAACCAAGCTAATATCCTGTGACATATTTTGGTAAAGAAGTAAATATAGAGGATGAGAAAACAAGAAAGTGATAAAATTTATAAATTGGGGCATAGACAACACACCTATCAACGCACATTTTCTAAATAAGCACATTTATAAAACTAAATCATTCAATGATTCAATAAATCATTTGGTTTGTTATTTATAGCTAGATGTAGGGTGAGGATTATATGTACTATGCATATCCACTTGTAACATAACACTACTATCATTTATATTGGACTCTAATACATGTATCATATTTTAGAGTATTAATTTTTAATAGCTAGATTGCAATAATATCAATGACAATTCCATGACCTTTTATATCATTTCCAATTAACGAAAAATGCCACACAAAATTACAAGGTATAATGATCCTTTTAATGTAGTAATTTCAACACTCTTTAAGGGTTAATATAATAATTATGCAATCTATCCTCCTAATAGATACTTCTATATTCCAAAGAACTATGATACATAATAGACTTAATGATCATAAAACATAATAGGTTTGATAAAATATTAATTTTTAATTTAGAATAACATTATACACATGTTAGCAGTGGCATCTTTGATGAGGAAGTTGAAGATGTGTGTTTCCTTTGTCATGAGGGTTGTGAGCTTGAAGGAGTTGATGTTGCTAAGGAGTATTTGTAATTCTTCGAGGAAAAATTCTGTCATTTTTCTTGTGATAGTTCTGGCTTGGATTTCTCTGAGGATGGGGTCTCTATTTCATAGGATAATGAATGGTTGAGCGATATCACTGAAGAGAAAGATGAGATTCTACTTGATATCCCTTTTTAGGATTGTAGGATGTCATGGGGGTGCAAGGTTGTTGGGAAGAAAGTGGAGGAGACCCATATTGGTGCTCCTTTTTTTGGGCTATTTAAGGGCTTTCTTATTCACTCGTCTATGGATAACATGAATCCCAACCAAAAGGATTGCATGTTGCAGAGTGTTAACAGAGTGGAGGATGCTTCCACTTGCGTTCTTCCTGCTTCACCTAATCTATGTGGGGAGGTAGCTTGCATTTTACAGAGAAATGAAGGTTTGGTCCATGAAGGTTGTGGTGCTCCTAGGGTGGCTACTTCTTCTGCACACTGTGTGGTGATGGTTGAGTCTCTTGTGGCTACTAATCATTTGCCTCTTGTGGCTGTCCTTGCTCCCAAACCTATGATTTTAGAGGTTCTCTATGCGAATTAGATCAAAATAGATGTTCCCGACTCTTTGCTTGTTGAGTCACTAGATTGGCTCTCGAGTTTCGTGGATGGGAGATTTAGCAGTAATTGGCCAAATATTGATTCAATCAAAAGTTGGGTTCTTAGGGTTTGGCATCTAAGAGGCCAGATCAAGGTAACTTCTATGTGGAATAATTGTTTTTTTTTTCCTTTCTTGATATGGAGGATTGCATAAGGATTCTTAGTGAAGGCCCTTGGTTCTTGGATACGAATGGCCTTTGTCTCATAAAGTAATCTCCTAGTTTCAACCCATGAAATGACTTCAAGTTCCTTGTTTGGGTTTGTTTGCTAGGGATTCCATTGGAATACTGGAATGAAATGGTTTTTACATGATCATTTCCAATTCTTTTGGGCAATTTTGTGCTACTGAATCTATTACCAAATCAAAGAAGCATCTAGTGTTTGCTAGATTTTGCATGTTTGTGGAGAAGAACAAGGTGCTTCCCACTCACTTTACCTTATCTTCCAAATACGTTATTTGGGTATAGAAATTATAATCTAAAAGCTCTCCTATTATTTGCAATTCTTGTGGGAAAGTGGGCCATGCTGCTACTACTCGTTTGGCCAATAAGGAATACTAGTTTGTCTAGAGGAAAAGGAACAAATACCTTCTATTATTGACCAGTCTTCTTCTTCTTGCATGGAAGAGTAGATGGTGGAATATAAGGGGAAATCTCTTCTAGATAATTTCACTTTTACTAAAGAAACAAGCCTACATGAAGGATCTGCTAGTGTCTTTATGGATTCTACGTGTAATAAGAAAAAGAGATTGGGAGAGAAGGACCTTGGGTCAAAGGTTAACCGACAATCTTTAGACCATTTCTTTAAACCGCCCTGATTTTGATTTTGTTTTTAGCTATCACGTTGTAGGTCCTCTGATCTTGTTTTTAGTTATTTCATTGTACTTCCTCTTAGTTGTTACTATTTCGTGGTGCATAAATTTCTATCCTTCTCTTTGTACAAGTGTCGTGGCCCTTTCAAAACCCTTATTACCTTATCAAAACATTATACACATGTAAGGAATAAATGGTGAGGGTTAGATAATATTGATGAATAATTTTAGAAATCTTCTCCATCTCCTTCATCCATTATTTTTTCTAACAATGAAATACGAAACAATAGATATCATGAACCTTTCTATATCATGGTGAAACTAAAGGACATCATCTATATGATTCCCATTTTAAAATCATCTTCTTATTTGATTTACTATCTTATTTAATGATTCATTTAAATCACATTCTAAATTAAGATAAAAAAATATGTACAATAGAAACAAACATATTAAGAACAATTAATTATTTAACAAATAAATTAGTAGCCTAATAAGTTCCATAAACTCGTAGAAACAAAGATGCAGCACTGCAAATTTTTTAAGAATCTTCTTTCTAAATCAGAATATGATTATTTAAATAAATATAAAAGAAATTCAAACATTTTCAGGAAATAACAGAGTAAATTTTTGAAAATCTTTTTAAAAAATTTAATTAGAATTTTTTGGAGAGACCTCATTCCTAATATAAATTCTCAACAATTACACAATATTTTTTTTTTTTTTGAAAAATCTATATAATATTTTGAGATTTCCCTTCCATGACGGCTCTCATTTTTCAACTAAATATATTAAAAAAGCAACGCAGATCTAAATTTCTGCATCAGGGTAAACTGGAAAAAGCTTATAAAAGTTAACGTGTTGAATTAATAAAAAGAAAAAGGAGGAAAAACAGAGAAGAAATCATCGAATGAACAATAATAGCTGGCAGCACTTACCTCCTGCTAAAATTGGTTTACTTCCATTGTTTTAAAAATTGTATTGGATCCGCTTTTACTGTTCCACCTTCACGGATTCGAATTATGTCGTCTCATAAAAAGTAAGATGAGATGCCTCTGGAAAATTGTAAAAGTTAATATTATTCTTTGTAGTGAACAAACAGCAGGTACATTCGGGCTTTCAATGTTTTCAAATAAAAAACAATATAGTGAGAGTTTTTGGATTTCAATGGTATAACAATTGAATTATATTTTATATTCAAAATGTTGATTATGGATCACAAATATAATTCGAAATGTCAATATGTAAATATAAAAATTATTTTACAGTCATAATCTAAAAGTCCCACTATAACAATATATCTAACTATGTCAATATATAGAATTTAAACAATTCCAGCTGAAAGCTATGAAAACAAAAGTAAACTGACAGAAAACTCAAAATTGACAAAATGGCAATAACAGAATAATACTTTGTGGGAAAAGGTTACAGATATGATGGTATTGATCTTGGTTGAATAAAATAACATATATGCTGTCGTGTCGTTTCATTACATTTTTCCTGCTGCATTAAAATAATAATTATCACACCATTATTAATGATAAGCCCATTTCCTATTTCTTCAATTAGACCAGAAATGTTCTCTGAACATGTACAAGCACGAGATTATAATGTAGTTAGACTAATTTTGTACATGGAACTTAGCTAGGTATACCAAAGCAGAGAAATCGGTGGGTGCAAGACCAAAGAGCAAGAAAATGGATTTATGGATGTAACACTTGCATGGATGATAATAGAAATGATTTTCACGTTGTGTGTAATGAAACATCACATCTACATGTTATTGTGGGAGTAGTTCAGAGGTTGACAAGATCCTTTTCTCTTCCTAGTCAACCTGATCCATTTTATAATGAGGAGATCTCATAAAACAACCATTATGATTTATTTTACATCATCAAGGAAATAAATAATACACCCTACCATTCAATATTATAACATATGCATGCAATATTTTTTAGTTACAGACCATATGGAAGTAACTTCTTACTTACATTCAAGAGTATCACTATATATTACTAATGGGATCTTAATATATAGCCTGGTTTGTATCATTCTATCATTAATTGTTGGGTACTTGCACCGTCTCTTGTTATTCCATTTTCTAGTAGATTCTCTACACCACTTGCTAGACCTTGAGTTGAATAGTTAAGAGTTGTACATTTAGCTATACATTAATGTCTCACATTTTATTCATGAATGCAGATTTATCAAGATTAATAAGGATGTCTACCAACCTTTTTTTATAGTTGATTCAATTTACTTTGAAAACATACATTTGTACTAGTTATTAGCTTCCATTTCAAAGTGAAATAAATCTTCATGATTTATATTAAACAATTTATTTGAGCAATAGTATAAAAGGAATTAAAAGGAGGTGGGATATAAAAAAAAATCCATCATAAAGAGATTGTAGATGAAAATATTAAGATTACAACAAATAAATGCATTGATAGAAACATGTCTTTCAAAGAGTAAAAAAATTTAAGGAATCAAAGAAATAAATAAAATTAGCTACAAAAATGATACATGAAAGGAAATTTTATTCGAAATAGAGTAGATGGACACAAAAGAAAAATATTGTGGTACACTAAATAGAAACTATCTTATCACAACCATAATTAGATAAGGAAAAAATTTGGGTGAAGAAATAAAATTATAATGCACCAATAATAGATAACGTGTTTCTATAAAGTACAAAAGGATAAGAAAGCCATCCAATAGAAAATACAAGTTAATAAAAATAAAAGACATTCACCAATGGAGATAAATATGATGTCATGTGTTGAGATGATTAGAACCTTTTAGAACATGGTGACCCTCCTAACTTCATTCGATGAGTCTTGAGTATCACCATTGACCACAAGCCTTTATATTTGTATTCTTAGTTAGATTACTTTAGTTTTTGGTTTCTACTTTGCACCTTCACATTATTTCTTATCCCTTATTTATTATGTGATAAACTAATTTCACCTTCTATATATTTTTATACTTTCCTTCTCCAAAATGGGGTCATTTCCCTCCCTTATTAGTTCACATTATTACCATTTTTCTTGCTACACCTCATTCCCTATTACATGCCCTTGTAATTGTTATTTTACTCTTATATTTCCTTAATCTTATCAAAATTATTTTTCATTTCCCTTATTGTTACTGTAGACACCTAAAATTGATCATACCTAACCACACTTGATTTACCTTATCTTGGTGATTAATTAAATATTTGTTGTCTATTTAGTTCACCTATCACATTTATCACACCTTTACCTATCTAATTAATCAAATAAAATATCCATTGTGCTTATCCCCCATCTTTAATTAAATCAGTTCACATTTACTTAATTAATTCTAGCATTTCCAAAAATCCTCCAACTAAATCAAATTATTATTCCAAATAAAATAATTGACTTTGTATAATTCACCCCTATGACCGTTTCCTCCAATATTTAATTCCACTTTTTCTCTCAATCCTTGTCCATTTAATCCTAGTTGTTGCATCCATTCACATAGATGACAATCTAAACTTTTCATCGCATGGTGAAAAGTATTCTCCACCTTTATCCTCTTACATCGTTAAGGATGCAAAAGTCAAAGTAACTATGCATCTTAGCCATCCATTTTATGCTACATCTGAATCTCAACCATTCACATACATATGTTTCCCTAATCAAATCCTAAACCTATTCCTTATCCCTCATGTGACACTTGTAACATGAAAACAAATTTTGATCCAAACCCTAATCCTCGATCAATCCTAACTATCAATTAAACAATCTATCTTGGCCCTTGATTTCTCCCTTATAAATTCTATAAATGACAAGCCTCTCATCCCATTTGGAAACATTTTAATATCATGTCCTTATTCTATTTTTTTTTATATGGGTAAAAGCACAAAGTTGTTTCACACTTTATAAAGGAAATAGCCAATGCTGAATGCTAAAAAATGAAGTTGCATGGGACATCAAACTTTTTATAGTAAATTTTATTTTTTTTCTTTCAAATTTTTTGTGTGTATTTATAACTTGAAACTTTAGTGCATGGATATATTTTTTTCCAATTTTGATAAATATATATTTGTATATAGATATTAAAATGTGTGTGAATTAAAAAAAACTGTTTCCATCGGACGTCAACATTCATATTAAATATTTATCTAAAATGGAAAAAAAATTATACCATCTTGAAATAGATTCTTTTATCTAGTGCATCATATTTTTTTTAATTTTTTTTAATAAGTTATAGTATTTTTCCTTGGCATGGTAATCAACCTAATATTTTTTGCTGATAACCTACTTTTAGTATAAATAAAAATATGAATATAAATAATAATTAAACTATTAAAATAAATATATTTTTGAAAACTACATTTATGGATCTACAAAAGGGTATTTTTACATTTTTAAAAAATTTTATTTACATGAGGAAGAGTTATTAAAACTTCAATTTTTCAAATAATTTTTTTTTTTTGATAAATTGGACTCAAAGTGGTGCTCCATATATTTTTAGCCAACAATTTTAGTTGAATAAATTATGGAAGTATATAACTTAGCTAGAATGAATCTTACTAGGTCATATGTTTGATCAAAATTGATTTTTAGTTAGAAATACTGTAATGCCCCGCCAAGTAACCCTAAAGGAAGTTGCAAGTAACATCTTAAGCGAACCAATTTTTTTTATAAAGTGCATTTAACATACACATTCACTTACTAATTAACAAAAACTTTTAAGGTTACAAGGTTAGGATTATTAAAACCCACACATACATATTACATATAACCGTAGCATTATAACTTTATGAAATAAATATCATACATCATAAGCATACCACATAACATAGTAAGATAATCAACCAAGATACAATCTCATAAATATTAACTTAATCCAATATTTACATCACTCATTCCCAGAATGAGGCAATAGTACAAAAGGTTACAATTACAAAACTCCACCTCATAAACATAAGAGGGATAGAATAACTTATACAAAATGAAATATTACAATGCAAGAGATTACAACAAGAACTCCGAGCTGTCCATCTAGATGTCTCGCCACCAAGTACTGTAGATAGATGGAGACCCAACGGTTTTGGTGCATGTTCTATCCAACCAATGTGGTACTCGAAGGCCCACCCCCCATGCCAGGAGATAGTAAAAAAGTAACAAGGACAAAGATCTACAACCACTAACCAAAGACAGACTCATACTGATATAACCAAACAAATGAACTAACAAGTACAACTCAATCACCATGCAAGTACAAATCAAGTACAACTCAAATACAATACAAGTACAAATCAAGTACAACTCCAACATCACTGATATAGGTCACATTGCTTCTATACATAAAATAGATCAAGTATGTTCACATAACCATACACATAAAACAGTTAACAACAGTTGTCCTAGATAGAGTGTCATCGCAAGGTTTGTCATGAGATCTCCTCTAAGAATTCTTCATAGGCTTTGGAAATCCTGGTGGCCTCAACTGAATCTCGACACTCATACTCACTCAAGCGGAATCAACTACCTCTCGTAAGGACAAGATAGTTGATCTTGCCATTCCAGGCCTTCTCACTCATCCCAAGTTTATACGAGCCCTTGTGTCTATGAGTGAGGATTAAATTATCTTGATTAGTGTGAACTGCATCCTAATCATCTAAGTACATTAATTTAATTATCACTTGATTAACTCACTTTTGAAGGTTACCCGATTTACCACTTTGGGCTCCGGCCCCTAACAAAAGCCACTCTTCTATTCGACAACACACACCCAAACAATCCACCAAGGGAAACACAAGTGCATACCAACTAGGCATCATAATCCCCTCCAACACAATGAGGAAACAAATGATATAACTCACTCCAAACATCTTGGAGGCAACAATCACATAGTCCAATCATAACCCCTATTTCCCCTTTCATTATTGGAAATCTAAAACAATTAAACTTACTTCCATTTACTGAATACAGAGAATTAAATCCTTTAAGATAATCATGAGGAAGATACTACTTTTGGATATACTAAATCCATATTTCTTTCATAATCCAATCACAATGATTCAATTAATCTAAATAGAAATTAATAAATAATATAATTGATTGCTTCATCAATAAAACAACTTCTTAATTTATTTTTAAATCGACAAAAATCCATGCAAGTAAATTCTTTCCATTTCCTAACCAAATCTTACATTTCATTCAATTTCCTATTTAGAACATGCAATCACTTTAATATAATAAAATATCATTTCTCTATCCATTTTTCATATATACTAATCAATCCATTTTTAAATCTCTATTCAATAATATATTACATGCATCTCATTAAAATAAAATACGATAATGAATTTTACACTTAATATATATATATGCTCCATATTATATAGACAAGAAATATATATTATAATAAATTTAATTACATATATTCTTTAATATTCCATTCACAATGACTAGATTACTCCATGGAACTAAATAAAACATAATAACTATTTGCCTTTTTCAATATAGTTAGTTCCTAAATTTACTTTTAATGCAACCTAGCACTATTGCAAACAATCTTTTCAATTTTCTATCCGGAGTCTATGTCTCTTCAACTATCCTTTTAAAAACATGCAATTTCATCAATGTATAAAAATATCTTTTGGCTTATCTATTTGACCACGCATTTATATTGTTTCTAATTAAATCTCATTAATTAAAACAAACATTTAAATATAAATATTTCTATAATTTTTCAATATATTTAAATATCTTTTTCTTTATCAATTTTGACCATACATTCAAAACTTATCTTTTAAATTCTTCATGCAAAGCTAAATTACACGCACTTAAATAAAACAAGGTAAATATTGATTGAAAATACTTATGGATATATATATACATCTCAATATATTTTCTTCAATCATATTAACAAAATAAATATTTCTTTTAAAATCAAGTAATTACTTCTATTAAAAAATATCTTTCTCAATACATTTTCCACACATACTAATCATTTCTTTTAGAACACTAATAATACCCAATTTGCAAACAACATAATAAAATAAGATAAAATATTATTTATTCTCTCAAATGGATATATACCTTCAATATATATACTAAATATAAATTAATATATTTAAATATATTTAATCATTAACATATCTTCTATTCTTTATAGAATATCAAATTGTTTAGTTCAAAATATATATATATTTTTCCAATTAAATCAAATTAATAATTGGACCTTTTACACATGAATTTAAATTCCACAATTAAATTTTAAATTATGCATTCTTTAAATCAAATATTTAACTCCTTCAATTAAACTTTAACATGTCATTTTAAAATAAACAATAATTTCCCCATATGTTTATAATTTTAATTCCACTAATCTAACATACAAATTTTATTTAAAATAATATAAATAAATATAATACTTTAATATTATAAATTATAATATAAAATATTATTAAATAATATTTTAATATTATAATAACAATACATAAAATATTAATATTTATAAATATCAATTTATTATTATTTTATTTTAGAGTAGCAATGGGAATATAACTTAACAACAGTCTCATGTTTTAAGCATAACTCAAAAACTACGATCTGGGTATTTGCAATTTTTTGACAAGGATAAGGAAATTTCAAAATGCAAGAACCCTTAAAATTTTCCGATAACCCAGTTTGTATAAGTGGAGTTATAGGCGACGCAACCAGACCATTTTACTATGAAAAATATAACTATCCTGCAGATTTTAAAATCCGATTTTTAATAATAAATAGAAGGTTTCATTTTCTAAAAATATTCTAAATGCATTGTTCAATCTCTATGTTTGATTTCCAATAACAACATAATCGATTTCTCCAAATAGTTTAAATTCAACTGAAGTTTTCACAATTTTCACTCAAGAATTTTTACAAGCAAAAGCTATAAATTTATTTAATTCTTTTATTCTAATATCAAATTTATTTTCTAAAACAGATTTAACAAACAAATCTTTAATCACTACTATTTAAAAAAAAACAATCAAGAACAATAAAACACAAAGAGGAAAACCTCGTACAAGAAGCTACAGGAAGAGATGAATTTCTGATGCAAGCCTCCTCCAAAGATTTCCTGAATTTTTTTCAATCCTCCAATGAATTCAATCCAAAACCCAACAAATGCAAACAATCTTTCCTTCAATCAATTATACAATCAAACTTTCTTCAAACCCTTCTTGTGCAATTTTCCAAAATTTGTTCTCTGCTGTAAAAATGAATTTTTCTAAAGACTTTTCTACCCTAAAATTAAAACATGTATTCCTTATAAATCAAAATACCTAATACAACCCTAATTCACATTACATGCAAATTAGATATTTCAATTTCAATTTCAATTTCAATTTTAATTTTAATTTCAATATTTACAACCCTAATTCACATTACATGCAAATTAGATATTTCAATTTCAATTTCAAATTTTTCGAAAACCCACTTTCAATTTAAAATGCAATTTCAAATAATAAATTAATTTCCAAAGTTGCAACTAATTTCCCAAATAAACATTTAATTACAATTTCTAATTTAACTCTCATACATTGAAATTAAATTCCAAAATTAATTTTAATTCTTTTATTTCCTTTCATTCTCTTGCATCACGTTTAATTTTTAATTTAATTATTTAATAACTAAATTCAACCCCCATAGATTAAATTTAATAAATTGAATAAATTAAATATAGTTAATTAATTTAAATATAAACTTTTATCCACATTGCATTATTTCAATTAAATAACCATCAACATGATTTAAATGCAATTATTCTAAATATCTATTTCCAAATCAATAATCCTTCAAAATTAAATAACATTAAAACAAGACAGACAATGACTCGACACACACGACTGATGACACACTAAGGCTAGGGTGTAAACTTGACACATGTTACCTAGCTACTATCTCCCGTTCAATTTAACCGTTGGATCGACACGCTCAAACCTGTGAAACCAGGTGGAGTCGATGTCATATACCTGCAATCCTGCAACCACGTAAACAACATCATACAATATGTCCAACATATAATACACACCGTGAAGAAGAAATCATAGATTCGCAGGACGCTCGCAAGCGAGTGATGCGAAACCGTCCTCTTCACCAATAAACTCATCGAAACTGACACTTCCATCATAATCTAGTAATCTCATAATAACATCTCATGTTAACTCTACAACATCATTAATCCATAATGCATGTGAAACAATAATTAGATAACTACATCCCACAATAATAGTTGTCGCTCAATAGTAGCGATCAAAACATCATAACAAAATATATCCAGTATCAAAGTAATCTGCAACCAAACATAGCATAAAACAAATCGAACAAGAAGCAAAACGGAGGGGTATTACAAATACTTAAATGCAGTTGTGCTGATATGTTGGTTGAAAGTGTGACACAACTTTGTATTTTTACCCCTATCTATTTCATTTTCCTTATATCCTTATTCTATCTATTTGATCACTTGATCATCTGAATCATAATATAATGCTACTATTTTTATAAGCAACCACATTCTTGGGTAAATCCATAATAGTGGTGTACAATTTTGATGAGGAAGGAAATTTTTAAAAATTCTCACACATTCGAAATTTCATGTTTTTAAGGGTTCATTCAAACTAGGGGTTCACATGAACCCAAAAGAGGGGTTCGGTCGAACCCCTCGTTCAAGCGAACCCCCTTTTGCATGGTGGGTTTGCTCGAACCCTATGATGTGACGTTTCTTCATAGAAACGAATGAAAAATTCAAAAAAATGGGGGTTCGAGTGAACCTCCCTTGGAATGAACCCCATTTCACCCTTTCAAGTGAAGAGGGGTTTGTTCGAAGGGGGGTTCGCTCGAACCCCCCTTGTTTGCCCTTCTCCCCCTCTTCCACCAAATTTTAGAAGATTTCTGCCCTTCGAAACTCGGGTTGAGGATGAAAATGGAGGATACTTCACAAACCCAACTGGAAAATGGTAGTCCTCAAAATGAGCTATCCAATGAATTAAATTTTAATATGTTTTGGTTTTATTATGTATGTGTTTTTTTAGTTTTATTAAACATAGGTTTTTGATCGAAAATCAAGCTCTCTATTTGCACATGCGAAAAAATAGCAGATTATCAAAATAAAATTTTAAAAAATACATTGAGGCTAGGTATTGATGTCCTTGATCCATTAAAAAAATAAATTTGAATTTCAATTCATACGAAAAAAGTTATGTTCTATATAATCTTCCTATGTCTGAATTGCAATTGGTTTGACTTTGAAACTTGATAAAGGAAAAAATATTCAATAAAAAACTATGAGACCAAATGAAAGTGCTAGATATCGTAGTTACAAATGTAAATTTGAATAAATTATAATTTTATCCTTCATACAAAAAAAGTTATGTTGTATACGGTGAGCGTCACTTTTTTAAAATGTTGTTTTTTGAAAAAAACTAGTTTTTGTGGGAGATGGAAAAAAAAATCAATCTGATTCCAAAAATTTTGAAAAAAATATTTTTAGAATCTATAGACAAAATTTGATGAGATTCTAGTTTGCATCATCTTCAAATTCCTCATGGTTTAGCCACTATAGGTTCCCGAATATGAGGATTTAGTTAAAAATAATAATTGCAGTGTCTAGTTTGGCCAAAAATTGTAAACCACTATTGTGGGATCACCCTCCTTCGTTAACACATCAAAAGAGAAAAAAAAAAGGAGCTAAGGTTCACTCTACTCCACCACTATCTTAAGATAAATAAGGCTTTTTAGGTGAATTTATTGGGTTTGTATTGCTTTAGATTCTATATTATTTGTACCTTTAATATTTTCTTCTCTCCATTTTGGTGTACTTGGTGGGACACCCATCCTTATTTTAATCTCTTTTTGGTGAGTTTGTATTAATTTTTCATCGCAGGTTCCATCTTGGTGCTTCCAACTATGATTCAATGCATGTGTTTTCTTAGTGGGAGCTTACATGATTTCTCAAACTACTCTATGTGCTCAGAAGGAAAAGAACCTATGGATAATTGACAATGGTTGCTCAAGCCACATGATTGGAGATAAAAGTAACTTCATGAATTTCAAGAAATTTGAAGGTGGTTCAATGAATCTTGGAAATAATTCTATTGCCAATTTTTTTGTTAAGGGTACTTTGAGTCTTGCAAGTGGTAGTAAAAAGACACATGATGTTTTGTATGTTGAAGGTTTAAAGAATAATCTGTTGAATGTGAGTTAGATGTGTGATAAAGGCTATAAGATATCTTTAAGTGCTAAAGGTTGTGAAATAAAAGAGTCAATCACTAATCAACTGATTGCACAAGGAAGTAGGATTGATAGTGACATATATCATCTTAGTCAGCCAAATGGAAAAAATTGTCTCATTGTGTAAAGAGAAGAAATACGGCTTTCTCATAGAAGGTTAGGGCATATGAATTTTGATGATATTACACAGATTAGTTCAAGAGGAATGGTCTGATATATGAAAAAGATCAAGAAGCCTCAATCAACCAGCTACAAGCCATGTCATGAAGGGAAGCAAACGAGAATAAAATATCATGCTAAGGCTCGTACTCCACATCAAAACCATTAGATTTGGTTCATACGAATTTGTGTGACCTACAAGGATAATTTTTTTATAAGGTAACATGGATTTCATGATGCTCATGTTGATGATTATGCTAGGATGACTTGGATTAATTTTTTTAAAGAGAAGTTAGAAGCTTTTGAGAAGTTTAAGACATTCAAGGTATTTGTAAAAAATGAAACCAAAAGAACAATACAGATTTTGAGATTAGATAGAGGTGGATAATTCACTTATGATAAATATGATAAATTCTATGAAGAGCATGGGATTAAAAGATAATTCTCTACTCCTAGAACTCCACAATAAAATGGATTTTTTGAAAGGAATAACTAGACTGTATAGGAGATGGCAAGAACAATGTTATGCCAAAAAAATCTATGAGATATGTATTGGAGAGAAGCTACTCAAACTCCTATATACATTTTGAATAGAGTTCAAATCAGATGTAAGAAATTTGATAAGACACCATATGAGCTATGGAGAGAAAGACTGGCATAGTTAGACACCTCAGAATAGTTGGAATTAAGTGCTACATAAAAAGTGATGAAAATTTGGGTAAGTTTGATTCTAGATTTGATTAGGGTATTTTTCTTGGTTATTCTTTAAAAAGTAAAGCATATAGATGCTATATCAAGATATTGAAGAGGATTGTGGAAAGTGAAAATATTATAGTTGATGAAAAAATTCAATCTACTAACATCTTAGAAGTAGAAGATGATGAAGAACCAACTCACAATATTATTGAAGATTTAGAAGAAGTTGTTACAAAAGATCCAACAA
Source organism: Sequoiadendron giganteum (assembly GCA_007115665.2). Classification (NCBI taxonomy): domain Eukaryota; kingdom Viridiplantae; phylum Streptophyta; class Pinopsida; order Cupressales; family Cupressaceae; genus Sequoiadendron; species Sequoiadendron giganteum. Next base: position 606,763,607 of record CM021109.1, on the reverse strand, counting down.
AGTATGTTTAGAAACAACACTCTCAATATCAGCTTATAGGAGACAAAGGCGGTGGGATTTAGAATCAAAAGAGACTTGAGAAAGCAAGTGAGAAAGTAAAATCTACATTATTATTAGAGATGGAGCCTAAGTCATAGAAAGAAGCAAGAACAGAGAAATTTTGGATATGAGCTATGGAAGAAGAACTGAATAAGATCACGAAGAATGAAACTTGGGAACTTTTCCCAAGATCTAAAGGCAAGAATATGATTGGAATCAAGTGGGTTTTTAGAAAAAAGCTAAATGTAGAAGGTGAAGTGACCCATAACAAGGAAATACTTGTGTGTAAAGGGTATGCTCAAGTTGAAGGAATAGATTTTGAAGAGACATTTTCTCTGATAGCAAGATTAGAAGAAATCAAGATGTTTCTAGCTCTATCAAAATTCAGTAAATTTAAATAGGCAATACGTGAGTGGGAGGACGTGTGAGTGAACGGGCGGGAAAATCAAAATTTTGAATCTTCAAGCAATGGTGTAGACCATGGAAGCGCTGAATCAGAAGAATCGCAAGGGGAATCGAAGCAAGATTCGACTGAAAAGAAAGGTAAGGCTGATAATGTTGTTTCTGATCTTGACAGAAACATCTTGGTGGACCTAAGATGGAAAGATGCTCCATCTGAGATTCCTTCTCGAAGTACCAAAGGACATCAGTTTGATAACACCAAAATTGTGGTGGGGGTAGCTGGAGGGGAAGGAACCAAGCCTAACAATGGTCATCTCTGTTTGGGGTTAAACCAAATGGAAAATCAGATTTCCCTCCTGTTTGAAACATCTCAAAACCAGCAAAGGGTGAGTTTTCTCTTTCAATCCCTGATCTGGTAATTGATCATAATATCTCTCTAATGGATAGAGTGTTGGTTGGTAAATTTAAGGGGGCCTAGACCAAATATTGAGGTTGTCAGGATGTTTGTTAAGTAAAAATGGAGAACTAATGGCCAAGTTCTTGTCTCAGCTCTTCCTAAGGGCTATTTTTCTTTTGAGTTTTCTTGTAAGGAGGACATTCAGGCTGTGAGGAGTCGAGGTCCATGGATCATTGGCAAGTCCTCCTTAGCACTAAAGAAATGGACCGCCAACCTAGATCTTTCAGACTCTATTTTTGAAAATGTTCTTGTCTGGGTTAGACTCCTTGGAATTCTAGTGGAATATTGAAATGTGGATGTTTTTAGTGGCCTAGCCAAATCTTTTGGTGAGATTTTGTCTATAGTCTCAATGATGGCCGCCAGGAGACGATTAGTTTTTGCAAGAATATGTGTGGGTGTGTCCTAGAATTATGATCTTCCATCGTCTATCGAACTCCAATCTAAGTTGGGTTCCTGGGTTCAAACTATTGAGTATGAAACAATCCCTTTTGCGTGTTTCAAGTGTAGAAAATCTAGGCATTGGGCTAAGAATTGTCCGCTTAATGCCAAGACACCAAAGGGGAAGACCCAACCTATGTCAAAACCAGTCTGGTAAAAGAAGAGTGATGGGGAAGACCAATAAAATAAAGAGAAGCAGAGTGAAGAGAATGGAAGCAGAAGGAAGGTGGATGCAAAGGAAATCCCCCAAAACAAGGGGAATGAAGGGATCCAGGTTGATCCAAAATGTAACATGGCTGAAACCCATCAGCGAGAAGCGATAGATGAAGAGAAGGAAAATAATGCAGGGAACCTATAGAATGGAGAGGGAGACTTGGAGTGTTAGTTGCCTCTGGAAAACAATCCTGAGAATTTTTTCTTGGTGAAGGAAAAATCCGAGATTGGACTCGATGATATCCCTTCACAGGGTTTTAATATGCTGATCAAAGATGAAAATTTTAGGCTGGAGATTGGGATCCCAATTCTTTCATCGACCTCTGGCGGTAGGGAGTCAAGTAAGGTGTTAGCTCAGATACCAGAGTCTATTGATTCTATGGAGATGGTGAAGGAGTCCTTTGTGGACTCGAGTCAGAATCTAGAGTGGTTAAATATGAACTTGTTCCAAAATAGTAATGGTATGATGGACACTCTTCCCCCAGACCAGAAAGGGTTTTATGTGAAAGATTGGGAGTCTAGGAAGGAGGAGGAGAGTCACGAAAAAACCAACAAAGATGATGTTAGCTTTGACAATAAGAGAAGGAATAAGAAAAACCAACAACTAGATACACCGAAAGGCATCTCAATGAGAACTAGAGCACAGGTAGATTGTGGAGCCATAAAGAATAGTCAAGGAAGAAGATCCACTTGATGGCATAGGGAGAATGATAGCATGTAAGATATTGTAGATGGTGTTCAAAAAACCATTCCCAAAATTTGCAATCTCACTCCAGGTAAGAAATGAAGATCATGTCTTGGAACATTCGAGGGATGAATAGCCCCCATAAGAGGGATGTGTTGCATAATTTTGATAGGGATCATAAACCTGCTATTTAATTGGTTCAAGAATCTAAAATTTCTAAAGAAAAAGTGGAAAATATTAAATTATTTAAGTTTTGTGGAGCTCAGGGGAACAGTTCAGAAGGTGCCTCAGGAGGAATTGTCACCTTTTGGAATTTTAATTTTATAAAAGGTGAACCATTGTTTGAAAGTGTTAACCATGTGGCCATGATATTTACTCATATTAGAGATAATTTTAATTGGATCATTTCCAATATCTATGCCCCTAATGGAAAGGGGGCTAGAAATATTATTTGGCAAGATTTGGCTGCCTTTCATTGTAAACACACTAATGAAACTTGGGGGGTTATGGGAGATTGCAATACTCCATTGCAGGATAATGAAAATTCAAGAGGATCCCAGGTTAATATGGAAAGTAGAATGGACCTTTTGGACTTCATCAACAATCAAGAGTTGATCGATCTGGAGCTGCAAGGGGCTTCCTTCACTTGGTGAAATCGAAGAGTGGGTAAGGAGTTTATTCAAGTCAGATTGGACAAAACTTTAATTTATAATCAATGGTTTCTTAAGTATTTTTTCTCTTTAAAAGCCCTTTTGAGGGTGGGTTCTAATCATTTCCCTATCAGTTTTGTGGTGGACGGGTATGTGGAGGATCATGATGGGCCAAAAAGTGGTGATATGTAAGCCATATGATGACCCATGTGGCTGACGACTTTTTTTAAACCCAAAATTGATGAAACGAAAAGGGTTTTTAGAGGAGATTCTCAGCTTTCCAGCAATATAAATTATGCTTTACTTTGAATTTAATAAATAATTATTATTCATTTTCTATTAGAATTACGAATAAAGTCTTGATTGATAGGATGATTGAAAAAAATCTATAACTTTCAAATGGTATCACATTTTTTGAATCTAAAACATGCGTCACATTCTATGCTTTTCATAATATAGGATTAAAAAAATAAAATTGAATTTCATGAGTTTTTGACCAAGTTAAGGTGGTTAGATAGATGAGCTTTTATATTTTTAAAAATTTGTAATAAAAAAATCATAATTAATTATTTACTTGGAAAAAAATTATAAAAAAATATGCATCACATCGGGACATGAGTCCTCTACTTATATATAAAATCTTATAAAAAAATATTATCATTCTATTGTGGTTAGGGTGGTCAGATAGACATCTACTTCTTATTTTTACCCTGAAATTTAAATAGTACTGCATTGAAATTTGAAATTTTCACCAAATAGATTTAAAAAAATAAAATAAAGGTCTAGTATTTTAGAAACTACATTTAATTTTCTATAGATTCTATTTTTCATTTTTTTTGAAATAATATAGATAACTTATTCAATTTTTTACGTCAAGTTGTCTAACTCTGATTTTTTGTCTTTTTATTGCCACTTAAGGACTTGCTTTTTCCATGATGATCCTGCACATACCCGAACCCAATAGTGGATAAAATAAATTTCCCTTTTAGATTTGAGCGTATGTGGTTGTCTCATCCTCAGCTCCATGATGAGGTTAGGAAATGGTGGAATATTTATGTTTCGGGGATTGCTATGTTTAGGGTCGCCAAAAATTTAAGAGAAGTTAAAAATAGTATAAGAGTGTGGAACAAAGACTCTTTTGGTAATATCTTTAGAAGAAAAGTTGAGATAAAGTCAGATTTGAAGGTTATCCAAGAGAAGATCCAACAAGAGGGATGCAATGAGGAGATTAGATAGAAAGAAAATGAGGTTCTTGTGGAGATGCATGATGTAATAGCTAAAGAAGAAGATTTTTGGAGACAAAGATATAGGGTTCAATGTCTCTCATTTGGGGATAAAAATACTAGATATTTCCATATGTCTACCCTTAAACACTGTGCCATGAATAGGATAACTCATACTGAGGAAAATGGAGTCCATTTTGATAAGGAGGGGGATATTAGGAGACAAGTTGTCTTGTTTTTTAGCAATCTCCTATCGGCTAGGGATGGGGCTAAACAAAATTTGCAAGCCCTTCTTTTTGAGGCCATTCCCAGTCTTGTTAAGGAGGAAGATAACTAAATGCTTACAACCAAACCTTCAAAGGAAGAAATAAAGAAAGTTGTTTTCTCTTTTGAAGGTAATAAAACCCTTGGACCTGATGGTTTTCCGATGTTCTTTTTTCAATGGTTCTGGGAGATTGTTGAAGAGGATATGGTGAATGTTGTTAAGGAATTCTTTGGATTGAGAAGCATCCTAAAGGAACTCAATGTGACCTTTCTGGTCTTGATTCCTAAAATTCCCGGGGTTGTGGAATTTGAAGCTTTTAGACCCATAAGCCTTTGTAATTCATTCTACAAAATTATTTCTAAAGTCCTAACTTCTAGACTTTTGACTATCTTGCCTTCCGTAATCTCCCCACAACAAAATGGATTTGTTCCTAGAAGGAAGATTTTGGATTCGATAATAACAGTGCATGAAAATATTCATCCGCTCTCTTTTTCTAGGACATAAGGATTTCTCTTGAAGTTAGATATCTCCAAAGCTTACGATCGTGTTGAATGAGACTTTTTATTCAAGATTATGCTGGCGTTTGGCTTCAACAAAAGAGTTATACAAATGATTGGCCAACTCATCTCTACTGCTTCTATCTCTATATTGGTCAATGGGTCTTCATCCCTTTTTTTAAATAATTCTAGAGGCTTAAGAAAAGGAGACCCCATCTCCCCTATTCTGTTTACTATTATGGCATAATGCCTTGGGAGGAACTTGAATAAACTGGTTGATCAAGGAGCCCTGATGGGTTTACATCCTTCATCCAGTAACTTAGTTTTCTCTCATCAATAGTTTGTTGATGATACCATATTGATGGGGAGATCAACTGTGGCTAAAGCCAAAAGTATTAGAAAAGTTATGGACAACTATGAAGGAGCATCTAGTCAAAAGATTAATATCCAAAAAAAATTCTTATTTTTCTTCAACACTTCGGTTAGAAGATAGAACAAGATAGAATTTTTTTTTGGCTATAGAGTGAGTGTTCTTCCTTCAATTTATCTTGGATTTCCCTTGGGACTAAAGCCCATTGATTATTTTTGGAACTCCTTGGTGGATAGATTCAATAAAAAGCTGGCGGGGTGGAAAGGAGCTCTTCTTAGTCAAGCTGGTAAGATTCAACTCATCAAGGCCACTCTTCAGAACCTTTCGATCTATGCTCTTAGTATTTTTAATATTTCTTTTAAATATGTGGAAGCTATTGAGAAAATCCATAAATGTTTTCTCTGGTCCGGGGTTGAAGAAAGGAGGCGTATGCCCCTTATTGATTGGGACTTGGTTCATAGACCAAAGAAGATAGGGGGACTGGGCCTTAGAACAATTAGAACTATGAATAATGCTCTCCTTGTTAAACAAATTTGGAGAATTTTCTCCTTAAAGGGATAATGGAATAAAATCTTAAAAAGTAAATATCTGGCCAACTGTGGCTCTCTTAATTCTTTTCTCGGTTCTCTATGTTTGCCTTGGGGTTTGGCTCTATGGAATGATATTAAAAAAGGGAGAAAAATCCTTCACTTGGGCATGGGCTAGAGCATAAGAAATGGGATTCTTGTGAGATTCTGGGAGGATAGATGGATTATGAAGGAACCTTTAATTTCCTTTGACAGTTTGAAACAGTGGGTGGATATTTGTAAGGCTACTTTTGGAATCTTAGTTAAAGATTATTGGAGGGATGGGAGTTGGGTGAACCTTTGTTAGATCAATATGGATCTTTGCATGATCCAATCCTCCCTTATGGCGTTTAGAGCGGAAATAAACTTTTAGGAGGACATCTTGGTTTGGGCAGCTAATTCATCGGGCAACTACTCTATTTCTTCATCTGTCTCTTTGCTGTCTTTATCTCCTAGCCCACCTCCCTTTTGAGCCAAAGCTTGGCTTATCTATTTGACCTCTAAGGTTAATATTTTATTTTGGATTCTCCTTCAGAACAAGGCATGCTTATGGTGGATAAACTTTGTAAGAGGGGTTTTTCAGATCCCCAACCATTGCTACCTTTGTAAGATTGCAGCGGAAACGACTAAACATCTGTTTATAAACTTTTCTTTTGTGAATTCTATATGGGAAAGGTTCTACTCTCTTTGGAGTATCTCTTGGGTGTCACCTGGTACAATTAAAGATCAATTTATTTAGTGGGTGGCACCCTCCTTTAATCCACATATTCGCAGGTTATGGTCTTTAACTTTCCCTTATATTGCTTGGGGAGTTTGGAAGGAGCAAAACAATAGATTATTCAAGGATAAGGAAACTACTGAGAAACTTGTATTTTAATTTTTTTTTAGGCTCATTGTGGAAAATTTCAACTTGTTTCCTTCTCAAGAGGTGTTGATGGATTCTATGGTCTGTTCGGCTTATGACTTTGAGATGGCCAAATTTTAGAAGATAAAAGGAGACGTGTCCAAAGCTTCTAAACCAACTAAAAAGAACCGTGATGGCGTCTTATGGTTTCACCCTCCCAGGGGTTGGATAAAATCCAATTTTTTTGGCACGATGAAAGGGAATCCGAGAAGGGTAGGGGTGGGGTGTGTGTTACGTGATGATAAAGGTATATTTATTGTGGTGGAAGCTGTCTCTTAGGGGATACAAACAAATCATCTAGCTAAAGCTATTAGAGCCTACCAGGTCATTAATTTGGAAAAAAGTATGAAATTTAAGAATATTTGGATAGAGGGAGAGTCAAAAAATATCATTGATTGTCTCCTTGGTATTTCCCCCCCATCATGGATTATAAAATACTAGATTGATGAAGCTAGGGCCACTTTATCCAACTTCGAAAAAGTTAAAATTTCCCATATCTCTAGGGAAGTGAATGGTATGGTGGAATTCTTTGCCAATGAGGGAATAAAGTAGAATAGACAGGTGACATGGCAAAATTACAAAGATTTGGATGTTGGCATCAGAGCCCTAATCAACTATGTTTGCATGGGAGAGAAGCCACATTTAAAGATGATTAAAGAGAAAGGTGCCAAGTACCGAGATATCATAAGATTTGATGGCAAAATCATAATCAATATGACAGATGGGAAGAGCTTGCATGTTTTGTGGGTGCTTTGGTAATGCTGCGAACTCATAAGTTTGTATTTTCATGGTGCGGGCTATTAGAAAAAGAGTTTAATGAAAATGGGAGGAAGTAGGAAAAGAGTTGAGCCGATTGCGTGTATAAAGAATAAAATATAACTCCAAGGTCTGGAAGAAAATTGAGAAGGGAGGGCTTCAACCTTTCATTAAAGGACTTGATGGTCCAGAGTCTAGGGCTACTGATTATTTTTCTAAACATTGGAATAAAGGGGAGATGATTCTCTTTGGGAGGAAGGTGTTGGTGGATGAGGCACTCATTGGGGAAGTCACTGGTCTCTCAACTGATGGTGTGAAGTTTTATCTTGATAGGAAATACTCGGACGAAGCTGTTATCGGCTTTCCAAAATTGGAGGAGGAGAAGAAGAGATTGGTTAAAGTCTCCAATAACTACTTCGATTCTAGCAGAATCAAGAAAATTTGGAGGGAGGTGCTCAAAGTTCTAATGGAATATATAATGTTGGATGGGAGATTCACCAGAGTCTATGGGTAACACTTTGTTTTACTCAAACACTTCAGATATAAGGTTAGGGTTTCTTTGCCCTATTACTTGTTGTGTTCTTTGAACAATAGTATTGAGGAGTTTAAAACAAATCCTGATAAGAACCCTGCTTGCATGCTGGCCTTATTCGGCTCATTAATGAGCACTTCAAAATATGCTGATTGTTTCTAATCCTATCACGGTCTTGGCCTCAGAGGGTTATGACACTGAGTCTAGCTTGCCTAAGGATATTAAGGGTTTGGACCTAGATTGGGTTGATGAGGTTACTCCCCCTCCTAGAAAGAAAAGGAAGAATTTCCCTTCTGCTAAGCCTTGAAATAAAAGGTCGGTCGTTAGATAACTCCTCTCAAAGTGTCTGTGGAAAAGGACAAGATGAGGGATGATCCCCTTGTGTAAAAATTGGTGGCCTATTCAGAGGACTCTTCGGATGAAGACAATGCTAAACCATCTGGAAAGGAGTTTTCCTCTGCCTCTTTCCACTCCATTGACAAAGAAAAAATACCTAGTTCTCCCATGGATCTGAATCTTGATGACCCAGTTTTTAAACCAAAAAGGGATTTTTATGGTGATATCCTTTCTCTGGCCAAAAAGGGAGGGGTCGACAATTTTAAAATTATGAAATGGGATTTTTATGAGATTAAGGATCTCAATCTTAAAAACAAGTCTATCACTAGAAAATTTGAAATCCTGGAAGCTAAAGTGGCTGATCAAAATTTAGATGGGGCTAGGTTATGGACTGTGGATGAGAAGATGGCAATGGCTGATTACATCCAAAAAGATGTTGACTTCACTAAAAATATTAAGAAGGATGGCGAGAACCTAGAAACAGAGGTTGAAAAGATCAAGGAAACCTTGAAAGCAACTACTGAACATAACCACAAAATCGTTAAAAAAACTCCACCATCTTAAGATCTTTGGTTGAAAAAATGGATAAAACTCAACAGGGTCTTCTGATTGTGGATCTGGATGTTGAGAAGAGCAAAATCATGGTGGAGGACTCAAGCCCTTCAAAGAGAACTAGAGACAACATGAAGAAAATATTGGATGTGATGCCTTTGGAGATGCAAGACCTTAAGATGGTGGCTTAGGATTTGGACAACCTGGAAGCTGAAGTGGCTGAGACTTTAAGGTCTCTAGATTAGGTTTAGCTGTGGTTTTTTCTATCCCTTTGCTTGGTTTTTTCTGGTGGCTATTGTTTTTCCTGTTGATCTCTAGAATGTAGTCGCATTTTTCTTGGGTTCTCTAATGTTCTTTCTTTTTATGGTCTATAAACTTTGTGGTTTTGGGTCCTTGTAAAACCCATTTTTTCATCAATAAAAAACATTCAATAAATTTAATGCATACCAAATGGATGTGAAGTTAGAATTATTGAATGGATAGCTAGAAGAAGTCTACAGTGAACAACCAGAAGGGTTTCAATGTTCTGATAATATATATTATGTTTGTAGATTGAAGAAGGCTTTATATGGACTTAAAGAAGCTCCTAGAGCATGGCATTCAAGATTGGATGGATCTTGAAATAGAAAGGGTTTCAAAGAGGAAGTGTAGATACTACTTTGTACCTAAAAATAGAAGGAGATCAACTATTGATCATATTTTTATATGTAGATGAAATCATTTTTGGAGGTAGAAATAAAGACATGTGAAAAGAATTTTAGAAGGAAATGTAGAATAAATTTGACATTTCTATGCTAGGTGAATTATCTTTCTTTCTTGGGCTACATATTCCACAATCATACAAAGGAATTTTTTATTTCTTAGCATAAGTATATAAATGAGATGCTAAGTAAGTTCAGGATGGAAGATTGCAAACTAGTGGGAAAACCTATGGTTACCATATGTAAGTTGAATAAAGATGATCAATCTACTTCAATAGAATATACTGTGTATAGATCCATGATTGGTAGTTTTTTTGTACGTGACAACATCTAGAACATACAAAATATTGGTAGTTGGAATGGTTGCTAGATTTCAGGAAACACCTAAAGAAACTCATGTTAAAGTAGTAAAGAGAATATTCAGGTATTTAGAGGCTCTAATGGATTTTGGATTGTGGTATCCTAAGAGTGAAATTTTAACTCTAGCTGCATACACAAATGTAGATTAGGTGGGAGGCATAGATGACTGGAAGAACACACATGGTGGGCATTCATTCTTAGTGATAGTTTGGTGTCCTAGTTAGGTAAAAAACAAGACTCAATTTTTTTATCTATAGAAAAAGAAGAATACATTATTGCATCACCATGCTAAACTCATGTATTGTGGATGAAGAATAATTTTAAGGGGATGAAGATTGAGTTTGATGAACCTATATCTATTATTTGTGATAACACTAGTGCATATGTTGAAGAATCCAATGATTCATTCAAGGAAAAAAACATTGAAATCAAGTATCATTTTCTAAGGGAGAATATTTTGAAGGAGGGAAACTAAGAGTATGTTGAGACACAGGAGCAAGTTGTATATATATTCACAAAGCCACTTCCTAAGAAGACATTTGAGGTTATCTTGCAGAACTTGGGAGTTATTTCTATCTCCTCTTGAATCAAGAGGAAGTGTGTAGGTTGAGGGGCAGCTTGGTCTCCCTATAGCAAGAAGGTTCGGTGATCTTGTGGTATATTTAGAGGTAGAGAAGCATGAAATCAAAGGGAGACTATCCTCAAAATAAATTTCTAGATTATGCAGAGTATCAAAAATGAAGAAAGGGGGAGAAAGGAGTGTTGATCCTTTTCCATTAATGTCAAAGGGAGAGATAGTAAACTCAAAATTATGAAGTGTTGGGGAGAGAGTGAACTCAAGATGCTACAAAGGAGAAATGATTCAAAGGGGGAGAAATATCTTCATGTGTAATTGAAAGGTATGGTGTTCTATTATTTTGTTGTTTTCCATCAATGATAAAGGGGGAGATTGTTAAACATAGGTTATTATTAATGTCAAAGGCTGTCAGTGATGTAGTAATAAGGTTGATGTCAAAAATGAAAAATATTGTAGGAGTACTAGAATTATCATTATATTCTCTTATTATATATGCATGTTGTATGTCAAAGGTTCAGTATGGTTTCATACCTATTTGTGTTGGTAATTTTACTATCATAAAGAAGTTTTCCAACCAATCATATCACTATTAGTTTTATTGAGACATGATAGCCTTACAAAGGTTGGTGTAATTGTTGTATGCTTGCTACATGATGCATGTACCTATTCACTATGTCAATTATGGTTTAGAGGATTGTATCATAATGTTTCAACCTAATATTTACTAGGTTCAATTTTTCTTAGGTCACCCTTTTGGAGACATTATAGGCTTTGTGATTTGAGAGGAGAGTATTCCTACACTTGTTCTATCTTATTCTAGAGTTTTTAGAGGATATGTTTAGCATACAAAAATCTTGAAGCGAAAAAAGGTTCTCTATGTCCATCTGTTAATCAATTAAAGTTCAAGGTGTGTGCGATATGTTGAACACACAAAATAATAAGATGCGGGGGATGGGGTGAATCACTAGTCTTTTAAACCACTTAAAAATTTAAGAAAATCTAATAATTATAGCATATTCAATTGTAGTATGAAAGTGAAACATAGAAAAATTGGTTAGGGTTCATACACATAGGGTTTTATACTAAATTTGGGATATTTTACCAAACTTACTATAAATATGAAGGGTAAAATGGGGTGAATGAACCTATCTATTCTTCTATTTCATTCAGTAAATGAGATTCCTCAAGTCAAAATCCACTTTCAACCCTTAGGTGAGTGAATTCTTTAAAGAATCTTGCAATTTCCCTTTTTGTGTTAGGATGGGGGTCTAGGTAAAACAACACTTTGGGGAGAAATATTAAAAATAGAAAATAAGCTCCAAAATGCACTCTATAACTTGGATTCAGTAGATTAGGTATAAAATTGTAGGAACCTACAAATTTTTTGGAGAATCTGGAAGAGACAAATGTTGTGTACCTCTCACAAAATGATGTTTTTGGAAGTTGTTTGAGGAATCATTCGCTTTATGGAAAATGGGTCTTGGGTAGGGCTTTCCAAAATTCATTTCTTGGTTCTTTGCTGATGTGTCTACACTCCTAGATTCTCAATTTTCATAGTCAGATAGTTGAAAATAAATCCCGGATTTGAGTTTCTGTGAGATGATAACTTTGGTGACAATAAATGCAACTTTACAATTTTTCACTTTTGAGATCTTCAACTTTTCTTCAACTTGTAAATTTGCAACACACAAAGAGAGGGGGAAAATGTTTGTTTTTGATGAATGGGGTTTTGCCTTGGTCAAACCCCATTTTGGTATTTAAACCTTGAAATGAAATAAAATAGTATGAAAGGGGTGATGAATGAACAACTCAATGTCACAACTCACCATACCCTTGGATGAACCTTTGATGATGGAGGTCTACAACTTGCATGAGATGGCTTCAATGGATGTGGGTCTTGAATTTGAACCTTTGAAAGTGAAATGATACTTTCAATGCTTGATTGAATCATGAAACCTGCATCACAATGTTAGCTACAAAAACATGCATGAATCCACATAACTTTGACATAATTCTTAGATCTTGATTACTAAAAACAATGATGAAGAAATTCTCTCTTGAAACTCTTGACAATAATCTTGGCTCTTGTAATTGATCTCTCAAAAATCTAATGGTTTTTTTTTAGGTGAAACATAGTGAAATGACCTTATATTTATAGGAATGTGTAGTGTATAAAATTGTACACTCTTGAAAGTGAGGCAATTTCACACTTAATTTGGACCTATTTTGGCACCCTTGCATTAGTTACCCTTTAAAATCATCACTAATAGGCGGGTATGTGCAGGATCATCATTGGCCAAAAAGTGGCGATATGTAAGTGATATGATGGCCCATGTGGCTAACAACTTTTATTTTACCCAAAATTGGTGAAATGAAAAGGGTTTTTAAAGGAGATTCTCGGCTTTCCACCAATATAAATTATGCTTTACTTTGAATTTAATAAATAATTATTATTCATTTTCTATTTGAATTACGACTAAAGTCTTAATTGATAGGTTGATTGAAAAACATCTATAGCTTTCAAACGGTATCACATTTTTTGAATCTGAAACATGTGTCACATTCTATACTTTGCATACTATAGGATTTAAAAAAAAATCATGAAGTTTTGACCAAGTTAACATGATTAGACATATGGGTTTTTACATTTTTTAAAAATTGTAATAAAAAATCATAATTAATTATTTACTTGGAGAAAAACTATAAAAAAATATGAATCACATTAGGACATGATTTTTCTACTTATATCTAAAATATTATAAAAAAATATTATCATTTTATTGTGGTTAGGGTGGTCAGACAAACACCTACTTCTTATTTTTCCCTGATATTTAAGTACTACTACATTGAAATTTCAAATTTTCACCAAATAGATTTAAAATAAATAAATAAACCTATTAGTTTAGAAGCTACATTAATTTTTTACAGATTCTATTCTTACATATTTTTGAAATAATATAGATAAATTATTCAAATTTTTACGTCAAGTTGCCTAACTCTAATTCTCTAAATTTTCATCGCCACTTAAGGGCCTATTTTTTTCATGATGATCTTGCACATATTGAGGCCCCTAGGAGCCATTATTTTGGATCTTGAGGCTCATTTCACCTAAAAACCTGAAAAAATCATTTAAAACACAGAAAATCTCGAAATCCCACCTCAAAAAGCTAGTGTGGGACTCACTCGCCACCTTGGGAAAATGAGTCCCGCTAGGTGGGACCCATTCACCACCTTGGGTAAATGAGTCCCATTTGGGGTCTTTTCTAAATTTGAATGGGAAATTCACCATTCTAATTCAAATTTTTGGTGGATTTCAGCCTTTGAGATTTAAATAATAGTTAATTAGGTGTTAATGCCTATATAGGCAAGTTTCTAAGTCAATTTTATCATCTAATAAATTTGAGCAAGCATTTTAAAGAGAAAAGCATCAAGAGTCTTCAAGAAATCTCACAAGAGCATTCAAGTTTCAAAAGCAAGCAAAGTTGAAGTCTTGGAGCAACATTAAAGTATTTTTGCAGGTCTTCAAGCAAGTTTTTGTTCAAGATCTAACATTTTCAAGGGTTGATCAAGGTTTTCTATGGTGAATCATGATGGATTCTAGGTTGGGGAGATGCAACTAGGCATCAAGCCAAGACTAAAGACTTATTTCCTAAGTGATTCCATCCTCCATTATCACTCTACATTCAACCTAAGGAAGGTACAAACATCATTAGAGCTCACTTAGGGAGATTAGAGATCTCCTCAAGGTAGTCATTCATCTTCATATTCCTATTCTTGGATCATATTCTTACACGTTATAATAGGATTGGATCATGTTTCAGATTTCATAGTCTTAGACACACTGAAGGCTAGGTTTTTCATGCACACTTAATTATTTCTATCAAGGTTTAATTACCAAACTAGGGGTTTGACCAAGGAAACCCACCATTAGAAAATCAATTGTATATTCTATTTTGTAGGTATTTTCATAGATTTGGATCCAAAACTCAAGTAGGAAGGAAATAGCAAGCATTGAACTGCAAATTAAAACTTTAAATTCCCAAAAAAATGAAATGAGACTGATTCACCAAGAGTGGAAAATGAGTCCCACTGTAGGTGTTTTCTAGATATGTTTGAAGATTTAGATACCCTTTTTCCCAAAACAAGCTTCCGTGTAGAAACCCAGATCTAGGACTGATTTGCCTAGGTTGGTTAATGAGTCTCAGTTGGTCAAAAAGTCAAATTTTTAAGTTTTTTCACTCCTAGATTTCCAAGTACACATTATTCATCTTATTACTTTTTATTTTTTGTTTTACTTGCATTTATATGTTATTTTTTGGGTCATTGCATTGAATTAGGGTTTAGTATTGAATTTTACATTTCATTGTCTTTTCCAAGTAATTACTTGGTGGTGAACACCTTATTAGATCATATTCATCTCCTAGAACAACTCTCTTGCAAGATCTCTTTCTCTTTTGTATTGAGATCTCAAGGGTTTGTTCTTGAGTGAAAGTTGGGGAAAATTGCCCCTTTTAGGTCCTAAATCCCTAAAGGTGGGAAACCATACAATTTTCCACCTTTCATTTTGGTGAACCCACATTTAGAACATCATAATTCTAATTTAGAGTGTATTTTCATCCTAGATTTGACTTGCATTAAGATTGCCCTAGGATTTGTATTCTAGGGTTTCAAATTTTGTATTAGTGAAAGCTCATATAGCTTATATTTTTGCATCTAATTTCATTGAGAATAATTCAAAATCTGCATGTGCATCTCAGATCTAGATCATACAATATAGAAAACATAAAAATTAACTAAGTTTTTTAAAAAAATTAGAAAACAAATCCCTACTGGGTCTCATTCGCCACCTTGGGTGAATCAGTCCCAGTCCAAATTTTGAACCATATTTTATAGAGTAATTTCCTATTTTTAAGCTTATGTTTGCTGTTATTTCTTTTCTATTTTAGTTTGCCTCCTTTTTGTTACATTCAAATCATTAGAAGTAGCATCATTTACATTCATTTAAATTATGGATAGAATTAGATTTTTGTACTTTTCATTTTCAGCATTTAGATTAATTTACATTAGACATAGATCAGAAAATGAAACCAAAGACAAGACCTAACACCTAAGCCACTTGGACAAAGTATAGTTATTTGAATATGTCAAATGTCTCTTTCCAAGTTAACCCAACCCTCAAGCTTTTTAGTAGTGATGAATTTGATATGTTAGATGAAGCCCTTGAGGATTTAATCTCATAAAGTTCATCCACTAAGGATGGTTATGAGAAACCAAAACAAAGAGAAGTTAATGTGATTCAACCTCAACTCATCCTTTACCCACCTTTAGACAAACCACAACCTAAAAAAAAGCCTAAATTTACTCTTTATCCACCTAAGAACAATGTTTTGCGACAATCAAGTAATAATACCATTTCTCATACATACAACACTCAAAACAATCCACAACCAAGGAAACCAACACTGAAAACCTTACCTTTTTCCTAGTGCTCCTCATTTAAATTCGCATAGTAGGAAGGAGTATGATCTTGTTGAACAACTTAAGAATACTCCTACAAAGATATCCCTATGGGACTTAATTCAAAATTAACCTAACTATCACACTTGCTTCAAATAGCCTTACACCAAGTAGTGGTCCCTCCTAGTACAAATGCAAATGATGTAGCAACTCTAATACAAGGAATGAATACAATCAATATAGACATCACCTTTCCTCAACATGAGCTACCTCCTTTGGAATTGAGAAATAAAAATGATGCCTTCATGATAATAGCCAAGTTCAATAGAATAGGAATAAAAACGACCCTTGTTGATAATGGCTCAACCCTTAATGTGTGCGGTGTGAAAATTTTATATAGATTGAATGTAGATAAATAAAAAATGGAACCCGAATCCTTATTGATTCGAGGATTTGAAAATGTAGGAAAGCAATTGTTCGGTGTGATTACTTTACCTATTATAGTAGGAAAAGCTAGCTTACAAACTCTTATTCATGTTATGCCTCATGACCCTCACTACAATCTTATTTCAGGAAGACCATGGATTCATAAGATGCATGTGGTGCCTTCGACCCTTCATCACATCACAAAATATGTCTATAACAACAAGGTATACCAAGTTGAAATAGACGCTAAGCTTGAAAGTTGCTTACAAGTTGAAAAAGGAACACCAAGTTCTCTAAGCACATTGATTCCAACAACCAACATAAAACCTATAGAAGAAGACAAACAAGAAATGGAAATAATATCAGAATTATTAGATGATGATTGGGGTTCCTTGGAGTTTACACCCTTGTTTATGGGAGAATACATAATCAAAAGGAAAGAAGATTAAAAACAGAAGAAACCAATAATAATGTCAACTCAAAACTTGGAAGAAAATTCACAAGCATCTACGTCATCCACTCTTGAAGAAGATATAATCTATACAACAAAATTTGGTGAGATCGATTATCAACAACCACCAAACTCAAAAGAAATGGAAAATTTTTATGGGAGAGGTTATGAACTTGTGAAAAAAATGGGCTATAATGGTAAAGGACATGGAAATAAAGAACAAGGCATTCACGTTTCTATAGAGCCTAACACATAAGAGATAAAAACTAGTTTGGGGTATTGCCCTTCTAAGATTACATAAGAAACAAAGAGACCATCATTAAACATCAACACTATCATGTGCAAGCCAAAAATCAATCTCAATTTTGAAACATCTTGAATTACTTGATATGGATTATGAACCATCATGGGAATACTTTGAGGATGATGAAGCCTTGAATAAAATGCTAGGAGTTTATGATAAATCATCTACTACTCCTCAAAATAAAAAGGTTACATGCACTATGATTAGGACCAAACAAAAAGATGCAAAAGAGGAAAGCAATGAGATAGATATGACCAAAGAAGAATACAACCAAAAATTTCTAAAACCAAGTGCACTTCCCCTCGAAGATATAATTGACATACCAATGAAAATCAATGATAAAGAGAGATTCATTAAGATAGGAAAGTGCC
Source organism: Sequoiadendron giganteum (assembly GCA_007115665.2). Taxonomy (NCBI): domain Eukaryota; kingdom Viridiplantae; phylum Streptophyta; class Pinopsida; order Cupressales; family Cupressaceae; genus Sequoiadendron; species Sequoiadendron giganteum. The sequence continues at coordinate 606,746,075 of CM021109.1, read as the reverse complement.
TTGATGATGAAGAACGAGAGGATCACGTGCAATGTTACTCCATGAATTTCTCAAACTTTTTCTTGGAAATATTTAGATATGCTAGGAATTGATGCTAAGATAGTGACACACAACATACTCCTTGTTGAAAATGCTAAATTGGTTAGACAAAAGATGTGAAAGATGAATCCTAAGATAACTTTGGTAGTTAAAGGAGAATTCAAAAAACTCCTTGAGGTTGGTTTCATAAGACCTATAGATTATTCTCCTTGGACGTCAAACATTTTCGCAGTCACAAAACCTAACAATCATTTTAGGATGTGTACAAATTTTCATGATATGAAGAAATCATCTTTCAAAGATGATTTTCCCCTTCCTAATATCGACATGATAGTAGACTCGACTGGGGGACATGCTTTGTTTTCATTCATGGATTGATTTTCCAGATACAATAAAATCTTTATGAACCCTCAAGATCAATATAAAACAACATTTACAATGGTTTGGGGAATATTTTGTTGGGTCATGATTCCTTTTGGATTGAAGAATGTGGGTGCAACTTATCAACAAGCGATGACATTAATATTTAATGATTACATACATAATATTTTGGAAGAATATGTTGATGAAATTCTAGCCAAATCTTTAACAAGACAAGACAATGTGAATATCCTTCGGAAAATATTTGAGCGAATGCAAAAATACAACATGAGATTGAATCTAAAAAAGTGTGTATTTGGTGTAGATTCCAAAAAAATTCTAGGTTTTATTGTATCTTATAGTGGCATCAAGGTGGACATGAAGAAATTGATGCTATAGTTAACATGGCACCTCCTAAAAACGTTTCTCAATTGTGCACATTACAAGGAACAATTCAAGCTATTTGTCATTTTTTAGCATCTTTAGCTGATCGAACATTACCATTTACACATCTCCTCAAAAAGGATGTGCACTTTGATTGGAATGAGGATTGTAAACAACATTTTGAGATTTTGAAGGAGTATCTTACAACTCCACCTATTTTACAACTCGCTATGCAAAAAAAACTGTTCATACTTTACACAGCCGCATCAACCCATGATCTTGCAAAATTATTGGCTCAACAAGATGAAAATAGTAAAGTGTATCTTGTTTATTACATTAGCCAAACTTTTATTGATTATGAGAAATGATAAAAAACAATATAAAATAATGTTTGGCTCTTGTATTCGCTACAAGTAAATTGAGACATTACTTATTGAATTCGAAAATACATGTGATGACTAAATCTAATCCTCTAAAGCAGATTTTCAATAAAATAGATTTATCAGGACACTTGGCTAGAAATGGGTTATGTTGTTAACAAAGTTTGACCTTAAGTTTGTTTCAAAAAAGGAAATTAAAGGACATGCCTTAGCTGACCACTTATCCGACTCTCCCTCACCCCTAGCATTAGCTAATGTCGAAACATTCCCTAATGAGAATGTGTGGACTATCTAGAAAGATGACGAAGCATGGGAATAATACTTTGATGGATTGAAGTGTAGAATAGGCTCTGACACTAGGGTTATAATAATTCCGCCTATAGGAAAGCCTATTCGGGTATGTGTAGGATCATGATGGGACAAAAAGTGGTGATATGATGGCCCATGTGGTTGACGAATTTTTTTTACCTAAAATTGATGAAATGAAATGGGTTTTTAAAGAAGATTCTCAACTTTCCACCAATATAAATTATGATTTACTTTGAATTTAATAAATAATTATTATTTATTTTCTATTTGAATTACGAAGAAAGTCCTGATTGATAGGTTGATTGAAAAACATCTATAGCTTTCAAATGGTATCATATTTTTTAAATTTGAAAGTGTGTCACATTCTATGCTTCGCATAATATAGGACTAAAAAAAGAAAAAAATGAATTTCATGAAGTTTTGACCAAGTTAAGGTGGTCAGACATACGAGTTTTTATATTTTCTAAAATTTGTAAAAAAATAAATTATAATAAATTATTTACATGGAAAAAAATTATAAAAAAATATGCATCACATCTGTACATTAGTACTCTAGTTATATATAAAATATTATCATTTTATTGTGGTTAGGGTGGTCAGACAGAAACCTACTTCTTATTTTTTCCTTGAAATTTAAATACTACTGCATTGAAATTTCAAATTTTCACCAAATTGATTTTATTTATAAAAAAAAACCTAGTAGTTTAGAAACTACATTCAATTTTCTATAGATTCTATTATTACATATTTTTGAAATAATATAGATAACTTATTTAAAATTTTATGTCAAGTTTCCTAACTCCGATTTTCTGAATTTTCATCGCCACTTAAGGGCTTGTTTTTCCATGATGATCCTGCACATAACTATTCCCTTATCATACACATGATATGCTCTAGGAACCATACATGCATAAGCATATAGTGTACCATATTGTCCACCTCTTGAAATACAAATTGTTCAATATCATAGTATGGGTGGGATAGGTTGTTATGACCCTAGGTGTACACGGTCCTGTGCTCTGCCATATCTCGTATCATCTGTACTAGTCCTCCCTCCAAGTGTGCTCCTTGACCATCAGGGATGAGTACTAGTGCTACTATCATCATCATAATCCGTGTAACCAGTGGGGGCCGTGAGTATATTAGTATCACAAGATCTATCCATGACCTCACCCTCTCATCATGCACTAGACCTCCTAGGAAGAACTAAATGCCATATTTCATCTCATGAAATGACCGCTTGGCTTAGAAATGCACTCACTCACCATCACTCTACTATTTCCATCAGCATGACATCATGGTACCTCATGAGTGGCATGATGTACACCTAGTATAGTCCTACGATTTGAAAAAGCTCTATATCGTTCATTGAAAGAGTGGGAGCTAAATCTCAAAGAAGTCTAATCTATCTGCCACCTAAACATTATCATGAATGGGTGGGAACCTAACAAAAAAAGAAGAAAAAATATGTCTTATTTAAGCAGTCTAAACTCTTAAATATTTACTTCAACAATCATAAAAGTGTGCTAAAATTATTCTAGTGTACTTTCCTAGAGGTTGTCTGGCACTTTAGACCCCATTTAGGGAACTTCATGAAGAAAGGAGACACTTTGCAAAAAATTGGGACGCTTTGTGAACAAAAGGGACACTTTGTGAAAAAAGGGGAGGGTGATCCCACAATACTTGTTTACAATTTTTGGGCAAATTGGACACTAAACTGATTTTTTAAAACTAAATCTTCACTTTCAGGCTCCTATAGGGGCTAAACCATGAGGAATTTGAAAATGATGCAAACTAGTGATTTGTGGCATTTTGTCTATAGATTCTAAATAATTTTTTTTCAAAATTTATGGAATCAGATTGCACTTATTTTTCCATCTCCTTCAAAAACTATCTTTTAAAAAAAAGAAACATTTTTAAGGAGAGACACTCACCATATACAACATAACGTTTTTTGTATGAAGGATAAAATTATTATTTTTTCAAATTTATATTTGTAACTACGATATCTAGCACTTTCATTTGGTTTCATAGTGTTTTATTAAAATTTTTTTCCTTAATCAAGTTTCAAAGTCAAACCAATTACAATTGAAACATAGGTAGACTGTATACAACATAAATTTTTCTATATGTATTGAAATTGAAATTTTATTTTTGTAATAGATCAAAGACATCAATATCCATCCTGAACATATTTTTTAAAATTTTATTTTGATAATTTGCTATTTTTCCACATGTACAGAACAAAGAGTTTGATTTTTAATGAAAAAACTATGTTTAATAAAAGAAAAAAAGAAACATACATAATAAAACAAAAATATATTAAAACTATATTCATTGGATAGCTCATTCCAAGGACTACCATGATCATTTGAAATAAATTTTAAATGAATTCATTTGATCCCCCAAAAGGTAAATCAAAGTGATTTTTTATCAACATTTTGATAGGTGTAAAGGATACACCATTGTAGGTATGGTTTAAAAATAGAGGGTTCTATTGAAGGGGGTTTGATCTAAGGTGGTTTGATCAAAAAATATTCAATTGGAATCCTTAAAATGGAAATTTTAAAGGCTTAAATAATTATATTTTCTAAAAATACGTGATTTCAGCAAAAATCAGAATCTCCCAGAAATTGTAAACTAGTATTGGGGGATCAACCAGAACACTTTGCTAATTTTTTTCCCAAAGCCCTATATTAACCTAGAAATGTGTAAAAGACATAAAATAAATGTGTAAGGACAAATATAAGGTAGAAAAATCAACTCACCTTATGATAATGCTCATCGTGTGCCACCTGGTCTCGTAGGACATCATATCTTGCAGTCCTATAATCTCATTGACCCGACATCCTTGATTACTCTTCAATCACTCTCAAACTAAAAAAAGTAAATGAAAAAATAATTATAATTTACTTCACTTTTTGGTCTTATATAAATCTAAAATTAGGTTTTTTACTATATTAGGGTTAAAAATTCCATTTCATTCAAATCAACATAACGGGTTCTAGAGAGCTCCATTTTCAACATTGTTTGTTGCATTAGAATCATGATATTGGCCCCGTCCTCATCAAATATCTATAATTATGTGGTTTGGTACTTGGAAATACCCTATATGATATGACTTATCCTATTCAATGTGGCTAGAATGCTACCTTGATTCCACCTCTGTAAAGCAAGCAAAATCAAGGGGGACATACATCTACCCTCAAATTTTCTTTCTAGAAGAAGTTAGATGTTGGCCTTTCAGATCTAAATAACGATCAATTAGGTGTTAATTCCTATATAAGAAATTTTCTAAGTCATTTTTATCATCTAAGCAATTTGAGCAAGCATTTTGAAGAGACAAGCATCAAGAGTCTTCAAGCAATCTATCACAAGAACATTCAAGTTTCAAAAGCAAGCAAAGTTGAAGTCTTGGAGCAAAATTAAAGTGGTTTACAAGTCTTCAAGCTCACTTTTGTTCAAGATATAACATTGTCAAGGGTTGATCATGGTTGTCTATGGTGAATCATGATGGGTTCTAGGTTGGGGAAATGAAACTAACCATCAAGACAAGCCTAAAGACTTATTTCCTAAGTGATTTCATCCACCATTATCACTCTACATTTAGCCTAAGGAAGGTACAAAAATCATTAAGGCTCATTTAAGGAGATAAGATATCTCCTCAAGTGAGTCGTTCATCTTCATATTTCCATTCATGCATCATATTCTTACACATTAGAATAGGATTGCATCATGTTTTAGATTTCTTAGACATAGACACACTTAAGGCAAGGGTTTTCATGCAAATTTCATTATTTCTATTAGGGTTTAATTAAAAAACTCGAGTTTTGACCAAGGAAAACTCCCCATTAGAAAATCAAGCTTATATTATATTTTGCAAGTACTTTCGCAGTTTTAGATCCATAACTAAGCTTGGAAGGAAAGGGCGGGTGTTGATATGCAGATCAAAACTTTAAATTCTCATAAAAGTGAAATGAGATTGATTTTACAAGAGTGGAAAATGTGTCCCATTGTAGGTACTTTCTAGATATGTTTGTAGATTCAGATACCCTTCTTCCCGAAATAGGCTTCCGTGTACAAAACCTGATCTGGGACTGATTCACCCAGGCTTGTAAATGAGTTCCAGTTGGTCAAAAATTCAAATTTTCTAGTGTTTTAGAGTTGCAATCAGTCACTCCCGAATTTCCAGGTGCATATTATTCATCTTATTTCTTTTCTATTCTATTTTACTTGCATTTATAGGTTATTTTGTAGGTCATTGAATTGAATTAGGGTTTAGTGTTGAATTTTATATTTCATTGTCTTTTCCAAGTCATTACTTGGTGGTGAACCCCTTATTAGATCATATTTAGCCCCTAGAAAAACCCTCTTGCAAGATCTCTTTCTCTTTTGCATTGACATCTCAAGGGTTTGTTCTTGAGCGAAAGTTAGTGAAAATTGCCCCTTTTAGGTCCTAAAACCCTAAAGGTGGGAAAGCATACAATTTTCCACCTTTGAGTATGTAACATTAATTTCCTAAAATTCAAATAAAATAAGCTGCCATGTGAATATGGATTTGAAAACATTAAAATACCATGTAAAAAATAATTTAAATTTAGGTCCTAGGTCTAAGTGAGAACCCATTCACCCATGGGCGAGTGGGTCCTAGATCACTCATCTAGGACACACATTGCTCAATGAGAAGTGTTATGTTTTGACATTAATGAATGTTAGGTTTTCCTCTTTGAAAAATGTAATAAATTAGGCTTGGATATGAATTAAGGGGGTGAATTAAGGAAAATTAAGCTCAACTAATTAAAGGTGACCTAAATAAGTGTGAAATTGTAAATAGGTAGACTATACAACACTACATTAAGGCATTATTAATTTATTTTTAATTAATAGGGCCCTAGACTTAAAGTGAATAGGTAAAATATATATTACAACACTAAATTAAGGCATAATTAAATTTATTTTAATATTAATTCCAAATTAGGTGTGGAAATTTAAAGGGATACATTTTTCTACACTATAGAAAAAAAGCATGGAAACACCCAATAAAATCACATAACACATGAATGCCAAGATTTTTACATGGAAAATCCAAAATGGGAAAACCTATGGTGAGGATTAGCTCATAATATATTATAACTAGTTATAGTATATTACAATAGTGCTCATTGTAGGTGGACTTACTGCCCACTAAGAAAAGAAATGGATAGAAGAGATTGTGGCACACAACCAAGTGTTGAACTATTAGAAAATGCATCTAATTTATGCTAGAATACAGTTCCATTGAAGCTTAGAATATAGACTCAAAACTCTTCATATTGATTTGACTTAATAATATTCTCTATGAGCTGCATTCACACAATTCAGATTCACAAAACTCTTATCACATATCCTTCATCATCAAAATATTTAAAGTAATCTAACTTATATATCTGCTTCATTCATAACATCAATTAGGTCAGACTAATTAGATGTAATACATAAAATGTAACTTGTCAGCTCAAAATCTATCCACATGCACTTCATGCCAAGATTCAACCATCAAGACACTTAAAAATAGGTTAGAATGGACCTACAATAGATCCCACATAACTCTAAAATACTTATTTAAGCTTCACATACCTTCAAACCTATTAGGTCAGAACTACATAGGATCTAATACACAAATTATCTAATTGTACATCCAGATTCAGACATGTGGACCTTAGTACATCATGCCAAGTGGAATGCATGCTCATTTCACATTTGTCAACACTTTGAAAACTCCTTAAAGCCAAAAACTAATCCACGTAGAAGTGTAAACTCGTCAACTCATATATACTGAACTAGAAATGTCTAAAACTGCCAAGCCAAACTTGTATTACTCATAACTCCAAAACCAAAAACTAAAACAAGTTGAAATTATAGAATTAAGTTCTTCTAGTAAAAAAAATTATACTAGAAGATAAGAAAAAAATCTTCAACAATGAAGCAAGATAGACCCAATACCGGATCCCCTATACACAAAATCACTGATATTAACATTTATTCAATTTTCATCGCAATTCTCTTCACTATATCAAACCTTCTTGAAAAATTGTCTTTCACGATCATCTTCAACTATGCTCATGAAACCCAAATTGATTTGCACTATAGTCTCTGTATGGGGATACAATGTTGACATCAATACTAACACTGCAATAGATAATTGTATGTACCACATGCTCATATCCTCAATATTCCAACAATCTCCCCCTTTGTCATTGATGAAAACATGCCAAAAAATCTTCAAAATTTCCCCCCCTTTGACATCATGGCCAGTGAAACTTCTCATGGCAAGTGAAAATTCTCTTATATCGCCTCAAGATACTTTTGTTAGAGTAAAGGTTTTAACTTAATTATGTTGATTAAGCTACATTTATTCCCTTCTTAATATTTCGCATTAGTTTGCATAAAGTGACATTTAATAATTATATTAATTATTAAATGTTTTCCTATTAGGGCTTCTTTTAGGGTTTTTCCTATTAGGGTTTCTTTCGGGTTTGCATGATCTCCTTTTTATAAGGATTGATCCCATTGTATTTCATATTAATTCATTCTTTCATTCTCTTTGATATATGCATTTTCAGTTTTCAGAGAACCCTTGCTTGTTTGTCTCCATCTCTTCTTTTGTGATAGGTTATTTGCATGCAGGTGATCTTCAGGGTTTGTGAAGTTGTATTTTCTCAACTCCTACATGGTATCAGTGCTGAAAAAGCTTTGAAATTACAGGTACTTTCTTGTGCACTTTTAGATGTTGTATCTTCTTGTTTATGCACTACAGGGTGTTTCACACCATTTCAGTGGATCTATCAGGCTCTCCCAATTCAACATTATGGGGGGGTATTATGTAGGAGTTGAGAAAATATAACTTCACAAACCTCGAAGATCACCTGCATGCAAATAACCTATCACAAAAGAAGAGATGGAGACAAACAAGCAAGGGTTCTCTAGAAACTAAAAATGTATATATCAGAGAGAATGATAGAATGAATTGATATGAAATATAATGGGATCAATCCTTATAAAAAAGAGATCATGCAAACCCTAATAAAACCCTAATAGGAAAAACCCTAATAGAAGCCCTAATAGGATAACATTTAATAATTAATATAATTATTAAATGTCACTTTATGAAAACTAATGTGAAATCTTAAGAAGGGAATAAAGGTAACTTAATCAACATAATTAAGTTAAGACCTTTACTCTAACACCCCCTCTTAAGATGAGCAACAATGCAACTACAAACAAATGCAAGAAAGAAAAGGTAACTACAATGCAAGAAGACAAACATAGGTCCTGACAACTAGGGCAGATCAAGTACCCAAATACAACCAAATCTCTGTAAAATGGAGAAATAGAGAAAACCTCATGGGAAAAAGCTCTACTCCAAAAAGAGATGTAGAAAGTCAAGAAGAAACATCATTGAAGCAGAAGAAGCTGCAAACAACTGTCGAAAGATGACTGATATGGTGCTGAAGAACCTCCGCTAAAGATGGAAGATCCCTTCCAAGGCGAAACCAAGGAAGAATTAGCACGAACAATATAATAATCCCCCCATAATGTTGAATTGGGAGAGCCTGGCAGATCCATTGAAATGATGTGTAACATGCTGTACTGCATGAGGAAGAAGAAACAACATCTGAAAGTGCACAAGAACGCACCTGCAATTGAAAAAGTGGTGTGCAAAACAAAGCACACATGCATGAGGCTGGAATCATATGGATCCACTTTCATCGTGGAAGGACACTCACCAGACAAAGATGTGATGGAAAAACAAAGGAAAACTACACAACCCCTCATGACACTTTATAATAACAGTGCGAGTACAAAATATGGCACAACCTTATGTGCAAAATCCCCAAAAATGCATGTACAATAGCGTGGCACTTTGTCTCAGTGCATTTACATAAAAGATAGCTTACAAATGATGCTCAAAATGTCCTCAAAAGACAAAATTCTGGAAATACATGAAGAACAGCCAAAAACAAAGCAACCCATGCAAACAAAAAGTTTCCAAGAGTAAATATGTCCAGGTAATCCACCAGAGTGTGAAAGCACAAATAACTGAATAAAATATACCTAGAGTGAAATCTAGAAAAATTACATGATGAAACTGAAGAGCTCTGAAATACGGTTCCAATGCCACTGAGATGGCAAAAAATGGAGAAACTGATCAAAAGTTATGAGCTTGGGACTGAAAATAGCCCCTTTGTCTTCAAATGGCTATAGAATGAACCAACATAAAAAATAAGTGATGAGACCCACACCATTGGAAAGATGAGAAAACCAGCTTTCCAACAATATCTTGTTTGCCAAAAAATGATATCATATGCCCAAGTTATGGCCTCTAGAATAAAACAGCTCCAAAGAGGGAAAAAACCAGTGTTGGGTTAAATTTGACGGTCATACGGCCCTTGCAGTAAAAATACTAGGTTAAATTTTATGGCCAAATGACTATCACCGTAAAAGCGCAACTGGAATTATTTTGAAACCATTCGTAAAAGCGCAACTGGCTCTGATACCATGTAGGAGTTGAGAAAATACAACTTCACAAACCCCGAAGATCACCTGCATGCAAATAACCTGTCACAAAAGAAGAGATGGAGACAAACAAGCAAGGGTTCTCTGAAAACTGAAAATGTATATATTAGAGAGAATGAGAGAATGAATTGATATGAAATACAATGGGATCAATCCTTATAAAAATGAGATCATGCAAACCCTAATAAAACCCTAATAGGAAAAACCCTAATAGAAGCCCTAATAAGATAACATTTAATAATTAATATAATTATTAAATGTCACTTTATGCAAACTAACGTGAAATATTAAGAAGGGAATAAAGGTAACTTAATCAACATAATTAAGTTAAGACCTTTACTCTAACATATTATATTGTTTGTGCTAATTCTTCCTTGGTTTTTCCTTGGAAGAGATCTTCCATTCTCAGTTGATCAGTGTTTCAGACTATTGGTTCTTGTGCCATCTATATCTTCATTACAGTTGTTTGCCTTTGTTTTCCATCTGATTCAAGTAGTGTTGTATGGGCACTTATGTAGATTTTTGTCTTCTTGTTCCTGATTATCTTATCTTCAGCAGAGGTTCTTTAGCACCATAGCAGTCATCTTTCGATAGTTGTTTGCAGCTTCTATTGCTTCAGTGATGTTCTTCTTGGCTTTCTGCATCTTTTTTTGGAGTAGAGCTTTTTCCCATGAGGTTTTCTCTATTTCTCCATTTTATAGAGATTTGGTTGTATTTGGGTACCTGATTTGGTCTAGTTGTCGGGACCCATGTTTTCCTTCTTGCATTGTAGCTACCTTGCTTTCTTGCATTTGTTTGTAGCTACACTGTTGCTCATCTTAAGGGGGGTGTTAGAGTAAAGGTTTAAACTTAATTATGTTGATTAAGTTACCTTTATTCCCTTCTTAAGATTTCACGTTAGTTTGCATAAAGTGACATTTAATAATTATATTAATTATTAAATATTTTCCTATTAGGGCTTCTTTTAGGGTTTTTCCTATTAGGGTTTCTTTGGGGTTTGCATGATCTCCTTTTTATAAGGATTGATCCCACTATATTTCATATGAATTCATTCTCTCATTCTCTCTTATATATTCATTTTTAGTTTTCAGAGAACCCTTGCTTGTTTGTCTCCATCTCTTCTTTTGTGACAGGTTATTTGCATGCAGGTGATCTTCGGGGTTTGTGAAGTATTTTCTCAACTCCTACAACTTCAAAGGATTTCACATTTACTATTCATCCAATAATGAAACCATCGATCAATTCCAAAATCAATGATGTATTAATAAATGTTGGTGTGTGTTTAGAAAATGTGTAGATTAAACAAACAATAAACTAACACACTGAGGAGACATTAGATTGAAAGAAAGAGTAAATGAAAACTCACATGGCAACAACTTCCTCAAATTCATCCCATCATCCTCTATCTCCAAGGATTTGATAAAAGATGATGGCTCTCAGTTGTGTAAGCAACAACTTGTTGAAATGACAACTTAGGAGAATGAGATTGATAAAAAATGCATATTCATGACTATATGATTTAAGCTATAGAATTAAAATGCTATGATACTACAATGCTGATAAAACTGAAATGTAACTATAATAACTACGTATGAAAATCTAGAATTCGAGGTCCTTTTCAACTCACAAGAGGGCGGTATTTATAGATTTTTGAAGGCAAGAAGCCAATTGGCCAGGATCAATAGTTGAGTTCAAACCTGTTGAGATGAATGGTGAGAGATCGAGAATTTGAAAATAAGATGGAATTTTAAGAGATGGATGGAAGATTAAGAGACAAATGGAAGATGTATCCATAATTAAAATAGATAATATTTAATTATGTGTGGTAAATGAAAAGCTTTTTAATTAAATATTGAAAATATTTAATTATTTGAGAAAAGTGAAGAATTTAGAAAGTGTTTTAATTAAATATTGGAAATATTTAATTAAATGTGAAATGAAGAATATCATTTAAATTTAGAATTTAAAATTGTGATAATTAATATAAATAAATTGTGAAATTTATTTAATTAATTAAGAGGAAGATAGCATTAATTAAATAAACTTATTTATTTAATTAAACTAGAAGAATTGGAAAATGAACAATATAAATAAATAATTAAATTTATTTATATGTAGATGACTTAAGAATATTAATTAAATAATTCATATTTAATTAATTAATAGGTTTGGTTAACCATGACCATTTTTAGATGTGTACATTTTTCCCCTCTTTGAAGTGATGTGTTTTACGCATTGCTCCAAAGAATTTTGCCCCATATTTTTAGAAATTACCAATGCTATATGCCCCCTCGAGAGATGAATCAGATAAAGATGATTTTTGAACTTTTTTTTACTGATTTTCTATTTGATTCATCGACCGATAAAGATTAGTTGATGAAAACCCCTATTGAAAGATTGATATGAAGATGAAGAACTTTGATTTTGCCCCGATTAATGATGCTTTTTGATTGATTCAACATGTGATAGTGAATTTGTGATGATTGATTGATGATAATTGATAAGAATGATAGGATAGATTGATTGAGATTATGCAAATCAGATGTGATGGATATGATAATGATCATGCACAAACTAATATGGATGCAATCTATCTAATATGCAAACTAAAATGCAAATTTGTCATTTTGTGAGCTACTTTATGCTTTACGTTTCATCATTGAGCCTTTTGATATGTTGGAAGTTAGTACAAGCATGAAAGGGTATGTTAGCACCAATGATGACCTGAGTACTGCTTTCATGATGTTTGATATAGCAAGTTAATACAAGCATCGAGGTATAATTGAACCAAGATGACCTGAGTATTGCTTGCATAAACAGACAAAAATTAACCATTTTCCTATGCAAATTCTGAAATATCATCAACGATACATTGTAGAGCATGTCCCAAGACAAATTTTCACAATACTAATGATTAGCTTACAGACAACAAGCAAAGAAAAATCATACTTCTTCCTTGTGATTCTAGTTCAGTACATCATTGAATCACTCCAAAGATATGATGTAATCAAATATAAAAAAAACAATTGTAACTTATTCCTTTAAGTTTATCATTCATTTTATTCAAATTAAGATCATCCAATTTGTTTTAAGTATCTGACAAAATAGTCATGCAGGCTCAATCTAATTGGACAAATTTTTTTGCTTCCGACATTTCTATTTTAGACACATGTTACCGATTGCTTGCTAAAAAAAGCTCCTAGACGAGAACTGCATGATGATATCAGTGCTCTGTTTTGAGATTTTGTTGAAGACCAAGCTAAGGTTGATTGATCAGATTGATGGATTGATAGTTTGACTAAGTGTGTTGAGCCAAACAAGGATGATAATGAACTTGTAAACCCAAGGAAATTGTGTTATCCTAGAGTAAACTCGTTCACAAGATGATACTTTGACTAAGTGTGTTAAGTCAAACAAGGTGATAATGGATTGGATTCAATTGATCAAGATTGATGAAGCTTGATTTGGAACAAAATTATTTTGAAGATTTGATGTGAAACTGACACGCAAGTTAGATGTGACTGATATGAATTGTTCAAATTGATGTTCGACAAAAGATAAAGCATGATAAGGAGCATCTTCTTGTCAAAATATGCCATGGGCTAGTGATTTGGATCTTTTGGCTCACAAATGCTTGACCAATTTGATTTTACATCTTCCAATGTTTAGATCACCACATAAGTTGGAGGATATATATCAAGATTCATTCCTAAAGCAAGATGTAAACATCTACCCCCAGTGTCTAGCAATGTTTGAGTGACCATGGGTGGATTCTTGAGTAGGTGTTGGATAGATACTATAAGCATGCAAAGGATGTCAAGGATTATCTTGTGACAAGATAAGGTGTTCGAACAAAGGAATGCTCATTCGGATAATGCTTCAAGGCTCAGATAACGTTTGGATTGGATAGGATCAATGAAAATGACCCATGTGAAGATGTTTACCATAAAAAAGTGTAAAGTGTTTAACAAAAATTTTCAAGATCAAGATAATGTAAATAGGTGGTAATGGGCTGGATAAACGGTTCATGGATGAACGGATGATATGGCTAGAATGTTGGCTTTATTATGGATGCGATCAGATGCTTTCTCTTGAATTGGCACACGTAGATGCTCGATTCTACACATGACGCCTGTTTGCCAGGTTTTCATCATGGTACCTATCTAAAGCGCCATCGAAATGGTTTCCGCTAGAGGATGATTGTTCTCTTTACTGTTTCCAATCCTTTTTTTTTTTTTTTTATATTTTCTGAGAGATTTTAAGTTGATGCTAAACCACCTGGTGGTTATGATGTTGATTCTTTTGTCATAATGTGCCATCAATATCTTGCTTGAAGAAGCCACTTTGCCAAGATACGTGCACTTGAATGCAACTTTTGAGATCCTTGATCTACTTTGTTGATATTGTAGTTAACTTCATCTTTTTGCGCACATCACAATAGAGTGCCTTCTGAATCCTTATGATAAATAGTTGTTGCCAACACATGGTCAATGTGAGAATTGGATATTATGCGTGGAGGAATGGATGGAATGCATTTAGGAATAAAAGGTGGATTAGTTGAAAGTTTGGAACCTTTGACTCTCCAAACTTGGGAAGATGAGCAATGATGAGTGGATATGGAAGTGTGTATGGAATTAGGACCAACTGCTTGATACACTTTGTATGTTGCTTGAGAATCTTGTTTTTTCCTTTGTGGACATCTTTGATGGATACTTGCCCCTTTTTAATTTTTCCCCATAGTTTCTTTGAATGATGGAGTTTGATAGGGATAATATTTCTTTGTATTTTTTGGTATCCAAGTGTACTTGATTTGCCTGATATGATTCTTAGCTTCTTTTTCTTTGATAACATTCTTCATGCTTTGATTCAAGTCTTTCTTTTGACATTGGTCCCAATTTGTGGATGGGGTGATGGATGGATGAAGATTTATGACGTGGCTAGTTGTAGTATTGGCATTGGTTTCATCATAAAGATTCTTTGTGCCCCCTATGTTGACATTTGCTTGAGACGAAGTTGCCCCCAATTTTATGGAAGTATTACTAATATGCTGAGATCCCTTGATTTTCGAATAACCAAGGCCTTGATGCTTAGTATTTCCAATAATCTGCACTGGTTCCAGGATACCTTGTTCATGTAGGCCTAATCCTCTGCCTTGATAATTCCTTTGCTGAAAAAAACTATTTGCAGTAGGATATGATTTACCTTGGAAACAAGGTGCTAATCCTTCTCTACTCTATGGTGGATCTTCAAAAGTGACAAATTCCTTATTGATAAGATAATTTTCCCCTACAAAGGTGAGTGATCCAAGTTTATAAGTGATAGGATCTTCCATAAGTGGGATGAATGCCTGATTGGTATGTTCATCTTGATCTTGTGAGATATCCGATTGTAATGCTCCTTCAAGAGGTGTTGATGCTTCACTATCCTTGTAAAAGTCTTCCTCATGATTCATTCTTAATATGCTTTCACATGATGTTTTTGATTCACAACTTTTGTAGAAGCCTTCTTCATGACCCATTTTTGACATGTCTCTGGATTTCTCTATATTTTGAGCATGTGTATAAATGTTAAGAGTAAGAGACTCTTGTTCCTTGGTAAGAGTATGAGACTCTTGTTTTGAATGATGATCATCTATGTGTCCATCTAAAGAAGGCATATTATGGGTAGATGGAGGAGTATGTGCTATATGGATATGATCATCATTTGCAATATCTTGTATAGATAGGAGAGTGCCCATTAGATTATTGTAGTATCTCAGAGATATGAATCCTTGATCTTGACTAATTTTGGAATTACTTTCAACATGTTTTGGATCAAGTTCTTGACATGGGCCGATTTCAAAGGATGGATTTATTTCAAACATCATCATAAGGTATGGGAAGTGGCTCAATATCCTCTTGATCTTTGAGTGGACTTGGATCAAATGGTGAGTTGAGGATTCTTTCACTGTTCACAATTGTGAGATTGAAGGATGTCAATATGCCTTGAGAGGGACCATTGCTAGACCTTGGTGATAGATGTTGATCATGCTTTGAAATATGTTCTTGAGATATGTCCTCTAGCTCATTAGGAATTGTAGAGACATTTTCAATACAGTCATTGGTTAATGGATCATGGATTATGTCAATAGGATCAAACATCATCAACACTCTTTGAAATAGATCTTTGTAGGAGGGGTCTTGATCATAACTAAAAAATGGCTCTTGATGAATGTTGATTTGATCACTAGATGGGGTAGACATATCTTCATAGTGCTCATTGATGGATTGATTTTGATCATTGTCTTCAATAGTTATGGTGGAGAAATTGTCAATGTTTTCAACCATATGATCAAATGATGTTGACATTTCTTGAAGAGGTGTGATGAGCCCTTGATATGAGGATGATGGGATACTTTGATCTTGACTTGGAAAAGAATCATTAGATGAAGGAGATGGAGTAGCTTGATGATTAGATGGAAGGTAAGCTTTGGATAGGATGGAAGAATTGTCATGCTCCTAGGATGTGATTGAGTCATGAGAGGGTACGGATTCATAAGATGGAGTGGAGGGAGGACTTGGAAGAATATTTTGTTCTTGAGATGGAAGCGAATTATCATGGGTGAATAATGAAAGGAGGGGATCATCATATGATTCTTGAGATATGGGATCTTGATCAAATATTGGAAGGGTTTGTAGAATTTTGGAATCATGGGATGGAGTGGAGAGAATTTTTTGATCGAGATGTGTGGATTGAAATGAATCATTGGATGTAGAGGATATGATAGAAGAAGGTAATTGAATGGGATCATTGAATTGGGTGGAAGAACCATGAGGTTCATTTTGAATAAAGGGGGATGAAGATAAATGCATGGCATGACAGGATTGGTCAATGTTATTTGATGGCTTAGATTTGGGCTTCCCCTTTAACCTTTGCAAAAATTCAAAATCATTGAATTTGGATGATGTTGTTTTTGGAGGAGAAGAGGTTACATTCATATTTCTGTCAAAGGAATTTTTAGTTGTGCCCCCTTTTATTTCCTTGATTTTCCTTTGGAGTGCTCTTACTTGTTGGGTAAGAGTACTAAGCTCATTTAAGGGGGTTTCCTTCTTTTCAGGATTTTCTTTAATTTTCTCCATATTGTAGTCAGAGGGCAATTTGGCAGCTTGGTTTGCCAATAAAATAAAGTATCCTTCTTTATTTTTCTCTAAGATCTTTTCCATAGTTAAGAGAAACAGTGGATCTTGTTTAGCTTCTTGAAGCACTTGTTCTGTTATCTCTTGATTTGAACTATTTCCATAAATCTTATGAACAATATTCTCTTCCCTATCACCCATGTTTTAAAGTGGATCTCTTCTTTCATCTTCTTTGTTTTTAGGACTTTTTGGAAATAGGCATATGCTTACACCAGATTTCAACTAAATTTGATCACAAAATGAGATAGTGCAATTTGTGGGATATCTTAGTCAGAATAGAATGAGAATTCTATGACTAATGAAATTTCTAATTTTTAGCTCATGATTCCCTAGTTGGAAGGATGATGATCCTGTTGTGGGAATTAAACTAGAAATTAGAAACAAAGGTGATGTTGTACTTTGTGATGTTTTGATCGTAGTTTGTGAAAATCCTAATGTTTCCAAGTTTTGCTCTATTTCCAATCCCTTAACATAAATTTCACGGTTTGATTTTCCAAATTCTTGTTTTTTTTTTGAATGATCTTATCTAAATTAATGTTTTGAAAACACAACAAGCAATAGGAAGCCAATTGTTTTTAAAGACATAGAATCTAAAACATTGAGTGTATGTTCTTGAGATTTTCACAAGTTTTGAACAAAATAAGAATTCCAAGCAGACTCACTCTTAGTTGTCAAATAGGCCATCATAGAAATCATAGCCCACAACTTGAAATCACGTCGACTCACACAGCCATGTCACCCCCTAGAGGGCGCCCGTGTTTTTGTCTTTTTCAGGTGCGTACTCAAGGTGACAGAAGTGGATACCGAATCCCTTGAGCAAACAGTCCATGGCAATTATATGGTGAGTGGCTTGGGGGTAGATTCTTCCCTCCTCTTGCACCGTGATTAAGATGATGTTTGGATAGTGACATGACTGGCTTTCTACACTATGGTTCGTAGTCAAGGTTTCCGTTCGGTGTGACAATAGATAAACTTCCTCAAGAGACCTCCCAATCTTTAGAACAAAGATTTTGGGGATGGTTATCCTACACACTGTCATTGAATTACGGACTTTCCCCAAAAAATTTTTTGATTATAGTGGGTTGGAAAACCTGGCTTTGGTTGTTCCCACTTAGGTTGTTCCCATAGGGTGAGTACTTTTTCCCACTACGGCAAGCCCTCTAAAGGATGTAAGAATTTGTAAACATTGCATGAAAATGAAAAGGCAGTATGGTATTTTGGTCAGCCAGTTAAGGGGAGAGCATAGACCTATTGCCATAGACAAAGCAAACAATGTTTTTTTTATAGCACCAAAAATGATCTAAACTAAGTGAAGATGTTGCTTCACAATAGGCATGGAGTTCATTTTAACTACAAAATAGCATGTGGTGACTATCCTAGGATTGATAAATTCCAAATTTTAAATTTCTATCCTAGGATTGCTTCCTTTTATTCCCCATACATCAATAAAACCACTGGTCGTGGTCGTGTCGGATCGAGACAATAATTTAAGAATGAGATTATAATTGCTCCACAAGTGTTAAAAAACACTTGTTACAATCATGTGATAATGTTTTTTCTTTTATTTTCATGCTCCATGGTCCTTTAAAATCTTCAATACAAGCTCTAAATGTTAGATGGAATCAATAAACAAGAAGATATGAGGGTTAGATAAATGATTAAGCATAACCCTCCTAAAATTTAGACCAAGTTTCATTGTGGTTTGACATTAAGTGAGTATTTGAAATTTTTAACTCTGTCAAAGTTGATAAACACCTGCACCATTAGACAACTTATGAAATTATACCCCATTTTAAAAAAAAAGCAAACATCGTATGCGCTAAAAGAGACCATGGATGCGCCAAAACAGTCCCTAAATGCACCAAAACAGTCCTTGGGTGCGCCGAAATAGTCCCTGGATGTGCCAAAACAGTTTGTGGATGCGCTAAAATAGTCTATGGATGCGCCGAAACAGTTTGTGGATGTGCTAAACCGAGACTCGTATGCGCTAAATCCCAACTCCAATCCATCACCTGCCAGAAATTTCTGCAATAAAAATATTAAAACGGGGGGATGCCCCACGGTGGGCGCAAAAAATGTGTGTTTAGAAAATGTGTAGATTAAACAAACAATAAACTAACACACTGAGGAGACATTAGATTGAAAGAAAGCTAATCTAGAAAGCATAAATGCAAACTCTCATGGCAACAACTTCTTCAAATTCGTCCCATCGTCCTCTATCTCCAAGGATTTGATAAAAGATGATGGCTCTCAGTTGTGTAAGCAGCAGCTTGTTGAAATGACAACTTAGGAGAACGAGATTGATAAAAAATGCATATTCATGACTATATGATTTAAGCTATAGAATTAAAATGCTATGATACTACAATGCCGATAAAACTAAAATGTAACTATAATAACTACGTATGAAAATCTAGAATTTGAGGTCCTTTTCAACTCACAAGAGGGCCTGCATTTATAGATTTTTGAAGGCAAGAATCCAATTGGCTAGGATCAATGGTTGAGTTCAAACTTGTTAAGATGAATGGTGAGAGATCAAGAATTTGAAAATAAGATGGAATTTTAAGAGATGGATGCAAGATTAAGAGACAAATGGAAGATGTATCCATAATTAAAATGGATAATATTTAATTATGTGTGAGAAATGAAAATCTTTTTAATTAAATATTGAAAATATTTAATTATTTGAGAAGAGTGAAAAATTTAGAAATTGTTTTAATTAAATATTAAAAATATTTAATTAAATGTGAAATGAAGAATATCTTTTAAATTTAGAATTTAAACTTGTGATAATTAATATCAATAAATTGTGAAATATATTTAATTAATTAAGAGGAATATAGCATTAATTAAATAAACTTATACTAGAAGAATTGGAAAATGAACAATATAAATAAATAATTAAATTTATTTATATGTAGATGACTTAAGAATATTAATTAAATAATTCATATTTAATTAATTAACAGGTTTAGTTAACCATGACCATTTTTAGATGTGTACAGTTGGATTTTGTGGTTGTATTGCTGATATGTGGTTGTCATTAATGTCAACACTATTAGCATTGGTGATTTTGAAGGCAGTATATGTCGAGGAGATTGAGAAAATTAGAATAAATATGTTTGATGAGGGTGCAACTCGAGACACAGAAAATCACATAGAAAACCAAAAAAATAAATAATGAAATTCTTACATGCAAAGGATCTTAAATCCTCGAGCTCTGAAATACATGCAAATTACAGAAAGAAACCACATAAATTCCCCTTTTCGCAACATGCGATCTTCTTTCCCCAAAAACTACCCACAAAAATCAGAAACTACCACATAAATATCCCAATTCTCCTTTTGGAGCCAAAAACAACATTTTAATTATGCACCAACTTTCGGAAGCCCTAACTTAAGATCTGACTATCAGATATTCAATCATAATACCTTTTCAGAAAGATCTTGCGAAAATGAAGTGCCAAAAAGTGGGGCCTAAAGGCTAACCACTTTTTTTTTCCGCGAATCTTCGGGCCCATCTGGAGCCTTTAAGTACCTCAAAATTAGCTCTGAAGATTTTATAAGGCGAAAAGCAAAAACTGAAACTTGAATAACATTTGAACTGGGAATGATCTTGATTTAATTATTTCACCAAAGTGCTTATCTCTCTGTCCTGAAGCTTCCCTTAAATTTTTGTCTTCTCATGCCTTCAAATTCACACCTGCTAAAAATAGCAGTTGAGCAAAAAAAGCAGAAAAATAGTTTTGAAAGTTGGAACTTCTTCTTCAATGAAAAGGGTATCGAGAAATGCAACAACATCTACAAAAAGAAAAATGCAAGTAAAAATATTTTTGGGTGATGTAGGTTTGCCCTTACACCATTGGATTCTCCTACATCAATGTTACAGGTAGTTTGTGATGTTGTGAAGATCTAAGTGGTGAAAAGTGTTGTACATTGAGTTTCAAGTGTCACACACTAAAGGGATTGTTGCCGAGCCTATGTAGTATGTTGTCCAAAAGTCCCAATGGTACGCATCAAGAATTGAGGAGGTTATGAAGTTTTGTGTTCCTATAGTCACTTTGTTACTGTAGCAGGTGTTCTTGGAAGAAGAGGATGAAATTATGGAAATTTCAGTTATTGTGCATGTTCCTATGACATTCATGGATGAATTTAGATCATGGTCTATCCTTTCTATACATCCGCATTGTTTGGTATGATCCTAATCAGAGACTTTTCTGATGTGTGCTCAAGTTTTCATGTTCTTGGCCGACAAAATGGTGGTAACATGTTGTGGATCCATGAGGATTAATATTTTATTGTTTGGCATGTTTAAGGATGTTGATTTAGCTCCTGACTATATTTTGATTGAATTAGGTTGATTCACATAAATATTTTCTCATGTATTAAGGCCGAGAGTTGTAATTTATTCTTTCTTCTTAGCCGACAGAGTTGTTGATGTACATTTGTATAGAAAATTTATAAGAGAAATTGTCTCTTCATTCAAAATGTATGCTCGGTGTATGTATGTGAAATATATGTGTGAATAAAGATCAAATTATTCAGGAGAAAAGTAGAGTGTCAAAGAGAATGAGAAGAGCATGAAGGAGTTTGAGCAAAGTTTGTAGAAGTTTTTTTGTTCCTAACCGAACTGTCATCAAGCTTTTGTAGAAGCTAATTTCTCAGTTTAACCTCATCAGATGGATTTAATCTGATTGTCTTCTGTAAGGCAATGTGTCTGAATGATAGTGCATTCCCTATTTATTTCTTTCATTATACTTCTAATAGGGTATAATCTTGTGGACTAACATCCACTGTGGTTTTACCCATAATAGGGTTTCCACATATAAAAATCTTATTGTTCATGTGTCTCTGATGTGTTATTGATTTATGCTTCCACTGTTAATTATCAGATCTGATATTAAAGATTATTTAATGTTAAATAAGTCTTAATTCTATGACAACTAATTCACCCCCTCTCTCAGTTGTTTATTCTTGTTTTGCTAAAAATTGGTTTCACAGAAAATTTCTCTGAAGGGAAAGCTTAACAACTTGAGGTGATATGATATGACATCTTACAAGAAGGATAGTCCTATATTTGATGGAGCAAACTACTCTTTATGGAAAATCAGAATGGAATGTCATTTTAAGTGTATTGGGAGCCTTTCTGGAAGATTAGAAAGAATGCATATACTATTCCTCAGAATGGTCCCTCTACTGCCGATGAAATCAAAGAAGCTGAAACAAATACCAAGGCTATTGAAGCATTGTTGAGTGCCTTGATAGATTTAGAGATGAAAAATGTGATAGGTCTGAAGAATGCACATGAGATCTGGAAAATGTTGGAAACATTGTATGAAGGAGATGCACTAGTGAAAGTTGCTATGCTATAGAGTCTAAAAGGCAAGTGGGAGGACATAAAGATGAGTGAAGATGAGAAAATCCCCTCTTTCTCTCAAAAGATAAATGAACTGGTGATGAGCATTAGATGTTCCAGTGGAGTCTTGGATGAAGAAGAGATTGTGGATAAAATACTTAGATTTGTGCCTCCTTCATACAAAACAAAATCTCATGCTATTGATGAACTCAGGACAATGACAAATGTGACAAGAGACATGCTGATTGGAAAACTTGTTGCCTTTGAGTTAAGTGAATTTGGTGAATCTACAGCTAAGACCGAATATGTATTCAAGGCTACTATATTTGGGAAAAGCAAGAAGAGATACGATCTGAGAGAGAGTTCCAAAAATACATTCAAGTATGAAGATGAAGAAATTTTTTTAGAAGAACTGGAAGCATTGATTGTGAAAAGAGAAGCTAGAGGTGATGGTAAGTACAAAGGAAAGTTACCGATCAAATATTTTTTTTGTAGTAAAATAGGTCATTTTGCATCAAGGTGTCCTGAAAGAGTTTCTAAGGATAAACTTGATAAGACTAGATTTCAAAAGAAATTCTATTATGCTAAAGAAGGTGTTACCAATGATGAATCTAATAAAGAAACTGGAAATGAAGATGAATGGGTATTCATTGCTATCAAAGAAAATGGCTAGGTGTCCACTGAATCTACTAGCAATGTGAATGTTGAGAAGGCTCTTGCAGAAAAAAATGAAGAAAATGATTAGTGGGTAATTGAAAGTGGATGCTCACATCATATGAATGGTGACAAAAGAAAGTTTGTAAGCTTGGAAAGCTATGATGGTGGTGTTGTAATATTTGGAGACAACACTTCTGGTGTGATTCGTGGTAGAGGCACTATTTATTTTGGTGGTAAGCATAATACTGATGATGTTCTTTATGTAGAAGGCTTAAAGCATAACTTGTTGAGTGTTGGAAAGATGGTAGATAAGGGTTACAATCTTTAGTTCAAGGATGGTAAGTGCAGGATAAGGGGAAGTTTTGGAAATGTGATTGCTTTAGGTACAAAGAAAAGAGGTAATATTTTTCACTTGAGTGCTGCTAGTGAAAGTTGTTTAATTTCTCAAGTTGATGTAAGATGGTTATAGCATAAGAGGTTGTGTCATGTGAACTTTGATAAAAAATTTAAAATATAATCTCTTCTTAAGTAGTCAAAGATCTTCCTAAGTTAGTGAAGCCTACTGACACTATGTACAAGGAATGTTAGATGGGAAAGCAGACTAGAAATTCTTTCTAGAGAAAATTGTATAACTCTAACGAAGTACTGGACTTGGTACATGCTGACCTATGTGGTCCATATAGAATCATAAGTCTTCAAGGTGAAAGGTACTTTTATGTTTCTTATTGATGATTACTTTAGAATGATATGGGTTGCTTTCTTAAGAAAAAAACATGAAGCATTAGACAAATTCAAAAGGTTCAAAGCTATGGAAGAGGATGAGCTAGGCCAAACGATAAAATGCTTAAGGTCAAACAAAGGTGGTGAATTCACTTCCTAGGAATTCAATTCTTTCTATGAAGAGCATGGAATCCAAATACAACTATCTAATCCTCATACCCCTCAACAAAATAGAGTCATTGAAAGAAAGAACAAAACCATTCTAGACACTACTAGAACCATGATGCTGGAAGAAAATGTTCCTCATTTCTACTGGAGAGAATTTCTAAGCACTGTTGTGTATACTATTAATTGGGTAAATGCCAATAGTAATTATGGTAAGAACCCTTTTGATCTATGGTTCAATGGTTATAAGTCTACTGTCAAATATTTCAAAATTTTTGGAAGCAAATGCTACATCAATAGAGATGATGATATAGGAAATTTTGATGCTAGAAGTGATGAAGGAATCTTTCTAGGTTACTCTACTAGGAGCAAAGCTTACCAGTTCTTTAATAAAAGGTTGAAGAAAATAGTTGAAAGTGAAAATGTAAAAGTTGATGAATATACTGATAGACCATACAGATGTAGTGGATACGATTCAGATGATGATCATGATAGTACTAACAATGGAAATAATGTTCATATATATAATCAAATTCAAATTTTTTCAGTGAACTAGGGGAATCAAGAAGCAGAGACCACGAAAAATGCAGAAGAAAGATGTTCACAATCTAATAAGAAGTTAGAGAAATTCCTAAAGTTCCAAGGTATGTAAGGCGAAATCATTCTAATAGTCAGATCATAGGAGATAAGAGAAAAGGTGTGAAAACTAGAAGATTTTTAGAAGAGAATTGTCTAATTTCCAAAACTAAACCTAGCAATATCAATGAAGCATGCGAAGATGAATATTGGGTGGAAGCCATGAAAGAAGAAATAATGTAGATAGAGAAAAACAAGACATAGGATCTTGTTCCTAGACCTCAGAACACAAATATGATTGGAACCAAATGGGTATTTTGGAATAAGCTGAATGAACAAGGTGAAGTGGTTAGAAACAAAGCAAGACTGGTTTGTAAAGGGTACTCATAGATGGAAGGTATTGATTTTGAAGAAACTTTTTCCCCTGTTGCTAGAATTGAAGTTGTAAGATTATTTCTTGCTTATGTTGCTTTCAAGAATTACAAAGTCTATCAGATGGATGTAAAGTCAATATTTCTAAATGGTGAACTAGAAGAAGAAGCTTATGTTGAGCAACCTAATGGATTTCAACTAACTGACAAAGAAATTATGGTATGTCAATTGAAGAAAGCTCTATATGGACTTAAGTAAGCTCCTAGAGCATGGTATGCTAGATTGGATAAATACCTGTTGAAGCTTGGATTCAATAAGGTACTGCTGACATCAATCTATATTTCAAGTTGGATCAAAATAAAGAGTTGATCATTGAAGTATTTGTTGATGACATTATTTTGAAGGTAATGATGATTTGTGTATGAAGTTTGTCGATGAAATGAAAAGTGAGTTTGAAATGTCAATGATTGGAGAACTGAAATAATTTTTAGGATTACAAACCACTCAGTTAGAAGATGAAATCTTTATACCCTAGTCCAAATATGTAAAAAATTTACTAAAAAAGTTTGGCATGGAAGAATCAAAGCTAGTTGGCACACCTATGGTAATCGGATGCAAATTTACATAAAATGATGATTCTCCTAAAGAAAATCAAACAAGATACAAGTCAATGATTGTTGGATTACTCTATTTGACTCAGACCAGGCCAAATATAATGAATGTTGTATGCATGGTTGCTAGATATCAAGCTAATCCTAAAGAGTCTCATGTGACTGCTATGAAAAGAATTTTTAGATACCTAAAAGGGACAATTGACTTTGGTATAAGTATGATGATCTTATCCTAAGCACTTTTACTGATGCAAATTGGGAAGGAGATATGGGTGACAAGAAGAGTACTAGTGGTGGTACATTATTCTTGGGAAAGATGTTGGTATCTTGGCTAAGCAAAAAGAAAAATTCCGTTTCATTACTACTATTGAGGTATAATATATTGTTGTTGCAAAAAACTATTTTCAAATATTGTGGATGAAGAAGATGTTGAGAGATGTTAGAATTGAGTATGAAGAACCCATTACCATATTCTATTACAACTCAAGTGCCATAAAAATTTCTAAGAATCCAGTGTTGCATTCAAAGACAAAACATATATCCATCAAATATCACTTCTTGAGAGATAAAGTGACCAAGAAGTTAGACTAGAGTATATACCTAGCAAGGAGAAAATTGCAGACATCTTTACTAAACCATTGCCTAAGGATGCTTTTGAGTACCGCAGAGGCAAGTTAGGAGTGATTTCCCCTCTTGATAAGAACTAAGTGATTCAAGTCTTTGCATCAATCTGTGAATTCATAGCCGTATCTTATTCCAGATTGATGTTGTGGTGGCTGCTACTCAAGGGGAGTAGTAAGATATGCTAAATATGTGGTTTAGAGCATGTGTACCTTTTCCATTGATTTCAAAGGGGGAGAAGAACAATGTGAAAAAATATTGAAGTAAGGGGGAGAAGATTCAAGAAAGGGAGAGAATAATTATGAGAGGAGAATTGTAGATCAAAGGGAGAGAAGTATGTGAGCAACCAGTTGTGTTGATGGTATTATTTTTCACATCATGTGTTGCATTCAATACCAAAGGGGGAGATTGTTGGATGTTGTGGTTGTGTTGCTGATATGTGGTTGTCATTTATTTCAACACTATTAGAATTGGTGATTTTGAAGGCTGTATATGTCAAGGAGATTGAGAAAATTAGAATAAATATGCTATGGGCAGCCTATGATGCTATGAAGATCCAAGTGGTGAAAAGTGTTGTACGTTGAGTTTCAGGTGTCGTGCACTAAAGGGTTTGTTAAAGAGCCTATCTAGTATGTTGTCTGAAAGTTTCAATGGTATGCATCAAGAATTGAGGAAACTTTATGAAGTTCTGTGTTCCTACAATCACTCTATTATTATAGCATGTTTTCTTGGAAGAAGAGGATGAAATTATGGCAATTTTAGTTCTTGCGCATGTTCCTCTGACATTCATGGATGAGTCTAGATTGCGCTCTATCCTTGTTGTACATCCACATTTTTGGTGTGATCATAATCAAAGGCTTTTCTAATGTGTGCTCAATTTTTCATGTTCTTGGCCGACATAATTGTGGTAACGTGTTGTGAATCCATGAGGATTAAAATTTTATTGTTTGGCATGTTTGAGGATGTTGATTTAGGTCCTCACTATGGTGTGACCAACTTAGGTTGATGCACATCAAGATTTTCTCATGTATTAAGGCTGGCCATTGTAATATATTCTTTATTCTTGCCCGACAAATTTGTTGATGTAAATCCATATAGCGGATATATAAGAGCTCGATTGTATCTTTATTACAAATGTATGCTTAGTGTATGTATGTGAAATATATGTGCGAATAAAGATCAAAGCATTCAGGAGTAGAGCAGAGTGTGAAAGAGATTGAGCAGAGTGTGAAGGAGTTTGAGCAAAGTGTGTAGAAGTATTTTTGTGCCTAACCGGAACTATCTTTAGGCATTTGTAGAAGCTAATTTCTCAGTTAAACCTCATTAGATGGTTTTAATTTGATTTTCCTATGTAAGGTAGTGAGCCTTACCTTGATAAGTGAGTTGTAGGTAGTGTGTCTGAATGCATCTACTTTCCCTATTGATTTCTTTCTTTATACTTCTAATAGGGTGTAATCTTGTGGACTAACATCCATCGTGTTTTTTCCCCTAATAGGGTTTCCATGAATAAAAATCTTGGTGTTCATGTGTCTCTGATGTGTTGTTGATTTATGCTTCCACTATTAACTATCAGATATGAGATTAAAGGTTTTTTAAAGTTAAATAAGTCTTAATTCTATGACAAGTGATTCACTCCCCCTCTGAGTTGTCTATTCTTGTTTTTCCAACAATAAAAACTATGGAAAGCTCTAGTGAATGGTATTCACCGATATTTAATTATTTAAAAGAGGGTACCTTTTCGGAGCTGACAACTAAAAATACTCGAGATCATATTTGCAAGCTTGCAACTAAGTATATCATTCTCACCAATATATTATATGGAATATCCTTTAATGACCGTTTACTTAGATGTCTTAAAGAATCTAAAATCCCCATAGAACTCAAAGAGGCTCATGTGGGTGCCTATGGAGGTCATTTTGAGGAAGATAATTAGTGAAAAAATTTGTTTGCATGGGATATTACTAGAGACATATGGAAAAATGTTTCTTTGAATATGTTAAGAGATGTCACAAATGTCAGGAACATAGCAATTTGATTCACGGTCCTAATTCTGAGTTTCAAACACAAATTCCTATTTGGCCATTCTCTATATGGAGACTGGGTCTAATTGGAGAAATATCAACACTTTCCTTTGTTGGACATACCTTTATAATCACCACGATAGATTATTTTAAAAAATGGGTAGAAGTTATTCCCCTTTCATCAACAACTACTGATGTAATATGTCATTTCATATTGGAACACATTATTGCTCGCTTTGGACTTCCTTCCACAATAATTTCAGACAATGGGACACCATTTAAGAATAATGATTTGAAGAAATTCCTAGAAAAAATTAATATTCAACAACCCTTTTCAACACCTTACTACCTAAAATCTAATGGTCAAGCTGATTCAACTAATAAAACACTCAAAAAAATCCTAAGGAAGATAGTATAACAAGGATTGACACACACAATTGACATATGCATTATGAGCTTACTGTACTAGAATAAGAAAATCCACTGGAACAACACCTTATAACCTTGTTTATGATACCAAGGAAATTATTCCCTTAGAGTTAAAAATCCCCACATTAAGGATTTCTCTTCAAGGACTTATTAATGACAACACTTATAAATAACAATGATTGCACAAGTTTGAGATGCTTGATGAAAATTGCATTAACACTTTTGAGAATCTCCAAGCTTATGCTAGACAATTACAACATAGTTATAGTGATCATGTCATCCCTTGTGCATTTAATAAAGGTGAGTTAATCTTATTTGAAAATCAATGTAACATTAATGCTTACCCAACTGAAAAAGGAAAATTCAGTCCTAGTTGGTTAGGACCTTACATAATCAATTAAAGTTATGGGTTTGGTGTATGCACATTAATAGAAACGGATGGCATGCCTCTCAAAGAACCTATTAATGTCATGCATCTACATCGGTATTATGTCTAACCTCCTTGAATAGTATGAATGATAAATCAATGGTGTTAGCGTTTGTGGATAATATTCCATGTGCTCTCACATTGCTTCATTCTTGACAAACATTATTTGTGTGTCTTGAATAATAAAGTGATTATTTAATTCATTTTTAAATGATTAATTTAGGTCTCATGCTATTCAAGTTCATCTTATGTGTTCTGTTAGATTAGACCCTTATATGCATTTAATGTTCTTTAATTAGATCATAGGTGCATTTAATTTAGCATAACACACTTAATCACAAAGTTGTATGTAAGAGAAACTAGAGTGAGTTTTAATTAGATCACATAAAACATGTTAAATTATGGAGACATTCATTAAATAGTATTGGAAAGATTATTTAATCAATCACATTGTTATTTAACATTCAACACACAAACACAAGTAATAAAACATCAAATGCTCATATACATATATCAAAGTTGTATGTACATGTCATCAATATATATAATGCTATTGAGGTCTATGACTGCTAGATCCCTCATGACCTGGTTCTCACATCTATCTAGTGGTGGTCTATCAGGAGATGATAGTATGCGATCATGATCGCGATCCATCGAGTGTAATAAAAGAAAATTGTAAGCCTCGTATCTATCCAAGGGCCTCCTGATGATCCCCTAATATCTGATCTCTCTTTGCATGTAGTCTAGCTACCTCAGACTGTAGTCTCTCAAAATTTTATGGGGTTTGAGATGACTGTGCATATTAGGTAGCATTGGCTCGGTGGACATGCCTCCTAAGACTATAATACACTACCCAAAGTCTGAAATATAGACTAAACAAATCTGTGTCCTACTCCATGATGGGTGGGGGCACATAGTTTGAGTCAGTGGCCTCCTCATTGACTAATGGGGGCACTATCTCTATAGCCACCTGATGATAGAGATCATGAAGATCTCTCATAGATCCTACAAGATAGAAACCATAAATAATCATTACGCATCATGATATATGTATTAAAGAACAAAACATAAGTATAAGCATAAAGCATAGCAATATCATCACCTATCTCTCTAGTAGGGTGTGTCAAATCAGCCTCATCATGTGCAGGGGGCATGGAGGATATTTTAGCCTCTCCATGGTTGTGGGTACTGGTGCTTGCTGCAGCTACTGCTCATCATCTAGTAATAGGAATGGGAGATGTCTCTCCCCACTCATGGCTTGCTAGATCCTTATCTACTGCCTAACCACTCTCACTCATGGGCTACTCCTCCTCCTCCTCCTCCTCCTCCTCATCTCCCTCCTCTTGGCCATCG
Organism: Sequoiadendron giganteum; assembly: GCA_007115665.2. Classification (NCBI taxonomy): domain Eukaryota; kingdom Viridiplantae; phylum Streptophyta; class Pinopsida; order Cupressales; family Cupressaceae; genus Sequoiadendron; species Sequoiadendron giganteum. Next base: position 606,715,564 of record CM021109.1, on the reverse strand, counting down.
TAGTCAAGATTTTCGGTCTCAGGATAATCCTCATCTATGACATCTGTAAATATGTCTGCAACCCTATAGCCTGTCTCCTCAAACCTATCCTCCACCTCATCCACCTCATTTGAGAGTGGCCCTGAATCACCTATCAAATCTTCCATTAGGAATACAAGAGCTAGTCATGATACTATCCACCACTCCTCATAGTCATCTATGGCACTTACATCATTAGTGTTGGAGACCAGAGGAATGTTATGATTTTAATACTCATAGTCATTGTAGAAAAAATCCTCGATAGTAAACCATATAGAATCACCAGGTCTTCGAGCACTTCGTACTAATTTCCTAAAAAAGGGTTGTGCCTTGGGGGCTATCTGAACCTAACCAAACCATCACATGATGTGATCATAGTAGAAAGCTCTGTTGAATATCCAATATATTGATTCACCCCCCTCTTAGAATCTTGGATATTCAACTATTGGTATTAGAGATTGGTTCCTCTGAAGAAGTATAATAGCTTGAGGAAGATCTTGCAAATTGAACAAATGGATAAAGAAGAGCTCCAAGTTGCTCTTGAAGATTCTAACAAGGCTGAAATTGAAAACAAAGATTTGAAAGAAAATATTAATGAGGCAAATGAATGCATTAGGAAATTGAAAGAGAAATTGAAGAAATTCAAAGAAATACACATGGAAGTTAGTGAGAAATTAAAACATGCAAATGAAGAGATTACCTAACTAAAGGCGCAAGTGGAGGAAAATAAGAGAATTGAAGAGTTTGAAAGAAACAGTGCAGAGCAAGTTTGATGAATGATCTAGGATTGAACAAGAAGTAGTAAACCTAAGAGTAGATCTAGAAAAAGAAAAATTCTACAAAGATAGCTTTAAGTCGAGCTCCACCATGCTTGATGAATTGATTGTAAGACATAGACCTTCTAAAGAAAAAGGTGGTTTAGGAAATGAAGTCGGTGAAAATGTGTAGAACTCAAATCTAGTGGACAATCAAAAGACTCATGATAAAGGGAAGAAAAAAAAAATCCAGGGAGAAGACCACCTATCAGACAACTAAATGCTCAAAGGCACCCTTCTTTGAATGGTGTTTTCTTTTCATGTAATAAGTTTGGTCACAGGGAAACTGAGTGCAGAAGTAGGATGAATAAGTTTTCGGGTTCCTTCTACGGAAAATGTTATACATGCAAAAAGTTTGGACATAGAGCTATTGAATAAAAATCTCAAGTGAGAATGATTATTCAGGTGATGACGAATAGGTTTAATGGAGGTAGAATGAATCAATCTTTTGTTGGCAACTGCTATACTTGTAATAAGTTTGGACACAAAGCCAATCCATGTAGATCAATGGTTAATGGAAGTCAAACGAATCAGAGAAATGTTGTCTTCTACAATTGCAACAAACTGACATATATTTCAAGAGTATGTAGAAGGAAAAAGGGAGAGAAGTCTGCTTCGGTAAAGGAAAATGAACCTATAGAGAATATTGAGAAAGATGAAATTAAGCAAGAAATGAAAAAGATATGGAAAAATAGAGAAGAACCATAGACAAAAAATGTGTTTGTGCCCACATCTGGTGTAGATGATTCCTCTAGAAATTAGACCTAGCATGGTCTTATGGGGAGCTTTAGCAAAAAATTGTTCAAACCCCTTGGATCTCTAGCATGTCAGATCTTGGCACGAGGATATGCTGTAAGGAATGGATGGACAGAGGTTATGAAAATGAAACCGAAAGAAAAAGTGCAAGCATGTTCTTTTGTGGAGAAAATTAGCTTTTCTTAGTGTAGTGAAGAAGGTTTTTAATCAGCTTTTTGAAGCTTATTGTAGGGTATGTGTAAGATCATGATCGACCAAAAAGTGGCAATATGATGGGTATGTTGCTGACGACTTTTTTTAAATACCCAAAATCGATGAAACAAAAAGGGTTTTTAAAGGAAATTATTGGATTTCCACATATATAAATTATTCTTTACTTTAAATTTAATAAATTATTATTATTCATTTTCTATTGAATTACGACTAAAGTCTTGATTTTTAGGCTGATTGAAAAACATCAATAGCTTTCAAATGGTATCATATTTTTTGAATAAAAAACATGCGCACATTCTATGCTTCACATAATATAATATTAAAAAATTATGTGGTTAGAAATACAATTCTTTGCTTCCAAGTTAAGGTGGTTAGACATATGTTTCTTTATATTTTTTCTAAAATTTCATAATTTTTTTATAATTAATTATTTACTCGGAATTTTTTTTAAAAAAATATGCATCACATCAAGACATGAGTCCTCTACTTATATCTAAAATATTATAAAAACAATATCATTTTAATGTGGTTAGGGTGGTTAGACAGACACCTACTTCTTATTTTTTCCCTGAAATTTAAGTAATACTGTATTGAAATTTCAAATTTTCACGAGATAGATTTTATTTTTTTGTAAATAAACCTAGTAATTCAGATACTATATTCCATTTTCTACAAATTTTATTCTTACATATTTTTGAAATAATTGGATAACTTATTCAAATTTTTATGTCAAGTTGCCTAACTCTGATTTTTTTGAATTTTTTGCCACTTAAGGGCTTGTTTTTTCCATGATGATCCTGCACATACCTTGCATTTAATGTGAATTGGGGAAGAGCGATGGTGTATAAAGTGAATATCACAAGTAATTTTTGTTGGAATCAGGGAACACTAAGAGGGGGGGTGAATCAGTGTTTTGCAAAATTTAACTTTATTAATATGATCTTTAAACTACTTACAACATTGAACCAAAAGAAAGATGAAAGCACATAAAGAAATCATCCACAACACCATAACACAAGGATTTTTACATGGAAACCTTGTTAGGGGAAAAACCACGGTGGAGGTCAATCCATAATTTGAGTACTCAAATATAAGTGTTTTAAAAATGGGGAATGCACATGCATTCATGTGCACTGCCTAGAGTTCATTGCTCAGAAATAAAGACTCACTATCTTACATCCATCTAAAGAATTGAACTGAAGGAATAACATCTACTAATGCTTGATTATAGTTCTCGTTAATCTCATCAGTTGCATACCTTGACCTACTTGTCTTATTCTTCTCTTCTTCTTTGTCTCCTTTCATTCGCATCACAAATCCCTTTTATGCACAAGTGAAATTGTGCATAATCACTCTATAATCCTTCTAAATTTTGCATCATACTTTGCACACTTGATTCACATTGCAAAATCATATAAATTATTTCTTATATATATCCACAAAAAAAATTTAATCACTCATATGTTGGCTTTAATAAAACATAAAATATTTTCCAACCTTCAGCTCAATCCATAAATGATTTTCAATGCACATCATCCAAATTCGGCAACACCATAGTGAGAACCCAAAACAAAATCCTTAACCCGAAAATACTTCAAATAATTTTTCCTCGAACATCCGCAACATGCCACATTCACTTAGTCGGCCTTTTAGCACTATTAAACAAAAAATCAGTCAACCAGATCTCATAACTCATAGACCAATTGATGTGATAGCACAAAACTCAAGAATAAGATATTCCAGATACCCAACGACTTTCCTTGAGATCCACAACTCAAACTGATAAATTATTAATGCAAATGGATTGACAAAATCAACTTCAATTGGATACCCTATTCTTCACTCTGTCTCTTGGTATGGACAAATATTGAAGTGCAAACCAGGTCAATGACTTAGGCTGCCATCAATGAAAACACCAGAATCCATATGCCAACAATTTCTGATCACCTAAGAATTTGAAGAACTCACAGAATGACTTGGAGAAATCTTGGAGCAATATTGAAGCAATTTGGAGCAATTCTGAGAGATCATTGTCAATAATCAAGAACAAGTGACAAAAGTTTTCTCTCATGGTTACAAAGATGAAGATAAGAAAAAAAGTTTTGTTGTACAAGGAATAATTTGAAGAATTTAAGTACTACAATGGAATATATTAGTAGGGATCGAATGGAAATATTCAACTGAGGCTGAAAGGAGTTGAACTGGAAGAATTTGATGATCAAAAAATAAAGGAAATGGAATTAGGGTTAAAATCAAACGATTTGCAGAACATAAAAAACCTAGGAATGGATTTATGGGGAGAATTACGTTGGTTTACAAATAGAGAATCATTTTTCTTCTTATTAAGTAAAATCAAGGATGATAACATTGTGTTGGAAAAACCCTACCCTATTGCGAAGGAAGCGATTGAAGCCATCACCAGGTTATGCAGTGTTGGTGACCTCCCCATAAAGAAAATAGTAAAATACAAAGAGGTGGATAAATTAACTGTAATTGACAAAGACCCCCGAGCCTTACTGATAAATACTATTGTCAACTCCACTGTAAGGTATGTTGTGTATTGCATTTCTTACAAAATCATTTCAAAAATTATGAAATTTCTACTTTGGCTATTGTTGTATATCTAGCACATAAAATGGTGAAGGAAAAAATAAATAATTTGATCTGTGTAGCTTGATTTTAGAAAACCTAACTGAAAATGTATGAATGTCTTTGGTCAAGGGACACCCTTTCTGATTTGGGTATTTTCTTACATCTCTAGATTTTTACATTATGAGATTGCTACCAAGAAAATAAAATGTTAAGTGGGAATCTGGAGTCCCTGTTGGAAAATAAATCTACAGATACTTGGAAGGTATGGAGGATAATGCTAGTGCCTGCAAAGTGTTTTTCTTATCCTTGTAGAAGGATCTATGCTCTGATATGACTGTGTCTAGTCAGCTTGGGGAGGGTTCATCATTTGGTACAAAGGAATTGGAAGTTGTTATTGGTGATTCCACTCCAGAATCTAAGAAGATAAAAGTTACCATAGATTATATCATCATCATTCTGAAAGAAAAAGAGAATGAAGAAGAATCCTTGCCTATATCTAAATCCTCTTATCTAGATGATATCTAGACAATGTTAGTTAAAGGTAAGATGAAGAAGATTAGTAAATTGTGGAAAACATCATCTTCAGTGGATAGACTCAAAATCAATGATGCTCTCCTTGAGTATCTACTTAGAAAAGGTATTTATGTTTCAAGTATTTTCGATTCATTACCGGATAATCTAGTTGAAGTTGTTGAAGAGAGAATGCTACTGGAAGGTCCAGAAGAACATAAGTTTGAATCCATGGCTAAGAAAATATGTGCTAAAGCTAAGAAAAAATTACCTAAACACATTAATGAGACAAGGAAATGCATTAATGAAATTTCAGACATCTACAAGTATTGTCTCCAGTGGCCTACTGCAGTTCACAATTTTAGAAGAAAGATTGAAGCAATTGAATTTGAAATGAATAGAATTGGAAAGAGTTTCAATTTCTTTAAAGAAAAAGAAGGAAAACAAAGAATAAGAGTTGGATAATTTCAAGCAGATTTTTTAGTCATTCAAAGACAAAGAGAATATGTGGTGAGAAATTTCTAGCTTGTTAAAGAAATTGTTGAGGTCCAGTTAGATCATCTCTCCAGAATACTCTATGATGCAGAAGATTGTGAATGTTAGTGCTCGTCTATAGATTGGTCATCCTCATTCACATTGTTGGATTTTCTGGACAACATGTGCAACATAATGGATTCTACTGTGTTAGCATGGAAACAAATTCTTCTAATTATCACAAAAAGATACAAGAAAATGTTTAAGGTGAAAAGTGTTATTTTTACTTGAGCTTCTGAATGTTCAAATTTTTGTTGTTTTTCTTTTGTGTCAAAAAGGAAGAGAGAAGGAAAAAAAAGGATGAAAAGGAAAATACAAACAAGATGAGAAGAAAAGGTGAATTGATTCCAGGATCATCATGGAAAAAATAGGTCCTTAAGTGGCAATAAAAAGACAGAAAATTAGAGTTAGACAACTTGATGTAAAAATTTGAATAATTTATCTATATTATTTCAAAAAAATGTAAACATAGAATCTGTAGAAAATTGAATGTAGTTTCTAAACTACTAGACCTTTATTTTTAAAAAAAAATCTATTTGGTGAAAATTTGAAATTTCAATGCAGTAGTATTTACATTTCAAGGTAAAAATAAGAAGTAGGTGTCTGTCTGACCACCCTAACCACAATAAAATGATAATATTATTTTATAAGATTTTGGAAATAATTAGTGGACTCATGTCCCGATGTGATGCATATTTTTTTATAATTTTTTTCCAAGTAAATAATTAATTATGAATTTTTTATTACAACTTTTAAAAAATATAAAATCTCGTTTGTCTAACCACCTTAACTTGGTAAAAAATTTATGAAATTCATTTTTTTTTTTAATCCTATAGTATGCGAAGCATAGAATGTGACACATGTTTTGGATTCAAAAAATGTGATACTGTTTGAAAGTTATAGATGTTTTTCAATCAACCTATCGATTAGGACTTTATTCGTAATTCTAATAGAAAATGAATAATAATTATTTATTAAATTCAAAGTAAAGAATAATTTATATTAGTGGAAAGTTGAGAATCTCCTCTAAAAACCCTTTTCATTTCATCAATTTTGGGTTAAAAAAAATCGTCAGCCACATGGGCCATCAAATGGCTTACATATCGCCACTTTTTGGCCCATCATGATCCTGCACAAACCCATGAACAAAGGGGGAATTTTTGGAAGTTTTTACAACTTTGAAAGGTTTGAAAGTATTTGAAAGTTTTTTGAATTTTGGAAGTTCTGGAGTTTTGAAATCCTAAAATTTTAAAGATTGTTTATATATGAAATGTCACCATGTACATAATTTTACATCATTTTTATTTTTGGTCGCCCTTGATGTCAAAGGGGGAGAGATTTGGAGAAATGGTCAGAGAAAGTTTTTGAATTTTTTTCGGAGAGATTGTCATACATTCTTTTGGCACATATTGCCATGAATGAAAAAGGGGGAGATTGTTGGAAGAATGAAGAAGATCAGGGCTTGCATTGCCATTTATGTCACCACATTTTGATTAAGGTGTTAGGTCGGTCCAATACTCTAATAAACCGGTATGAAGAACATGTTTACATCCTTCAATGTTTTTGGTTTGGTATTTTGGTCCCATTTCCCCTCCGCTGATCATTATTATTTGCAGTTTTGGGAAAAGGTTTATGAATATTGGAAGTGTGTAAGTATACCATCTCCTATGCTCATATGATTGTATGACGAGTTGGCATTGGTGTTGCATTTTGTTATTAGGTCTATCCATGACTAACCTAATAAATAGTTAGTGATATAATGGTTTAATTTGTGTTGCAAATATATGAGAGACCTATCTTTGGTCCAAGCCAACATGATATAGCATGCTACATAGTTGAATTACCTTTTAAGAATATTTTGTATGAAGCTGACAATTATCTTTTTGGTAAATATGTGTTGCATCTAATTAGGCTAACCTAATTGATTCTTGTAGATAGGTCATATATATACAAGATAGTTTGGAGATTGGATATATATGTGTGTGCAAGTAGAGTAATGGATTGAATGTGAATGTAAGGAGGAGTAAAGTTGGTCCGCTAGCATAAAAATTATTTGAGCATCAACGGAATTGAATATGCACTTGTGATGTGTAACTCCATCAGTTCATATCCCGGTTGTAAGCCATTTTGTTACTATAATCCTTTCGTAGGCAGTGAGCCTCTTTGCTTAGACAATGAGTCCTTGTAAGCAGCGAGATTTTGTATTTGGTAGTGAACCTCTTTTGTATCTTGTTTTGGAACTACTATATATAGTGAGCTAATCCTCACCATGGTTTTTCCCTCATTGAGTTTTCCACGTAAAATTCTGGTGTTCATGTGTTGAGTGGTTTCATGTTCTATTATTTCTCTTGCTTATTTTTTTTGTTATCTGCATTAGAGTAATTGATGGTGTTTGCTCAATAAGTTTAAGAAGATAATAACTCACCCACCCTCTTAGTATCTTGGATATTCAACAAGGTCTTACGATGTAATTATGTTTGCCAATCAAGAACTTGTCCATCTGCAATCTCGTCATCTATCGAGTTTCACTTGGCCATTGTAGCACAAGTTGATAAGGTCTCTAAAGGATATCTTCCTCCTCTAGTTAGTCAAATTGGACTCTCTAAAAGTGCAAGTCACTACACTACCAAAAATGCTATAGAGGATAACTGAAATCTCGAGGATACCCCAAGGTTGTCGAGCATGGAAACCATGCTAGTCTGGTACACGTGATATGCTCTAGGAACCACACCTACATAAGCATATAGTGTACCATATTTTCCACCTCCTGAAATAAAAATCATCCAAGATCATAGTATAGGTGGGCTAGGATGTTATGCCCCTAGGTGTACATGGTTGTGTGTTCTGCCATACCTCATATCATGTGTACTAGTCCTCCCTCCAAGTATCCTCCCTGATCATTAGGGATGAGTACTAGTGCTACTATCATCATCATAATCCGTGTAACTAGTGGGGGCCATGAGTATAGTAGCATCACAAGATCTATCCATGACCTCACCCTCTCATCATGCACTAGACCTCCTAGGAAGAACTGGATGTCATATTTCATCTCATGAAATGACCACTTGGCTTAGAAATGCACTCGATCACCCCAAATCAAAACTTAGAGTATGTGGTGTATGTCCTACAGCATGATGATCATCTCGTCGACAAGTAGATGAAATGTACATGTACCTGCATCCCATCACTCTGCTAATTCCATCAACATCACATCATGGTACCTCATGAGGGGCATGATGTACACCCAGTATAATCCTACAATTTGAAAAAGATCTATATTGTTCATTGAAAGAGTGGGGGATAAATCTCAAAGAAGTCTAATCTATCTGCCACCTAAACACTATGGTGAATAGGTGGGAACCTAACAAAAAAAAGAAAAAATATGTCTTATAAGCAATCTAAACTCTTAAATCTTTACTTCAACAATCATAAAAGTGTACTAAAATTATTCTAATGTACTTTCCTAGAGGTCGTCTGACACTTTAGACCCCTTTTAGGGCACTCCAAGAAGAAACAAGACACTTTGCAAAAAAAGGAGACACTTTGGTAACATTTTTTACAAAGCCCTATATTAACCTAGAAATGTGTAAGAAACATAAAATAAATGTGTAAGGACAAACCTAAGGTAGAAAAATAAACCCACCTTATGATAATGCTCATCGTGTACCACCTCATCTTGTAGGATGCTCTATCTTGTAGACCTATAATCTCATCGACTCGACATCCTTGATTACTCTTCAATCAATCTCAAGCTACAAAAAGGTAAATTAAAAAATAGTTAAAATTTACTTCACTTTTTGGTCTTATCTAAGTTGAAATTAGGTTTTTTACTATATTAGGGTTAGAAAGTCCATTTCATTCAAATTAACATAATGGGTTCTAGAGTGCTCCATTTTCAACACCGTTTGTTGCATTGGAATCATGATTCTGGCCCCATCCTCATCAACTATCTATAATTATGTGGTATGGTACTTGGAAATACCCTATGATATGACTTATCCTATTCAATGTGGCTAGAATGCTACCTTGATTCCACCTCTATAAAGCAAGCAGAATCAAGGGGGACATACATCTACCCTTGAATTTTCTTTCTAGAAGAAGTTAGATAAGAGGATTTTTGGACAACTAACAAATTCATGTTGGAGGATATAGTCCCTAACATTGTGGTTTTGTAGATAGCTACAATGGGGGCTTCATTCTCCTATATTATAATTGAACTTATATTTGTATCCTTTTATGAAATAGAGGTTATCATTGAAGTCCTTTAGCTTGCATATGCACATAAAGTCATATGGGTGCTAAAGGGGGATAAATGTAGTGTCCAAAATTGTACACTCTTTAAAGTGAGGCAATTTCACACTTAATTTGGACCTATTTTGGAACTCATGGATTAATTTCCCTTTAAAATCATCATTAATAGGCCCCTAAGACCCATTATTTTGGATCTCAAGGTTCATTTGACCTAAAAACTTGACAAAATCACTTAAAACATAAAAAAATCCCAAAAAACCACCTCAAAAAGCTAGGATCAAAGTGTTTTGCAAGTCTTCAAGCCGACTTTTGTTCAAGATATAGCATTTTAAAGGGTTGATCATGGTTTTCTATGGTGAATCATGATGGGTTCTAGGTTGGGGAAATGAAACTAACCATCAAGCCAAGCCTAAAGACTTATTTCCTAAGTGATTCCATCCTCCATTATCACTCCACATTTAGCCTAAGGAAGGTAAAAGCATCATTAGAGCTCATTTAAGGAGATTAGATATCTCCTCAAGTGAGTCGTTCATCTTCATATTTCCATTCATGCATCATATTCTTACATATTAGAATAGGATTGCATTAAAGTTTCAGATTTCTTAGTCTTAGACACACTTAAGGCTAGAGTTTTCATGTACATTTTATTATTTCTGTCAGGGTTTAATTACCAAACTAGGGGTTTGACCAAGGAAAACCCCCCATTAGCAACTCAAGTTTATATTATATTTTGCAAGTATTTTCGTAGTTTTAGATCCATAACTCAAGTTGGAAGGAAAGGGCGGGTGTTGATGTGCAAATAAAAACTTTAAATTCTCAAAAAAGTGAAATGAGACTGATTTTCCAAGAGCGGGAAATGAGTCCCATTGTAGGTGTTTCCCAGATATGTTTTTAGATTCAGATACCCTTCTTCTTGAAATAGGATTTTGTGTACAAAACCTTGATCTGGGACTGATTCACCCAGGTTTGTAAATGAGTTCTAGTTGGTCAAAAATTCAAATTTTCTAGAGTTTTAGAGTTGCAATCAGTCACTCCCAAATTGCTAGGTGCATATTATTCATCTTACTACTTTTCTATTCTATTTTACTTGCATTTATATGTTATTTTGTAGTTCATTGAATTAAATTAGGGTTTAGTGTTGAATTTTATATTTCATTATCTTTTCCAAGTCATTACTTAGTGGTGAACCCCTTATTAGATCATATTCAGCCCCTAGAACAACCCTCTTGCAAGATCTCTTTCTCTTTTGTAATGAGATCTCAAGGGTTTGTTCTTGAGTGAAAATTAGTGAAAATTGCCCTTTTTAGGTCCTAAAACACTAAAGGTGGGAAAGCATACAATTTTCCACCTTTGAGTATGTAACATTAATTTCCAAAAATTCAAATAAAATAAGCTACCATGTGAATATGGATTTGAAAACATTAAAATACCATGTAGAAAATAATTTAAATTTAGGTCCTAGGTCTAAGTGAAAACCCATTCGCCCATGGGCGAGTGGGTCCTAGATCACTCACCTAGGACACACACTACTCAATGAGAAGTGTTATGTTTTGACATTAATGAATGTTAGGTTTTCCTCTTCGAAAAATGTAATAAATTAGGCTTGGATATGAATTAAGGGGGTGAATTAAGGAAAATTAAGCTCAAATAATTAAAGGTGACCTAAATAAGTGTGAAATTGTAAATAGGTAGATTGTACAACACTACATTAAGGCATTATTAATTTATTTTTAATTAATAGGTCCCTAGACTTAAAGTAATAGTTAAAATACATATTATAACACTAAATTAAGACATAATTAAATTCATTTTAATATTAATTCCAAATTAGGTGTGGAAATGTAAAGGAATAAATTTTTATACACTATAGAAAGAAAGAATGGAAACAACCAATAACATCACATAACACATGAACACCAAGATTTTTACATGGAAAACCCAAAATGGGAAAAACTATGGTGAGGATTAGCTCATAATATATTATAACTAGTTATAGTATATTACAATAATGCTCAATGTAGGTGGACTTAGTGACCACTAAGAAAAGAAATGGATAGAAGAGATTGTGGCACACAACCAAGTGTTCAACTATTACAAAATGCATCTATAATATGCTAGAATACAGTTCCATTGAAGCTCAGAATATAGACTCAAAACTCTTCATACTGATTTGACTTAATAATTTTCTCTACGAGCTACATTCACATAATTCAAATTCACAAAACTCTTATCACATATCATTCATCATCAAAATATTAAGTGTAATCTAACTTATATATCCGCTTCACTCATAACATCAATTAGGTCAGACTAATTAGATTTAATACATAAAATGTAACTTCTCGGCTCAAAATCCATGCACACACACTTCACGCCAAGATTCAAAAATCAAGACACTCAAAAATAGGTTAGAATGGACCTATAATTGATCCCACATAACTCTAAAATACTTATTTAAGCTTCACATACCTTCAAACCTATTAGGTCAGAACTGCATAGGACCTAATAGACAAGCTATCTAATTGTACATCCACATTTAGACATGTGGACCTTAGTACATCATGCCAAATGGAATGCATGCTCATTTGACATTTGTCAACACTTTTAAAACTCCGTAAAGCCAAAAACCAATCCACGAGGAAGGGCAGAATCATCAACTCGTATATATTGAACTAGAAATGTCTAAAATTGCCAAGCCAAACTTGTATTACTCATAACTCCAAAACCAAAAACTAAAACAAGTTGAAATTATAGAATTAAGTTCTTCTACTAAAAAAAATTATACTAGAAGCATAGAAAAAAATCTTCAACAATAAACCAACACAGACCCAATTATCGGATCCTGTATACACAAAATCACTGATATTAACATTTTGTCAATTTTCATCACAATTCTCTTCACTAGATCAAACCTTCTTGCAAAATTGTCTTTTACAATCATCTTCAACCATGCTCATGAAACCCAAATTTATTTGCACTATAGTCTTTGTATTGGGATACAATGTTAACATCAATGCTAACACTGCAATAGATAATTGTATGTAGCACATGCTCATATCCTCAATATTCCAACAATCTCCCCCTTTGTCATTCATGGCAACATGCAAAAAAATCTTCAAAATTGTTCCCCCTTTGACATCATGGGAAAAGGGCATATGTATCAATTGTTCATTTGCACTGAATCTCCCCCTAAAAAATATGTTCATATATACAAACTAAAAAATAAAATAACCCCCCCTAAGAATTTTATGCACAAAAAACATATTAAAAAACTTGTACTGAAACACTCTATACACAGTTCGCATATATACAATGAAATCTAAAATATTGAACTAAAAAATGTATAGAAAGTAGAAATACTATCATTGAGAGGAGGTTGAATCTTTCAGCTTCACAACATGGGATTTCCAAACAATTTTTCCCACTTCCTAGATTATCCTGTCTATGCCAAGCATTCTCCACTAAGTTTTAAGCTCCATCAAACTATGTTCTCCTTCTTCTAGAGTGCTAGGTACTCGATTAATATTTTCGGATTTCTCATAAGTCCTTAGGGCACTAAAAATTGATGTAAACTTTGAGTTCACCAAGTCCCTAATGTTTCAAAACTGCATGATAATAGTTTCCTTTTGTCCTTGCAGTTGGATGTATTTCTCATGCAAGTCCTCAATCACTGATCTTATGCTTCCATCTAGGTCTTGTGCAGGATCATATGCATTGGAAGCTTGATATATTTGTGATTAAATCTAGTCCATTTCATCTTTGATACTCATTATGGCTCTGGGCCACTTCATACAAACTTTAAATAAGGCTTTGGCCTTAGCCATGCAAGCCTATGTCCCTTAAGACTATCATAGAATTTTTTGTGTACATGTGCACACTTTTTTGTGATTTCTAATAGCCTCTTCTCACTTTTCCTTTTGTCCATTTCCCCTTCCATCTCATTTTTCAACTTCTATACCAAACCAGAGGCACATTCTTTAAATGACTCAATCAACAATTTAAGGTTCTCCATATGTGACAATGAATTATCAATTGTAGTCCTAGGTATGGCCTCCTATAGTGTCTTTACTACCTCCTCAATTAACTCTCCACTCTTTTGGTGAGTCTCTATTATCTCCTTTTGGGCACATGCATGGAATACATCTCCCAAATGAAGCTTGTGGACTGAGGAAATCTCATCAAGGTCCACATTTTCCTATTCCATAGGTAATTTTAGTAGTTTGGATGTTACAATAGGCTAGAATTTGAGTTGCATTCTTAGTAAATTCTTCAATGAATCTCCAAAGGTGTCGGCGGATTCACCAATAGCCTTCATATTCTTCACAATCTTTTCCTTCAACTCCTTTTCCATCTTATGAGGGCTCACAAGTGTCGTTAATTCAATTTTTGCATCTTTGGATGCATCTTCATTCTTTCCTCATCTTCCTTCATAAGGTTATGGCGAAGTCCAAATTTGATTTTGCATGTAAATTATTATTGTGACCATAGATTATCCACCATTGAGGCATTTTTTTGTTCATAGGCGTATGAATTTGTCTCATCTATAAGGTTAAATGGCGAAGTTCCTTGAGTTACCTAAGAGAAATTTTTTTCCAAAGTAGAATGGAATAATTCTTAGGCTTAATTGGACCTAAAAATATTTAATATACACCTACAATTAGATGTGGGTTCATCCAAAATAACCTATATCAATTTTTATCATCTTGACACTATTTTATTGTCCCATAAAGGAAATCATTCTTTAAAATGCATCATTTGGGATTAGCGTAAATTTAATCATTTGAGAGTAGTGTAAATGCAACTAGAATGGAATAGTTTGTAGAGGATGATAATAGGGGAAATCAAATTCTAGGGGAGGTCCCATTTCCCTCCTCAAGCATTTTAATTAGTTTTGGATACATGCTTTCAAAAAGGTCTCTTAAGACATTGGAGAGAAAATCATGTTGAATCATTAAGTGTGATATGGAATTCTCATTTAAAAATACAATCAATTGCAAAAACAATTTTTGAAATACTAAATGAGGTATAGAAAAATAGTGCCAACTACTATCTCATATCTCCAATTTATAGAGAAATGGACGATATATACCAAAAATTAATTTTCAAAATAAATGATAAAATACAAAAATGTTCATCCAAAATGAAGAGACCCTTTCAAGAATAATAAATGTAACTCCAAATAAATTATGAATTAAAAGGATAACATCAATAAGAATAATGGACTACATTTTTGACTTGTAACTCCTCAATAATGGTTCACATCCCAATGTAGGCATCTAAAATCATCACCCAACTCATTTGAGACCCACCAAGAAGATTCAGGATGCTTCACTACTTGATTCTCGCATCCCCGCTCAAAGATTTGCTAAAAGTAGGTTTGTAATGAACACCGCTAACTCTACCTTCATGAATGCAATCACAACAAAGGCTAAGATTTTTGGGAAATCTAGATTAAAAAATTAGTTTGCAAATACACCCTATGCATTCAAGGACACATTCTAAGAGTGTTGGAGACACATTAATAATATATAAGATTGTAAGATAAATGAACCTTAATTGCAAGAATATCAAGAGAAAATGTTGCCTCCATCAAGAATCTCATCCACAATATAACATTTACGACTACTTAAATTCATAATGTATTTGACAATAGTAAAAAGAGGAACACAATAATTATGATGTCAAATTACAACCAAAACAAACTGAAAAAACTCAACTATTTATTATCAAAATAGATTACATATTTATAATTGAAGACAAGTTCAACTTCTTCTTATAAACCTACTTACTTTAACACCTAACTGAAATTTCTTCTAGAAAAAACTAACTAATGATGACACATCTACTATATCTATTAACACATCTACAACTTCTAACTCATACTTATTCAACATGTGGAGTTATAGTTCATTAATCTGACAAGGATGATTGAAGAATGTATGTCGTGGATGGGCTCAATGATGGTGGTAGATGGATACAAATCAAAACACTTAATAGATAAAACACACAAAATATTGAAACATATCAAACACAAATTATTTCCTTAACACATGACCTCATTCCATTGCTTCAGAACATGATTATAAAGTCATACAACAAATGCTACAACATGATCATGCTACACCTTGACAATACATAATCAATTACATCTACCTCTTTTATAAAGATCTTAATACAATACAAAGATCTTTCTAGATCTTTTACCGACTTACAAATATTTAATACTTTTAACCTTATCTGATCTCAATCCTTATGTCTTCTTTATCTATAAATTTCAAGAACTTTACATTTCATATTATTTAATATTGATGGTGTGGGAGAAATTACATATCCCAGCACTCAGCTTTCCTGCAGAGGCCTTCAAACCTTTTCCTTGAGTATAACCCGATTGAGCATGAATTTATCATCAAAATTTACCCAAAGGATTTAGTATAAGCATGAGTGATTACTCTATGTTCTATGAGCAAATGACAGACTTTAATATTCCACATGTTCTGTATGTTTACGTACACAAGTCTCTGCGTAAATTGTTGGCTGAATATCAATATTTTGCTTTATGTATTAGGAAATGTCCAGCTCAACTCGTACACATTTTTGTTATTGTCAGCGTTGGAAGAGGCAGCGATCAAATATTCTTATATGGTTAACAACAATATTTTATTAGAGAACTCACCAAAGACTATCTGCTTTTATCAAAATGAAAGTATATTGTAATCAAGAGAAGAGAAAATTGCAGGAAATATTTACATTACTTCTTTAGTATGACTATTTTAGGATTGAGAAACGGGATCCAAATACAGTCCGGACTCAACGTTGAGAGGGAAATTGAGGATAGCCCTCGAACCGCGTATTTCGAAAGCCGAACGGTCATATGCCACTGCAGCTTCTTCGGCTGTATTGAAGGTGCCAAGCCAAAGTCTGGAACCCTTCTTCTTAGGGTTTCGAATCTCTGCAGCAAATTTCCGGCGAGCCTTAACAAACCTCACTCCCCTGTAATGCCTTGTTCTGTCCTTGCCGGCAACAATAATAGCTGTTGTTGAAGGGGAATTCGTCGTTTCGTCGGAGAATTCATCCCCAAGCAAAAAGCGGGCAATTGCATTTAAACTACGGGCTTCCTCGGCTGTTAGTGTGCTCATCATCGCTGTGGCTGCTCTTCGTTTTTCCTTCCAGAAAACCATTTGTGGTAAATTTGTGTTATGTGACTTACGTTATAACAACAGTTAATATGGTGTAGATTCATTGTATTCGTCCACTTCAAAAGCTTTGAAATGAAGACACATTATATTTAAAAAGTTTGACAAAATTTATTTATTTGTAGAATGAATGAAATGATCATGGTGAGTTCTAAATCCAACACTTTTGTAATTTGAATAGAATATTAAAACATAGTCTCTATTTACTTATAGTTTGAATAGAGCATTTTATATATTAAATCATATAAAGTATCAAATTTGGATTTGAAATCTTACAAAGTCTTTTATATATTTAATTAGAAAAGTTAAAGCAATTATAATTTGATTTTAAAAAACATAAAAAAGTTCTAGCATGATGTTTAATTAGACACGTCATTTATAAACTAATAAACGTTGAATTAGAAAATAAGAGTAAAAATAAAGTTATTAATTGGTATATCATAGAAAAAGAAGAGTCAAAAGTTAATAGTTTGGTTGACATTTTATAATTATTACCATATCTTGAATTAGGTATGGGATCTTAAGCAATTAAAAAATCTTCAATTTTTTTTTTTATTTTGACATGTGCAATCAATTTTGTGAATATGTGGAAAACATAATAACTAATCAAGTAATTTAGTTTTTATTTGGCATCAAGCAATCAGTCATAAAAAGTTGAACCATAATAAGGACAACATAAAAAAACTATAATTGTTACACAAAGATCATTTCTCCATTGTCTTATAGAATTACTCCATCTCAAATTAAGCCTTTTGAACGTAAACTTACATTTTCAAAATAATATTAGAAATTGTAAATATTCTATTATCTATAAATAAATGTTCATAATTATAATTGAAAGTTGCATTATTTCTATAATTTCATAACAAAAATTATCACTATATGTAAAAAAAGGTTAAATCAAATTGAAATAGGCATAAATCATAATAGAACCATTAGTCTTAACCATATTCAAGTTGAATGAGTTAGGTATAAAGGGAATGAAAATTTCTCTCCTAAATGAATTAGTTTGTTTCTAGAAGGGCCACCTTATAAAACTAGACAAGTAAAGGACAAAAATATAAGATTCTTTGAGAGCTATATGGATTCTTAAGGTGCTAGCTTCAAAATAGAGAAAAAAATTATACATTTTGACATCAATTATGTTTTTTGAAGGTAGAAATTTTGAGAAATGAGAATTTACAATCAGCTAAGGGATTTTACTTGAAAATTCTATTTCAAACTACTAATTCTAAAATATCTACCTAAAATACTTTAGATCATTCATCATTGGCCCATAGAAACTAGTACATTAATCCATGTAATGTGTTCTAAAAGAGACATTTCAAGTTACTAATTGTTGTAATGTTTCTATGTAAAATATTTTATATTATTTTATGTTAACACATTGAAACTACCTTAGTGGTCCAAATAGTATGTTGTGAAATTGAATAATGTATCAATCTAAAATACATATTTGGTCTACCTAGAATGTTTATCTAGTACTAAAAATAAATATCTAATTAGGATCAAATATTGAAACCTTACCATTGTTTCTCTAAATTAAATTTCTATTCTTTAACATATTATATATCTAATTGAACCTAATATCTTGTATCAATGGATCAAATATCTATTTTGATTATATTTTTAAAAAATGATTTTCTTATTTTATTAGATTTAGTTTAAGGTTATGAATTCCAAACCCAATTCCTAGACTTCTAATTACAAATACAATTTAGGAAAAAAATACTTGAATCAATATGGCTAAGAACATTATTTTTTTATATTTTTTAGAAAAATGAATGTTTCTAAAAGTATTTTATGTAATTTTTAAATATATATGATTAGTTTTAACTTATTTTTAAATTATTTTTTATTTATTTAGAAAAATGAATGGATATTTTAAAGGATTCTATATAATTTTCAAATACATATGATTAGTTTTAACTTATTTTTAAATTATTTATTTGGAAAATTTAATTAATTTTTGCAAGGATTTTATTTAATATTCAAATATATATGTCTAGTTTTAACTTATTTATCAATTGCCTATCATTTTTCAATCATTGTGTATTCAAAAATGAAAAAGTAAACTTGTTTAGTTATTAATCTTTTGAATAAATAAATAAAATTTAAACTATATGAGACCAATCAATACATCATGATGTATACATTTTAAAAATAATAATGTTTCTATCATTTTTAGTAAATTTAAGGTGATTGTAAACAAGGAGTTTCATTATTCTTCATTAATCCTATTAAATAATTTATAAAAAGAAACATATTATAAAATAATTAAAAAAAATCTAAATTATGTCTTGTTGTGAGTTAAATGTACAATTCCTCAAAGTATCTTTACGATGATATGTTTCTACATTTTTCAAAGTGGAAAAAAAAGTGACTTTTGTATATTCTTTAAATGTAACATAATTTTAGATAATCTAGATATTAAAATAAATCATAAATTTACACATATTATCCTTACTCCATATTCATATGGGGCTAAACAAGAACATTGAACCATTATTTGAATTACAACTAACTTATTTTACCATTTAGTTATCATTTTTAACCTCATTATATTTTAATCAACATAGAAAAGGATGAAATTACTAGCTATAGAGAGGGATTTTAGTATTTATTTTTTTATATTACATAACTAACCTTTGAATTGTCATAATAAATGTTTGAATTGGTATAAAGATCAAGTGGGTATAAATGGAATTCTTTATTTGTGTGGATGTCACATAGAGATGAGTGTCAATTCTAGAACATGCCTTCTCTAAAAGGTATTACTTCACCAATTATGAAATTAGGATCTGTACCACAAGAATCAATGTCACTACCTTAAAAATATTTAATTGTTCTAATATTACTAGAAAATGGTTTACATGACACATATGAATCTTTATTCAACACCTAATCAATGAATTAACACCACTATATTTTAACTCATCTAGACATAGTCACCTATCTCCTAATCAAGTGAAAAAAATAGTTATTTTTATAAATTGTTAACCCAGTTATTTTTATAAAGTGTTAACCCAACAAACCTACACATAAAGGTTAGAAGAGTTACCTCAAATTACAATATATAAATAAGGAAACTCTAAGAGATTAGCTAGATACATGTTGTCACCCAATAGATCATTAAGATCTCATAAAAAATATTTTTGATTATTTTGTTGATTTTGTTTTTTAAACCCAAATAAAGATTAGAGGACTCAACATCCCCATTAGTAACATCACATATAATTCCAATGAAAAATAAGAGGATAAGGGATAGTTAAGACATTATAGGCATGGTTAGTTTTGTTGGAGAGGCCAAATTTTTATTCTTGTCAATTACTTATCAAAATTTAAATGGATTATCATTATTCATAACCATATTTAGGTTATTTTGAAGAATTAAATTTATTTTAATATAAATAATATATGTGACAAAATTTATCTCATCAATCGACTGGTTTCTAGAAAAGAGAACTGCATACTAAAATTTCATGAATGACATGGATATTAGGCTCAAGATTGATAGGACTTAAAGTGATGGGTGATCTGGCATAAATAGGAATTGTGCATATTTTACTTAGAGTTTGGAATTTTACATCTATTGGTTTGACACCATCATCATTCAATTTTGATATGGTAAGAAAACATTTTAGTGCCTACAACTCCATATTGAAATATTTTATTCTATAATCAACCAAAAAAAGGGTTAGATATTAAAATACGTATTAGAAATGATAAAAAAAATGTGTTCATGTTTAAATACATAGTGTGTTTCAACTTAAAATTTTCTTCATCAGAAGGTATTTATTTTCCTAATATATGAATTCAAAAATTTCGAACACATAAAATTAAACATTTACTAGAAAGGGAAATTTTATGAAAGAATCTTACAAATCATAAAATAAACATGTGTGGGTTAAAATACGTAATAATTTTTGAAACATTAATTTTCTATACAAATAAAATAGTGACATAGAAAAGCCAAATCTAATAATTTCTATCCATCCCTACAAAACATAAATTTATATGAAAAACTTAATTTGTGAACATTTTCATAAAGGATATTAAAATATGATATAATTTCCTATCTAGATTTCTATTTGATACTTCTGTCTAATATCCTATCAAAACTACATGTGAAAACTATTGCCTATCTAATTTGAAGATTAAAATAATTATCTAATAACTTTAAAATGATGCATAATAAAATAGATATGGTATAAAGGAATGTTATCCATAGAATAAAATATCATAACCTAGACACATATATCTTATATGAGAATACTAATAAATATCAATAAAACATGCAAAGATTTTAATTCAAAAAATAAAGTGACACCTTTATAAATCCACAACTTTCAAATAAAGTGACTTATGGGAAGCCATAAGACTCAAACTATGTCTCACAAGAGTATTAGCTATGGGACACCAGGTCATGAAGTTCATAAATTTTTTTGTGAGATTAAAACACTTTAGTGTTCATACAATGAAGGGAAAACACATCACAATCACAAATTTTGAAAGAAAATTCACATAGAACATGAAATTGCATAGAAATCACAAACAAAAATGTGATCCAATTAAGATTTTATAGTTCTATAGTTCACTAGATCTATCTTGTAACAACTAAAAATTAACACTTTTTATCTTTTGAAATTAAAATACTATGAAAGTCTTTACATTTTCAATAATTTTAATAAAAAATTTCATGCATAAATAACAAACTCAAACTTTAACATGACCTAATTAATATTTTAGAAGGATTTAAAGTACACAAACATCAAGGTTCACCAAAATGTGATGTAGGAAAAATGCGATCTAAGGTCCAAATCATGTGTCTTCCTTTATCACAATGGAAATGATTCAAATTGATCTAAAAAACCTACTTGGCTACCAACCTCAATGGAAGAGCCAAAGTGGTGGATCAAGGTTTTATTCCTTTGATGTGGAGATGATATGATATTGATTAATTGGCTGTCAATAAATTTAGTTTGATAATTTAAAGATGCACCTAGGTTAACTATGAAAATGTAGCAAACTATTATGATTTCCAAAAAATAGAAAAATCAAAGCCAAAAATAGAGTTCAGAAAGAGTAAAGTGTAAAAACAAAGGAACTTGGCTTATAAATCCAAGTTTTAGATGGTTGAATAGGGGCACTAACACTATAGACCTAGAAGTGCAGATACTCAAAACTAGAATTGAGATCTCAGTTGGTCCCTATATATACTTTCTTCTCCTTTAGACTTAGTGTGAAAGTTTCATGTCTATCATTGATAAATTATAGTTTCCCTAATTTTTTGACTTCTAGGACTTGAATGCTTGATTAAGAAATTAGGTCTTCAATTCTTTCCCAAATTTTCTTTAGACCTATAACCTACACAAAAGGAAGAGAGGAAAGGGTTGTGAGATATAATAGCTTACCTAAGTCCAAGAATGTTTTGGTATTTCTACCTTCACAATGGATATGGTGTAAAAGAGAGCTTAACGTTGGTCAAGTAGAGGCTAGATAATAAAAAAGTGACTTATTGATAATTTATGCAACTTACCACTCATATTTACATTCCTTGATGGATCAAATTCATTGTACTTGTCACCTTCAAGGAGAAATAGATGCTTGATTTGAAGTATTGCAAGTGTTAGTACTCACAAAATAAATGAAACATAAAAAAACTCACAGAATAACTTGATGCATTGCTAACATGATGTTTGACTGAAATAATATTGTAATAATTGACTAATTTTTCTCTTGATTATAGGATGCTTAATTACTCAATTAATTCACTTGTCAAAATTTATAAGCTTTCAAATGATGAAAAAGACATATCTATTTGAAATTCGTTAATTTCTCATAAATTAACTATGGACAATTGAAAAATGGTTTTAGATTTCTTATTGTTAAAATGTCGACATTGATATATTTGAATTAGGGCCAAAATAGGCTAGATAGGGGCACTAGTGCCCTAGTCTAAACCTATTTTGGGGCCTTTAGTATCAATAAATGAATATTAAATCCTTATTCCCAATTCAACTTCTGATTTTTAAAAAAATATTATAAAATTGGAAAATTAAAAGTGCAAATGAGTCTAGGCACATAAAGGGGGGCTTACCTAATGTGAAATTGCCAAGGGTTACAGTTTACGATACTGCACATAGAAATGGATACTTGAGTTATAAATCAAATTCCTTAATTTTTTCCACATTGTAAATCATCTATCAACATATTACTCCCCATCTAAAATCCTATTCTATCCATCCAATTCTAATTTAAAAGAAAAATGTCAAAATGTCAAAATGTCAAAAAGGAACAAAGGAAAAAATAAGAAGTATGACTATCCTCCTTCCATCCATAGTCATTTCCACCCCTTCATCTCTAAGAATATCCTAATCCACTAATCATTTAATCTCACTCTATCTATTATCATCCAATCTCATCTTTCATTTTTAGAGAACAACCATTTTCTTGGATCTTGCATGTCTTATTAAGAAGGAATACCTTCATCCCTCCTCATTGCCACTCCCATCCTCTCACCCAATAAGGCATCTAGCCACTTGTTCCTATCTCTTTCAAATCTACTATGCATTATTCTCCTTTGAAATGACATTGTTTCATCTAACAACAATTCCATCTCAAAACATGATAAAATATAAACACTAAAATATCACATTTGCTCATCTCCATACAACAACACACATCTTGACACCTAATAGCGTAATCACTTATCCACTCATTAAAATAGTTCATCTTACCTTAATTAATCCACTTAATGAAAATAAAATTGATGTCTATAATTCATAGGCCTTTCTAAGAATACTAAATGTAACTCCCAATGAGCAATTAATATAAAATACAATATCCATACTAATAAGAGAGGATGATTTTGACTTGTAACTCCTTCATAATGCTCCATATCTCCAAGTAAGAATCTAAAGTCATCACCCAACTCTTATGGGACCCACCAAGAACATTCAAAATGCTTCACTACTCAATTCTCACATGCATGTTAATGGATTTGCTAAAAATAGGGTTGTAACCAACACCACCAACTCTACCTTCTCCATGAATGCAATAACAATTAAGGCTAAAATTTTTGAGAAATATAAATTAAGAAATTAGTTTTTTAATTACACTTGATGGATCAAAAGACACATTCTAAGAGACATGCAAAAAAATATAAGATTGCTAGGTAAATGGACTTTAATTGTAATAAAACATCAAAAATAGATTTCGCCTCCTTTGAAAATCTCCAACAACATAGCATATGTAGCACTTACACCTACTTAAACTCATAAAATATTTGACAGCAACAAAGACAGAAGCATGATAATTGTGATACCAAATTACAACCAAAACAAATTGTAGAGACTCAAGTATTTATTATCAAACGAGATTACATAGATATATAATCAGAGCAAATGAAAGAGCTTTTATATTGATAACGAAACCAATTGTTCATGTACACAAGTCTCTGCGTAAATTGTTAGATACAAACGTGAATATGAACAGTTTCCTTCAGCTTGTATGCATTGTTTATATTCTTCTATGGTTTACATTTGAATTCAACAAAAACTATCTACTTTTATCATTATAAAAGTATATTGTAACTAAGGGAAGAGAAAATTGCAGGGAATAATTACATTACTTCCTTAATAGTGACTATTTTAGCCACTAACGAACAACAGTTAAGCTGTTTATTTTGGGGTGAATACAACTCTAAAGAACAGTTGCAAGTGTGAAAAAGTTTATTTCTAAATCATCCCGTGTGATTATTTTCATATATTTATTTATCAAATAAAAAAAATCCAACTCTGCACAATTTCTATTTTCACTTTCTATCCCCCATTTTTCTCCTCCTCTGTATTTCTGTATGAAGAGAAAGATAGAGAAAAGGGATACACATACAGTCCGGACTGAACGTTGAGAGGGAAATAGAGGATAGCCCTATAAGCCTGACTCTAAATCAGTTAATATGGTGTAGATTCATTGCATTCGTTCACTTCAAATGCTTTCAAATGATGATGCATTTATATTTTTTTAAAATGACAAAATTTATTTATTTGCAGAATGAATGAAATGGTCATGGTGAGTTTTAAAGCCAAGATTTTTATAATTATTAGTGTGAATAGAATATTAAAATGCGGTCTTTGTGTACTTTTTACTTTTTAGTTTCTAGTTTTCTATGAGTGGAATCTTTTATATATAAAAATATATAAAGTATCAAAGTTGGATTTGAAATCTTAAAAAGTCTTTTACATATTTAATTACAAAAGGTAAGTAATTATCATTTGATTCTAGAAACATAAAAAATGTTCTAGCATACTGTTTTAATAGAAATGTCATTTGTAAACCATTAAAGTTGGAAATAATAAACTAATCTAAAAATAAAGTTATGTGAGTAATTTATCAAAGAATTAAAAAGTCAAAAGTAAATAGTTTGGTCTACATTTTATAATTATTATCATATTTAGAATTAGGTATAGGATCTTAAGTAAAACACTATCAATTTTTTTTTTTTATTTGTCAGTTTAAGCTAGACAAGAGGCAGTATGATTTGATGGTGAGAAGGGGTCCATATAACAATATTATATGGTGGCAATCAATTGTGAGAATATGTTAAAAATATGATAGACTAATCAATAGGCTCCCTTTTCATTTAGCACCAAGCCATAATGATAAGTAGTTAACCCATAGCAAGGATAACCTAAAGGTACTATAATTACTACACAAAGGTCATTTCTCCATTGTCCTGTGAGGGTTTAGACTTAATCCATCTCAAGTAAAAGCTTCTCAACTTACACATGAATATCTAAATATTATTTGACAATGCAAATATTTATTATCCCTAGATAAATATTTTTTTATAGAATTATGACTGAAAATTGTATTTTTATATTTCCATAACTGAAATAATCACTTTATGTAAGTAATATTAAAATAACTTGAACTAGTCACTAATCATGGTAGAATCCTCAATAAAATCCATATTCAATGTGAGTGAGTTAGGTCTAATGGGAATAGAAATGTATCTAAGACATTTTTTGTTCTTTCAAAGAAGAAAATAAGTATATGTTAAGTTGACCTTGGCTAGTGACAAACTATGTAAGAAGAGATTGTAACTCTTAAGTGGCTTAATTTGTCTCTCAAAGAGACACCTTACAAAAGTACACATGAAAAAAAGGACGAAAGTATAAGGTTCCATGAGATCTTCATGGAATATTAAAATGTCAATTTCAAAGTACAATTTAAAATAATCATTTTGACATCAATTAAGGTTTTCAAAAGTACAAATTTTTGGATTATCCAAAAAATTGTAATCAAACAAGGGCTTACACTTAAAACATATGTTTCAAATTTCTAACTCTAATATGTCTATCTCACTATTCATCCACTTAGTTTCATAGAAACTAACACATTCATCAACTTAATATTTTCTGAAAGAAAAATTTCAAACAATAAATTGTAATTTTTATACGCATAATAATTTATATCCTTTTGTTAGAACAAATAGATATATTGAGAGGAGGGATGAAAAAGTATATCCTTTAAATAAATTCAATTTCAACTTATCTTTCCTTGAAAACATGGCCAACCCGCTTGAGCGATGACACACTCTTCTCCTTCATCCTCCACGACTCTCCCTTCGAATGGTTTTGGTGCCTCCAAAACATTCTCTTTCGTGTTGCAATATTCTTGTCCTAAAACACAAGATGGTGCCCATGAAATGGCATGCCGTGACAAGGTATTTGTTAATTTGTTTATGCCATGTCAGGAAGAAATGAGTGTTTTAGGATCACATTTTTGTTGGAAATTTTTTTATAAACTAAATGCAAACACATAACTATTGTTTTGTTTCCCAATCAGATGGGAATAATGAAACTCAAACGTGGAAGCACAAGGGGACATGCAACATTCTTCTTTTCATTCAATAATTGGAAATGAAAATATAGAAAGGAAATACATAAAACTCAGAAAACTAAACTTAAGCTACAAATTACAAACTTGTTGGGAGTAAGCTCAACCAGACTTATAGACTTTAGGAGCTCCTCGGAGCTCATTGCCAAGAGATACACAAAGCTCAACTTGGAGAAATCACTGCTCAGACATAAACAAATACAATTGTTGTTGTTCAAGAGCTACTAGGAGCTCACACAAAAAAATATTCTTCACACACAGACTGCTACTGCAAACGTATTCTTTTGCCCTGACATAACTTGCTGCCTTCATTCCTTTTGTCTCTTCAATATTCCCTCTAAAATTCAAAATTACCTACTACCATAAATGCAAAATTCAAAATCAGCTACCTCATTTAATTTTGGAGCTATCAGGACCTCCAAGGATGATCCCCAAAAAAGAAACGCTCCTCACAAGTACGTGAGGGCTATAGGGAGTCTGACAGGTGAGCAGGAGGTTCAAGAGAATAATAAATTACAACACTCCCCCTTTGTCCTGAGCCAAAAAACTAAGATCAATCTTGATCCAAATCAACAACTCCCAACCTGCTCCTTAGGCGATCGAAACTATCCTTGCTCAAAGGCTTGGTGAATATATCTACTAGCTGCTACTCAGACCTACAAAATTCCATTTTAATTTCATAATTTTCAACTAATTCATGAATGAAATGATACCTGATTTCAATGTGCTTTCTTCTTCCATGAAACACAAGAATTTTTGTCAAGGCTATCGATGAAACATTGTCACAAATTATTGTAGTTCCATCTTCTTGTTCTTCTTTCAAATTTTCTAAGATTCTTTTTAGCCAAATAACTTGAAATGGTGCTACATTTGCTGCTATATACTTAACCTCTTCTATTGATATGGAAATAATAGGTTGCTTCTTAGAGGACCATGAGATGGATCCTAAAGCTAAATGAAACACATAGCCCGATGTACTCTTCCTATCATCCAAACTTCCTACCCAATCACTGTTTGTGTAACCAACTAGCCCAAACTCTTTTGTTTCTATGTACAACATGGCATATCCTTTGGTGCCATTCACATACCATGGGAGCCTCTTACTAGTGCAAAGTGGAAAAGCGATGTTGGATTTTGAACTTGTGGCAAAGGTCACACACATCCTGCTTCTTGAAAGGTGTCCCATTACCAGAGATAATGGATTGGGGGACACCGTATTGGAAAATGAGATAGTTTAGTATGAACTTGGATATCTTCTTCCGGTTATGTAGGTCATAGGATTTTCTTCGACCCACTTTTTGAAGTACTCTATGGTAGTGATGATGAATTTGTGGCCATTGGATGAGGTGAGTGTGATTTTTCCGATGAGATCGAGCCCCCACTACGAAAAGGGCCAAGGTGTAATAATAGGATGAATTTCTTGAGTTGGTGCATGAATAAGGTCTCCATGTTGCTGGTAGTGTAAACACTTTTTGAAAAAGTTGTGTGCCTCTCTTTCCATTGTTGGCTAGTAGTACCTGGTCCTTAGCAGCTTCTTAGCCAAGGTCATACCATCGAGTGCGAACCGCAAATTCCATTGTGAACCTTAGTCAAAGTAGTCAGGGCTTCCTCAGGATTTAAGCAATGCAATAGGGCTCTTTCAATCCTCCTAAGATAAAGGCTTTCTCCTAGGATGACAAAATGAGTGGAATTTTTGATGAAGGCTCTTATGAGGTTTGGGATTATGTCAACTGCGAGGACTCCTATTCTTAAGTAGGTATATATTTTGTGATACCAAGGATCACCAGGACAAACGAGTTCACACACATATTCTTACTCTGGTACCTCGAATGTGGGTATGAGAAGCTACTCTACCAAGAATTCATGTTTTGCGACATTGCGAGGGATATCTAGTAAGGATCCAATTGTTGCCATGGCATCGACTGCTTTGTTGTTATCCATTGGTATATGCTCAAAGGTGATATCAATTAATGATTCTTTGAGGCTCTCGACTAACTTCTTGTATGGTAGCAACTTATCATCCTTAGTTTGGTACTCGCCATTGACTTGGTTGATAATAAGCTGTGAATCCCCATAGACTTTTAATGTCATGATTCACCACTGTGTTGCAATCTTGAGACCTATGGTTAAAACCTCATACTCTGCAATGTTGTTAGTGTAGGGGAATGCCAATTTGTAGGATATAGGTATACAATCCCCCTATGGGGTGATGAAGAATACACCAGCTCCTAATCCATGTTGTGTGTATGAGCCGTCGAAGTAGATTTTCTAGTGATCGACTATGTTGAGATTAAAGATGGATTCGTCTAGAAATTCTGATATGAGTGGATTCTATTAATAAATTGGAGCCTCTCCTAGTTGGTCTACAATGACTTGTCCTTTGATTTCTTTTCACTCTACATATTCAATATCATATTCTAATAGTATCATGACCCACTTAGCCATCCTTTCTATGAGCATTGCCTTTGATAGTAGATACTTTAGGGGATCGATCTTGGCGATGAGTTTGATTTTGTGTGCCACTATGTAATCTCAAAATATTTGTGAAGAAAACACTACTACTAGACAAGCTTTTTCAATGAATGAGTAGTTTAACTCATGGCCGACCATTATCCTGCTGATATAATAGATATGTATAAAATCAGTTGTTTTCCTAGAATGGGTGGCATTAACACTGGTCGCGGAAGTAGATATTCTTTGATTTTACTAAATGCCTGATCACACTTATCATCCCACTTGTACATTACTCCCTTGTGGAGTAGACATGAGACTATTGGATCTATTTATTTTCTAGCTACACTATTAACCTGTGGATGGATTGGAGCCTGCCTTTTAGAACCCTCAGCTACTTTAATATTCTGGGTGCTTCCATATCGAGGATCGCCTTGACTTTGGCAGGATCTATCTCGATTCCTCTCATTGATACTATATATCCCAGGAGTTTTCTAGATTATACCCCAAAGACACACTTCTTTGGGTTGAGACAAACCTTATATTTTTCCAATCTGTCAAAAATAGAGCTCAAGGCTGCTATGTGGTCTTGTCTTTTTCTAGATTTTTCCAATATGTTGTCTATGTATTCTTCCACTATTTTATGGATCATATCATGGAAAATTTGTGTCATGGCTCTTTGGTATGTTGCACCTGCATTCTTTATCCCAAATGGCATCATGTTTCAACAGTAGGTGCCCCATGGACATGTAAATATTGTATTATGCTGGTCCTCCTTTGCGATCATTATCTGGTTGTATCCCGAGAAGCCATCCATCAGTGATAGCATCTCATGTCCGGTTGTCATGTCCACTATCATGTCAATGTTGGGTAGTGGAAATTCATCCTTAGGACACTCTTTGTTTAGGTGTCTAAAGTCGGTGCAGATACGGATGCCCCCATTTGGTTTTGAAACTGGCACAATATTTGACACCCATTTCAGATAATCAATTAGGTGTATAAAGCTGAAATCCTAGAGTTTATGTGATTCTACCTTGACTAGCAAGGCTATTTGAGGGTGCATCTTTCTTAATTTTTGTCTTACTGGATTTTATCAAGGGTAAACAACCAAGTGATGAACCATGAATTCCAGATTGAGACCCGACATGTCAACATAAGTCCATGAAAAGTTCACTTTTATTTCTCTTAGGAATGCCACTAATAGTTCTTGTTCTTTTGATAGAAGTGACTCAGGATAGAAAGTGATGTGTGGCATTGCTTATGTTCCCAGATTGACAAGATCGCATTGTTTTGCTAAGACTGTTGATTTCTCTTGATGAAGTGCAATAGGGGGAGATTGAATCCTCCATCCTTCGATTCCTCAGAGAGGTTTTCACCGTTGGATGCATCCTTTAATTTTACTATTCTAGATGGTTAGAGAAGGCCACAATGTGGTTTTAACTCAATGACCCTGAGATTATTCTCATCCTTTTGCTTTTGCGACTGAAGGACTCAATCATCTCCCCATAATAATCCTGTGTGTCTAGTGTGATGTTGAACCAAGATTTGTGATATTTGCATGGTACTATATCCCTTAGTCCAATGAACTCCAAGAGTGGCTCATCATTTTCGAATGTGTCTAGAATCGGTGGTCCTAGTTGGTTGTAGTCAATGAGTTGCGGGTAAAATAGGTTTATTTTGTGAGTTTGGTAGTCTAACTTAATGGGTGAGGCACTAATCATTATTAAAGAGGATTCTTCAAAAAGAATGGGTAAGCTAGTTATGGTATGCTCGTCATCACTACTACTATGGACATCAGTTATGTCGAAGGTGAAATTATCTAGGGGCAGACCTGTGGATACAAGTAGTTGAAAAGCGACTTTCGATAACTAAGGGGGAGACCTGAGTGCTCTACTAGGGGTACCTTTTCCACGTACGGTTATAATCGGAGGGGTACATCCAAGACAAATATTTCTTATTTGTCTCACCATAATGATGGGTTACGGTTTTCCATCGTTGTTCCTTCCAAGGCTTTCATTTTTGTTGTAGCCCATACCACGCATCATTCACAATCCTCTGCTAACTTCATCCAAGGGTAGGGTGGGTGTGGGCCTTTCATCTTAGTATAATTAGCTTGCAATGTCTCTTTCGTCCACATTTTTCTGACTGAGATCCCCCCAATGACAGAATCCAGAAGGGTCAGCTCTCAAAGTGTGGACAGGTGTTTCAACTGATTGAGGTTGGCCATGTGACCTAGGAGATTATGGTAACTCTCCTACAATGAAAGCATTTTTTCTCATTCTATAATCTCGACACCCATTGTCTTGGATCATGAGCTTGATGTCGAATATATTGGGGATGGAGAGTGTCTTTGTCACAGATTTGGAGGCAAGGTTAGATGGATCATGTATAAAGTGGAGGGACCTTCATCATTTTTTGGGACTTGGGGAATTTTGTAAGACTTGGATCACCATGTATTGTGACCTCCTCATTTTGGTATAAGAATTTAACACACTGGTGGAATGTTGAGGCAACCACCTTCACTCCATGGATCCATGAGAATTCTAAGAGGATGTTGTAGGGAAATTCAAGGTCAAGGACCTGACATGTGGTTTCCATGGTAGCTGGCCCTACTTGGATTGGGATCCTAATGGTGCCTTGAAATAGCACACACATCCATTTGAAACACCTTCCATTTGTGTTGGGTTGCAATTTTTATGACTGCCTACATGGTCTCCATCCATGCAACAGGGGCATACATCTCATTATAGTCTCTCCCAAGCTATTGTTTGTACCCCTTGACCACTAAACGTGCCTTATGCATTTTTATCCTTCCTTGGGCATTGCACTTGGTCTTGTAGACCCATTTCACCCCAATAAATTGCTTGTTGGGAGGAAAGTTAGTTAGCTTCCATGTGTTGTTCCTCTCTATTGCATCTATCTCCTCATCCCTGGCCTCACACCATTTCCCCTCTTTCACAACATCCTCAAAATAAATTGGATCACTATGAGAAAATAATGCAAAATTCATGTTCTCATCAAATTATTCATCATACCTTTCATATTAATATATCTCCCTTAGAATCTTGGTATTCTTTGGCATTACGAAGGCTAGAGTGGGGTCTAAACTTTCACTACTACTGTTGCTTTGCTGAATAGGCAAGTTTAGGAGCTCTTGGGAGCTCTCAGGAGCCAATCTTCTAGCTACCTCTGGCTGCTTGCTTTTCTGTCTGCTCACTTCAGGAGCTCTCAAGAGCTATCGAGAGCTCTCTATGGCCAAGTCTCTAGTTGACTATGCCTATCTTCTTGATTTTCTTGTAGCTTCAGGACTTGTTAGGAGCTATCGGGAGCTTTCTTTGACATAATTTTGTGATAGTCTATTTAACTGCCTATTTGCTCTAGGAGCTCTGAGGAGCTCTCAGGAGCCAATTGTTTCTGCTATTATAGGATATTAATGATCTTCATGTTCATCTTCTTCATCATCTTAAACCATCAGGATCTGTCGGGAGTTTCCAGGATCTGTCAAATCCCATGACTCATCCTCTAAGAACTCCACATCTCTATTAATGATGATTTTCTTGGTGACTGAGTTGTACAAACTACAGGCTTTGGAATATTCACTGTAGCCCATGAAAATGCACTTTTCACTCTTATCATCCAACTTCTTCCTCTTCTCTTTTGGCACAAGTGCATATGCAGTATACCCACACACTCTCAAGTGCTCAACTATCCACTTGCATTTCTTCCATGCCTCTTGTGGTATTTTGTCATGGAACACCTTTGTTAGACATCTATTTATCAAATAAACAACTATTGCTAAAACCTCTCCCCAATATTTAGTTGAGAGTCCCTTTGCTTTCATAATGATCCTTGCCATCTCCACGATGGTCCTATTCTTTCACTCAGCCAATCCATTTTTTTGCGGAGTATAACTGGCTATTAGCTCCTTCTTGATACCATTTTGCTTACAAAAATGCACAAAATTATTGAAGGTATACTCTCCTTTCTAGCCTAGGCCTTAAATAAAAAAAACTTATCATATGCTTCAAAATTATGCTGCAAGAAATAAACCCATGTCTTATGATTGAAATTATCAATGAAGGTCATAAAAAAATGTCTTCTACCAATAGATGTGATTTGCATAGGGCTTACCAAATTTGTATGCACTAGCTCCAATGGTGCTCTCACCCTTGTAGATTTTCCCAATTGAAAGGGTTGCCTATTTTTCTTTCCCAAAATGCAAGCTTCACATATAATACTAGGCTCTACTATTCTTGGCAAACCACCAACCATCTTATTTTTGGACAAAATACTTAAACCAACAAAACCTAAGTGTCCATACCTCAGATGCCATAGCTTGGAGGGGTCTTCAATAGAGCTCCTAAGGGCTATTGAATGTTCTGCTATATATTTTCTATGCATGAGAGGTGCATTAATGGACTGAGATGAGAAACATGTCTCAATCTTCAACAAAAAGATCCAGTTCTTTATCGTTTGAACTGCTGCAAACACCTTCATCCTCTCATTCTTTTCATAAATGATGCATTGACCATTCTCCATCAACACTTTGTATCCATTTTGGATCAGCTATCCAACACTCATAAGGTTATGCTTTAACCTAGGTACAAAAAATACATTCTGGACTTCCTTCTTCTCACCTTGCTTGGTGTGTATCATAATAGATCCTTTTCCCTTGACTGGAAGTACTCTATTGTTCCCCATTCTAATCTCAGATTTAATATTTTTATTAATGAAAGAAAAAAGAATTGCATTACCACTCATCTGGTTGCTACAACCATTGTCCAAATACCAGAATTTGGGGCTGCCTTCTTTACCAATGTTGCACATGATGAAGGTTGTGGATTGATTTCCTTCAACTGCATTTGAATCAACCACATTTACAATTTTTTTGCCTGATTACCATGCTTTTTCTAGCACTCATTGGCATAATACCCAAATTTATGACAGTAGTAGTACTCAATGTTTCTCTTGTCATTTCTCCCATTTGAAATGCTGTTCTTCATGTCTCTTCAAGAGTTGTTCTAAGAAATTCTTGCTCCTTCTTGGATACTTTCTCATCTCAATATTTTTCCTCCAACATTTCCTTGTCCAGATCTACCATGACCTCTTTGGGAGTTGTTTCTACATATCTCACTGCCTCTTGCATTTGAATGAGTTATAAAATATTTCTCTTAGGAAGAAGTAGGAGGCCTATTTAGCCACTCGTCATGGGTTTGGAGAGAACCCATCAAATCATCTACTATCAAAGTAGAGAGGTCATTTTCCTCTTGAATGGTAATGATGAGTACATCATACCTAATGGGTAGATACCTGGAGATTTTCTCCACAATATTTTTCTCCTCCATCATTTCTCCATTCATTCTTAGCTGATTTATTAAATTGGAGAACCTTGTGTGAAACTTTGAGATGGTCTCACTTTCTTTCATCTCAATAATCTTGAATTCTCTTCGAAGTAACTGGAGCTTCACCAATCTAATTTTTTTATTCCCTTTATAACCAGTTTGGAGGAATTACCAAGCTTCCTTTGCATACTCAGCTGCTGCTATCTTGGGAAAATAGCCTCTATCAAGGATTCTTCAATCAAACTCAATGCCTTAGCATCCTTCTTTCTCTGCTCCTTCAAATGGGTCTTCTAGTTTTTTGTGAGAGCTACAAATGTAGCTAGGTTAGTAATATCCACAAACCCATTTATCAAAAAATCCCATAAATCATTGGCGACCATAATGGTCTTCATCTTCTTTGCCCAAATATCATAGTTTTTTCAATTAAAGTACAATGGCTGATACCAAATCTTGCCTTCATCTCCAACCATGTCTCTTATAGGAAAAACTCAATACCCACAATTTTTTTTCCCTAACTCACAATGAAAATGGGGCCTATGGCTTTGATACCATGTCGGAAAAAAATTTATAAACTAAATGCAAACACAAAACTGTTGTTATGTTTCCCATTTAGTTGGGAATACAAAAAATCAAATGCTGAAGCACAAGGAGACATGCAACATTCTTATTTTCATTCAATAACTAGAAATGACAATACATAAAGGAAATACATAAAACTCAAAAAACTAAACTTAAGCTACAAATTACAAATTTGTTATGAGCATTGCTCAACCAGACTTAACTACTTCAAGAGCTCTTGGGATCTCACTATCAAGAGCTAGGCAAAGCTCGACCTGGAGCAATCACTGCTCGGATATAAATAAATACAACTATTGTTGTTCAGGAGCTATTGGGAGCTCACACAAAAAAATCTTCTTCACACATAAACTGTTGCTGCAAACTTCTTCTTCTTCCCTAACATAACTTGGTGCCTTCATTACTTTTGTTTCTTAAACATTCCCTCTAAAATTCGAAATTACCTACAACCATTAATGCAAAATTCAAAATAAGCTACCTTATTTAATTTTTGAGTTGTTAGGAGCTGCAGGGATGATCCCCAAAATAGAAAGGCTCGTGACTAGAAGGTGAGGGCTGCAATGATTTTGACGGATGAGCAAGATGCTTAGGAGAATAATGAATTCCAACAATTTTCCTAGCAAAATGGATAAGACTAAAACCATGCAAAAGGATGGGTAACCAAATGCACAGGGCTTTCACACCTTTATCATGTCTGGCGAATACATGGAAACCAAAAAAACATCAACATATTCAACTTCTCATTAAAATTCTCGTCATCATGCCTCCAAATATTCCCCTCTCTCCCTTCATCAATTAGGTTCAGTTCCAAAAAATTAGCCTAGATACGATTTCCTACAATAGAGAAGTTTACCTACAGGAATACACCTTAATTTGTAGATTTATGTATGTTTGACTGAAACAATGTGATCTCCATTCCTAGATAAGTAAAAACTAGGAAGAATATATGGAGGTAGAAATCAACATCTACTCATGTGCTAAATGGTTTTACACATTGGAATTCAAATCTTTGGAAGATAAGGCATTGATTCTCAACATTGGTGCTTGGTTTTTTCAAGGTGATTTTTTATGCATCAAGCCATGGTTTTCCTCCTTCAACCCCCATAGAGAGACTTTTTCTCCAGTATTCCTTTGGGTCAGACTACCTTACTTTATTTTGTAGTTTTGGGGGATTGAGTGTTTGGTGGAAATCGCTAATGTACTTGGCAAATATCACAATATATCAAAAGAAACCATCAATTATGAAAATTTTACTTTTGCAGATTTATTTTTTGAATTTGATTTGTCCAAAGGCCTTCTATCCAAAATATATCTAAAGGTGTGGAATAGATGGTAGCGTCAACTGGTTAAATATGGAAAGATTAATTTTAGATGTATGTACTTTTATTCAATTACACATGGAACCTTCCAATGTAACAAGAAGAAAAATTTGGAACAGAGAACATTTTACCCCAATCAACACTCTTGGTGGGAGGGGGTTGATTCTAGGCACAACACTTGCTGAAGATTTTGCAAATGGGTTTGCAAGTTAAGTGGTCTTAACCTTGGGGTAAAAATCCATGGTTAAGGGTGCTTGAGCTAGAGTAGTACTAGGATGGGTGACCTCCTGGGAAGGCTTAGTGATTCACCTCTATGAGAATCACCTAGATGTAATGAGTTCTAAGTGGACCATTCACTATAATGAGAGATGGATTCTTGTGAACCACTACTCATGAAACATGGGTCAATGAGTTTCACTTGTAAAACTACACAGTTGAATCTAGATAGCAATATCACAATTTAATACACTGTGAAAAATACATCCTACTTATTAATTGATGAGTTAAAGAGGCTCTATAATGAATGTTTAAGAAGGCACAACACTTGCTGAAGGTTTTGCAAATGGGGTTCCAAGCTAAGTGGGCTAACCTTGGGGTAAAACTCTATGGCTAAGCATGCTTGACCTGGAGTAGTACTAGGATGGGTGACCTCCTGAGAAGTCCCATTGCTTCACCTCTATGAGCATCACCTAGATGCAATGAGGGCTAAGTGGGCCATTCATTATCATGAGATATGGGTTCTTCTGAATGACTACTCATGAAACATGGGTCAATGAGTTTGACTTGTAAAACTACACCGTTGAGTCCTAATAGCAATATCACAATCTAGCCATTATGTTATTGTATCCAAAGAGAAGGAAGTATCGAATCCTTTACATGTTGCATAATTTTGGCTCTTAAGATGCCACTTTTTTTTTGACATCAGGAAAATCTTTTTTGCACGAGAAAATGAAGATAGTTACGCTCAAAATTTTAAGATGCGGCAAGAACAAAAGTTGAAGTGCTCTGAGTCTAGTTTCTAAGATACTATTTTTTTTTGAAACTAATGAAGATTAAGGGTCTCAAAAAAGGGGGCCCAAAACAGGTCCTGTTTTTATCAAAAAAAATAGCTTAGCGCTTGAGGGCTCCCCCCTTTTTGGTTAACTTTTTTTTAGAATTTCAAAAATCCCAACAGTGAGAAATTAGCTAACACCATGTAGTTTATCCTCATTCTTTCTGATAATTATTTTAATGAATATATAATATTTTATCAATTTTCAAAGTGGACACATCCTGAAAAGATGAAATTTGAGCGTGCGCCCCCCCAATTTTTTTGCAAACTAATCGAAAATTAATTTTTTTTCCATCATGTGTAGAATGGAGTCTAGTTTCAAAAAACATAATTTTTTTCACATTATGATGAATGTGTAAAAATATATCCTAAACCTAGCACATGTTGGTTTTTGACCAAAAACGAAGACATTTACAATAGAAGCCATTGATCAAAACCTTAACTAAATCAAAATGATTTTTTTTATATATATTTAGATAACTTAGATAGAGGTTAATGCTATCACGATTTTTTTTTATCAAATTGCATTGAAAGACGTACAGATGAGATGGGGAGCATGGTCAAAAATATGAGAAAATTTAGAAAATCCTGTTAATTAACACGTCTAAAGTAGGCCTTTTGGCGAGTGCCAAATTTGGTGCTCGCCAAATGACTCATCACCTTTGGCGTGTGCAAAATGTGGTGCGCGCCAAATGTGATGATTCATTTGGCATGCGCCAAATGTGATGAGTCATTTGGCATGCACCAAATGTGATAAGTCATTTGGCGAGCGCCAAATGGCCTACTTTGCACATAACTAGATTTTTTCTTTCTTTGTCAGGGAAACTATATACATGAAATAAACATTCAAGTATAAGTTGAAATTTACATATGGAAATTTACTTTCTTATAATTTAAGTTATATTTCATGTATATATAGGCAAGATGTTTGAGAGTGGTTTCAGATATTTAAGAGTTATAATGCAAATTCTAGTTTTTGGAAGATCTTAAAAAATTTAGACTTAGTCAAATTTTAGTAATCAACGTGTCAAATTTTAGTAATCAAGAGGTCAAATTTTAGTACTTAGGAGGTCAAATTTCATCTTTCTCTCTCTATCTCACTCATTTTCATCTCTTATACTCTAGACCTCTCTCTCTATCACTATCTCCATCCCTTTAACTAACAATATATTCCTTGATCTCAAGAACTATGTCTCTACATGTCCATCTCTCTCTCCTTCCCTATCCAATATCTATCTCCCTCCCTCCTTCCCTCTCTAAATTTTTCTCTCTCATTCCTCTCCTTTAATATCTATATATCTCTCTCTGCTCTCTATACCTACCTATCCCTCCCTCCCCCCCCTCTCCTCTCTTTCTCTCTCTCTTTGCTTCCCTCGCTCTCTCCTCCCCTCTCTACTCTCTATATTGTCATTCTCTCTCTCCTTCCCTCTCTATTTTTCTCTATCTCACTTATCTCTCCTTCCCTCCCTCCCTCTCCAATTTTCTCTATCTCCCTCTCTCTCCTTCCCTTTCTACTTCTCTTTATCTCACCTCTCTTTCTTCCCCTCTCTCTCCCCCTCTCTCTTCCTTTCACCCACCTTTTCTCTTTATTTCTCTCTATCTAACCTATCCCTCTATACATCTCTCTCTCTCCCCCCTCCTTCCATCTCAATCTCTCCACCTTCCTCCTTATCTCTCTAATTTTAAGCTCCATCACACATCTCTATCACCTATCTCACTTCTCTCTTCCCCTTCCCTCTCTACTCTCTTTCTCTCTATCTCACCCCTCTCTCCCTAACTATTCCTCCCTCCTCTCTCTTATCTCTCTCACCTTTCTCTCTCCATCCCTACCTCTTCCTTCCTCTCTCCTTCCCTCTATTTTTCTCTTTATCTCCTCATCCCTCTATCTACCTAAACCTCTCTCTATTTTTGTCTCACCTCTCTCTCCATCCCTACCTCTCCCTATATCTCTTCTTTCATATCCACTTCTCTCTACCTATTTGTCCCTCTATACCTATTTATCTCTCCCTCCTTGACTCCTCTCTCTCAATATCTCCACCTTCTTTCCCTCTCTAATTCTCTATCTATCACCTCTCTATATCTCTCTCCTCCCTCTCTACTCTCTCTATATCTCCCTCCCTACCCCTCTTTCTATCTCTCCTCTCTCCCTTCCCCTCTTTCTATATCTCTTTTCCCTCTCTCTACCTATATCTCTCTCCTTCTATCTATCTCAACTATCCATCTTTACCTATCTCTCCATCCTCTCTCTCTTCCATCAAAATTCACTCTACATTTCTCTGTCTAGCCTACCCCTATATACCTCATTTTCTCTTCCTCTCTCTTTCCCTCTCTCAATCTATCTATCTTTCTCATTACACCTCTACTTCTTTCTATCACCTCTCTCTCCCCCCCTTCCCTCTTTACTTTCTTTCTCTCTATCTCACCCCTCTCTCCTTAAATATCCCTCCCTCCCTCCTCTCTCTATATCTCACCTATCTCTCCCTCCCTACCTCTTCTTCCCTCTCTCCTCCATTCTCTACTTCCCTTTATCTCCCCTCCCTCTCCTTACCTACCTCTCTCTCTCTCTATTTAACTCTCTCACCTCTCTCTAAATACTTATCTCTCCCTCAGTCCCTACCTCTCCTTCTGTCTCTCCTTCCCTCTCCACTTCTCTATATCTCCCTTTACTCTCTACCTACCTCTCTCTCTCCATCCCTACCTCTCCCTCCAACTCTCCTTACCTCTCTATTTCTCTCTACCAGCCTATCCCTCTATACCTCATTCTCTCTCTCTCCCTCTCTCCATCCTTCCCTCTCTCAATCTATATCCACCTTCCTTCTTCTCTCTCTAACTTCTCCCTCCCTTCCCCTCTCTCCTTACCTCTCTACTCTATCTCTATCTCAACTCTCTCTACCTGCATATATATCATTCCCTCATCTCTCTCTCTCTCTCTCTCTCTCCTACCCTCTCTCCCTCTCTCCCTCTCTCTATCTCTCTCCTCTGCCCATCAACCCATGCGATCTCCTATATACCATGAAGCCCTCTACCCTCTATCTCTCTCCCTCCCTCTCTCTGTATATCTCACATCTCTCCTCCTGCTCCTATCTCAAGTCTCTCTCTCTCTCTCGCTCCTCCACTAACTCGCTCCTCATCATCGCTCCTCACCCATTCCTCCTCCTCCTATCTCTCCATTCTGCCATGGCTCTCTGCCCTCTGTCTCTCTCTGTAAGCTCCTCTCTCCTCAAGACTCTCCTCCTGTCCTCTCCTCTCTTGGGTCTGTCTATCTCTCTCACTCACTCCATGTCTCTCCCTCTACCTAAGCCTAGGCCATGGAAGCCTCTGCCTTTAAGCCTCTGGATTTATCTCTCTCACTCCCTCACTCCCACCCTCCCTATCTCTCTCTCAATTCTCTCCCTCCTACCCCCTCTCCCTCTCTCAGGTCTCTCACTCACTCACTCACTCACTCATTCCTATCTCTCTCCCCTCTACCTTTAACCCGCTACCCTCTACCCTTAACCATATACCCTCTATCTCTCTCTAACTCCCTCCCTCTCTCTCTCACTAAATCCCTCTATCTCTCCCCTGTATACCCTTAACCCTAAACCCTAAACCCTTAACCATTAAACCA
This sequence comes from Sequoiadendron giganteum, assembly GCA_007115665.2. Taxonomy (NCBI): domain Eukaryota; kingdom Viridiplantae; phylum Streptophyta; class Pinopsida; order Cupressales; family Cupressaceae; genus Sequoiadendron; species Sequoiadendron giganteum. The sequence continues at coordinate 606,674,433 of CM021109.1, read as the reverse complement.
TAAAAGCGCAAACCCTCTACTCTCTCTCTCTCAAGTCTCTCCCTCCTACCCCATCTCCCTCTCTCAAGTCTCTCTTTCTCAGTCACTCCCTCTATCTCTCCCCCCTCTACCCTTAACCCTAAAACCCTAAACTCTAAACCCTTTAACCTCTCTCTCTCTCAACCATCTCCCTCCTACACCCTTTCCCTCTCTCAAGTATCTCTCTCTCACTCACTCACTCCTATGTCTCTTCCATCTACCCTTAGAGGATTTGAAGGGTTAAGGGTAGAGGGGAGACAGTTAGAGAGAGATGATAGAGATACGTAGAGGTGTAATGAGGAAGGTAGATAGATTGAGAGAGGGAAAGAGAGAGGGAGAGAAAAAGAGGTATATAGGGGTAGGCTAGATAGAGAGATGTAGAGTAAATTTTGGTGGAAGAGAGAGAGGAGGGAGGGATAGGTAAAGATGGATAGTTGAGATAGATAGAAGGAGAGAGATATAAGTAGAGAGAAGGTAAAGAGAGATAGAAAGAGGGGGAGGGAGAGAGGAGAGATAGAAAGAGGGGAGGGAGGGAGAGATAGAGAGAGTAGAGAGGGAGGAGAGAGATAGAGAGAGGTGATAGAGAGATAATTAGAGAGGGAAAGAAGGTGGAGATATTGAAGAGAGGAGGCAAGGAGGGAGAGAGAAATACGTATCTAGAGGAAAAACTTGGTAGAGAGAAGTAGATATGAAAGGAGAGAGGTAGGGAGAGGTAGGGATGGAGAGAGAGGCGAGACAAAAATAGAGAGAGATCTAGGTGGAGAGATGTGTGATGGAGCTGAAAAGTAGAGAGATAAGGAGGAACATGGAGAGAGAAAGATGTATAGAGAGATAGGTTAGATAGCGAGAAGTAGAGATAAAAAGTGGGTGAAAGGAAGAGAGAGGGAGAGAGAGTGGGAGAAAGAGAGGTGAGAGAGAGAGAAGTATAAAGGGAAGGAGAGAGAGGGGAATATAGAGAAAATTAGAGAGGGAGGGAGGGAAGGAGAGAGAAGTGAGATAGAGAGAACTAGAGAGGGAATCTTAGGTCTCTCACTCACTCACTCACTCACTCACTTCCTCTCTCTTTTCCTCTCCCTCTATCTCTCTCCACTATACCCTTAACCTAAACCATTAACCCTTAACCCTTAAACCCTAAACCCTTAAAAACCCTACCCTCTACCATCTATCTCTCTCCAACTCCCTTCCCCTCTCTCTCTCTCTCAAGTCTCTCCCCCCTATCCCATCTCCCTCTCTCAAGTCTCTCTGCCTCTCTCTCAAGGCTCTATCTCAAGTCTCTCCCTCCTACCCCCTCTCCCTCTCTCAAGTCTCTAATGTCTCTCCTTCCCACCCTATCTCCCTCTTTCTCTCTCTCAAGTATCTTCGTCCTACCCCATATTCCTCTCTCTCTTTTTCAAGTCTCCCCCTCCTATATCCTCTCCCTCTCACAATGACTCCCTCCCTCTCTCACTCTCTCCCTCTCACTATGCCTCTCTCTCAAGCATGTCCCTCCCACCACCTCTCCTTCTCTCTCTCAAGTAGAGGGTTTACAGATTAAGGGCTAAGGGTTGAGGGATTAAGAGTGTATGGGGGTTGAGGGATTAGGGTATAAGGGTTAAGGGTTGAAGGTTGAGGGATTAAGAGGGTATAGGGGTTGAGGGATTAGGGTTTAAGGGTTGAGGGATTAAGAGGGTATGGGGATTGATGGATTAGGGTTTAAGGGTTAAGGGTTGAGGGTTGATGGATTAAGAGGGTATAGGGGTTGAGGGATTAGGGTTTAAGGATTGAGGGTTGAGGGTTGAGGGATTAGGGTTTAAGGATTGAGGATTGAGGGTTGAGGGATTAAGAGGGTATAGGGGTTGAGGGTTGAGGGTTGAGGGATTAAGAGGGTATAGGGGTTGAGGGATTAGGGGTTAAGGGTTGAGGGTTGAGGTATTAAGAGGGTATAGGGGTTGAGGGATTATGGTTTAAGGGTTAACAGTTGAGGGATTAAGAGGGTATGGGGGTTGAGGGATTAGGGTTTAAGGGTTAAGGGTTGAGGGTTGAGTGATTGAGAGGGTATAGGGGTTGAGGGATTAGGGTTTAAGGGTTGAGGGTTGAGGTATTAAGAAGGCAAGGGGGTTGAGGGATTAGGGTTTAAGGGTTGAGGGTTGAGGGTTGAGGGTTAAGGGTTGAGGGATTAAGATTGTAGAGGGGTTAAGGGATAAGGTTTTAAGGGTTGAGGGACTAAGAGGGTATGGGGGTTGATGGATTAGGGTTTAAGGGTTGAGGGTTGAGGCATTAGGAGGGTATAGGGGTTGAGGGATTAGGGTTTAAGTGTTAAGGGTTGAGGGTTGAGGGATTAAGAGGGTATGGGGGTTGATGGATTATGGTTTAAGGGTTGAGGGTTGAGGGTTGAGGGTTGAGGGATTAAGAGGGTATAGGGGTTGAGGAATTAGGCCTCACTTATCTCATAATCGCTCTTTGTCAGGCCTCACTTACCTCCCACCCTACTTTCTTAGGTCTCTCCTTCCCACCCCCTCTCTCCCACTTTGACTCCCTCTCCTTCTCTCAGGTGTCTCCCTCCCAGCCTCTCTCTCTTAGGTTTGTCCCTCCCACACCATCTCCCTCCCCCTCTCTCTCTCTCTCTCTCCCACTCCCTCTCTCTCACTCCCTTTATCTCTCTCCTTTGTGTTCTCCTCTCTCTAAAGTCTCTCCCTCTCTCTCCAGACTCTCCCTCTATCCCCTCCCTCTCTCCTCTCTCGGTCTCTCTCTCTCTCTCACTCCTCCTCTATCTCTCTCCCCTCTACCCTTAACCCTTAAACTCTAAACCCTTAAACCCTCTACCCTTTATCTCTCTCTCCCTCCCTCCATCCCTCCCTCCCTATCTCTCAAGTCTCTCCCTCCTACCCCCTCTCCCTCTCTCAGGTCTCTCACTCACACACTCACTCACTCCCTATATCTCACACTCCTATTATCTCTCCCATCCCTCCATATATCACTCCCTCTCTCTCCTGCTCTCTTAGGTATCTCTTTCCAACCCTGTATCTCCCACTTTTTCTCCCTCTCATTCTCTCTCGGGTGTCTCCCTTCCAACCTCTCCCCCTCTCCCTCTCTCTTAGGTTTCTCCCTCCCACCCGCTCTCCCTCCCTCTCTCTCTCTCTCACTCCCTCTATCTCTCTCCCAAATTTTCTCTCTCCCTCTCTCTAATGCCTCTCCTTCCCACCCTATCTCCCTCTTTCTCTCTCTCAAGTATCTTTGTCCCACCCCATCTTCCTCTCTCTCTTTGTCAAGTCTCCCCCTCCTATACCCTCTCCCTCCCTCTCTCCCTCCCTCTATCTCTCTCCCAAATTTTCTCTCTCCCTCTCTCTAATGCCTCTCCTTCCCACCCTATCTCCCTCTTTCTCTCTCTCAAGTATCTTTGTCCCACCCCATCTTCCTCTCTCTCTTTGTCAAGTCTCCCCCTCCTATACCCTCTCCCTCCCTCTCTCACTCTCTCTCCCTCTCCCTCTCCCTGTACCTCTCTCTCAAGCGTGTCCCTCCCACCACCTCTCTCTCTCTCTCTCAAGTAGAGGGTTTAGGGATTAAGGGTTAAGGCTTGAGGGTTGAGGGATTAAAAGGGTATAGGGGTTGAGGGATTAGGGTTTAAGGGTCTAGGGTTAAGGGTTGAGGGATTAAGGTTTAAGGTTTGAGGGTGCACCTATGTGTATGTCATTATTTTTAGCTTAATTTCTTAAAAAAAAGTAAAATAATAGTTCAACTTTCTAAAAAATAGACAAAATAATAGTTAATTTCCACTTTTCCTAAAAATTCATCAATAGTATTTATAATATAATATAATATAACAATAATATAATAATAATATAATATAATATAGTATAATATAATTAAAATATAATATAATATAATATACATAATATAATAATAATAAATATATAATAAAATTAATATAATATAACATAATAACATTAGTATAATAATAGAACAATAATTTAATAATTTAATACTACAATTAATCATATTTTATTAATAATGCAATATTAAGGATAAATATAATTTACTAAGTATAATATTTCAAAAATCATATAATAAGAATAATATTATTATAATAATAAGAATAATAGAATATTATAATAGTAGAATAATATAATAATTTAAATATTAATAATATATTATTAATATTAATAGTAATGTATTAATACAAATATAGCACTATAATAGTAAATATATAACAAAAAAATCATAATATAAATATATTATTATATTATGAAAATATATAACAATAATAATATAATACTAATAATATATAATACCTAATCCAATCATTTATTAATATAATAATAATGTAACATAATGCAAACTTGATATATTAAGAAAATAATAATAATATAATAGTAAATGTATAAAAATAATACAAAAATATATCATAAAAACTAAATTAATAGTAATAATATAATATTTTAAAAATAGCAATAAATATATTAATAATAATATATCAACAAAATCATTTCTTAAATGACCAACCAATTTGATCTTATGTATTGCACAAATGCATGCAAAAAAATTTAAAACATTTTCCCCCTAATTAACTTTCCATACCTCTTCGGCATACCCATTGCACACTAAGGTACGATTGCTAGTTTAACTATAGTCGTGCTTTTGATTTTTCTATTTTATATCCTTTCCCGCCTTTATTTCACTTTATCCGCTCCTTATATTTTATTTCCATGTGGCCCTTATTGTGTTTACCACTATACCGTGGTCGTTATCTTTCTACCCGGTGGTATGGCAGTCTTAACCGTCAAGGTCTTCTTCGGAGTGTTACCACTCTACCACGGTCATCTCTCAAGATAGCTGTGATATCATGGTAACCGCTTCACCATTAACTTACCACCTTTGTCTCCGTCATTCAAGTCTCCATCATCGGTTGCATCTATGCCTACTGCGCTACTGCAAAATCCTCAGTGACCATCCCCGGTTGCGCGGTGACTGTCCGTCGACCACTGCACATTCACTCCCTGACTGTTACTGCAGTCATCGTGATCACTATTTTAATGACCATGGTACCACAGTGGCTCTTCTAATCGCTACCTCCACTATCACTTACCGCCCACCGCGATACCGCGGTCAATGTTTTGACTGCGCGCAGTGTGGCGGTAAGCACTTTATGCCTTCTCTTGAACCACTCCACCATACTGTGAGCCCCCTGATGGGAGGCTGTGGTAAAGTGATAAGACATAAAAAGTAAATATTAAAGCAGTAGAGTAAGGCATTTTAGCTTTATAAAAAGTGGTGATTTTTTTTTTTTTGAAAGGTAATGAAATATAATGGAATTAAATGGGGGGAATATGTGAGGGTGGATAATGAATTTTATGGGAAAGATAGTGAAAATATAAGGCATGAAAATATAAAATACCTTAGGGTTTTGATGGAAATTTATGGAAAATAATAGGAAAACCCTAGGAATTTTTATGGAAATTTTGGGTTCTAACAATGGCTCTTGTTGGGGATGAGTGATTTTGCAAACCACTGCAAGAATCTAGAGTATCTTTAGTAGAGAAAACCAAGCAAATCAATGAAAAAGGAAGGTGATGATAGATGGAGGGAATGAGTAGATGAATAATATAAAAATGGAGCAAATGGAGAAGTGGAAAACCCTAAACTACTGTGCATGGAAGATAATTTTTTGAAGAGGCATTACTAAGAATTATCCATGCAATGGAAATCCTTAATCCTCTATACCTGCTTTGGTTTAAAATATTAAACCATTAGGGATGGCCCTAGGCCACTTCAAAAAGAAAAACCTGCACTTTCCTCTATCATAAACTTTGTTTTGAATAGAGCTCATTAGATTTCTTTTGAAACTATCCATTCCACCTACCTTGCAATATGCACTATCATTGAAAACCTTCAAGAAATCATTGTATTCAATCTGATTCATATTCATCTCATCAGTCTGCATTTCATTATTCTTACTATCATATGAAAAATCTTTGTTATCTTCAGCATACAAAGTGTACCCAAATTCAACAAAACATTCATAGGCACGCTCATTGTCATATGTTGAATGTGCCTACAACTGCACTAGGACCTGAAAATTTGAATACTCCTTATGGCAACCTAAAAAATTGAGGGATTAAGAGGGTATAGGGGTCGAGGGATTAGGGTTTAGGGGTTGAGGTTTGAGGGATTAAGAGGGTATGGGGTTGAGGGATTAGGGTTTAAGGGTTTAGGGTATGGGGGTTGAAGGATTAAGAGGGTATAGGGGTTGAGGGATTAGGGTTGAAGGGTTGAGGGATTAAGAGGGTATGGGGGTCGAGGGATAAGGGTTGAAGGGTTGAGGTTTGAGGGATTAAGAGGGTATGGTGTTGAGGGATTAGGGTTTAAGGGTTGAGGGTATGGGGGTTGAGGGATTAAGAGGGTATAAGGGTTGAGGGATTAGGGTTGAAGAGTTGAGGGATTAAGAGGGTATGGGGGTTGAAGGATTAGGGTTGAAGGGTTGAGGGATGAGGGATTAAGAGGGCATGGGGGTTGAGGGATTATGGTTTAAGGGTTGAGGGTTGAGGGATTAAGAGGGTATGGGGGTTGAGGGATTAGTGTTTAAGGGTTGAGGGTTGAGGGTTGAGATATTAAGAGGGTATGGGGATTGATGGATTAGGGTTTAAGGGTGTACCTATTTGTCCATCTATACCTATTTCTCTCTACCTCCTTGCCTTCTCTCTCTCAATATCTCTACCTTCTTTCCCTCTCTACCCTTCTCTCTCTCTACCCTTAACCCTAAAGCCTAAACACTTAAAACCCTCTACCCTCTACTCTCTATCTCTCTCCCACTCCCTCTCCCTCTCTCTCTCTCTCTCTCAATTCTCTCCCTATTACCCCATCTCCCTCTCTCAAGTCTCTCTCATTCACTCACTCACTCACTCCTTCTATGTCTCTCCCCTCTACCCTTATCCCTCTACCCTTAACCCTTAAACCCTTAAACCCTCTACCCTCAAACCTTAACCATCTACCCTTAACCCTCTACCCTCTATCTCTCTCCCACTACCTCCATCTCTCTCTCTCTCAAGAATCTCTCTACTATCCCCTCTCCCTCTCTCAGGTCTCTCTCTCATAGTCACTCAGTCACTCCCTCTATCTCTCTCCCCTCTCCCCTAAACCCTAAAAGCTTAACCCTTAAACCCCAAACTCTTAAACCCTCTACCCTCTACCATTAACCATCTAACCTCTATCTCTCCCCTACTTCATCCCTCTCTCTCTCAAGACTCTCCCTCCATATCTACCTCCCTCCATCCCACCTTGTCTTCCCTATTCCCTCAACCCTATACCCTCAACCCTTAAAACCTTGAACATTCAACCCTATACCCTAAACCCTAAACCCTCAACTCTTACATCCTAAACCTCTAAACCCTCTACCCTCAACCCAATACCCTCAACCCTAATCCCTCAACCCATAAACCCTTAAAACCAATTAAACTCTCTACCCTAATCCCTCAAACCTTAACCCTTAACCCTTAAACCATCATCCCTCAACCCTCTACCTTCAATCATAAACCCTTAACCCTAAAACCTCAACCCCTATACCTTGTACCCTATATGTTAGACCTTGAACCCTAATCCATCAACCCTATACCCTCAACCATCTACCCTCATCCTTAAACTCTTGACCCTCAACCCTTAAACCCTGAACCATTAAACCCTTAACCCTCAATCCTCAACTCTCAACCCTTAATCCCTTAATCCTCAACCCTTAAACCCTAAGCCCTAAACCATTATACCCTCTACCTTATACATTAGAACCTCAACATTAATCACTCAACCATATACCCTTAAACCTATACCCTAAACCCTCTACCCTCAACCCTAAACCCTTGAACCTATACCGTAAACCCTCTACCCCCAACCCTCTACCCACTACCCTATACCCTCAACCCACTACCCTAAACCATAAATCCTATACCCTCAATTCTCAACCCTCTATCCTATACATTAGATTCTCAATCCTCATATATCTCTATCCCTCTCTCCTCTCCTCTCCTTCTCTCTATCTCTCTCCCATCTTCGTTAAACCCTATATCCTCAAACCAATACCCTAAACCATCAACCCTATACCTTCAATTCTCAACCATCTACTCTATAAATTGGATCCTCAACCCTCATTTAGCTTTGTCCCTCCCTCCTCTTCTCTCCTTATCTCTATCTCACTTCTCCCTCCATCGTTCCATCCATACATCCCACCTTCTCTTCCCTAATACCTCAAACCTATACCCTCAATCCTTAAAACCTTAAACACTCAACCCTATACCCTAAACCCTCAACTCTCAACCCTTAAATCCTAAACCCTTAAACCCTCTACCCTCTACCCTAATCCCTCAACACTTAAACCCTTAAACCAAATTAAGATCTCTAGCCTAATCCCTCTATTAGGTATATCACTCACTCACTCCCTCTATCTCTCGTCCATTCCCTCTCCCACTCCCTCTCTCTCACTCTATCCCACTCTATCTTTCTCCCTCTCTCTTTCCCTCTCCCAAATATCTCCCTCCCACTCTCTCTCTCCCTCTATCTCATGTATCTCCCTCCATCTCTCTCGAATCCCTCTATCTTGAGTACTCCCTCTCCCTCCCACCCCTTATGTATCTCTCAAGTCTCTCTCTCTCTCTCACTCCTTGTATCTCTCTCATCCCTCTATCTCTCACTCCCTCTCTCTCCTACTCTCTTAGGTATCTCCTTCCCACCCCCTCTCTCCCACTTTGTCTCCCTCTCCTTCTCTCCAAGGTGTCTCCCTCCCACCTCCTCTCCCTCCCTCTCTCTTACTCTCTCTCTATGTCTCTATGGATTAGGGTTTGAGGGTTGAGGGATTAAGCCTCACTTATCTCACAATCCCTCTCTATCAGGCCTCACTTACCTCCCACCCTACTTTCTTAGGTTCTCCTTCCCACCCCCTTTCTCCCACTTTGACTCCCTCTCGTTCTCTTAGGTGTCTCCCTCCAAGCCTCTCTCTCTTAGGTTTCTCCATCACACACCCTCTCCCCCCCTCTCTCTCTCTCCCACTCACTCTCTCTCTCACTCCCTCTATCTCTCTCCCACTTTGTGTCTCCCCCTCTCTCTGAAGTCTCTCCTTTTCAAAGGAACATATTTGGCGCTTGCCAAATGGGTTTTACCTTGAAATGGTTAAAATAAGGGTTGACCCCATGATTCAAGCCCACATTCTCCTATTTTTTTCTAGTTTAGCACTTTATCTGAGTCAGAAATGCCTTTTTTCTATAGTTGACTTCATATTGTACCAATCTATGCTTGATCCATCATCTTTTTACCACCAATCTACATGGTAGATAACGTAGAAGAAGATATTTTGAAGTTTATACATCATTTACATTATCTGAGGTAATATATTCATTTTGGTAAATTGAAATGTTTGTATTTAGTATATTTGTTTGTTTTTGACAATATAAACTAAATTTCCTTTATGATTTTATTAATCATAACAATTGGACTTAGAATTCAACATTGAATTAGATGGGATTTGCATTAAAAACTTCAATTTTTATGAGTTTGAAGAACAAAAAAAATAAAAAACATGGCATTTAATTAACATAAATTTACTTATGAATTCCATTTGCATTGCTTATAGTAGTCCATTTCCAGCATGGCTAGTGGAATTCACTATGTTTCATTCTTTTTTCAACTAATTTGGAAAAAAATTATTTTCATCTAATTTGGAAAACCTCATTGCCAAAGAAATAGTGAATAATGATAAGATATAGCATCACAAACCCTTCTTTGAATCCACATTCTTCATGACTTTGTTGACAATCAAAAATTTGGTTTTGAGAAAACTAAACACAAGAGTCTCTTGTTTTCATTTAGGTGGCAGCAATTTATACCCTAGGTTTGTGACTCTCATTGATTTTCTATATTGAATGGTTTCCACCCCTCTTTGCATAATTTTTTTTGTAAAATTCATTAATTACTTTTGTTCTATGTGTGTTTGTGGACATGTAGCATTCAAGGTCATGCTGAGGAAACGACCAAAGCCTCTAACACCAGAAGAACGTGCAGTTAAAAATGCAAGGAGAAGAGAATAAAAAAATGTAGCTTGTGAAGTGAAGGAATTGCAGCCCATACAACCACAAATTCCTGTGCAATCTAAGAGAGATGTCAAATTGGCAAAACAAAGGGCACGAATGAGGAAAGTTCGTGGAAGGTCAGGAATGGATATAGAAGTTGGGGGAACATCATAAAACATAGGTGAAGCTCAATGCACATCTCCAGTTGAAGACACATTGACAACAACATGTGGTTTTCCAGGTACATCAGAAATCACATCTCCAATTGAAGACACATATTCAGAAAAATTGCATTTTGAAAGTACATCAGCAAACACATCTCAAGTTGGAGTTACAACATTGTTTACATGTCAATCTCAAGGTATGTCATCAATTGCACCCCCAATTGAAGGTACACGATCTATCCCCGATGTTGTTGAACTTCCCAATATTGACACAAATTTACATTTGAGAACTCCTCCTAGAGTTTTGCATAGAAAACCTACATTTTTGATTGATATTGATTCCAATGTTTTGAAATGGATGCCTAATAATATTCCAAAATGTAAATGTCAAAGATATGCAAAAAGGATATGGAGTTTGTTTTTTGCGAAGATAAGTGAGGGTGGAAGATGCCAACTATTTGTTGAAATGATGAGGCAACTCAAATTTAGGCCCACCATGAAGGATCTTGGGCTAAGAGTTTTGAATGACTCAAGTGAAAATTCCATTGTAAATAACTTGATGAGTGCATACGAGAGCGTGGGTTCCACCTCACGCACGAAGGATAGTTGTGCCACACGACGTGTGATGACAACAACACTGTTAAGTAGTCAAACAAGGAACAAGGTGAACCTTACAAAGGCAAGTAAGTGTTTGAAAATAAGTAGATAATCTCTAATTAGAGCCAAAGGAAGGTGTGAAAGAGTGGAGGATCCAAATAGCAATGAGTTATGGGCATTTTCAGGTAGAGTGCCACGAAAAGACACAAGAATTGCTCAAGGCTTGAGATCTTTAATTGTGAAATATTGGAAGGATAACACAATAACCTATCCTAATCAAAGAGATGTTGTAAGAAGGAGAATTGGTAGTACAAACCATGAGCCACATCCAATGCATTATTTGGTTACCACTCAAACCCAATTTTTTGCTGATTTTGTACAAAACTTTCCTAAAATTAAAATATGTCAAAGGTATTTTGAAATGCTAAGCCCTTTTATGTCAAAAAAAATCACACACGCACTACTTGTTGTAGGGTTCATATTGATTTTTCTAACCATTATGATTTTTATCGACGTATATGTGTAGATATGCATACTGACAATGTTTTGCAGGAATGTAACATAATGCCTCCACCTAAATCGTCAAGGAAATTTTGTCTTCCATTTTTTGTGAAAGAGAGGATGGTCAAATTTTTTACAAAAAAATCATATTTGGATGGCACATGTGATCATTGTGGTGGCATGCAACATTTGTCAATTTTCGAACACATGGCTAGTACACACACAATTGGAGACAAAATTGTGGAATTTGGCAAATATATGATGGTGGCATAAGTCTAAAAGATGGGAAAGAAGAAAAGAAGTGTGAATTGGCCAGTGATAAGATTCTAGTGTATCAGTTTATGGGAATTTTTCGTGATCAGGTGGTTTATGATTATACAACGCTTACACATAGAGCAGAATGGTTGGACTCACAATTCAAGTTATGCAAGGACACATTTCCACTTCGTCATATTGTTTTAGTTGTAGAATTTTTTGAGAACTACACACTACAACCACAAAACAAGGTACAATCACAGTACTACAACTCCGTGCAGGTTTCTATATTTGTACATATAGCATTCATTCATGCAAATGATAGTATAGAGGAAAATAGGAAAGTATTGAGGGAGTATCACTTTTACATCAGTGATGATCACACACATTCTACAGAGTTTGTTCAAGGTTGCTTTCATATGTTCTATGCCGATCTGGCTAGTAGGGGCATATCATTTAGTCAGCATATCATATGGTTAGATAATTGTACATCACAATTCAAGAACGCTAGAATGTTTTACTAGTTGCGTAGGATGCATAGGATTAGTGGTGTTTAGCATATGTGGAACTTCTCAGAGGTTGGGCATGCAAAGGGGGAGCATGATGGAGCAGGTGCATGTATCAAAAGATCCCTAGCATGAGAAGAGTTAAAGTACACAAACAGTGTAAAGCTGATAGGTGCAAGATCAATTGTCCAGTGGTGCAATGGTTCAATGGGTCCAAGTAGTGAAGGTAATTCTTTAGTTCATAGATTTTTTCATTTAGTAGATGATACTAACATTGAAAAATATGACTATTGTACACTAACAAGATCGAGTGATCTACACTCTTTTAGAAGCTCCAATGTAGGTACATGGACTATCCATACAAGGAAGATGGCATGATTTTGTTATGCATGTACACTTCAATCATGGAATGATTGTGAGTCAACAAAGTGGGTTGACGAATGGTCTATAGGAAGTCTAACCCCACTTGACACTTATCAGCTCTCGACGGCTCTACAAATCATGGAGATGCAATCATCCATTGACTTTGATCATGTATCAGACCTACTAGAACCAGGTAATATATCTTACTTACAAGTTTTATTATGTTCCTCAGTAAATAAATCTAACAAGATGAACATATTGATGCAGAGCACATTTATGCGGTGATTGCAGATGAAGACAATGAAGGGGGTATAGATTATTACTAGTGCCATTGTATCGAGGCCAAAAAGAAATTGGAGTCCACAGTTATAGACGGAGAAAACATAGAATATCCTATAGGTTCGGTGGTTGTTACTGGAACATGGCTTCGAAGGTATCCAGTTAAGAATGTTGCAGTTTGGTTGTTTGAGGACTTCGACACGCATCAGAAAATTCTTCACTATTCGAAGCTTGTCATCACCACCAACATTCATTTGATCAAATATAAGGGTAGACCTGCGAACAAGAACTTGTGGAAAGTACGCGAGTCTAACCACGAGGCAGTACTCGACACAATAAAGACTAGAGAAGACCCAGATGGTTCCCTAGATTGATTTGTAAGTATGCACATTGAATTTTTAAAGCCATGTTATTGATCACTCTTTTGGACCAACACCTCATAATAACGCTTTTTCACGATTACTATTTGATGTCATATGCATTTACGATTTTCATTGATCCTTTTCTGATTGTGACTATAGGTAATACTGAATTTTGTCAAAGTATATAAGAAAAGAACAACATTGGTTGCTGGTGCAAGTGTTTAGTGGTATGAGAAACATCGGTTATTGGTGCATTTTCTAGTTGCCAATCTTCTCTTTCTTTTCAATCTCCTAGATTTATCAAATTCTTATATGCTACACGTTATATGTTAAGCCTCTCAGTGATATATTGTAAATTTATACGTAGTCATCGAGAGATGATAAAGTAGCGAAGGAGAACATCACCATTGTAGGACCTTCAATCGACCTCCTTAGCTAGCATGCATGAAGTTGATAGTAGGTCTCGTTAGCTGTATGATTGACATTATTTAGTTATTGCTCTTTTAACGATTTTTATGTGAGTCTATGTCTAATATTGAGAGGCTTTCAAACGTTTTTTATGGACCAAATTCCTATGATACTACACAACCCCAGAGAGGCTACTACCCATGTGTTTCGTAGGGAGCAAGGGATGTACACGTTTTGAGCCATTTTGGAATGCAAATAGTTGGGCCAACTAAGGTGGAATGGAAAAATGAAACTAGGTAGCAACTCCTTTTGTCCTTTTCTCAAGTACAATATATTTCATCATTTGTGTTGGAAATGGGAGGATTATTTCCCTGCATGTATTTCTACAAGTATTGACAAATGGGAAGATTTTCAAGATGTTCTTCCATCAGTATTGTAATATTTGTCATTGACTTACTATATTTTTTGAAAACTCCACATTCATAAGGACCTATTGTTGCATACACAACCATAGCTCTTGGAGTCTTGAGACACTGACTGACATAGACTTGACAGGCATAGGACATTGATTATGGTGAGTGAATTTGATTGTCAAGCACTTTATAATCATACACTCACTGTACTTAACAATTGAACACCACTCATTTCTAATCTTTCCTTTTTATTTGCACATTGCCATGTATAGTGACCCTTCACAGTTCCATTGTGTTCATACATTCATGATGCTTTTCTTAATGAATAACCTTCCTTTAAATCTATTGTCCTTTGATGAAGTGACAAGGTAGGGGTAGTGTATGCCTTAAGAGAAATTGATGCAACCTAGGTAATCTATAACATACCTTAGGGTATGACATTCAACAAAACAACTACTATGGTTCAACCGACTCGATCCTTTAAGGGTGCAAAGTGCAAAAGGGAAATAATATTTGACAAGGTATTACTCGTAAACCATGATGATTGAGAAATCTTTGTCTGAACCTATGAGATCATGTTGGACCCCTCTACAATAAACTCTCTTGGTTATTACTATCTCAAAGGGATTTTCCTATGGTGGCGAATTTTCACTCGGGGAAAGAGTTGTCAAATGCAAGTAGTTGAAAGTTGTGAAGTGGTGCAACTTTCATTATGCAGCTTGTGTGACCAAAAAAAATGTTCCAATGCATTTGGGTGGGTACGTTTATGCTAGGCATGGTCATATTTTGCACCTAAACATGCGGAATCGCTTCGAGCTATGTTTAACCGGATCGATCCCTCAAGGGTCCAAAGCGCAAAATGGCTGTGAAATTCAGAATGCTATTACTCAGACACCGTGATGCTTAGAAACTTCTTGTCTAATCCTCCAAGATCACGTTGGGCCCATCTACAATAACCTCTCTTGGATTTTTCTATCTTGGAGGCATTTTTCTGTGTTGGCGAATTTTCACTTGGGGAAAAAGTTGTCAAATGCAAGTAGTTGAAAGTTGCAAGGTGGTGCAACATTTGTTCTACAGCTCGTGTGACCAAACAGACTATTCCAAAGCATCCTGGTGGGTACGTTTAGGCTAGGCATAGTCATCTTTTGCACTGAAACACGCATAATCGCTCTGAGCTGTGTTCAACTGGATTGATCCCTTCAGGGTCCAAAGTGCAATATGGCTACGAACTTCAACATGCTATTACTCGGACACCGTGATCATTAGAAAATTATCATTTGATACTATGGGATCATGTTGGGCCCCTCCATAATAAAATTGGTTGGTTTTAGCTATCTCAGAGGCATTTTCCTATGGTGGCGAATTTTCATTCGGGGAAAGAGTTGTCAAATGCAAGTAGTTGAAAGTTGCAAACTAGTGCAACTTTTGTTCTGTAGCTCGTGTGACCAAAAAAATTGTTCTAATGCATCTGGGTGGGTATGTTTATGTTAGGAATTCTCCTCTTTCACACCTAAACACGTGGAATCACTCCGAGCTATGTTCAACCAGATCGATCCATTAACGGTCCAAAGTGCAAAATGGCTACAAAATTCAGCATGCTATTTCTCGAACACTGTGATGCTTAGAAACTTGTCATCTAATCCTACAAGATCATGTCGGGCCCATCTACAATAACCTCTCTCGGTTTTCGCTATCTCAAAGGCATTTTCTTGTGCTGGCGAATTTTCACTCGGGCAAAAAGTTGTCAAATGCAAGTAGTTGAAAGTTGCAAAGTGGTGCAACTTTCATTCTGCAGCTCATGTGACCAAACAGACTATTCCAGCGCATCTGGGTGGGTACGTTTACGCTAGGCACAGTCCTGTTTTGCACCCAAACACGTAGAATCACTCTGAGCTACGTTCAACTGGATCGATCCCTTAAGTGTCCAAAGTGCAAAATGGCTACGAACTTCAGCATGCTATTACTCAGACATCATGATGCTTAGAAAATTCTCATTTGATCCTATGGGATCAATTTGGACCCCTCTACAATAACCTTGCTCGGTTTTTTCTATCTAGGAGGATTTTTCCTATGGTGGTGAATTTTCACTTGAGGAAAAAGTTGTCAAATGCAAGTAGTTGAAAGTTGCAAAGTGGTGTAACTTTTGTTCTGCAGCTCGTGTGACCAAAAAAATTGTTCTAACACATCTGGGTGGGTAGGTTTACGCTAGGCATGGTCCTATTTCACACCTAAACATGTGGAATCGCTTCGATCTATGTTCAACTAGATCGAACCATTAAGGGTCCAAAGTGCAAAATGGCTGCAAAATTCAGCATGCTATTACTTGGCCACCGTGATGGTTAGAAACTTCTCGTCTGATCCTACAAAATCAAATTGGTCCCATCTATAATAACCTCTCTTGGTTTTCTCTATCTCGAAGGTATTTTCTTGTGCTGGCGAAATTTCACTTGGGGAAAAAGTTGTCAAATGCAAGTAGTTGAAAGTTGCAAAGTGGTGCAACTTTCATTTTGCAGCTCATGTGACCAAATGGATTGTTCCAACGCATCCGAATAGGTATGTTTACACTAAGAATGGTCCTTTTTTGCACCTAAACATGCAGAATCGCTCTGAGCTACGTTCAACCAGATCGATCCCTTAAGGGTCCAAAGTGTAAAATGGTTATGAATTTCAACATGCTATTACTCGAACATCATGATGCTTAGAAACTTCTCATTTGATCCTATGCAATCACGTTGGGCCCATCTACAATAACCTTGCTCGGTTTTTGCTATCTCGGAAGCTTTTTCCTATGGTCGTGAATTTTCACTCAAGGAAAAAGTTGTCAAATGCAAGTAGTTGAGGCATATCATCAAACAATTCACTGCCTTGTCTATGGCTTGTCATGGCATTCCATCACCATGAGACCACTTTTCTTTGACGCATTTTTCAAAAATTTCAATGTCTTGTCTATGCTATTGCTTACTATTATGCTTTCATAGATATTTTCCAAGCATCCATAGCTTGTTTGAAAGCATCTATTTTAGGCTTTTAGCCATAGCAAGAAGGCAATGAACTATTTGATAAAATGCTTTGGTAGACATATATGAAAAATTTCATAGCATAGACAAGGGAATGAACTATTTGAAAAAATGCCTCAAAGAAATGTGGTCTCATGGAATGCCATGGCAAGCTAAAGAAATTGGCAGCTGCTCCTAGTTATTAGTTATGCAATGTGAAGTAAGTGCATATCTGCTTAGGTTGACTTTGTCAAAAGCTATATTGTAATTGAAATTTTGTCATCTACTAGTATCTAGTTACTCATTATGCAATGTGAAGTGATGCTTTGAGTTTGAAAGATGTGCAATGCATGAATAAAAACTAAAAAAATCTATTTTCTACATTTCATTAGTTAAACTCTTTATTTTATTTTCTCTCTATATCTCTATGCTATGGAAATGCCTTTCAATTTCAAAAAAGATAATTTTTATCTCTTGTTATAAAAAGGAGCAAATATACAATGTTAAAGAAGAGTGGAAGCACAACTAAATTTATCATTTCAAAGCAATTCTTTTGATGCATTTTTTTCAAACAGTTCGTTGCCTTGTCTTTGCTATTGCTTACTATTATTCTTTTAATATATTTTTTGAAGCATCCATAGCTTGTTCAAAATCACTTGTTTTAGGCTTTTAGCCATAGCGACAAGGCAATGAACTATTTGATAAGATGCTTTGGTAGACATGTATGAAAAATGTGGTAACATAGACAAGGCAGGGAACTATTTGAAAAAATATCTCAAAGAAATTTGGTCTCATAGAATGCCATGATAAGAAAATGCAATTTGCAGCTGCTCCTAGTTATTAGTTATGCAATGTGAAGAAATTGCATAACTGCTTAGGTTGACTTTGTTCAAACTATATTGTAATTAAATTTTTGGCATCTAACAACATTTACTTATTAGTTATGCAAAGTGAAGTAATGCTTTGACTCTGAAAGATGTGCAATGCAATGTAATCAATGACATGCATATAAACTACAAAAATCCATTTTTGAAAATTCACTAGTTAAAATATTTATTGTATCTTCTCTCTATATTTCTATATGCTATGTAAATACCTTGAAATTATATTTAAAAGGCTTAATAGGTTAGTTAGGTGGGATTTTCACAATCAAGTTGTGAATGTATAGTAATTAAGAGCAAAATTGACAAATTGCCATCTTAGAAGTCTAACAAAGGGTGGTTATGGTGGTTGATCGACGCAAGGGGTAGTTGGAAGGTGGTATCAAGATATATTTCTGTAATACCCCGAGTTGAGGGTTGATTTTGTTTAGTTTCTAATAAGAAAATATACTTGAAAATGTTGATCACTAGTTTTCTTTGTTTTCAGATCAACAAACTTGGTTACTGCTTTGTTTTCTATGTTAGGGATTTTGAGGGAAACACCATGACACATTAGCCAATCCACCTTCTGTTCTGACCCTATTGCTCAATGGATTGGCCTATACCATGATTATTTTGGTGTATGAATACTTTGGAGGCTAAGAGAATGAATAAACTCAGTGGGGTGTGAAGTTCTAATGTTGTTTAGGGGTGTTTCAACCATGAAAGTAAGGAACTCAAGTAATGAATCTGAGAAATACACAAAAGAATGGGATTGTGAGTGTCCTTTAAGTTAGGGTAGAGGTATTGTGGGGATTTTGAACCTTTGGAAGGATTGGGGGAGGTCTGGAGTTATGAATTTCTTTAAAACGCTTGTTTTTGTGAAGGTTTAGGCCAATTTGTGAGTAGAGGAATAAAACAATTTCTTGGGGCTCCTAAAATGGGATAATCTAGAGTTTTGTGAGCATCCCTAAGTTTGTTTCAAGTTTCCTTGAATTGGAGGTGAGTTTGTGAGGGGGGTCCTTTGGAAATTAGGCCTAATTGTGAAGCCTAGAGTGAGGGAGGTGTATTGAAAGTTCATGTTGGTCCAAATGAGTTACTATTGGTTTTGGCATATGTTGTGTAACCCTAAAAAGGATATCTTAATCCACCTTCAAATGGTCAGGTGTTTTGGAAAGGTTGGGAGAAATTAGGCTTGGACCGGGTTTTGAGTTTGGTGCAGGAGCACCTACACCACATCATCAATTTTTTTTATTTGAATACATCAATAGGGAAATGTTAGTGTCTTTAGGTTTATTTTTTCCAATAATCTTTGATAGATCAAGCATAATGGAAATAAAGGGTGTTTTGTGTCTTAGAAGTCAATTAGAAATCATATAAGTTGTAAAATGTTGACAAAGCAACTTTAACACAAACAAATGTAATTAAGGGACCAACTAATTCCAAGGTTGGTTATGGGCATTGGGGAGAAGACAGTTGTTGGAAAATTGTTTAAAAATCCTTACCAAGGCTTGAATGAGAGAGTGGAAGAATTTTTGTAACAATTTTACACAATAAACACCACATTTTTGAGCAATTTTCTAGAAAAATATTGTTTTCTTGATATTTTTGAGTGTTGTACAGGCACATACAAGTTCTTCATGGTCTAAGAATTTCAGAGGATGTGTTTATATGTTTTCTAATTCATTTATTTTTTATTTGGTGTCTTAACTCTTTGTTTGTAGAGAGAACCAACACAAACAGTGACTGTCCCAGTGTTGCTAAATCAAGGGCTTGAGGGGAAATTTGTGATGTAACAATCAATCCACCTACTATTTTCTACTATATCTCAGTGTATTGATTGAAAAAATTTTATAATAAGTGTGTCAACTCATTTTGGAATAAGGAGTCATAATTATGTGGTGTTTTTGTGACTGTTCTAAGACTGAACAAGGGTTTTCCAACATGGAAGTGAGGAACCAAAGAGAGGTTTTTAAGAATTAATTCCTATAAGGGTTATATGAGGGTCTGATGAGTTTGTGAAGAAGTATTTTGAGGTTTCTAGGGCTTTGGAAGTGTTGAGAGAGGTCGGGAGTTGTATGTTTCTTTAAAACCCTTGATTTTGTGAAGGTTTAGGAGGGTTTCTTGGGTTTTCTGAGTTAGAGGCTTTGTAGACACAAACTAATGACAAAATTTGAGGTTTGGAACCATTACCTAAGACTATCCAAGGCATTTTGATAGATACCTAAATTTGGAAGGGTGGCCCCTTTGGAAAAAAGGGGCTAATTGTGAAGCCAAAATTGAAGTAAGCGTGTTGAAAGTCTATGTCGGTCCAAAAGAGAGACCACTGATTCTTTGGTATGTTGTGTAGCCCTAAAAAGGGTATTTCAATCCATCTTGGAATTGTCTATTGTTTTGGAAATTTTGGGAAAAATCTGGCTAAAACCGAGTTTTCAGTACTACACGAATAACCAGTCACAAATGTGAGTTTTGGAAACCTTGATGAATTTGACTTAGGGATTGTTGTCAATTGATTTAATTTTCATTGTATGAATGTTGATGGTATTTTTAGGGCCTTGATGGAGTCTTGTTGTTCATTTTCAAGGTTGAGGAGTTGAGACCCTTGAGGGTGGGTTGATGCCTATTAGGCTGAATCATTATGAAGAAGAGTTCTTGATTGAGAATTGTCATTTCCATTGTTGTGAGTCTTCTCCACCTTGGCTCTACATCAGAGTGCTACAAGGGTGGATTGTTGGGTAAGGTTTTGAATGAAGAGTTTGGTTTGATGGGGCTTTGAGGTTGTGTAGATTACTCAAAATAGGTTGTATTAATCTTGTTAGGAGCCCTTTGAAGGAAGGTTGTTAGACTGATTGGGTTTGAGCCTCCTTGCCTCTACATCAGTGAGGCACATGTAATTGAAGCATTCCAAAGGATACAAACCACCATGAATGGAGCTTATTTATACAGTATGCTTTAGATGGGACTTATTGAGCATTCAACAGTAATTAATTAACCATTAGATGTAAACAAAATCCATGCCTACAAAATTCAAGCATACAACTTACACGATATGCATGATAACATCATTCAAGAATGGTAGTAGAAAAATAAGAGTTTCTTTAATCAAAAATCTGAAAGGCTATACAATGATATATATTGATAAAAGTATATAAATATATCCAAAAAAACCATATAGGATTAGTACAAAGGAGCCATTTGGACATAAAATATCACATATATATATCAATAGTACAAAACATATGTTCCAAAACGCCACATAGACATACAAAAAAAATGACTAATACATAGTCATTTCCCTCTAAGGGAAGGAAATAGATCCTGTGATGCCTTCGAAATTCGGCTGGATGGAGTGACTATTGCTTGTCTTGTCTTTCGAACACGCCCACTACTCCTCTCTTCACTCTAGACCTTCAACTGATATGATTAAAAGTAAAGATGTTAAAACATAGAAATTTAATTATGGAATGGCATATAACAAAATATAATCACTTACCACATACATATAGTCATCATGCACATTTAAAGCATCACCATGTCCATGATCTGGAGTGACAACCATCTGTAGCAACCATGAAGATAGAAATTCAACTACATAAAATTATCGTGAAAATTTTCTATAATAGACCATAAAAGAGAAAATATAATGTCAAATTGACTAATCTATTCCATACCTCTCTCAATGGATCAAAACTGGCTATTTTTGCAGCAACTCCATGGTCCATCATGCCACCAACATCACCAGGGCTATCTCTTATCAACAGCTGCAAATGAAACAATATCTTAGGTATCATGTTGATATAGGAGAACATATTGTGACACGATCAAGGAATACTTGAATGCAATGTTTGTGTTTCTCATCAATTTTTTAGATTTGTATATACACAAAATTATAAAAACTAGCTAACATAGATTTAAAACCCTGTTAATGAATAAAGGCTACCTGAGTGTATGTTGTTTGAGGATATGAATCGTGAGGTGTGGAGGAAGAAGGTGCACTAGGAAACTGTTTGAAATATGAAGCATCTTATGAGACAAACATTCAAATATAACATTCGACTATTCAAATGCAATAATAATATCTTTAATACTAGTTTCATACATGTGGAATCATCGTCAAGAATGTATAAGGGTTTGTAGGAATAGAGCATCCCTCATGAACAGTGCGACCCTGAAATTTCATCATATCAAAATTATACTAATTTAGTTATTCTTAAATTTCAAAATATATTTTAATAAACAACATTAAAATAACTTTCTAAATTTTACCAAAGTGTCAATGCCAAATGTATCATTCAGAATATCATTTGTGAAAGCCATTTCCTCTGCAACTGACGTAGGTTGTGTAGCTGCATCACGAGCACCCTGATAATCATACTTACAAACAACACCACAAGCACCACAATGGTGGGGTGGAGCTCGGGGCCTACACGTCTCCTCCACACCAGGCTCTACTAGAGGACTCACACACTGCAAAATGGTTTGGGTGAGTGAGCCAATCAACTTCATCATGTCCACCTCTACACTATCCTTAACAATGGAAGGAACAACGACATGCTCCACCATGGGTCTGGCCAAGGCTCTCGGTGCCAACTGTGGATTACATCGTGCAACAAGTCTATCGTGTGTGGAGCCCCCACCTCTACCTTGAAAGTCTAAGATGTCAAAATAGTTTGGCATTTTATTGAGGACAAACTTACAATAGAGTTTCCTCAAAAATTATTGCAGCACCTCATGATTATTGCATAGAGGTTGGTCAAATACCATCCACCACCACTCCCAAAATTTGTTTCTAATTAAATCATGGTGGCACCAATGGATGGCAAACCTCCTACATGCATGGGGCAAAGTTTCATTGGTTTTTGGCTCTTTAAATAGGGCACACAACTCAACTTTGCTAATTTTTAGTTTTTTGACATTTGCATATGACAAACCATTAGCATAAAATTGCCTCATCTCATCTCTCTTAGTTGACCAAAAATTCATTTTCTCACTCATTTCTCCTACATGAGTTAAAATTGACTTCAATGATTCAACAATCCCTCTCCTATAAGGGTGGGTTTCGGCATGCTCGGTTAATCTTAAAATTAGTTGTTGAATGTCTCTTTTATTGTTTTCAATTTGATTTTGAATATTTTCTTGTGTTCCTTGAGGATGCCTATGAATTGATGGAGGGGTTTTGGGTTGTTCTTGTATAGGAGGCTCTTGATGAGGGGGTGATTGTGAATTCTCAATGTTTTGAGGTGGAGATTCATTCCCTGAGAATTAGAATAAAATTTTACTATAAAAATCTATTTAAAGTTGCATTCCAAATCAAATTCAAAATAAATAGAATAAAAATACACACCTCTTTGCAATCTTCGACCTCTCCGACGTGTTGGTGGAATTCTCATGGAAAATGGCAAGCTAAGGATGCAAAGAATGGAGGAGATTTGGTGAGCACGAGTTCCAGACCTAGAATCTTGCTTCTCAAGCCGTGGGTTGAAGACAAAATGAGGGTTCCAAACCTGACTTTTGTATTTTATGTCTAGAAATCCATTTGGTGCATGCCAAATTTGGCATGCACCAAAGGCCTTATTTCGGTTTTTTTTATCGTTTTTTCAATTTGGCACCTAAATTGTGTCACAGATTGGTGCACTTACCCTAATATTAGGAATACAAAGAACATTATTAAAGCTACCATGTGGCACATCAATAACCCCTTTATCAAATATATGAGGATACACATCATTAGAAATCAAGATCCTCATAAGTGAAGTATGCTTCAAAGATGAAAACCTATTAGGTGGGCATGATATATGATATGAGGTCCAGAGTAAAGAATCCAATTTATAGACCTCTCAACACGTGTTACAATAAGGGCATGTCCTTTATGTTTATATTCATCTATCATATCAATCACATTTGCAATGTTTGTATGCCTAGTGTGTATAGTAGATGCTAATTGAGAAGAAGTAGAATATGATGAAATTTTAGACTTATAAGGAAAAGAAATGTTGTGTTCCTTTAAGAGTTGCCTCATTCCATCTAATTTTTTATTGTAACAAGTGTATTCACCATGCTGTGGTTTTGTACAATAACCACATTTAGTCTTCTCCTTCTTAGTTTTTTCCTCTTTTGAAGAGGTGGGAGGTTCTTTATATTTTGCAACTAAAGCATGATTATTTATCCTTAGATGATGATGCAAATAAATCATGATTCTTAGCATGTGTATCAAGCTGACTAATTTTTTCTTGTTCTCTAGTGAACCTATCACAAAATGTCTCAAAAGAGGGCATTAAAAAAGAATAACCTAAACCATCCATTATAGCATAAAAGGAAGTAGAAAAGTATACAAAGGAACCTCTTAACTTAGACAAAACATAAAAGGTGCACTCTTTATCAGTTTCATCCTTGCCACATCCTACCAATTGGGATTCTAGTGATTTTAATTTTACCAAGTATTATTCAATGGTGGAAGATACATATATAGAAATTCAAGCCAATTCAGCCTCCAATTGCATGGCACGTACCTCACTAACTACACCAAAGAGATTCTTGCACTTATCCCAAACCTGCTTAGGAGTTGTACATTCTTGAATATGAAAGAATAAACTATCTGAAACGTGCATTGCAATTAAATGCATAGCTTCATCACATTTATTCCTATGAGAAAAACATTCATACTCTCTAGAAAAATCAGGCTGGTGATCAGTCTATGTTGACCACAAACCCTTTGACCAAAGAAATCTCTGCATTTTCACCTTCCATGTATAATAGTTATGAGGAGTCAACACTTCAAATCGTGGTTCAGCCATGAGGTCAACAAGTACCAAGAATGCAAAAAGGGAAAATATCTAAATAAAATTGATATGAAACATCCCAAATCTAATAATACAACTGAACGTAAACTTCCCAGCAAAAAGAACTTCTCCAAGAGTCAGGATGTCCAAGTTATGAAGCATAAAGAAAATATACAAAAATATGAATATTTCACATTTGGGGTTGAATATGAAAAAAATACATGAACCAAATCAAAGAGCTCCTCAATACCTTCCAAATACAACTTGAATCACCAAAATTGGATAAATTGGCAAAAAGTTATAAGCTTATAGGTCTAAAGAGGTGATCTGTCTTTAGTTGTGAATAATTTGTACCTAAAGAAAAATCTAGGAAATATTCCTACACCACTGCAAAGTACTCAAAGAGAGATTTCGTCGATATCTCGTTTACAAAATTTTGATATTGTGGCAAAGAGTTGTGCAAAAATGAATAAGGCCCTACTTGAGGGACTTTTCAGACTAATTGGGGGAAAAACATGATCACTAAATCGGTGCAAGTTTTTTGAACCTAGACACTGCATATGAACACAGGCCTTTACAAAAGAAAAAACTAAGCCAGTACAGACTGGCTGACTTATGCAAAAAATATATAGTTGGCCATTTTAAATAAAAAAGTGTTTTAATATGAACCTTTTAAAAATAGGGCAACAACGAAATTTGATAGGTCAATTTTTTTCTTTAATAAATACTTAAAATAAAAAAAATAAACATGCAAAAAAACTTTGGTTGACAGTGAGGATTGAAGGTACATTGATGCTGATGCTATCTTGATAGCTAATATAGGCTGAATGGTAACCATCATTATTAATAAATATAGTCTGGTAGCCGACGAAGACTTGAGAAACTGAATGATGATGTGAATAATTGGTAGGTAAACGTTGGTGGAATGGTCACCAAAAGGAGATCACAGGTAGGTGGTTTGAGTGGAGAACTCGACAGGTATGGTAACAATAAATGCAAAGGGCCAACACTATTCAATACAACCAGCTATGAGGGGCTAGTAATCATGCCAACCAATCCCTATGAACGAATTGTGCAAATGGAACCCATCAAAGTTTGTAGGAGCTGATAGAAGACAAGGAAGCTAGTAGAGTAAAGTACGGTCTGAAGAAATGCTATGAAGGCCAACCATTGGTTTGATCAATAAATTTTGATGATCTATTACAAATTTCGGTGGAAAAGAAGATAGCCGAAAGTGAGCTAACTTTCAGACATCAAAAAGAACTGACAGATTGGTAGAAAATAGTACCTGTGGTTGACAGAAAAAGATGATGGAGGGTACAAGGCTACAAGAAAAATAAATATCTTGCTAATAATGAAATTCACCTTCTACAAATATTTTACCCACATATTTTACAAAATGCTTGATAGATATTTTTTTTGAAAAAGTGACCAAATACAAAAAAATGAGGAATATAATTTTTAAATTATTTTTTTCTACAAATAGCGAAATCGTATTGAACCCGAGGTCATATGGCCACCCTGAGTAAATTTTTTTTGCCTCACGAATAGCTGAAGCCAAAATAGGCATGTTATATATCAATTTTCATCTCTCAGGTAGCTTGAAGATGATGGTGAGGTTTGATCAGATTGAAAATGCACCTGAAGCTCTGCAACCTTCAAATCTTGCAAATCTTCAAACTCACATAAATTTGACTAGAAATGTCAGATTTAGGTGAAACAAAAGTTGATATTGACTTTTCTAGCTGCCTTGAACTTAAATATGATCTCATATTTCCTCCAATAAGAGCCAAAAATGAATTTCTATGAAAGTCCACATGTAGAGACAACCTCAAATCTAGTATTTTTTTCAAGTTTTTCTAATTCTCCAGGTCATCATATGATGCAAGATAAGAGCATACTCAACTATACTAAAAATAACCTAGATCTCTCACTAGAAATAAATCAACTGCAAATATAAGAATGGTTTTGCAAGATGTGGCTTTGATACCATGTAAGATCTAAAGATTAACTCAAGACCCAAGACCACTTACAAAACACAAAGAAAACCTTCTACAAGAGGGTATGCAAGAAAATTAGCTTGCTTGATATTAAAACCTATAAAAATTATAAGGGATGAAGTATAATACATATGAGTACAAGCACCTTCCTTATATAGGCAAGGTTGAAATATAGTAATGAAAAATATGTTGACATGTGTCATAATTTTATGAAATGAGACAACTAAGAAACTAATTACCTAGGAATATGAACAATAGGAAAATATGTACTTTATAACCTAGGTCATAGAACACCACTCTTCTCCAATTGAAATTCAATAAGGTCCTAGGAATCCTAATTTAATTGACTATCCACCTAGAGGGTGAGTCAATTCTCAACAAAGAAGACCTATGAGGGGTTCATCACCAAGCAAAGGCTTGGAAAAGAAAAATACACATTTGAATCATAAAACCTAGTTATGAAAGCTAAATGAAGGATGTACATGATGAAATTATGCAATGATAAGTTAGGGTATGTGTACCTGGAAGTTTTGGAAATGTAATGAGGAATCAAGAAATGTAAAGAAGGTATCAATTTTTTTATGGAGGACTAAGATTCCCTTACTATTTACTTAGTTTGTTGCTATTTTTTGGGGTAGATGCAGAATCTACGGATGTCAAAACTAAATCTGAAAGAATCTCTACAATATACCATCAACAGGAAAAATATGCCCTAGGTGGCGACTTAGTCTCGTCTAGAATTTCTAAAATCTTTGAATGTGATCCTGAGCCTTGATGTTTGCACTTCCTTCTTCTCAGATCTTAGGTCATGAAAATTCCAAATATGGCCTATAGGTGAGTTTCTATGGAGATAACAACTTTGCAATGCAACTTTGAATCTTGGCACTTAAAATGATCTTCAAGTCTTCAACCTAAATCTACAAACACAAACACACAAAGGAGGAAAACCTTTTTGATTGTTAGTAAATGGGGATTTTCCTTGGTCAAACCCCTTGTTGGTAATTAAACCTTGGAATGAAATGAGATAATGGAGGGAAATGATAAATGAACAAAGTGCTATGTTGCAACTCACCAAACCCTTGTTATGAAATCTATAAAATTGTCTGAGGTGGATAATTTGAATGTAGATCTTGAATCCAATTAATTATTTATAGATATGGACTTGAATCGCTTGCTTCAATCAAAACCCTACATCAGAAATGTTAGCTCAAAAACATACATGATGCTAAAATCTCCTTGATATGATGCTTGAATCTTGATGATGGCTCAATTTTTTTGATGAATTTCTCTTGATCTTATAAACTTTCCTTAGGAATGAATACTTGAATGCTTAGGGTGAAAATGAATGAATGAACCTTGTATTTATACTTATTCATGATTAATATCCCAAAATTACACCACAATAAGCTGACATATAAATTTATTAATTAAAGGAGGCCAAATCCCACTAGAATTTGAAATTAAATCTCAAAAAAAGCTTAAGGGGGACTAAGATTCCCTAGGTGGTGCCTTAGTCACAATTCTTGAAAACTTGGGACAGAGACTCCAAAAAGGGGCCCATTAAGGCACACTTGGAATCAGGGCCCCAAGACCTTTGTGGGACAAAGATTCCCTAGGTGGCATCTTAGTCCTGACCCAAAAATCAAGGAAACTCAGACAAAATCATTAATTTATCATTTATCCTTTGGTATTTGTGAGGATTAGTCAGAAAAATATAGTTTATTAGGCTTGTGGATGCAAAATAAAACCAATTAAGACATAAATAGAGATAAATAAAGCAAGGCAGGCCCAAAAAATTGTGAAAATGCAAGGGTATGAATTTTCCTACACTACAAAATCATGCAAAATATATAGATAAATTTTTTTTTAGAAAATCCAACTAAGACTTGAAAGAATCTTATATCCTAAGTAAACTTAATTATGTGAATAAGTCTTCTAATTACCTAGTGAATGAATTAACTAGGTATAAAACTTTAATTCATTCTAACACTAACTGTAAGATATTCATTTGTATATTTTACATCAATAGATAATGAATACAACATTCACATAAGCCATAAGAAATATAGAACCGGTGTTAAATAAAATCATGTCATTCAAACCCTTTCATAATAATTTCGATCAACATCATGATTGAAAAATTTGCAACCATCCACACACTACCACTTTATTGACAATAGAGACATCATCATCAACAACCTTCATATTGTCTAACATCAATGACAACGAACAAACTCCATATTGTTGACATCAATGAAAACACTACAACATACTTGCAACAATTTTCACCTTTGGAATTTATGGCAACACTAGAAAGATAAAAACTAATAAGATGTGCAATATCTCCCCTTTCTCTATCTTGAAATGAAGAAAATAAGTGTTCCAGCTTTTGGGAGGTGGAATACAAACTAGGGTTTAGGGAATTAGACCAATTTTCTTCAAGTTTCATTCAAGGAAACCTTAGAGATCTTAATCACGAGATAGAATGAGGGAAAGATATCTACAATAATGTGTACTAAGGTTTTATTAGAGACTAAAGAGGGGTTCACCATCAAGCTAGGGCTTGGAAAGACAAGAAATTAATGTAACATGCAAAACCTAACTAGATGACCTAGGAAATGAAACTTAAATATAGAATGAAAAACTTAGAATGAGAATAGGGGTACTTGGAAGAGGGAGGTGATCAAAAGAATCTCCATAACCATGAATTTTTTATGTTTTATGCTCACTAGGACTCATAGGATAGTCTAGGTGATTTAGTCCTAGATTAGGGTTTATGTGCCAAAATTGGAATCTGTCAAGGATTGTTGAATCTCATGAAACCAAAAAAATGGCAGTACTAGGACTCATACACCACAAGTGAAAATTTAGTCCTAGTATTACTATTTGGCTGAAATTAAGGTATTCTCTAGTGATTTCCTATAGCTTTCTTCTTTTCAAATCTCTAAGTCGAAAACACTGATTTGCAACCTATAGGTGAATTTCCATGATCTTGCAATGTAGATGGCAACTTGAAAAATTATCTCCACTCTTGTAACCTTGTCTTCAAAGTATATTTAAGCTCCAAGACACCTATATTTGTAATCACATTTTAAAGAGAAGAAAAAATTGTTGATTGTTAAGGTTTAGGGGTTTTCCTAAGTCAAACCCAGTTTAGGTAATTAAACTTTAGGATGAAAAAATAATATATGAACATAAAAAATGAAATATGAAACATGAACAATAATACCTTGAATGATGTCTTGAGATGTAAAACAACAATATAACATGAAGTGGCTATGTAGAATGTAGATCTTGATCTTGAATTATATGTAGAACAATGCTTAATCTTGGATCTTGAATGATACATCACAACACTAGCTCAACAACATTCTTGATGCTTTATGCTCTTCACATGATAATGGATCTTTAATTGCTGCAACAAATGATGAAGAAATCTACCCTTCAATGCCTTAGAAATTCTCTTGTAAACTCTCTTGATACTCTTGTGAAATCTTGGAATGCTTGAATCGTGATCTCTTAGGTTGATATCATGATAGATTCGGTGAAATTATTAATTAAAACCTTTTTTATATAGGAATTCCATCTAACTTACCATTTATTAGATCCCAGATGTTGAAATACATGAAATTTGAATTCAAAACCTTGATTTCCCTCTCAAAACCCTAAAAAGTGGTCAAATGGGACTTAGACACCACTTGTGGCATATAGGTCCCTTCTAGGTGGGACTCATATGCCCAAGTTGGCATATAGATCCCACCAAACATTATTGGGTGGAGGAAATGTCAAGGGGTTAAGATATTAAGTGTATTTATTGATTATGTCAAGATATCAATTAAAATAAGCCTCAATATGCATAATAAATGGTCTTAGGGGCCTACTAATGATGATGTGAATTTCATAAGTGCAAGAGGGCCCAAAACTTAATGTGAAGGTGTAAATAAATACACTTTACAAAATTAAATTAAGGAAAAACTAGGTATATTTAACTTAAAAGGGTCCTAAACCTAGTGTTAATGTGTAAAACACATTACAACACTAGATCAAGGCAACATTAGGTCAATTTTAATGTTAACCATTCCCTTATTAAGTTTGAAAATGTAAAGGATGAATTTTTTCTACACTAAATATCTCTCCCCCTTTCACATCAATGAATAATGGCTAATGGTCTTCAATAGAGCTTGGCATAGCATACAAGCTCCCCCTATCTATAGAAAATTTGAAATTCTTCTATTTTATCGCCTTAAGAGGTAGCCTTCATTAATCTAGGGATAAAAATGTTTCTTGAATTGCTTCCCCTGGAGAGATGCACCAACTATACATTTAGTTAGAAGGAGCGACAAAAATCCCTAGCTTCTACCTGATATACTCACATGTATCCTTTGAAATTTCCTTTGTGAAGATGTTTTCAATTTGTTCCTTTTTGGACACATACTCCAACCTTACTTCCTAATCCATAACGTTCTCCCTTAAGAAGTCATACCTGATAGATAAACGCTCGGTTCTAGCATGCATCACAAGATTCTTTGAAATATTGATGGAAAATGTATTATCATGCATACTTGGAATGGATTGATCATACATCAAATTTTTACCCTTCAAGGTTAGCTTCATCCACAACACTTGGGTACGGTAAAATGTTGCAACAACATATTTTGCTTCTTCTGTAGATAAGGACACTGAGTCTTTGCTAAACCAAGGGACCAATCTATCTCCCAAAAATAAAGCTCCACTACAAGCTCACTCAAAATTAGTATATGTATTCAAATAAAAATTATTACCCTTTTGATACCACAATCCATAGTCTAGAGTGCTCTTCAAATATCTGAAAATCCTCTTGAAAACCTTCACATCAGTTTCTTTTGGATCAAGTTGAAATATTGCGACCAAGAAAGTAACTTGCATAATATCATGCCTTGAAGTAGTTAAATATAGTAGGTCTCTAATCATGGACCTATACAAAGTCTAATAAGACTTAGGTGATACATAATCCTTACTCAAATGGAAAACAGTTATTATTGGAGTACTAGCTAGTTTGCAATTTTACATGCCAAACTTCTTTATCGTTCCCTTAACATAGTTTTCTTGAGACATAAAGATGCCATTATCTGGCTATGAAATTTGAAGTCTAAGAAAAATTATAACTCACCTAACATTTACATTTAAAATTATTTTTGCATTTCTTTTTCCTTTGCCATTGATTTCAAATCAGGAGAAAATATCCCATGAAAAAGAAAAAAAGTAAGGGGGAGAAAAAATTCTTGGAGATAGTTGGTTCTGATATATTGTGTTGTCTTTGGTAGTTTTTCACATCATGTGTTACCATCAATGACAAAGGGGGAGATTGTTGCAAGTATGAAGGTGTTGTCATTGATGCCAATTGGTTGACTAGTTTTCAACTAGTTGTTGTTATCATTGATGTCATTGTAGTTTCTTATTGGTTGTATATGTTGAGGATATTGAGAAAATTGTAATAGAGAAAGTGTGCAGATATTATTTGTGTGCTCCAAGTGTTTCTCTAGGATGTGTTCTTATGTTGGTATGGTTTTGAAGTGTTGTTCATGATTGTTGGTGGTTGCTCCAAAACTTGGGTCTCTAGATCATTGTGTAGTGCAAGATATCTTTACCAGTACATGAGATTGTGTAGTTTGGTGTGTTTGGATGAGGTTTAGGAGAAATTTAGTTTCTCCATATTTCTTTATCTTCTAGTTTTAGGACTTGCAATTTTGAGAGTAAGCTAATAAGGACGTATTCAAGTAAAATTTGTTTTCTAGGAGATTCAATTGTGTTAAAAACTACTTATATAGTTTATGGAAGTCTGTTGAGGTGTTTCTAGACTTATTTAAGTCATCATTAAGTCTGTGTTTGAGTCTCCCTCATTCTAATTCCATTGTAGAATGTCTTGGCGTAGACCTAATTTGAATTTTTAAATAAAAATGTTGTATGGTTGACCTTGGATGAGTTTTAAGGTTGAAGGTGATATAAATATAAGTTGCGATGTTCTTGAAATTTAAATTCAAGTAAGATAGATGTGAGATAGATGCAAAATAGTGTTTGTGTCTGATGTGAGTTTGAGCAGATCAATGTGAAATTCAATTAGCGAGTTTTTAGAGGTAGTGAGATGAAGGTGTCCTTTATCATTCAAGCATATCTACAAGTGTGTGAGTGAATTGTGGTGGAAATATTCCTTGCATTGAGATTATTTTGTCTTTATAAAAAATATCTTCTATCTTCATTGTAATTCTATGGTAGTGAGCCCTTTGGGTGGTTAACCCTCATTGGATAGTGAGTCCTATTTTGGACAAGTAAGTCATGTTTTTACATTAAGCCTTTGTATTTGATTATGGAACTCTTTATATTGTGAGCTAATCCTCATCATGGTTTTTCCCTTATTGGATTTTCCACGTAAATATGGTGTTATTGTGTGTGTGGTTTTGCTTCTTTTAGTTTCTTCTTTTACACTTAATGATTAATCACATTAGCAGAGTAAAGGATTTGTGAATGGTAATTGATCTAACCTGAGGTGAAAGTTTGAAAGGTTAAAATTGATACAATTGATTCACTCCCCTTCTCAGTTGTCATGTTCAACACTTTATCATCTCATAGATTAGTGTAAAAAGCCTTTTTTATATTTAATTCCCTTAATATGTGACCTATTTTTTAATCTCTGTAAGAGATAGACACTCCAAAACAAAGTCAATATTCACTTTTATATGGTTTTGGCTTCAATTCTTGATATTGTGCACTATACCATTTCTATCATATGACCATTAATTTTTTGTAATCATAATGTTTGTGCTTGATGGACGCCTCAATAATTTTATAAGTTTAATTTTTTCCCTTGTTTGATTACATATGCCATGAAACACAATTAAAATACAAATCCTTATTGGTGGTCTTTTAATTTTGGTGGTTTCCTATTGATCCCCCTTATGAATTTATTAAATTATTTATTAAATTCCACATGGATATCCACTAGGATAAATTTTGTTGGAATTGGTTTTCATTGATGTCAACTCTTGGTGTGTTGGAATTAGTTGTCAACACTTGAGGATATTGTTGCATATGTTTGAGATTTTTTTTTGACGTTGATTGATATTTGGTGCTGCTACCATTGGTATATATAGTCATTTGTTGTTGATACTCTATGATGATAAGTTAATGGTTGGATTCCATTCCTTTAATGTTTCTTAGGTTCATGCGTTGATTTTATGTCTTGGTTGATGTCTAGTAAAGATATACATTGATTATAGTTTCTAAAGTTATCATGATGATATATTAAGATGATCATTAAAATCATTAAGATTAGGATTAGAAGTAATGATAATGGTAGAGAGTTTTTGCAAATGGTATCCAATATGTTGTATGCTCTCTTCTGTTGCTCCTGAAGAAGAATGTGTTGCTAAAAGGATGTTCTAGTCTCCCCAAGTTGGTGAAAGGTTTTGGTTCAGGAAGTTTCTTTGAAATCTATCTAGGAGAATGATCTGCATTCCTCCACTATTGAAGATATGGTATTGTGGTTTGGGATTTAGTGTTTGTGTTCTATGAATGTTGCACTCCTATATTTTTAGGTCACTAGTATTATCGAGGAGGTTTCTACTATTTACAATATGTTGGTAGTTTTGTTGGTTGTTTGGACTAGTCTAGACAATTCTTTACATTTCTCCTTATTGAAGTTTCTACTCTTGTCACTTGGGGACATGCTCTAAGTTCTTATGTAGTGTATCAATTCAATTTTCATGTGATGGTGTGTACCAAAAGTTTTTTTATTAATATTTTATCTCATGGTGGTGTATTTTGTGCTTCTAAGATGAAGAGTTCTACTTGTGTTTGGATTTTGGTGTCTATTTGTAGCATTCTAGTATAGAATAAGTGTCTAGAAGTATTTTTGGATGTTCATGGAACATCTCTTTGTGGTTTGGAATTTATTGATTTATCTCTTCAGTGTCGTATATTGCCTTGAGTTTTTTTTCTATGAAATTTGTGGATATTTGGCTGACAAGGCTTGTTATCTTGCTTGTTTCATGTGCCTAAGGGTTTGCACAAGCATATGAAGTTATGTAAATATTTATTTTATTCCTAACCTATCTTGTTGAGAACCACATTAAGTAAATTTAGTTGTGTGGGTGGCCCCATAATACTGGTTTACAATTTTTGGGCAAATTGGACATTGAACTGATTTTTTTCAACTTTAAAAATCTTTAGTTTCAAGATCCTATAGCGGCCAAAATAGATGAGGAATTTGAAGATAATGAAAAATAGTGATTTGTGAAGTTTTCCAATAGATTCTAAATATAGTTTTTTCAATTTTTTTGGAATCAAATTTGCACTTTTTTTTCATCTCCTTCTAAAACTAATTTTTATCAACAACATTTTTAAGGAGTGATGCTCACCGTACACAAAATAATTTTTCTTGTATGAAGCATAATTTTTTGTTTTTGAATTTAGATTTGCAACTATGATATCTAACCAGTTCATTTGGTTTCATAGTGTTTTATTAAATATTTTTTCCTTAATCAAGTTTTGAAGTGAAACCAATTACAACTCAGACATAGGCAGACTGTATACAACATAACTTTTTCTATATGTATCAATTTTTTTTTTTTTTTTAATGGATCAAGGAAATCAATACCCACCCTAGACATATTTTTCAAAAGTTTATTTTGATAATCTACTATTTTTCCACATGTGTAGAACAAAGAGCTTGATTTTTGGTGAAAAACCTACATTCACAATAAATAAAAATAAATATAATAATAAAATTAAATTAAATTAAAATTATAATTTTTTGGAAGCTTATAATAAGGACTAGATACTTACAAAAAATAAATTTTAAATGAACTCATTTGATCCCCCCAAAGGTAAATCAAAAGTGTTTTTTTATCAACATTTTGATAGGTGCAAAGGAGACTTTGTTATAGGTATGGTTTAAAACTAGCAGGGTTCTATCCAAGGGGGATTGGTTTAAGGTGGTTTGATAAAACTATATTCAATTGGAATCCTTTAAATGGAACTTTTCAAGGCTTAAATCATTATATTTTCTAAAAATATGTGATTTCAGCAAAAATCAGGATCTCTTAGAAAGTGTAAACCACTATTGCAGCAACACCTTGCAAGTGTGTGTTTGGGTCAATTGATATTGTGCTACACGTTTCATCTAAATGTTTGCTTGCTACCATCTTGGGTTGATGTGCACTAGTGTGAGTTATTTGGGATTCCATTGAAAGATGTAATAAGACTATTTTTGGTACTTTCTATCTTTTGGATAGGACCATATTATCTTTTTGTGGTCAACTTGTGGAAATCATTGTTTGTATTCTTTTTGGTTGACCTAATTGATATTTTGAGATATTGCAAAGGATATAAATGAAAGAACATTTTAGTTGCAAGAAAGGTGTCAGAGTGTGTTGATGTGCAAAGATGAATTGAAGTAGTGAGTTATGAAAAGAAAATGGAAATGATCTTTAATGTCTCAACCAATAAAATGTATTATTGAAAAATGTTGTAATTCCAAAATCTTCATGTATCCTGATTTAAGATAGTGAACCTCATTAAGTCCTTGTAAATTGTATCTTGACATGGGGTTATGTAGCTCAGTATTAAAAGTCTCTTGTATCTTTTTATAAGTTTGTGCAACTTAGTCTACAAGTCCATAGGTAGTGAGCCATAAGAAACATTCTAATTTATGTAAGTAGTTAGATTTTATATTGCGAGTTCACTCTCACCATGGTTTTCCCTTCTTTAGTTTTCCACATAAATCTAGTGTTATATTTTTTATGTGTTCATTAAAATATATTTCATTATTATTTATCTGAATAGGTGTTGTAGATCTGGTTCAGGTTTCTTGGTCTCATCAATAGTTTGATTTGACACATTGTTGAAGGTTTTAAGGTCTAAAAGGGTTTAAGTTTTTGTAGATACTGATTCACTCCCCTCTTAGTATCTGGGTTTGCTCAAAAATTGGTATTAGAGCCAAGTTCCTTTTGAAGATGCTTAACCACTTAAGGAAAGATATGGTATGGTACATTATAGAGCTTATAAAGGCCCTAGGTTTGATGGGAAAAGTTACACCTTTTGGAAATTGACAATGTAATGCCATCTAAACTCTCTAGATTTTGGTGTTTGATTTAATCAATTAAGGATGGTTATATTTCTCTTGGTACTCATCCAAAAAATCTAGCTAAGAACATGTTGTATGAGAATAATACCAAGGCTTAGAATACTATCTTGTGCAGATTAGCTAATTCAAAACTTTTGTAGGTGATGAATTATAATTCTCCTAAGGATGTGTGGGGAAAAATTAGGAGAATCTATGAAGGATATAATAAAGTAAAGAAATCCAAGATGAAAAATTTTAAGAGAAGATTTGAGACCTTGAGGATGACAAAGGATGAAGATATTTCTACTTATATACTCCGATTGGATGAATTTTTTACTAGCATTAGAGGTCTTGGTAGAGAAGTAAAATAATATGAGATTGTGGAGAAGGTTCTAAGATCTCTCCCTAAATCTTATAATCATAAGGTATTTTCTATCAAAGAATCTAAGGAATTAGATCAATATTTAGTAGCTGAAATGCTTGGTGCTCTAATAGCTTTTAAAATGAGACAATTTGAAAAAGTTGTTCCAAAGAAAGAATTTGCATTAAAAACAAGTAAAAAGGTGGAAGATGAAACTGCAAATTAAAATGATGACTTTGATGAGGTAGAAGTAAACTTTGTGAGAAGATTGAAGAAAGGAATTAGAAAATACAAAGGTAAGTTACCTTTCAAATTTTTTAATTGTGGAAGGATTAATCACTTTTATTCTAAATATCCTTATAAATAATCATATGATAGTAAAAAAAGGGATAAGTTCAGAAGAGGTTTCAATCATAAGGAAAAAATTTATCTCTCCAAATATGAGGACAATGATTCAAATGATGAAACCAATTCATGGATTTAAAAGAAAAAAAGGGTGATATTAAAAAATATAAGAGGTTTCGTACTTTGTAGGCCAACAAAAATTATGAAAGATATATGATTGTGTGTACTAACTTCATGCAAAGGAAGAAGAAAATGCTTGGATCATTGATAGTGGTTTCTCTAACCACATGACTCATGGCAAGGGAAGGTTAATAAGTATTAATCAATGTAATGGTGGATCTGTCAAGCTCAGAGGTGATGAGCTAGAACAAATTTTTGGAAAGGGTGCTATAAAAATTGATAGAAAGAGCAAGACTGAGGATTTCCTCTATGTCAAATTTTTGAAGCATAATCTTCATAGTGTTAGTTAGATATGTAACAAGGGATATAATCTTACATTTCATGCTAATGGTTGTGAGATCGAGAAGGAAGGGTATCAAAGAATATTTGTTGAATGTACAAGGACAAATGGAAATGTTTATCATCTAAAGGATGCAAATAGAAGAATCTTGTTATTATCTCAATCTGGTGAGTGTTGGTTGTGGCACAAGAGAATGGGACACCTCAACTTTTAAAATATGGTTAATACCATTTATAATCATGCAACAATGGATATGCCTAAGATAACTAATCCTACAAACACATTATGTAAGGAGTGTCAAGTGGAAAGAAAATAAAAATAAGTTTCAAGATAAAGGAGTGCTATACTACAATGCCATTGGAGTTGATTCAAATTGACCCATGCAGACCTACAAGAACAAGAAGTCAACATGTTGAAAGATATTTCATGTTGCTTATTAATGATTATAGAAGAATTACCTGGGTTACATTTTCAAGATATAAATTAGATGCTTTTGATAAGTTTAAAATCCTCAAAGAAAAATTTGGGAATGAAATGGATGCTAAGATAAAATTCTTATGGTTAGATAGAGGAGGTGAATTTACTTCAAATGAATTTGAATTTTTTTGTGAAGACCATGGTATTATGAGATATCTTTATGCTCATAGAGCCCCTCAATAAAATGAGTTAGTTGAAAGAAAGAATAGGATTATGTAAGAGATGGCTAGGAATATATTGAAAGATGTTGATCTACCTGATATGTATAAGAAGGAAGCAATTCACACTACTATATATTTTATTAATAGAGTTTGATTGAGGGTTAATAGAACTAAGACCCCTCATGAGCTATGGTATGGTAGGCCTCCCATTGCTAGATACTATAGGATCTTTGGAAAAATATGCTACATCAAAAGAGATGAAGAAGACCTTGGAAAGTTTGATTCAATGTGTGACGAATGGATCTTCCTTGGTTACTCAATTAGGAGTAGATCTTATAGATGCTACAACAAGAGATTGGGAAATATGATTGAAAGATAAAATGTTAAGGTAGATGAATATATGTATCTATAGATGTGAAAATAATCCTAACTAGCATCATGCATCTAATCCTGCTTCAATTAACATCACTTTCTCTATTAATCAAATAAATTAATTTATTTGATTAATTCACTAATATTCATTATAATTAATTAAATAAATAAAATTATTTAATTAAGTCCTTAAGTTCTTATTTTATTTAATAAATCAAAATTATTTAAATCAATATCATAATTCCCTAAAAATCTTCAAAGTTAAATAATCTAAATTAATTAACCTCTAAACACCATTAACCATCCTTTAGGTTTTGACTCAACCTTGGTTGAACCTAAACCCTTGACTAATCCACCCACTTGCACATGAACTTAATTTTAATTAATTATCTAATTATCTCTATTTTCCCTCACAAAGCATATTCCCAAGGAATATTCCCTCATTAACTCCATTTTTTTGGCTTTCTTGTCTAAATAAATTTCCCCCAAAAATCTCTCAACCATATGCATTTAAAGCCAATTTTGATATTCTAAACCCACCTAATAGCATTTACTTGCACATTCTCAAAAATATGCTCATTTCTCCTCCAATTACATGTGGAAAAGTGGCCTTCTCTCATTGGTTGGTCTTTTGTCCCACATTCATCCAAATCCTTCAATCTTCCAATCTTCAACCTATAAATTCAAGGCATACTTCCTTAAAAATCATCCACAAAATTTGAGTATTCTTGTTATAGGAATTTTGAGTCCATCATCTTGCATCTCTTGTTCATCATCATCTAAGCTTGTTAAGGGGGTGGGAAAGGGCTTCCTTTTCACTTCAAAGGTTGACCACTTCCACTATGGGATATGTATAACTCATGTTTTTATATGCTTTATGAGTTTTTCTTGTTGTTTAATGTCTTATTTAGGAAATCTAACATGATGCAATATTTCATAGAGATGCTTGATTTGTTTTGTTTTGCTTGAATTTCATGAAGATGTTTGTCAAATTCTAAATTTTTCCAGATTTAGCATCACAAAATGGCACGAGAAAGAGGGCTCCCTCACACCTTTATTTCAATCTCTCAACTTGGGTATCGATTTTCATCATGCTTGGATACACTAATGGTTTGCTATTTTCATTTTTATTAGAGAAGCACATCATTTAGAGTTTTATTTAGGTTCCTATCTTATCATAAAGAATAAGATTTATTGTGCTTGTGGTTGTCATTTCAAAGTTCTTTTCTTTAAATTTGCTGCTCAATATCATCTTATTGCTCAATATCCATTATAATACTAGTCACTAGGTAACTTACATTTATTAGTAAGATGTCTTCTTTATATTTGTAGAGATCTATCACTTCCTTTGTCGTATTTTGTGGAAATAGCCTAATGAAGGGATATACTGCACTCTAGGTTTGTGTATAGTTGTTGTTTTGGAGGAATTACATGCAAATTTTCCTTTGATTTTATGTATATCCAGGATTGCATATCATGCTAATATTTCCTTTTTCAGCCATATACAGACTTATACAGGCATATAGAAAGAAAGAAAATCCAATGCAAAGTATATAGATAACTGCTAGGGCAAGTGTTCAATGTTTGCATGCTCTAAAATT
The DNA here is from genome assembly GCA_007115665.2 of Sequoiadendron giganteum. NCBI lineage: Eukaryota > Viridiplantae > Streptophyta > Pinopsida > Cupressales > Cupressaceae > Sequoiadendron > Sequoiadendron giganteum. The sequence goes on along the minus strand of CM021109.1, from coordinate 606,634,034 downwards.
CTTCATTTACAAAAGAGTCTGAAATTTTTCATCCATGAAATGGCGCTAAATTCCAACACCATTTCTTTGTCTTTTCTGCTATCTTACGTACCTTTTTGTTTCACTTGTTGTTTCAAATTTGGCCTATTTTATTAGCTAACTATCCAAATATCGAGGAAACAACAACAATAAAGTTAAACTTAACCTTGAATGGTGTATAGTGGTAGCTAAGATACATTAAAAAGTTGTTCGTGGTTAGAAAAGACAAGCATCAATTCAATAAAATCCACTTGGTCTATTAAATTAATGTGCCTTGTCTATGCTCCCGTACTTTGAATGCATTGAGGTACCATATCGAATAGTTAAAATGCTCATTTCATGGTAGATCTACAACTTTAATGGCCCATCTACAAGCCATGGGATTTTCACATCAAGTTCTATTATATCAGTCTTTTGTACTTGTTGGACTAACCGCTAACATCTCCCTTCAAGTTTGCGAACTGGTTTAACTGCCTCCCGTGGATCTTAACTTATGCTTGTATCAAGCATTGTCAAGTTGATCTTTTGGTGCAATGGCAAGGCCATCAATTGGTATCAGAGAATATCATAGGTTCGAACCCATCGTGTGACATTGAGGGGGGGATGTTAGTCCAACAATACTACCATGATGTGGATCTTATTGCTTTGCACAAAGATTCTATAGCAAGACACAATATTATGTCTCTTAATGGAGTAGTGAATACCAAAAGGCCAGTCACATAGCAACCATTTTTATCTAGCTAAAATGTTCTAGGAAGTGGGTTGAGGATTTACTGTTGCCTGAAGTGAAAGGTCAGTAGTTATTTAAAGTTCATTATGCAAGAATGGCACATTTTCATAAATGGCTCAAATCCTTCTAAAAAAGTGCAAAATGTTTGTCTTAAATAATCTTTGTTGCTTTTTAAAAATTGATTATTGGAGGATATATGACTAACATCAATGAGATTATAAATTTCTTTTGAACCATAAAATAATTCTTCCTTCATTTTTTGACTCAATATCGATATCTTTTGTAGGTTTGGCTTAAGTGTCTCAATTTATTAAGTGTCCTATATGCTGACAAGATATCTTTTGCAGATTTATCTTAAAATCTTAAGGTCATTGCATTAAATCAACTCGTTCCTTTTTTCACCAAGATGGGATAAACTGGTTTTGCACACTAGTATAGGGTACCAGACCAACATGGTGACATCAATGACAACCTAAGACACATTTCCAATAAAATTCCTTGTAGGTAATTAAACCAAATGATGAAATGTAGGAAATGAAGCACGAAAGTGAAATAATGTAAATGATGTCACCTTGGATTTTGTCTTGCAAATAAAATCTTCACACTATCTGTAGATGTTGAAACTGCAAATTCTTATACTTTGACATATATTAACATTGTTAGTCAATTTAAACAAAGAAAATCAAGCATCCCTATGGAATATTTGATCATGGTGCATATGCAAACAAGATAAATATAATTAAAACAACTAAATGAAAGTACATGAAAATATGATCAAACCCTATCCCATAGTGGCAGTGGTTCTCCTTTGATGTGGAAATGATGCCCTTTCCCACCCCCTTGATAAGACTTTATTGATGAAGATGCAAAGATGCAAGTGATGGAGATAAAAGTGCCTATCATCCAAATGCATGAGATTGTAGATGAAATTGTGGATGATTGTTGCTTCTATTTATAGATTGAAGGGTTGAAGAATAGAGAGATGGGAGGAATGTGGGACTAAAGAAGAGCCAATGATATTGCGACACTTGCCACATGGCTCGTGGAGGAAGGTGGTGCACACTTTGGAGAATATGAATAGTTAATTCATGTGGTTGAGGATTTGAAAGGTGTAAGAGAGAATAATGCATAAGTAAGAGGCACTAAATGAATATGGTTGGAGATTTTGGAGGGAAATTGTTTAGAGTAAAAAAGTCAAATAAGTGGAGTTAATGAGGGAATATTCCTTAGAACATACTTTTGAGAGGACAATGAGGTAATTAGTTAATTAAAAGAAACTATTTTCATGTGCAAGTGGCTTCGTTAGTTAAGGGTTGAGTTTGACCAAGGTTGAGTCAAAATTTAGAGGATGGGTAATGGTGATTAGAGGTTAATTAATTTAGATTAATTAAATTGAAGGGATTTAGGGGATTTGACATTTGATTTAAATGATTTGATTTATTAAATTAGATGAGAGGAATTTTAGGAATTTAATTAAATAATTTGATTTATTTAATCAAATATGATGCACATTAGTGAATTAATCGAATAAATTGTTTTATTTGATTAACATAAGAAACGATGTTAATTCGAGTTGCGTCTACACTAACATGTAGTGGCCATGAAGAATGTAAATAGATCCTCAATGTAACATTCACCTCTTTTCTCAACACACATGCATGCATTAAACCCTTCACATGATGATAAGATCTTGAATTGCTCCAATAAACACTTGAAATCTTCCTTGAAATTCCTTATAAATTCTCTTGAAATGCTCTTATGAACTCAAATTTTCTATAGTGCTTGAAAGTGTTACAAGAAAAAATGTGAATTAACCCCTTATTTATACTAAATTAGGAGATTAACCCCGAAATTCAAAAGAATTAAGACTGACACCAGATCTGGAAAGAAACATAATTAAATTCCTGCTAGAATGAAATTCAAAAATTAGGGTCTCATTAAGGGAGGACCAAGCTTCAGGGAGCTGAAACAAGGTCGAAAACCAATTTTAGATCAAGAAAAATGGGGGTCTTGTTAAGAGAGGACCCATTCGCCATTAAGGGCAAATGGATCCTAACTAAGTTTACAAGGACCATTTTTTTCCCAATGAAATAATTTGAAATTTAATATATGATTGTCGAGAGGGATCGTTGAGAGTTGTCCAAATTAAGGCCTAAATTTTAATAAAAAAGGGGGTTAATAACTCTAATTAACCAAAATAATCAAGATTCAACCACTAGTTATAGCAGTAACAATTTCTCCACAACAATTGTTGAAAACAATGATCAAGATCTATCCATCAATGAGCACCTAAGGATTAGATAATACATTGTTATTCGGGTATATGCAGGATCATCATGGAAAAAACAGGCCCTTAAGTGGCAATAAAAAGACAGAAAATCAGAGTTAGACAACTTGACGTAAAAATTTGAATAAGTTATCTATATTATTTCAAAAAAATATAAAAATAGAATCTGTAGAAAATTGAATGTAGTTTCTAAACTACTAGACCTTTATTTAAAAAAATAAAATCTATTTGGTGAAAATTTGAAATTTCAATGTAGTAGTATTTAAATTTTAGGGTAAAAATAAGAAGTAGGTGTCTATCTGACCACCCTAACCATAATAAAATGATAATATTTTTTTATAATCTTTTAGATATAAGTAAAGGACTCATGTCCCAATGTGATGCATATTTTTTTATAATTTTTTTCCACGTAAATAATTAATTATGAATTTTATATTACAATTTTAAAAAATATAAAATCTCGTCTGTCTAACCACCTTAACTTGGTCAAAAATTCATGAAATTCAAATTTATTTATTTTAACCCTATAGTATGCAAAGCATAGAATGTGACGCATGTTTCGGATTCAAAAAATATTATACCATTTGAAAGTTATAGATGTTTTTCAATCAACTTATCAATTAGGACTTTATTTGTAATTCTAATAGAAAATGAATAATAATTATTTATTAAATTAAAAGTAAAGCATAATTTATATTGGTGGAAGCTGAGAATATCTTCTAAACACCCTTTTCGTTTCATCAATTTTGGGTAAAAAAAATCATATAAAAGGGTAGATGCTACACCCAACAAAAACTGGACAGAAGATAATACAGTACCCAATGACTTAAAACGCCATCAAATGGCTTACATATCACCACTTTTAGGTCTATCATGATCGTGCACATACCTATTTATTTTATTTGTTGTGACTTCTTTTGTTTCCGTAGAAAAAATCTTTTCATTAATTACATCCTTGGACCAATCTTCCACATGTTCACATTTTCTCATATGATTATTTGTATCAATCACTTTAAAGAAATATTTTTTCATGATTCTAGACTTAAAATTAACTCTAATTTGATCATTTGAAGATTTCCTCCTGTATCATCCATTTCTTTCTGTCGAATCCTTTCTTTTCTTTGAGGGACTTCATACCTATACACTTCAGTGATAGGGACTAGTTCTTTCAAATCCAAATCTAATCTAGTCAAAAAAGTTCTGCAATTTGTAGACATGTAAATAATCAACTCACATAATGCATCTAATTCCGCTCAAATAAACATTATTTGTACTATTGATCAAGTAACTAAGTTTAATTGATTAATTCACTTTTTGCTAACTAATGTCATCTCTTTTAATTAATTAAATAAATATATTTAATTAAAATCCTAATGTTCTAATATCCTTTCATTTGATTTAAATAAACCCAAACATTTAAATTAAATGTCATAAATTAGCTAATTTCATCCAAGTTAATTAATCCTAAATTAATTAACTCCTAATACTAATCCCTCATTTCTCTAGGTTTTGACTCAACTTAGGTCAAACCTAAACCCTTTACTAACCCACCCACTTGCACATGAAAATCAAATTTTTTAATTAACTAAATACCATATTTTTCCTCACCAAGGCATATTCTTTGAGAATATTCCTTCATTTACTCCACTTATTTGAATTTCTTACCCCAAACAATCTCCCTCTAGAACATCCCAAACCTATTCATTTAATTCCTCTTACACATGCATTAATCTCTCTTACACCTCTCAAATCCTCAACCACATGAATTAACCATGCACATTCTCAAAAATGTGCTCCACCTTCCTCCACTAGCCATGTGAAAAGTGTCACAATACCACTGGATCTTCTTTAGTCTTAGATTCCTCTTATCTATCCAATATTCAACCTATAAATAGAAGTTACTTCTACTTCAAATCCATCCAGAATCTTAAGCATTCTTGCTAGATCTAAAATCTCAAGCATTCTCACTATAGCCACACTCATCACTTGTATTTTCATCCTATCTTAGTTTGTTGTTATTATCATTTTGCATCTTCTCATCAAGATCAAAATCTTATCATAAGGGACTGGGAAAGGTCTCTCTTTTCACATCAAAGGAGCACCAATCCCCCCATTGGATGATGGTTTGGTTGATTTAGATTAGATTTACATATTTAGTTGGTTATGTTGTATTCCTTGCTTCATGTTTTCTTTTTTATGTTTGATCAACAATTTTATAGGGAGTGGTTTATTTGAGTTTGCTAACAATGGTTAATGTTGTATAATTTATCTATTATTACTGATTGCAAATTATCTTCTCACATTTTGGCACCCACCATGGGGCTAAGTCTACACCTTCAATTCTCTTTCCTTGGTTATTTCCTAGATTTGTTTGAAACATAGATTTTGTCATATGGACGTCTAGCTCTTTCAATGAATTCTTGATACTTTGACTTTAGTTCATTTCTATTAAATCTATGATAAATGCATGGTCGACTTTGCAAATAATTGTGCTAGACTACATAAAATAGACCAATTTTGCAAGCAGGAAAACCTCCAGTGCATTGAATAATGTTGTTGACGTTTAGGTCTATGCTAATCTTGTTTTCTTTCAGGTGGTACTCTAAGTTCAGACAATTTATTTTTGAATACTTATTTGGTTCATCATTATGCCTTGTTGTTTTGGAAATGATGACTTTTCACATCATTGGGTATGTGCAGGATCATGATGGGCCAAAAAGTGGCGATATCTAAGTGATATGATGGCCCATGTGGCAGACAACTTTTTTTTAACCCAAAATTGATGAAACTAAAAGGGTTTTTAAAGGAGATTCTCATCTTTCCACCAATATAAATTATTCTTTACTTTGAATTTGATAAATAATTATTATTTATTTTCTATTTAAATTACGACTAAAGTCTTCATTGATAGGTTGATTGAAAAAAATTTATAGCTTTCAAATGGTATCACATTTTTTTGATCCAAAAATGAGTTACATTCTATGCTTCACATAATATAGGATTAAAAAAAAAGTAATTGAATTTAATTAAGTTTTGACCAAGTTAAGGAGGTTAGACATACGAATTTTTATAGTTTTTAAAAGTTGTAATAAGAAATTCATAATTAATTATTTACTTGGAAAAAAAATACAAAAAAATATGCATCACATCGGGACATGAGTTCCCTACTCATATCTAAAATATTATAAAAAATATTATCATTTTATTGTGGTTAGGGTGGTTAGACATACACCTACTTCTTATTTTTTTCTTTGAAATTTAACTATTACTGTATTGAAATTTCAAATTTTCACCAAATAGATATTTAAAAAATAAAAATAAACCTCATAGTTTAGAAACTACATTCAATTTTCTACAGATTCTATTCTTACATATTTTTGAAATAATATAGATAAATTATTCAAATTTTTACGTCAAGTTGCCTAACTCTGATTTTCTGAATTTTATTGCCAATTAAAGACCTGCAAATACCCCATTCTTGTTTTAAAATTTCTTATACTGAAATTTATTCTATTTAACTTTTTGAGATGATGTGTTGGTCCAAGAATTATTTTCTTGTTCTTTCAACAGACAGATACTATCATATCCAAATATCTATTATCGGTATGCTAATTTTTGAAATAGTAATTTGAAATAGATCAAAATTTTATTGCATTTCAATGAGAGGTAATTCACTCATACTTAACCTATTCCGAAGCATCTAGTCTTCAAAATCCTCGCACAACATATATTTAATGGTGTTTGATTTCCTAGTTGCCTCAAAGAAAAAAAATCTTTACCAGCATTCACACCTAGTATGAGGTAGATGTCACATCCCTAGTGCCTTTGTCCTCCCACTCATGTCAGCTTGGAAGATGGTTTCGCCTAGGCTATGACCACTTTGACATCATGATTTTCTCAAATTATGTTAGCACCTAAATATACCCAATGAAGTTGATCAACATTAATGAGTTTATTTGCCTCAAATCTATCCTAATAGCCACACTACACATATGAGGGATTCCATGGTTGTCGAGGATAATTCTGAAGTTTTTGTTGCATTAGATAAATACCTTCAACATAGAAAAGCCTCATGCTCAGCTAGATTTATTTTTAGTGACTGATAAATACCAAGATCTAGAAGAGCATGTGAAGAGAGGGGCGTGAGGGGAAGATTGATTTGAGTAGAAAATTTAGAAAAGAGAGGGAGAGTTATTTTAGGTTGTGTCTTCTAGGAAGAGGATATTCTAGAGTAGTGATTGACCAAAGACTAGAGATAAAAGGTTGGTGCGCTTCACAAATGATGCTACTGCTTAGCTTCATGGGTGTGTTCATAGCGAGATTCAATTTCTGTAAAATCTTGAGAATGTAAAAGAAATCGATACATTATGTAGAATCTGCACTACAATATGCAACCATGTTTTGTTTTCTCTACTTCATATTTTTCAAGTTTCCAATAGTTGTTCTATGAACTAAAAATAAGCTAACTAATTTATTTGTCATATGAGAAATTTGTGATGTGGACCGTAGTCCCACAACTTTTCTATTACTTTTATTTCACTACATTTTATTTCACGCTTCACATAAATGTCTTTCACTACAAGAAATTAGGCCATTTCAACTTGAAGGAACTCTAAAGAAATATGAACAGCAGTCAAATCGATGCATATGACATTTTGGAGTTTAATGATCTAACAAAGAAGCCATAAACTATCATGACAATGGTACAATTTGAATGCATTTCTCTCAGTCACAGTAGAATAGGTGAAGTCATTTAATTCGATGGAGATGTTATCATTCAATTAGATGCGTCCATTTTTAAATAATTTTTTATAGTATTGAATATCATGCACAATTTAATTTGTTTTCAATAACTATATTGAGTGGCTAGAAGAGGGTTTGTAGGTTTACCAAGAACTCATTAGATCACTGAAACTAAAATTATTTGGAGAATTGACAGGCCATACTAAAGTGATTTAAGTGTCGATTTAAATATCTTTTTATTTTATAAGGAAATTCAATATCTGCTTGGCTGTGTTACCAAAGGAATACTTTATGTGGCTTTATGAATTAAGGATGTGTGAGATCCAAGCAAGCTTTATTGTGGACTGAAATTAAACATTGCATGTCAAATCCAAAGCATATCTATAGATCTTTATCTCTCAGACGATCATTTTCTTATTTTGACAAGTTTAGTAATTTTATTGGTTTGAAACTATATTCATTATGTTGTTATCATTGATTCCTTGAATATCATACTTCTTACTTGTGAAAAATATTTTTTCCTATGTTAACATGATCAACATAAATTAGCTAAGTTAGCAAAAATAATAATCAAGCTCTCTATGAAATTCTTAATCACATTAAGACAAGAAAACAAAACATACAAAGAAAACATTTAAGAATGTAAACATATCTAAAATGGATCAAACCAAATCTCATAGGGGGATTGATGCTCCTTGATGTGAAAAGAGAACCCTTTCTCAACCCCTGATAAGCTTAGATGATGATGCTAAAATGCAAGAGATTCAAAATGATGATAGTGCAAATGCCTCAAATTGAACAAGTTGTGTAGTTGTGGATGATTAATACAATAGAGGAGGCATATATTTATAACCAAGAAGGATGGAATAATGAAAAATATGGAGGATGTGGGACAAAACATGAGCCAATGACAAGATGCCACTTGTCAAGATGTTAGAGGATGAGGGTTGTGCACATTTTGATCAATGTGCCTTGAAGAGGGGGAGATTTGAAATTCAAAAGATGGCTTGTTGGAGGGAGAAGAAAGTGTCTTAAATTCCAAGTGGGAGACATGTAAGAGACAATGTAAGAGGATTTAATGCTATGTTGGAGGACAAGACATGTGGGAGGGAAAACTCAAATTTGAAGAATATTCCATCTAGATGCCCTTTTTGAATGAAAATAAGGAATTAATAAATCAATTAAATTTATTTATGTGCACAAGTTGCAAAATCTAGAGAAAATTAGTTTAGAATTAAATTAATCCATATTTGATTAATTTAATAGGAGATTAGGTGATTTTGACTTTTGACTTATATTTTAGGATTTAAATAAATCAAAATGAGAAGAAAATGATTTTAGATTTAATTGAATAAAGATCTGTTTTATTTAATCAAAGAGGATGATGTTAGTGTTAAATCAAATAAAGTTGAATTTATTTAATTTAAATAGATGACTTTAGGAGATTAATTAAATAAGCTGAATTATTTAATTAAATAAAGACTATAGAAGCTAATTAAATAAAAACTAACTTATTTAATTAACATGAGAACTTAAGAAGATTAAATAAAGTTGATTTATTTATTTAAAGGAGGAATTAATCGAATAAATTTATTTATCTGATTAACAAAAGAGTTTTGATGTTAATTAGTTAGATTTAGATGCATGATGTCGATTTTGCATGTCCACATTACTTATGATAACTTTGTACTATTTGCAAGAGGAGGGATTTTGTTTACATGAGGAACTCACAACATTGAAGCATAAGAAACATTTTTTGAAGAATTTTTGACTTGGAAGAAGCCATTGAACTTGAACTTGAAAAAAAGCATTTTTTAATGCTTATTGTAATAGCCTAGGGCATGTAGTGTTAATTTTGTTTTCTATTTTAGGACAACTTACTTCAGTTTTGCGTTTAAAATTAACCATTGATTTAATCTCTTCAGGTTGGTTAAAATTGAACTTAGAAACTTATTAGAATTTAGATTTTGGACTAAAATTGAACAAGCAACTTCATACTTGGTTTTGGTGCTATAAAAAGTGTAGACATGAAAAATATACAATTCGATCCTACACACCTAATCCTGATCTCACTAACATCATTTCTTCCTAAATCACCCCTTTTACTAATTAATTCATACTCTTCCATTAATTAAATAAATCATTCTGTTTAATTAATCCTAGTAAAATTTTTAATTAAATAACTCACTTTATTTAATTAACCTTTAAGATCACATCATTAAATTAGATAAATTAATCTTTATTTGATTTAATCTAACACCACCTTCTTTAATTAAATAAATCAATATTTATTTAATTAAATCTAAAATCATTTTTCCTCTCAACTTTGAGCTATTTAAATCCTAAAATCTAAGTTGAATATGTCAAATCACCTAATCTCTCATTAAATTGATCAAATCATGATTAAATTTAATCTCAATCACTAAAATCCTCTAGATTTTAAAACTTGCACAATAAATCAATTTATTTGATTTATTAATTCCTCATTTTCATTCAAACTCAACATCTTTGAGGGAATATTATCCCAATTTGAATTTTCCCTCCCACATGACTTGTCCCTCCAAGAAAGCATTTAAGAGCTCTTACATGCCTCTTACATGTCTCTTACACAAGTCAAACTTGGTATTTAACTCATCTTCCATTCCCCCTAAACATGTCACTTCATCAAATTCAAAATTCAAACTTGCACATTGATCAAAATATGCTCAACCTCCCTCCATTTGAATGCTGACAAGTGGCACAATGCCATTGGATTATCTTTTATCCCATATTCCTCCTATCTTGCATTCCTCTATTATTCTAATCTATAAATAGATGCCTCTTATATTGAATTAATCATCCAAAATTTCAGTTTACTTATTATACTCAATTTCATTTTCAAGAATAGCCATTTTCATCTCTCTTTATCAAGTTTGTAGCTACGTTATGCAGGAATTCAACCAAAGTGGATCAATCATCATCAAGCTTACAAAGGAGTTGGGAAAGGGAAAATTTATACACATAATTGGCACCAACTCCCCCATGGGATCAAGAGTTTACATTTTAAAATAGGATTTCATTGTCATATTTATTCATTTTCTTTCTTTTTTGAGCATTGCAAATGGATTTCATTGGGAATCCTTGTTCTTAATTGAATTCGAATCTAATTGTATGTTTGTTTCTCATGTTTTTGCAGGTATAAGGATTGGGGTTCACAAAAATAAATCATCATTGCTTTGTGGATTAAAATAAACTTGTGTGTACTTTGTCTTGTAATCTTCTTTACTTGACTTGTGTCATTTAAATGTGTATGCACTTCTCTTGCACTTCATGAAAATCTTGAGAATCAAAAGAATTCTAGTGACATTGGTTTTCTAACAAATTACCTACACATTTCAAGTTTAAGTTTAAAATTGAACAAATCATACTAGTGTGAGAAAGATACATTGTGTGTGATCCCTCCTTGTGCTTTATGTGAATTGGGTAGTCGAACTACAAGTGTACCCCTTTCTTATGTTTACCTAGTAGAGGGCCTACCTTGGTGGGAAAAAGTAATCACCCGAAGGGAATGACACAACCGGTAACGAGCTAAAACCAAGCTATTCCCAATTGGTATATAAATTTGAATTCTATAGGAAATCTCAGCATTACAGGTGCTCCTATAGCTGAGCAAGTGATTCTTGCCTCTTTTGTGGCAACTTGAATGGGTTCCCTAATCAATAACCAATTCAAAAGCCAAAATCCCTAATATTTGTTGGTGCAAGAACATTCGTTCTCAAGCTGGTCCACATTCGTACTATTCAAAGTAGAAACATAATAAATCCTCTTGATCTCTGGATTTTAAGTATTTTGAGATTTGGTGGTCCCAAGAAGTGAGTGTCATGGAGGGGAGCGAGTGTCACCAAATCTCTAGCTATTCTCTTTGTCTCAATGTTTGGAGAAATCCAAGTGTAGACTCAATGAATATTGTCTTTTCTATCCTAGGATTTTGTAATCTGTGTGTCATTCAAAATACATTTCTTGGATCTAAAAATTTGAAACAAACATTCAACGAGGTCCTCAAAACTTCAAAATCTTTGGAAAGAACAATATATTACTGCTTGTCCCTAGGGGTTCTATCCTCAGAGGCTTCTAAGTATTTGGGCCCATATCTCAATTTATTCTCTCCAAAGTCAACTTGGAAAACTATGCCCTTGAATCCTTGATTTTCACATAATGGACCTTGTGGAATATGAAGGAATTAAGAAATAGACATTCAGTTTGAAAACTAAGTAAGAGGTGTTGATTTGGTAAAAATAATCCATTCAATCAAGATAAATGATAATTGAACCCCACAAATGTGCTTGTTATCTTTTGGTCATATTTTTTTCCATGAAAACTTTGGCTTGTTGGTTTGAGTTACTCATAGGGTAAAGCATGTTCTTCACTATCTTGGTCTTGTAAAGAAGGTACCTCTTAGATTCATTTAGGATAAAATCTAACACTTCATCCATCCCAAAAATTTATAATTCCATCCCACAAACAAATTTAGAGCTTTAGAAACATCATTATCTATACTTGGGTACATCATTAAACCAAATCAAAATCACCTTGCTTAGTTAGGAGTGTGAGAATCCATACTTTCGCATGCCTCTAGTTAAATTAGCACCCCTTTGAACAAGTTTATTCTAAGGTCACATCCAACATCTTGGGATCTACAAGTTCACTATACAATTTGAACCAATCAAGATCAAACCCTAAGTCTAGCATTGAACCAAAGTTCCTAAAAGTTCAACACCCATATCACTCACCCTTTCAACTTTCATTTCATCATTGGTCCTAAATTCCTTAGCGGTCAACAAGTTCAAAACATAAGAAAAATATGGAATATAAACTTGATTCATACATCATGAAGGATATAAGACAACCAAACTATCAAAGCCTTACAATACCAATTGACTATCAAAACTCACATTTATACAATCCATACATGAGATCATTAGCTTCTACAAACCTCAATGGTACAAAAAATGTGAGTATGCCCAATCTAACTTTTGGAACAACTTTCCCTATGGTATATTTAAATCAAAGTCAAAACCTACAAATCTATCAACTGAACAATTTGATGAGGGTGCCAATCTCAGTCACAAAAATCCACACATAAAACCAGAGAATCTTATGATTTTCAAAATATGAAATTCTTACATGCAGAGGATCTCAAATCCTCGAGTTCTGCAATACATGCAAATTATAGAAAAACTACAAAAATTCCCCCTTTCACAACATGCAATCTTATTTCCCCAAAAAATACCCACAAAAATCAGAAAGTACCCCATAAATAGCCCAATTCTCCATTTGGAGCAAAAAAAAAAATATTCTAATTATGCACCAACTTCCGAAACCCCTAACCTAAGATCTGACCATCGGATCTTCAAGAATCCCTATCTGCTATTCTAACTACTATTCTAAATAGCCCAATTCTCCGTTTGGAGCCAACAACAACATTCTCTTTTTCTATCCTGAAGCTTTCCTTAAATTTATGTCTCCTCATGCCTTCAAATTCACACCTGCTAAAAATAGTAGTTGAGCAGAGAAAGCAGAAAAGTAGTTTTGAAAGTTGAAAATTCTTCTTCGATGAAAAGGGTATCCAAAACTGCAACAACATCTACAAAAATTAAAATGCAAGTAAATATATTTTTGGGTGATGTAGGATTTCCCTTACACCACTCGATGCTCCTACATCACAATCAATGCACGAGTCTTCTTCCAAACAAAATTATCCCACCAAATCCATACATGTCAAATGTGAATATACCAAATACAAGCTTACCAAACATGAACATATGAAATCCACACTTAGTGAACTTTGGGATAGATACATTTTCAAATCAAACCAATTTTGTTCAAAATCCAAGCAATATATTGACAACTCAATGTATTGATCCAAGTCAAGGTAATCTCATGCAAAATCAAAGTTACCTAAATCAAAGCAATATGTTTCCCAACTACAAAAATGTTCCATGTCAACCTATAATGCAAAATCGAAACATCATCCCAAATAAGAATATTGTCCAAAATCAATTTATCCATGATCCCATGCAAACACCACAAGTATACATTCCAAATATTCTTGCTCAACAACCAAATCAACTATATCAAGGGTGTCAAGATCAAAATTAAGATCAAATTTTGCAACATCGAATTGCTTCACTTGGAAAAATAGTTGATTCACCCTGCCAAGAGACATCTCCACCCCAAAATCAATACACTCTTCCATTGGCTAAACCGTGCCATCAAAGTATTGAATTGTGTCCACAGCCACATAAGGAACAATATCTCCAATGTCAAGAGGCTAGATATAAAGATCAACAACATCAACAACAAACCCAATCATCACATATCCAAGTTCAATGACCACATCTCCAAGATCAATCACAACAAGAATCACCTAAACATGCACAAATCTCACAAGATCACAAATGTGAATACACTCATTTTGGAGAGCCAATCAAATAAGTACTAAGAAATATAGCTAATGCAAAATTCATCACTCTTCCAAAGGTAAGTGATTTCAACTTTGTCCTAAACTTCCCTTGGAATAAGGGTAGATGTTATTGTCAGTATCATAGAGAAAATCTTCATAAAACATCAAATTGTATTCAACTCAAAAATCTCATCCAAGACCTTATTGATCAAGAAATGATATTTTTTGATGAAAATGATCAAGATTCAACCACTAGTGATAGCAGTAACAATTTCTCCAACACAATTTTTGAAAACAACGATCAAGATCTATCCATCAAGGAGCTATGTGGAACAATTATTTTCTTTTTTACTTTTTTTTTATGGAGGATTACATAAGGATTCTTAATGAAGGCCCTTGGTTCTTGGGTATGAATGATGTCTATCTCATAAAGTAGTCTCTTGGTTTCAACCCACAGAATGACTTCAAATTCTCTATTTGGGTTTGTTTGCTAGGGCTAGCATTGGATACTATAACGAAAATGTTTTTATGATAATTTCCAATTCTTTTGTTTAATTTTGTGCTGCTAACTCTATTACCAAATAAAAGAAGAATCTAGTGTTTTCCAAAATTTTAATGTTTTTGGAGAAGAACAAGGTGCTTCCCACTCACTTTACCTTATCTTCCAAATATGGTATTTGGGTATAACAATTGGATTTTAAAATCTCTCCTATTATTTGCAATGCTTGTGGGAAAGTGGGCCATGCTACTACTACTTGTTTGGTCAATAAGGAACACTAGTTCTTCCAGAGGAAAAAGGAAAAAATGCCTTCTATTATTGAGGAGTCTTCTTCTTCTTGAATGGAAGAGCAGATGGTGGAATATAATGGGAAATCTCTTATAGATAATTTCACTTTTACTAAAGAAATAAGGCTGCATGATAAATCTCTGGTGTCTTTTTGGATTCTCCTTATAATAAGAAAAAGAAATTGGGAGAGAAGAATCCTAGGTCAAAGGTTAACCAACAATCTTTAGACTGTTTCTTTAAACTGCCCAGATTTTGATTTTGTTTTTAGCTATCACGTTGTAGGTCCTCTGATTTTGTTTTTAGTTATTTTGTTGCACTTCCTCTTAGTTGTTCCTTGTTGTTTCATGGTGTATAAAGTTCTATCCTTCTCTTTGTACAAGGGCCAGGGCCCTTTCAAAACCCTTCTTACCTTATCAAAAACATTGTACACATGTAAGGAATAAATGTTGGGGGTTAGATGATATTGATGAATAATTTAAAAAATCATCTCCATTTCCTTTATCCATTATATTTTCTAACAATGAAATATGAAACAATAGATATCATGAACCTTTCTATATCATGGTGAAACTAAGGGACATCATCTATATGATTCTCATTTTAAAATATTCCTGTTATTTGATTTACTATCTTATTTAATGATTCATGTAACTCGCATTCTAAAATAAGATAAAAAATATGTACAATATAAACATACATATTAAGAATACTTAATTATTTAACAAATAAAATAGTAGCCTAATAAGTTCCATCGATTCATGTAACTCACTTGCATTCTAAACTAAGATGAAAAGTAAGATGATATTGGATCCACTTTTACTGTTCCACCTTCACGGATTCAAATTATATCCTCTCATAAAAAGTAAGATGAGATGTTTCTGGAAAATTGTAAAAGTTAATATTATTCTTTGTAGTGAACAAAAAGCAGATACATTCGAACTTTCAATGATTTCAAATAAAAAACGATATACTGAGAGTTTTTGGATTTCAAATTGTATAACAATTGAATTATATTTTATATTCAAAATATTGATTATGGATCACAAATATAATTCGAAATGTCAGTATGTAAATATAAAATTTATTTTACAGTCAAAATCTAAAAGTCGCACTATAACAGTATATCTAACCATGTCAATATATAGAATTTAAACAATTGCAGCTGAAAGCTATGAAAACAAAAGTAAACGGACAGAAAACTCGAAATTGACAAAATGGCAATAACAGAATAATATTTTGTGCGAAAAGGTTACAGATATGATGGTATTGATCTTGGTTGAATAAAATAACATATATGCAGTCGTGCTGTTTCATAACATTTTTCCTGCTGCATTAAAATAATAATGATCACACCATTATTAATGATAAGCCCATTTCCTATTTCTTCAATTAGACCAGAAATGTTCTCTGAACATGTACAAGCACGAGATTATAATTTAGCTAGACAAATTTTGTACATGGAACTTAGCTATACCAAAGCAGAGAAATCCGTGGGTGCAAGACCAAAGC
The DNA here is from genome assembly GCA_007115665.2 of Sequoiadendron giganteum. Classification (NCBI taxonomy): domain Eukaryota; kingdom Viridiplantae; phylum Streptophyta; class Pinopsida; order Cupressales; family Cupressaceae; genus Sequoiadendron; species Sequoiadendron giganteum. The sequence goes on along the minus strand of CM021109.1, from coordinate 606,617,518 downwards.
GCAAGATAATGATTGACTTTGAGGATATTAGCTATACATTACTGTCATATGATTAGTTGTTACACATCTTTTATTAATCAGATTTGTGATGTTTAAATTTGAGATGTTTAAAGTTGGGGCACATGAAAATGGATTTATAGATGCAACACTTGCATGGATGATAATACAAATGATTTTCACGCTGTGTGTAGTGAGGCATCACATCTACATGTTATTGTGGGAGTAGTTGAGAGGTTGACAAGATCCTTTTCTCTTCCTAGTCAACCTGATCCATTTTATAATGAGGAGGTCTCATGAAACAACCATTGTGATTTATTTTACATCATCAAGGAAATAAATAATACACTCATTACTGATATACTTATAGTCTTATACGTCCTACATTCAAAAATATGGATCATTATGCATGAAACATTTTTTAATTATGAATCATATGGAAGTAACATCTTACATCCAAGAGTATCACTATAGATAAGTAATGGGATCTTAATATATAGCTTGGTTTTTATCATTGTAGCATTAATTTTTTGGAACTTGCACCATGTTTTGTTATTCCATCTTTTAGTAGATTGTCTACACCACTTGCTAGACCTTGAGTTGAAGAGTTGAGAGTTGTACATTTAGCTATACATTAATGTGTCATATTTTATTCATGGATGCAGATTTATCAAGATTAATAAGGATGTATACAACCCTCTTTTATAGTTGATTCATTTTACTTTGGAAACATATATTCATACTAGTAATTAGATTCCATATCAAAGTGAAATAAGTTTTCACGATTTATACTAAATAATTTATTTGATAAACAATATAAAAGGAATTAAAAAGGAGGCGGGATAGTGAATAAAATCCATCATAAAGAGCTTCTAGAGGAAAGTATTAAGATTGCAAAACATAAATGCATTGATAGAAACATGTATTTCAAATAGTTTAAAAAAAAATCAAGAAGCAAAGAAAGAAACAAAGTTAGCTACAAAAATGGTATATGAAATGAAATTTTGTGCAAAATAGAGTAGATGGATACAAAAAAAATATTGTGGTGCACTAAATGGAAGCTATTTTATCACAACCATAATTAGATAAGGAAAAAATTTAGGTAAGAAAATAAATTTACAATGCACCAATAATAGATAATATGTTTATGTAAAATACAAAAGGATTATCATCAAAAAACCCATCCAATAGAAAATACAAGTTAATAAAAATAAAAGACGTTGACCAATGGAGAGAAATATGATATCATATGTTGGGGTGATAAGGACCTTTTGGGACATGGTGATCCTCCTAACTTCATTAAATGATTCTTGAGTATCACCACTAATAACAAGCCTGAGTTATATTTGTATTCTTAGTTCTTACTTTATTTTTTGTTTTGTACTTTGCACCTTGGCATTCTTTCTTATGCCTTATTCATTACGTTTTGAAAAACTAATTTCACCTTGTATATTATTTTATACTTTTCTTCTCCAAAATGGGGTCATTTCTCTTCCTTATTACTTCACATAATTACCATTATTCTTGTTACACCTCAAAACCGTATTACATGTCCTTGCACTTCTTAATTTACTCTTATATATCCTTAATATTATCAAATTTATTTTCGTTTCCCTTGTTGCTATAGTAGACATCTAAAACTCGACCATATCTAACCACACTTTATTTTACCTTATCTTGATGATTAATTAATTAAATAAATATTTATTATCTATTTAATTTACCCATCACCTTTATCACAACTTTACCTATCCAATTAATTAAATAAATATCCATTTGCCTTATACCCTATCTTCAATTAAATAAATTTAAATTTTATTTAATTGAGTCTAGCCTTATCCCAAAATCCTCCAACTAAATCAAATTATTAATTCCCAATAAAATAATTGATTTAGTTTAATTAATCCCTATCATTGTTTTCTCCAATATTTAATTCCACTTTATCTCTCAATCCTTGTCCATTTAATCCTAGCCATTGCATTCATTCACATGGAGGACAATCTAAAATTTTCATCATGTGACAAGTACTCATCCCACCTTTATCCTCTCACATGTGAATGGATGCAAAAGTCAAACTAACTTCACATCTTAGCCATCCATTTTATGCTACATCTCTAAATCTCAACCATTCACATAATGATGTTTCCCTAATCAAATCCTAAACCTACCCCTCATCCCTCATGGGACACTTGTCACATGAATAAATTTTTTGATCCAAACAGTAATCCTTAATCAATTCGCTCCATCAATCAGACAATCTATCTTGGTCCTTGATTTCTCTCTTAGAAATTCTATAAATGAAAGGCCTCTCATCCCATTTGGTAATCTTCTATTATCATACTCTTATGTTACTATATTTTCTATCTATTTTACCTTTCTCATATCCTTATGCTATCCATTTGACCACTCAATCATAATATAATGCTATGACTTGTATAAACAACCACATTCCTCCATCAACACATCAAAAGAGAAAATCACGAGGAGCTAGGGTTCACTCTATTTCATCACAATCTTAGGAGAAATAAGATTTTATAGGTGAATTTATTGGGTGTGTATTGCATTCTAGATTTTATATTATTTACCTTTAATATTTTCTTCTCTCCATTTTGGCATGCCTAGTGGGACACCCATCCTTATTTTAATCTCTTTTTGGTGAGTTTGTGTTGAGTTTTCATTGCAAATTCCATCTTAGTTCTTCCATCTATGATTCAATTCTATTGTTTTCTAAGTGGTAGCTTACATCTTCTATTTTTGTGCTTGTGTCTTGTAGTCTAGTACCTCTATTTCATATCTTGTCACCTTGGTGTTTGTTGTGCACTTTTTGCACACACGCCCCACTAGAGGCAGGGACCCTCTTTTTCTTCTACATATTTGCACCTTGGCTTTGTGAATTTCTGATTTTTCTCTTCTTAGAGGTTATTTTGGGATTAGGTCTGGATTTGGTTTCATAGGGGTGGTATTTTTAAGTGTTTTGGGGCCTTGGATTTTAGAAATGGTGATTTTTCAAGTGAATTTTCAAAGTAATGTGTATATATTTTTGCACCAATGGATAGAAGACTAAAAATTAGGCCAAGTTTCTTTTTGAACTTTTTGAAAATTTATTCGGGAAAAAAAGTTATGGGGTTTCAAAGATTTTTTCAGACTTCCTCTCATTTTCGGGATTTTCCCTTCCTGGCAGATTTTTCCGAACTTCTTGTCATTTTCAGGATTTTCCCTTCCTAGCGGATTTTTTCGGACTTCCTATCATTTTCGGGATTTTCCGCCCTGTTCGGATTTTGGCAGATTTTTGTCAATTTTCGGGATTTTCTGCCTAGTCCGGATTTTGGCGGATTTTTGTCATTTTTCGAGATTTTCCACCCCATCCAGATTTTGGCGGATTTCTGTCATTTTTTAGGATTTTCCGCCCCATCCAGAATTTGGCAGATTTTTGTCATTTTTTGGGATTTTCCGCCCCGTCCAGTTTTTTCCGGATTTCTTGCAATTTTCAGGATTTTCCCTTCCTGGCAGATTTTTTCGAGTTCCTGTCATTTTTCGAGATTTTCCCTTCCTAGCAGATTTTTTTGGACCTCCTGTCATTTTTTGAGATTTTCCCTTCTTCACGGATTTTTTCGAACTTCCTGTCACGATTTTTGTGAACTTTGAAATTTATTAATGGGGTTAAATTTCCAAAATTTTATGATGGAGTTGAATATTCTAAGGGTTTATTTATGCTTAATTTTAATATTTTGTGGTTGGATTTTCACATGTGAGCTATTAATGATTATATTTTTTTTTTAGGATTAAATAAATAAAAAAAGGAGGACTTGCATATGGATTCGTGCCAGGAGGAAAATTTGGAAAATATTTTAAATGCCGATTTACATATGAATCGGTGCCCAGCTATTCAAATGAACCCAATTGCATAAGAATCTATGCCACAACCTGTCTATAGCTGGAATATATGTTTCAAACATGGAGTGACGTGTGATGCTGTTTTCACTCTCCAATCATAATTTTTTATTAAAATCGAGGCTGCAGATTGTTGATTTCTTATTGCTCCTAGATGTAACTGCTTTTATGCTATTAGATGATGATGTACCATATTCTTTAAACCATAATGTAAATTCTTAGGTTTTCTTGAGGATTAATTGCATCCATTGGATTGAATTTAATCTTGGCCCTTGATTTAAAAATGTAATATCTATAAAAGGCCAGTGCCTTCTCATTTGTAAAGGTTAGTAGAAAAAGGTTTGAGAACGGCTGGTTAGAGGCTGCAAAGCCAGAATTGGCTAAGTTAGAGGTTAGATTCTGCAAGTCAGTAGCTATAGGAGATGAGAAAGACTGGAAAGTGTTATGTAATGCTGGAGAAGATAATGCAAATGGGTTGTTGATTTGGCAAACATTGTGTTATGTTTCAAAAATTTTATGGTTTCTTGTTCTTGATTCTCAGTGTTAGATGTTAGTTTTCAGTTATTTCATGATAATGGTGAAATGCTAATGATGTTGATCGATCTCTGGTCCATACATTTGGCAATTTTCTGATTGTAAGTTGTTGTGTAAAGTTAGTTTGGGCCTTATTTTGTGCTAAGTTCAACTGTGGATGCTTGTTTACATTGCACCATTTAGTGGGTATGTGGATGAATGTTCATAGTCTGAAAAATCTTCAATTTCCTTAGAAGATTGCACCATTTTGCAGAGTTGTAGGCTTATCATTGATTAAGTAGAAATTAGTTTTATTGGAGATTTGTCCATTTACAACATTCATCATTGTTGTGATTAATTTTAGGAGTGATTTTAATATTAGGATCTCTTTTAAACTCTTATCTTTTGCTATTTATTTTATTATCTGGGTTACATTTAAGAATCTGAGTATCAAGATATTGCAAAATTTGATAAGTTTGAAGATCCATTATTTGTTTGTAAGGCCCCTTGTGATTACTAGCATTTTCACATTATCTCAGAGTTGTTTCACTGCATTTGCAAGACCTGACATTGGAGACCTTGGGGTTATCACTTTTCCCATAGAGATTTACCTTTCAAGAGAGATAGGATATAATATTTTTTCTAAGTTGTTCCTGTGCAGAAAACACCATCAACAGTGTTATGTATCAAATTTTTCTTCTTCTATTCTCTCCAAGTAATATGGTTTTTATTAAGGTTTTCATATTTTATAATATTTGGTTCTTCTTTAGGGATTTTCTCCTCATTTGTTTTTGGGTTCATTTTAGTCCTTTTGTAACCTATGGTTGCAAGTCTCTATGTTTTTCTTTGGTGTTTATTTTTTTCTTGTAGCTTTCCTAGGGTTTTAGATCAAGTTGCAATATTTTTATAGATAAAAAAATTTGTGCTACACAAAATAGTGCATGTGTTGCATAAAACAACACATGTGTTGAAGATAACAAATCCTATGTTGTATAAATTTCTCCTATGTTTCATAAAGAAGCTTTTGTGTTGCATAAGGAAGCTCCTATGTTGCATAAATAAAATCAAATGTTACATAAGGCACCCCATGCATCACATAAAGAAACCTATTATCATGTTAGTCTTATAGACTAAAGGTCCCCATTTTGAACTTGGGAAACACCATGGAAATAATGTGTTTGTTTCACATGACGTTGGTACTATCCATATTTTTTATTGCTACATGAAATAAATTTATCGTAAACAAAGAAAATATAAAATAATGGATATGTTTGGCATTTAAACTCTTAAGAATAAATAAAAAATCTTGAAAGGTATGCAAACATAGAAATATTGGAAGCGCAGTTACAAAAATAAGTGTGATAAATCTATGGTTGTATACGGTGCTGACCTATGAGCTCATATATTTTGGGTTCGATCCCTAGTGGATTTGTAATGTCTATTAAGGCCTCAAAATTTATAAATGTTGGGTATGCTTCCCAAGGATTATGTGATCAAGTCAATATTCACATTTACCTTTGTTCTCTATTTATATCCAATTAACCTGATGCAAGATTCCTAGGATAGAAATTTTGTTAACTTTATTAGAGGTTTCAGGGTATGTGCAGGATCATGGAAAAATAGGCCCTTAAGTAAAAATAAGAAGTAGGTATCTGTCTGACCACCCTTACCACAATAAAATGATAATATTTTTTTATAATATTATAGATATAAGTAGAGGACTCATGTCCCGATGTGATGCATATTTTAAAAAAAAAAAATTCCAAGTAAATAATTAATTATGAGTTTTTTATTATAAATTGTAAAAAATATAAAATGTCGTCTGTCTGACCACCTTAACTTGGCCAAAAACTCATGAAATTAATTTTTTTATTTTTAGCCGATAGGCTATTATACATGGGGGAACCCCACCGGCATTTCCAGTAGTTTGACGCCAGGAACCCTATGCAATTTACGACAGGACAAAATCATTTTTTAATTTTTTAATTTTTAATTCACAACACCCAAAAAACAATAATTACTTTTCAAAGGGACATCATGGAACACGTAGCATCAACGTACATCCCATTAATGAAAACAAGATAATTGTTTATTTATTTTAATATAAATAAAGTCTGAATTTACTATTAATTGTTTGAGCGATGAATGGATTATTCTTCAAATTTACAGATGTTAGATAATTGAAAAGAGAGATTTAAAGTGTTAAAATATAAGTAATTTAATTGGAGAATTTATATTTACAAAAAATCATTTATATAATAAATAAAATAAATAATAACTTATGTAATAAGTAAAATAAATAATAATTTATATAATAAAATAAATAATAATTTATGTAATAAATAAAATAGATATAAATTTATATAATAAATTAGCTATGGCACCTTGTGCAATGGGTAGGTTGAAGAGGTGTGGAAGATGAATTAGAAAAAAAATGGTTTATTTTTTGCACACATTTGTGTAGTAAATGATAGATAATTAGAAAATGATTTTAATATTAGTATTTATTTTTTATTATAGAATAATATTATTATATATTTAAAATTAGTTATTTATTATATTTTATAAGGGAAAGGATGCTGCAATGTTAAAACCTAAATGTGTTTGTTATTAGGGTATAATTTTTATTTTAATAAACATACTATATTAATTATGCTAATTTATACTTAATTTTGTAGGGTAAAGAATGTCAAAATTTTAAAACCTAAAATATATATTATATATTAATTGTAATTTCATGTATGTAGTGTTAAAATATGTAATAATGATACATTATCAGTTTTACAAGCTTTTCAATCAAATTAATTATTGTCATAGAAATTTTTTTTATTGAAAATATTAATAATATAAAAATAATTATATATTATTTATATATATATAGATATAAAATTAATTTTATAAATATAAATATTAAAATTATTTATTTATAAGATAATTTATAATACATTTTTTTAAAATTGAAATTATTCAACATAATGAATTGATAAATATTAATTTATTTTTAAAGTCACAATAAATATGAATATTTTAAACATATTTATTTAAAAAATTAAAAATATCATTTTTAAAATATTATTTCTTTTATTCTATTTACTTCAAAATTATTTATTATGCTAATTTATATTTAACTATGGAGGGTAAAGGATGCGTAAATTTAAAACCTAAATTTACTCATTAATAGGATCTTTGCTGTAATTTCCATTCTTTTTAAAAACCTAAATGTACTCATTATTAGGATCTTGGCTGTAATTTTCATTTAAATAAACATACTCTAAAATCCTTCTCAAGACTTTATTTTCCCTGTGTACCTCGTTTTCAGGCTGTAGAGAAGTGAAAAATGATGGACGATTGAGAATTGTTTTCCTGTCAATCATGTCATATAACTCCATCTCAATCGTCAAAGGGGAAAATGAGCTTTGAAAGCTCATATAAGACACGCCTTCGACATAATAAAATAAAAAAGATTCTTGAAATAAAATAAATAATAATTTATTTTATAAATAAAATAAATAATAATTTATAAATAAAATAAAATAATTTATATACTAATTTATATAATAAAATAAATAATAAATTATGTAATTTATATAATAAATAAAATAAAATAAAATAATTTATAAAATAAATAAAATTAAAAATAATCTTTAAATAAAATTAAAAATAAAATAATTTATATAATAAATAAAATAATATAATAATTTTTTAATAAAATAAAATTTCTTCAAGTATAAAATCCAAACAAAATAAAAATTTGTTTTGTGTTATAAAATCCAAACAAAAAAAAAATAATATAATAAATTTTTAATAAAAATAAAATTTGTTCTGTCTTATAAAATCCAAACAATAAACAAATAGAAAAATGAAAAACTAAACTTGTATAGGAAGTGTTGTTTTTGGAATGAATTGAAGAGGAGGGTAGAGAAGTAGAGAGGGAAGGATAGAGAAAGAGAGAGAGAGGAGGGAAACGAAGTAGAGAGGGAAGGATAGAGAAAGAGAGAGAGAGAGGAGGGTAAAGGGAAATAGGGAGGTAGAGAGGGATAAGTGAGAGAGAGAGAGGAGGAAAGAGAGAGCCAAAGAGAGTGAGAGAGAGAGGGAGGGAGGGAGAGATAGAGAGGGATAGGGGAGATATAGATAATTAGAGGGGGAAGGAGAGAGAGGTAGAGAGGAATAAGTGAGAGAGGGAGAGAAGTAGAGAGGGAAGGAGAGAGTGAGAGAGATAGGTAGAGAGGGATATGTGATATAGAGAGAAATAGAGAGGGAAGGAGAGCAAGAGGTAGATAGAAGGGAGAGTGAGAGAGGTAGAGAGGGATAGATGAGATAGAGAAAGAGAGGAGGAGTAAAGAAGTAGAGGGAAGGATAGAGAAAGAGAGAGAGAGAGATGAGGTAAAGGGACTACTGGAGGTAGAGAGGGATAAGTGAGATAGAGATAGGGAGAGAGAGGTGGGATAGAAAGAAGTAGAGAAGGAAAGAGAGAGCTTGAGAGAGAGGGAGAGGGAGGGGGGAGAGGTAGAGAGGGATAGGGGAGTTATAGAGAATTAGAGGGGGAAGGAGAGAGAGTTAGAGAGGAATAAGAGAGAGAGGGAGAGAAGTAGAGAGGGAAGGAGAGAGAAAGATAGAGAAATAGGTGGGATGGAGGGAGGGATAGGTAGAGAGGGATATGTGATATTGAGAGAAATAGAGAGGGATAAGTGAGATAGAGATAGGGAGGGAGAGAGAGGTGGGATAGAAAGAAGTAGAGAAGGAAAGAGAGAGGGAGAGGGAGGGGGGAGAGGTAGAGAGGGATGTGGGAGTTATAGATAATTAGAGGGGGAAGGAAAGAGAGTTAGAGAGGAATAAGTGAGAGAGGGAGAGAAGTAGAGAGGGAAGGAGAGAGAAAGATAGAGAAATAGGTGGGATGGAGGGAGGGATAGGTAGAGAGGGATATGTGATATAGAGAGAAATAGAGAGGGAGGGAGAGAGCAAGAGGGAGAGAGAAGGGGGGAGGGAGTGAGGGAGAGGTAGAGAGGGATAGGTGAGATAGATCACTGCTTTCTTCACGCCATCCACTATTTTTCACAGCTGTAAATAATGTGGGCCCAGCCTATCAGCGTAAGTATTGCACCTTATTGGGGTGCAAGTTCTAGTTTAATCCTATAGTATGTGAAGCATAGAATGTGACGCATGTTTCGGATTCAAAAAATGTGATACCATTTGAAAGTTATAGATGTTTTTCAATTAGCCTATCAATCAGGACTTTATTCGTAATTCTAATAGAAAATGAATAATAATAATTTATTAAATTCAAAGTAAAGCATAATTTATATTGGTGGAAACCCGAGAATCTCCTCTAAAAACCCTTTTCATTTCATCAATTGTGGGTAAAAAAAAGTCGTCAGCCACATGGACCATCATATGGCTTACATATCGCCACTTTTTGGCCCATCATCATCCTGCACATACCCTTCATTAACTTAATAGGTTTGTAGCTTAGAATTTAAATATCATTAATGCTTAAGGTTTGTAGTCATTGTTTCCAATAGTGGCATAGTATGATGGTTAAGTTGTTGTGGTGTTGTTCTTACCATCAAGGTTCAAATCCCATTGGGGTGTAATTGTTGAATGTTTAAATTGGGGATGAGGTCCCTCATTTGTTACCTCACCGATTAATAGCTCTGAGTAAAAAGTGTTTAGCCCTTAAAAAATAAGGTTGGTAGTCAACGAAATCTATGTTGCATACATCAACTCCTATATTTCAAAAGGTTGCACCTTTGTTACATGAAGTTGTGGTTTTGATTTAGGTAGTTTTTTTTATACTTTTTCATATTTTAGGTTTATCACTTTGACATCTAACTCCCTATTTTATAGCTTGAAAACAATTTTCAAAGACAAAAAAATACTAACATCTTTCTTGTAGATTTATTTTTCTTCAAAGAGTTTCTTTTTCTCACTAATATAGGCACACTTCTTTTTTAAAGGTTAATGAACATTGTTTGTTGTCTATTTTGGTGAGTAGCATGTATGATCTCCCCTTGCACCTTTGTGTGAACTTGAGGATTAAAAACACCACTTATTCTTTTTTTTCTTTTCATTGTCATCCCAAGGAACCCAAGGTGTTTATGCTCTCCCAATGTTCTTTCTTATATTGGGTGACCAAAAATACTTGGATCATTCCTTATAGGAGGCCTTGGAAGGGATTTCATCATCGTAGTGGATGACCTCAGCTCTCATGTTCTGACAAACTATAAAGAGCAAGAGGTGAATCAAAAGACACCTCTCTTGGAAGTGAAACTTGTAAATTTGAGCTAGGCCTCCATGAAAATTATAGATTAGAGAAAAGAATGTAGAGACTGGATTACCATATCCACATCTCATGAATCACAACAAAAAGGGGAACAAAACTATGACCAACTATTCCCTCTCTTCCTTGAAGATAAAAACCTAATAGTTTATCTTGGTTAATTTTATTTCCACTAATTATTTATAGTGGAAGGAGTGATTTTGGTAAATCATTAGAATTAGATCCCATTTCACCATCTCACATTTCAGTGAGCCTGGCATCTCTTACATTTGCAATTTTATGATTTAAACAACTATTATTGTATAGTATGATTAATTTTTAGGGTATTTGAAAGTCTTTTTGCTCATGTGCATTTATATTATGTTCTAAAACTTAAAAAAATAAATCATTTCAATTCATTTTTATTTGCATCAACGTAAAGAATTATCTTTACATTATTTAAAAAATAGATTCAATTGGTTATCATACTTTTCTTTCTATAAATATTCATTTTTCAAGTGAATTGAACCTATTGTGCTATTTTAAAGAGTTTACACAAGTAATTCATAGATGTATGTACATCTTATAAATAATTTAGGGTATCTTTCATTCTATGAGTTATATTGGATTTCATACTTGAGCATTCATAGTGTAAAATCTTAAGGTTTTAAAAGTCTAGATAGGTGAGATAGTGTGTCTAGATCTTAGACTATGAATGCTCAAGTATGAAATCCAATATAACTCATAGAATGAAAGATACCCTAAATTATTTATAAGATGTAAATACATCTATGAATTTCTTGTGTAAACTCTTTAAAATGTAACCTTCCTTCAACCGATGATAAGGATCATGTTCATTCCTCTCTCAATATCTCTCCTCATAGATAAGATCTCTTGGTGCAAGAGGATGCAATCATTGACAACTTTATTAGCACTACTTTACCTACTCTTCATTCACCTAACCTTCATCTTGGAAACATGATAGTTATAGATGAAGAATCCCACCCACCAAGCTTAAACATAAATCATAATCTTCCCTACACAACATACATCCCTCATGTCAACCAATAATCCAAAAAACTAATCATACAATCACTTAGCATGCTTTCTTCCTCTCACAAAGAGATCTCAATGGAATTTATCCCATGACCTTTGGTTATACATAATGATGATTCCCCTGAACCTCATATTCCATCATGTTTATGTATCCATTCTTTCTCTTGGTGCATCATCCGCTTCTAGTCACATCCCATTGTCCCCCCATTCACCTTATGACGAATATACCCTCCTATTATTTTCCTATTGGCATCTCCTAATTGAACTTTAACCTTATTACCATCAACTTTAACCTTATCAACCATCTTCCATCCATTCCATAATATGTTCCATACACTAATCATTTAACCAAAAAAATGAAGTCCATGAGAACATAATTACCTTTGGTATAAATAATTCTAAATATTACTATGATAAAAATGACAACATTAGAAATATTAATCAAATTATATTTTTGAAATGAGTAGCGTGTAGGCAGATGGTGCTGGGTAGGAATCTCCTGGTTCTTGTCATGTAGTGTGAGGGCATTTCTGGCAGTTCTGTTGGGTAGGGTGGGTCTCCCAAAGATTTTAGCGAGTCTTTTGGGTTGATTTATGTCCCTTCTAAAAAGGTACCCCCACCTCTTAACTAGAAAAATGCTTTTCCAAATACTACGAGTGCAAATGGATGTGTCGTCAAGGATGGGGTCCAGATCATGCATTCAGATGAGGGTACTACTATAAAAATCAAGGACCCATCTCTAGACTATTCGATTGCAAAAATGGAAAACTACCTAGTTGTGAGGTTTGTGGGAGGAAGGCCAAATCTTGAATCTGTTCATAAGTGGGCTATTAAAGGCTCTTTCTCAGTTTCAACTCTTCTAAAAGGTTTATTTTGTTTCAAATTCAATCTTCAAGTGGATTGCTTGGCTAACCTCATTGGCAGCCCTTGGTTCTTTGGTAAACAAAGCCTTTCCTTGTGCAAATGGTGCCCTAATTTTGACCCTTCTTCTCACTTGGTGACTATGCTTCCTACCTGGGTTCATCTGTCAAGCCTCCCTTTGGAGTTTTGGGACAAAGAAATTATTGTGGAAGTGGCCAACTCTTTTGACAACTTCCTATCATTGGATTATGTCACTAAAGAAAGGAATATATTGGTGTTTTCTTGTTTCTACTTTAGTATTGAATTGAATGAGGTCCTCCCGACCTTGATTATTCTAGAATCTAAGTTTGGTAAGTGGTCCCAAACCATTGAATATAAAAAATCTACTCCTTTTTTTCAAAATTGTTCTTTTGTTTCTCATCTTTGCACCGCTTGTCCCAAAGGTTTTCTCAAGTCCCCTATGGGTAAAGCTAAGGCTATGGCCTCCCCTTTCCCAATCCTTGGTGTTTGGGGATCTATTCCAACATCAACATCATCCATTTCAACTCCTCTATTTGCCCCTATGGTTCCTATTCCATCATCCTATGAAGTTACTCTTCCTGGCTTGCTATACTCTTCCCCTTCTCTTGCTCCTATTATTGCTGAGACCGTCCACTCTACCTTGCTTCTATTATCCCCGCTCTCTCCTGTGATTGACTAGTTCTTTTCCCCATATTCCTCCAAGTTTTATTCAGAGGTCTCCACTTTAAACCTACCCCCTCAGCTACATGATGCTGGCCTCTAGTTGATGGCTGATGGGATCCATCCTAATGTTTCTCTGGTCATCCCTTGTGTTATCCCCCCTCTCCTGTGACGATTGGTCTTCTCAATCCTTCCAAATTGTTTAGTCCTTGAAAGTTGGCGGATGTGGGGACTGTTGGTAAGGAAGGAAGAAAACCTAGTAATGAACTAGACCAAACATAAAAACATGACTAAAGATATTGTGAATGAAAACCAAGAAACACTAGAGCAGTTTGGCTCCAGATGTAGCAAGAAATTTTTATTCTCCCTTGGAATATTTGAGGGATTAATAGCCTTCATAAGAAGCATATTGTCGGGTATTTCATCAAAGAGTTCAAGCTTTGAATTCTTCTCGTGCAAGAAAATAAAATGTTTGATGTTGAGTTTGACAAATATGGTAAGTTCATGTGGCCTAACACTCTGTTCCTGGTAGAAAATTCTATTGGGGTCTCTGGTGGTTTGGTTACAATGTGGAAACCTTTTCTCAAATGATCCCTAAACTCTAAGGAAATTTATTTTCCTAATGTCAATTTATCTTAAAGCTTCGGTCTCCCTGATTAGGTGTTATCTAATGTCTACACGATCAATAATGTGGTTCAGAGGAGGTACACCTAGGTTGACCTATTGGGAAGTAGGAATAATTTTTTGCATAGTAACTCCAGATGGTGATGGGAGATTTCAATTCCCTTCTTTTTTCTTCTAAAAAGAAAGGAGGTATTCTGGATGTGTCAAATAGCATACTAGATCTCAACTCTTTTTTACATGGTGGTATGATTGATTTAGACCTCGAGGGTAGCTCATTCATCTTGTCTAATAAACATAAAGGGGACAATCTTATTTAGGTTTGGCATGATCGCTATTTGGTTTCTTCCGATTGGGACACATCTTCGATCTCCTTTTCATCTCTCATCAGACTTGGCTTAGATCATACCCCACTTCTCTTGAGTTGGAGCACTCCCCCCTAAGGAAAAAAGGCCTTTTCATTTTAAATTAATGTGGGCATACCAACCTTTGTTTAGGGACCTTACTTCCTCTTGGTAGAGGGGTCATGGATGTGGCTCTGCTATGTACAATCTACCTTTTAAACTCAAGAGTCTCAAGTGTAATCTCAAAGTTTAGATTAAGAGTTGTTTTGTTAATAATTTCTAAAATAAAAAGTCTCTCAAGGATTAGCTTTGATAGTTTCAAAAAGAATTTGAATCTGGTTTCTATGTGGATCTTTCTGTGAAGGAGAAGATTTTTCTTAATGAACTTCATAATATTATTGGGAAATAGGAGGTTTATTGGAAACAGTGATCTAGGAACCAATGGCTTTGTGATGGGGATTAGAACTCCAAATTCTTTCACATGATGATGATGATACACAAGAATATTAATATAATCTCTAAGTTGATGCTTAAAGATGGATCCACATTGATTGATGAGGAAGATTTGTCTTGTGCTGGTGTTTCTATTTTCTATAACCTCCTCAACCCACACCTGATGAAGTTTCTAGTGGGTGACATCATCAATATCATCCCCCTAGCTCTAACTCAAGAAGAGGTTATGTCTATGGAAAGTGGTGCTCAAGTGGATGCAATTTGTGAGGTGTTTTCCCTTAGCCCTTTTAAAGCTCCTAGTGTATAAATTTTTCCTCCTTTCTTTTTTTAGATGTTTTGGGATATTGTTCGTCAAGACATCACTGTTACAGTGGTTGAATTTCTCTCTACTAGTAAAATCCTTAAAGAAATCAATAACAATTTCATTTTTCTCATTCATAAGCATCCACGGGCCAACAATTTGAGTGAATTCAGACCTATTAGTCTTTGTAACACATTTTACAAAATCTACTCCAAGTTGTTGGTCAATCACATTAAACCGCATTTGAACAAGTTGATAGATCCTAGCCAGAAAGGCTTTGTGTCAGGGCAAAAGATAACTGATCATGTTGTTATATTGGTGCGGGAAACCCTCCACTCCATGGATAAATTTAGAAAGGAAATCATGTCTCTTAATCTAGATATCTCCAAAGACTATGACAATGTGTCTTGGGATGATCCCACAATCCTGGTTTACAATTTCTGGGAGATTCTATTTTTTGCTAAAATCACATATTTTTAGAAAATATAATGATTTAAGCCTTAAAAATCTCCATTTGAAGGATTCCAATTTAAAAGGGTTTGATCAAACCACCTTATATAAAAACCCCTTGGATAGAACCTCGCTAGTTTTAAGTCATACCTATAACAGAGACTCCTTTACACCTATGAAAATGGTGATAAAAAACCACTTTTGATTTACCTTTTGGGGGATCAAATGAATTCATTTAAAATTTATTTTTTATAAGTATGTAGTCCTTATTATAAGCTTCCCAAAAAGTATAATTTTTAATAAATTTAAAACTTTATTATTACATTTGTTTTTTATTTCTTGTGAATTTAGGTTTTTCACCGAAAATAAAGCTCTCTATTCTGGACATGTCAAAATACAGTAGATTATCATTTCTTTTTTTGAAAAATATTAGTGCACTAGATATTGAAATCCTTGATCCAAAAAAATAAAATTGAATTTCGATACATAAAAAAAAGTTATGTTGTATACAGTTTTGCATATGTTTGAATTGTAATTGGTTTGACTTCGAAAATTGATTAAGGAAAAAATATTCAATAAAAAACTATGAAACCTAATGAAAGAGCTAGATATCGTAGTTACAACCCTAAATTAAAAAAATATATAATTTTATCCTTCATGGAAAAAAATTATGTTGTATACGACGGGCATCACTCCTTAAAAATGGTGTTTGCTGAAACAACTAGTTTTCAAAAGAGATGGAAAAATAACTGCAATTTGATTACAAATTTTTTGAAAAAAAGTAAAATTAGAATCTACAGAAAAAATGTCACAAATCACTACTTTGCATCATCCTCAAATTCCTCATGGTTTAGCCGCTATAGGTGCCTGAAAGTGAAGATTTAGTTAGCAAAAATTAGGTCAGTGTCTACTTTGGCGAAAAATTGTAAACCAGTATTGTGGGATCACCCCTTGGGATTTCCTTTTTGAAGTCCCCTATAGATTTGGTTTCTTTGCTAAATTGTTGAAACTCATTCAGGGTTGTGTTACCTCACCAAAATACTCTGTGATTATCAATGGCACCATGCAAGGTTTTTTCTCAACCTCTGGTGGAATTCACCAAGGGGGCCTTCTATCTCCCTATCTCTTTATTTTGATAGTTGAAGTCCTTAGTCGTAATTTTGAACACAAACTTTTGAATGGATCTCTAGTGGGTTTTTTCCCTTCCGCTATGTCTCAGCCGATCTCTCATCAATAATTTGTTGATGACATGATCTTGTTGGGGGAGGCTAGACTAGCTAAGGTTGAAGGTTGGATGTATATTCTTTTAAAATTCACTTCATCCTCAAGGTAGTGTATCAATTTTACTAAAAGTACTATCTCTTTATTGAGTGTCAACCCTACTCTTCAAGTCAAGATTTTCAGAAATCTCAATTGTAAAACCCTCCCCATTCGCTCGATGTATCTGGGCATGTTGCTCATTGTTGGTAAAGTGGAAATTTCTATCTAGTCTACTCTCTTGGAATGAGTTTAGAGGAAGAAATCTATGTGGAAGGTGGCCCTTATCAACAATGTTGGCAATATTCTACTTCTTAAAACCACCCTTCAAAGTTTGGTCGTGTACCTAATGTCTTCATTTTTTATGCTCGCTGTGTGGTAAGAAAAAAATGAACAAATCCAATGTAGATTCGTGTGGTCGGGGACTAAGGAAAGGAGTAGATTCTCTCTGGTGAATTGGAATACTGTGTGCTCCAAGAAATGTTATGGAGGTTTGGACATGAGAAAAACTAGACTGATGAATATGGAACTTCTAACCAATATTTCCTAATTTTTTTTTAGCAGTCAGTCGGAATGGATTTCTATTCTAAACCTGATAGGTATCTATGACGATGGGATTGTCTCTCTTTGGTGGAAAATGGAGTTCTTCCTTCTAGTTCTATGATTTGGAATAACCTCTTAAAAAAAAGGAATTTACTCTCTTTAGGATCCTCTTGGCTGCTTAGATCAAGTACCTTGGTCTATTTTTGGGATGATAAGTGGTTGTCATCGCAAGCTCTTAGTCTACATCCTATTTCTTCTATTGTTTGGTTGGACCTTTGTTCTAGGCTAAGAGCTAAGTTCTAAGATTACATTGATTCCTTTGTTGATCCACCTAGATGGAATATTGACCCTAACTAGTTTGACCCTCCCCTTTGGTTGGCTATTGAAGAACTTCTTAGAATAGTCAAAATTACAAGTTATTTCCCTCCAAGTTGTTAAACTAGTTGGCCTAGAAAACTTCTAAAGATGGCATGTGTTCTATTAAGACCAACTACATTCTCCTTTCTAGTTCTTGGAACCCTATGTTTGATTGGATGCGGCTATGGAGAGGAAACTCCCTAGCTAAAGTCAAATTCTTTTCATGGACTGTTTGTCACAAAAGGATTCTCGCTCTAGAAAATTTGCAAAAAAAAGGCATACAACTTGGAAATCGGTGTTTTTTTGTGTGAGAAAAAAGCTAAGTCCATCTCTCACTTGCTTTTCCATTGTTCTTACTCTTGGTAGGTTAGGAAAAAAATCCAATCTCTCTTCAAAGTTTGCTGGGTCTAGAAAAAGGATGTTCATGAGATTCTGGACTACTGGTTGCCCCTAGTGTCTTACCCTATGCTTGTTGAGCTTTGTTGGAAATCTTTATTCTTCACAGGGTGGACATTCTGGAAGGAGAACAATACCAAATTCTTCAAAAACAAAAGGTCCCTATCATTGGTGGTGGCCAATAAGATTACCAGTTAAGTTGTTGAGCTGATTTTTGTTATCCCTTGCAAGCACAAAATAAATCCTAATGCTCTGGAGGTCTCTATTGCATCTTCTAGGAATATTTCATATGCCCTTAATGCTCTCAGTTCTCTTATTCCACTAGATAGGATAAGTACTCCTTGGTAGACCTCCCTTGAGCCTGGTTGGTTGAATCTCAACTTTGATGGCTCGTCCAAACCTAACCAAAGTTAGGTTGGTGGGGGTGGGGTCATCTCTGACCACAACTGGAATTTAATTCTGGCTTATGAAGTCAACTTGGGGGTTTAATCTTCTAGTTTTTTGAGGTGGTGGTATCCTTACATAGCATACAAATTACCATGCAAGATGGGCTCTGGAATTTGGTTATAGAAGGAGACTCTAGAAACATGACTCTCATGTTGACAAGGAAATCCTTTCACCCCTTGGACCCTCCAGGACCTTGTGGCCTTGGATTGCAATCTCATGATTTACCTTGGGAACTACATTGTTAATCACATGTATAGGAGAAACAATAAATTTGTCGATGCATTAACAAATCTTGGAGCTTTTACTCCAAATTTAGTAAAATGGGATAATATCCTCCATATTCCAAGGTAGGTGTTTCAATTAATTGAACATTATGCTAAAGTACTGTCCAAATGAGATCTAACTAGATACAATGTTAGATCTTATTGATAGTTTCCACACTCCTCAATTATGGCAACTTAAGTCTGCTAATCAATATTTTCATATTTACATTTACATACGACTCTATTTTTCATATAGCCATTTCTAAAATTGGTGTTACCTTGCTCTAAAATTTGTGATTTTAGTGATGGGAGGTGATTTGGTTCACGATGAACCTACTAGTTGCGAAAAATAGAAGAAAGACAAGGAGGTTTGGGTCATTCTAGAATGGGGCAAGATGGCTTTGTTTGTGGAGGGGATGGAGGGGCATGACCCCAAGATTTCTTTTGAGCTTGCTAATTATTAGGTGGATGAAACTGTTATTGTTGAAGGGGTCTCATTTATGGTGAATCTTGAGCTAATTGTGGAGGCAATGGGGATCTATTTGGAAGGTATTTTCATTCCTCTCAAGTGGAAAATTCATTACTAGGAAGACATGAAACATTTTCTAAAAGAGGGCAAGAGGGTGAATATATTGTAGAATAGCTTTAATTGTGTAGACTTGCCTCACATCTAGAGAAAAATTGCTGAATTCCTCATGAGGTATGTCACACTTGAAGGGTGTTTTTTCTGCTTCCATGTGCATCTTTTCCCCATGCTTAATCATCTTAGGTATAATGTTAAAATGAACTTACCCTTTTGGCTTTTTTCCTCTCTTGAGAAATGTGTTAGAAGTGTACATGCTAAATGTAGGAAATTAATCATCCACCAGGGCCTTATTTATTATCTCCACAAGTTTCATTATGTGCTACTTCCCTCCCCTACCTCTATTTAAAAAAGAACTGTGACCATTCACAACCCCACGAATCCTTATGTGGACCCCAAAACCTCTCTTACTCTGGATGAAACCCCTCTTGCATTCACTATAACACCTAAGCTTAGGGTAAATCCATTGTGAATGAAAACCCCCCAACCCCATCAAATGCACCACTTTCTCAAAAATTTTACTTCTTGGGTTGGGGGAGTCTGGCAACTCAAATGATGATGAGTCATGGAATCCCACCCCGACCAACTATCCTTTTCACTCTTATGGTCATGTGAATATCTCTGATGTTCCCAACACCCCCTTGTTTCTAACCCTAACCCTCAAAAATCTCCCAACATGTGCATCAATCTGGACGAAAACAAAACTAAACCTAGGTCAATTCTTACCCCTTGTTGAACCCCTCAGTAAAAAATCAATGAAATAGCAAAGACTATCAACATCTAGAAGGATATCATGAAGTGGATATTGAGCTAGTTGATCATGGCTAAAGAAATAATTCAAATTTTGGAGGGTAAGGTTCTTGAGGAACAAGTCTCGTGGCTAGGAGAGCTGGAGAACAAGGAGCACTGGGACATGATTGCCTCTTTATCCAAGTCATTCGAGAAGTGGGAAAGGTGGGAAAAGGATCTAGAAGATTTGCATGCCATCATTGGTACTGAGGAAGAACAAAAGAATTTACTAACTGAGATTGATCCTATCCATCAAAACTAGGAGAAAACCATGAAATACCTTAGGGTCATCACCGATTATAGTAAAGAAACTATAAAGAACACTGCCCTCGCCCTTCAAGTTTTTTAGGATGAATTAGGGAAGAGCCAAGGGAAATAGGTTGCAAATGATCTGGAGGATGTTCATATGCGGAAGAAGGGTAAAATGGTGAATACCTTGGCTTGTAATGTCATGGTGATAACTCACGCCATTCAACAAGGGCCTATGAATTTTTAAAAAAATCTCCAATTCTTGTCTCAAGAATAGAATGTGATCACTGGTCTCAATTTATTGGGAGACTTGTAGGTGTCATGTGGTTTTGTGTTGGTCTGGACTTGTAAGACGTCAAAATCTGCAAGATAGACTTAAACCATTTCATGTTGTTAGCACAAAAGTCAGTTTAAATCAGCAAACCTAAACATCCCTATGAAATATGTAGAATCATGTTAAACCATACAAACGAAAACAATGCAAAAAACATGAATCCTTCCTATCCCATAGTGGATTGGTGCTATCCTTTGTGTAGAAGGCAGCCCTTTCCCAATCCCTTGATAAGCAAAAATTGCCAAATGATGGATGATAGACAATGAGATGCTAAGTGATCTCAAGTTTCCTAAAATGATAGTGCTCAAATTGAAGATTGTAAATGATGAAGAGAAAGATTGATTCTCAAATGAAGAGAGTAACCTTGCAATGAGTAAGTGTTGTTGTTGTGTATTTGTGTTGAAATGCTTTGCATTTTATAGATTCAAGGTTGAGAGATTTAGAGAGTTTGATGAATGTGGGATCATTCATAAGCAAATGACAAGATGACACTTGTCAAGCTATGAGAGGGTGAGGAATGTGCAAGTCTTGGCCAATGTGCCACTTTCAAATTTGAATTTGAAAGACTTGACATGTTTTGGGGGGATGAAAGGTGCAATAAATGCTATGTTGACTTGTGCAAATAGCATTTAAAACCTTGTTGGAAGGGACAAGTCCTTTTTTGGGGGGAAGATTCAAATTGGAAGAATATTCCATTTTGATGCCATTTTGAATGTAATTAGAGGAAATAATAAATCAAATAAATGATTTATTGGTTCAAGTGAGTGGGTTAGTTAAGAGTTTGGATTTGACTCTAGTTGAGTCAAAAGCTAGAGAATAGTAATCATGATTAGAAGTTAATTAATGTAGATTAATTAACTTGGAGGATATTAAGAGGTGACATTTGATAAATCAAATGAGAAGAACTTTAAGGATTTGATTAAATAATTTTGATTTATTTAATGAACCTTAGTAAATTAATCAATAAATTGCTTTAATTGATTAATAGTAGGAACTGAATGCATGATGTTAGTTAAAGCGGAATGCATAATGTTATTTTTGGATGTCTACATTTTGCCCCTCTTTGAAGCAATGTACTTGTTGCATTGGTTCAAAGAATGATGTTGTCGGCATCGAAATTAAAAAATTCTTTGGTTTTTCAGATGCCCCAGTGGAAATGAGTACGTTAGTACATTGCCCCCTCGAGAGATCAAGCGAAAAATTCAATTTGAGGTGGATCTCAGGACAAAGAGGTTCAAAATGGATGTATGGATGATAAGACTATATGATAATGATGATGTAGATGAGATGTTTGGAAGATGCTTAGAATAACAAATTTATATTATCGTAAACAACTTTAAATGATTATGCAATGCATGTGAGATGGATGAGATGGATGATGTTGTCCTGATATGATGGTATGACGTGATTATGCAAGATGAGAGGATGAATGCGGCATGGATGCAGGATGGATGCATTGTTAGCGTGAAAGAAGGTAGAAGAATGAGAGGGATCAACCCTTGAATCCAAGAAGATGCAGAATTTCAACAAGCCAACTTTATTAGAGATGATGATGAAAGATGATGATGTATTGCTTATCCAGGAATGGGAGATAAAGAGCATAACTTTCTTTATGTTTGATAACACACATAGGTGCGGTGCATCAAGGTATTAAGAACCAGGATGGCGTTGCGCCTAGTGTGATGGACTCTGACTCGGCAATCAGATAGGAGTGATCTTGTTCACACTTGACATACGGAAACCTTGCTAGGATAGACTCAACAAAGAAAGTATTCGCCAAGTTATTTTACAAGAACATCCAAAAAGCATAGCAGATAAAAAGATAATGATCATTGCCCCATTCCTTTCTCTCTAAACCAGTTTTGTTTAGGCATCATTGAGAGATCCTTGGAACGAGCGCAAAATAAGATAAGTCAAAGAGACCAAATAAAGTAAACAAACAAGTTAATGTTCTTCGTACTGCTAGCCAGGCTAAAATAATGTGGGGTACCTGATGCTTATGTCCATCGCAGGAAAGCTTCATCCTAGGACATGTAGTGATCAGGGTTTTGGTGAGACTGATTGCGTGATAAGCTATTGATACTTCGAGTTGACCAACTTGCTAACTTACTGACTTAGACCTTCGAGACTTTGACGATTAGGCGTTCACTTTAGAACCTACTAAACTTGCTTCTTACTAACTCACCAAAGGGTGAAAGTGACGATGATTTATTATGAGTGATGACAATCACGAGTGAAAGTGAGATGAAATGGATGCACCATTTTGGTTTTTTTTCAAATGTTTTGAGGCTGTTTTTGGTATTTTTGGAATTTTACAAATGTTTTTGGTATTTTCAAGATTTTCCAATGTTTTTGGTATTTTCAAGATTTTACAACGAACAGACTAACTTAAAGACCTATCCTAGGGGTCTCGGGAGCTGATCCATAGATTAGCCTTGCCTACGTTATATACACAGAGACCACATAGTTCGACTGGTGGTGGACTGACTTGATGATAATATGGACAAATGGATTGCCATTTTATTGCCTAAAGGACTGATTTAAGATGCAGACTAGATGGGCAAACGGATTGCCAATGCGACGGACGCCTAAAGGACTGACCCAACCGTCTCGGGGGATGATCAAAGATCAGCCTTGCCTACGTTCAAGCTCAAAGACGACGTAGTTCGACAAGGTAGAAAAAATTGACAAGACTTAATGATGAAATTTTTGAAGATTTTCTGATATTTCGACATGTTTTTGGATTTTTGATGATTTTTCTGAATGTTTTTGGTTTTTTGAATGAGTTTTCTAAATGTTTTTGGTTTTTTGAATGAGTTTTCTGAATGTTTTTGACATTTTTTGATGAATTTTGAAAAAGATCACGAGAATATACACGAATCCGATCTGATGTTGCGAGAATGTGCCCCCAGTGTGGTGCAATAGACTACTTAGATAAAGGCGGGACAGACTGACCTTTGAAATGCCAAGTAGTTCTGATGGTGGAATATAGTACAGATACCAACGCAGGCTATGGTATGGATGCGAGCGGATAAGTGGAATGTGATGGAGTGGATGAGTTGTGCAGATCCTGATAGATGGGAAAGGTACTTTATTTACACTTGACACCTATTTGCCAGGTTTTCACCAAGGTATTTTCCCAAAGTGCCACCGAAGTGGTTTTCACTAGAGGATGATTTTTTCTCTTTACTATTTTTCAATCCTTTTCTGATTTTTTTTTTTTTTGGATTTTTTGATCTTTTGATTTTTTTTGTTGTCACCAAGATACCTGTATGCTAGGTTTTCATCGAGCTAACCATTTTTTCAGGACTTTTTCTGATTGTTTTTGTATTTTCTGGTTCTATACCTTGCAATGTTTAGGCATAAAACTTTTTGAGATGAGAGCTATTCAGAGGCTCCTGCAAAGGCTCGCCTTCTAGTGTTGCTAGTTGATATGCCCCTGATGTGTAACTTGCAGTGATGATGAAAGGTCCCATCCAGTTGGGCTTAAATTTTCCCTTTGTATCTAGATTTTGCATGTTCTTTTGGTTTTCTTTCAGTACGAGGTCACCAACTTGGAAAGTGCATTGTCTGATGTTCTTGTTGTAGCTCCTTTTTAGGCAATTCTGGTACACTTGTAGATGATTAAGGGCATCCATGCGCATTTCATCTAGTAATTCCAGCTCATTGAGTCTTGTGACCCTGTATTCCTCATCTATGATAAGGTTTTGCAGTGATATCCTTAGTGATGGGAGCTCGATCTCAATGGGGAGTATGGCCTCTGATCCGTAGACCAGAGAGAATGGGGTGGGACCTGTTGGCGTGTAGATGCTGGTGCGGTAGGCCCATAAGGCGGGATTTAACTGCAGATGCCAGTCACGACCAGAGTCATTGACTGTTTTCTTAAGGATTTTCAAAATGGTTTTATTTGTAGCTTCTGCTTGGCCATTGCCTTGTGGATAATATGGAGTGGAAAAGCGATGCTTGATTTTGAATTTTTCACACAAGTCACGGACATCCTGATTCTTGAAGGGTGTCCCATTATCAGAGATAATGGATTGGGGGACACCGTACCGATAAATGAGGTAATTCAGGATAAACTTGGATATCTGCTTTCCGGTGATGTAGGTCATGGGAATTGCTTCGACCCACTTAGTGAAGTATTCGGTGGCGGTGATAATGAATTTATGGCCATTGGATGAGGTGGGTGATATTTTACCAATGAGATCAAGCCCCCATTGTGAAAAGGGCTAAGGTGTAACAATAGGATGTAGTTCTTGAGCTGGTGCATGAATAAGATGTCCATGCTGTTGGCATTGCAAGCATTTTTTGACAAAATTGTGTGCCTCTTTTTCCATCATCGGCCAGTAGTAACCTGTTCTTAGCAACTTTTTAGCCAAGGTCATACCACTTGAGTGTGACCCACACGTGCCATTGTGTACCTCAGTTAGAGCAGTCAGGGCTTCCTCGGGTTTTAAACAACGTAACAGGGTTCCATCGGTACTCCTACGGAAGAGGGTCTCTCCTAGGATGACGAATCGTGAAGTTCTTTTGATGAAAGTGCGTTTTAGGTTCGGGGTGATGTCAGTGGGGAGGATTCCTAACTTTAGGTAGGTGTATATATCATGATACCAAAGATCACCGGGACCAACGAGTTCACATGCGTATTCTGACTCTGGTACCTCGAATGTGGGTACGAGAAGCTACTCTACGAGGAATTCATGTTTCGAGACGTTACGAGGGATGTCGAGTAAGGATCCAATTGTCGCCATTGCATCAGCTGCTCTGTTGTTTGTCCTTGGTATCTGCTCAAAGGTAATATCGATGAAAGATTCCTTGAGGCTTTCTACCACCTTCTTGTATGGTGTGAGCTTATCATCCTTGGTTTGGTATTCGCCGTTGACTTGGTTGATGATAAGTTGCGAGTTGCCATAGACTTTTAGTGCCATGATTCGCCATTGTGCTGCAATCTTGAGTCCTATGGTCAAAGCCTCATATTCTGCTATATTGTTCGTACAAGGGAATGCCAGCTTGTATGGTCTAGGTATGCAGTCTCCTTGCGGCGTGATGAAAAACACACCAGCTCCTTACCCATGTTGTGTGTGAGAGCCATCAAAGTATAGCTTCCAGTGGTTTGTTGCATCAAGGTTAAAAAAGGACTCATCTGGGAATTCTGATATGAGTGGATTATCTGTGTAGAGGGTTGCTTCTGCCAGTTGATCCGCAATGACTTGTCCTTTTATGGCTTTTCGTTCTACATACTCGATATCATGTTCAGATAATATCATTACCCACTTAGCCATTCTACCTGTAAGTGCTGCTTTTGTCAATAGGTACTTTAGAGGGTCTATTTTGGCAATCAACTTGATTTGGTGCGCTAGCATGTAGTGTCTGAATTTCTGAGCCGCAAATACCAATGCTAGGCAAGCTTTCTCTATTGACGTGTAATTGAGCTCATGTCCCACCATTGTTCTGCTGATGTAGTAGATAGCCCGCTCGGTTCCCTTTTCATCATGTTGGGCTAAAAGGGCCCCCAGGGTGGCTTTTGTTGCAGAGATATATAGGATTAGTGATTTCCCCACAATTGGTGGCATCAATACAGGTGGTGTACGTAGATATTCTTTTATTTTGTTGAATGCTTGCTCCCATTTGTCATCCCATCTGAAAGCTACTCCCTTGTGAAGTAGGTGTGAATATGGAATCTGTTTATCTGCCAATTGTGCTATGAATCTTCGGATGGACTGGAGTCTTCCTTGCAATCCTCTTAGTTGTCTCAATGTTCTTGGTGGTTTGATTTCGAGGATTGCTTTTACCTTTGCAGGATCTACCTCTATCCCTCTCATTGAAACTATGTATCCTAGTAGCTTCCTTGATTGTACCCCAAAGACACACTTCTTCGGGTTGAGTCTAACCTTATATTGTTCGAGCCTGTCAAAGATAGCACTTAGAGTTGCTATATGGTCTTGTCTCTTCTTTGATTTAGCAAGTATGTCATCTACATAATCTTCGACTGTTTTGTGGATCATGTCGTGGAAGATTAATGTCATGGCTCTTTGGTAGGTAGCTCCTGCATTCTTCAACCCAAATGGCATTACATTCTAGCAGCAGGTGCCCCACAGACATGTGAATGCTGTCTTGTGTTGGTCTTCTTTTGTGATCAATATCTGATTGTACCCTGAGAAACCATCCATTAGGGAAAGCATCTCATGTCCGGCTGTCATATCCACTATCATGTCAATGTTGGGTAGTGGAAAGTCATCCTTGGGACATGCTTTGTTTAGGTCTCTGAAATCAGTGCAGATGCGGATGCCCCCTTTCGGTTTTGAGACTGGTAGAAGGTTAGATACCCATTCTGGATAGTCAATTAGGCGTATGAAGCCAACATCTAGAAGTTTCTGTAGCTCAATCTTTACAAGCAAGGCTATTTGTGGGTGCATCTTCCTTAGCTTCTGTCTGACTAGTTTTGCTCCGGGGTGAACGGCCAAATGATGCACTACTACTTCAAGATCCAGGCCCGGCATGTCTGCATAGGTCCACGCAAAATTTACCTTTCTCTCCTTTAGGAAAGATGCCAGTAGTTTTTGTTCTTCTTCTAGGAGGGATTCTGCATAGAAGGTAATTTGTGGTTCTAATTCTATTCCTAATTTGACCGGGTTGCACTGTTCTGCCAATACTGTTGACTTCTCTTGGTGTAGAGCAGTAGGGGGGAGATTGAATCCTTCATCCTCTGGCACCTCAGAGAGGTTTTCACCATTGGATGCATCCTTTATTTTTACTATTTTATGGTTAGAGAGTGCCACAGTGTCGTTTTCACTCAATAACTCTGAGCTTATTCTTTTTCTTTTGCGACTGAAAGACTCAATCGTCTCCCCATAGTATGCTTGTGTGTCTAGAGTGATATCAAATCCTGCCTTGTGATCTCCACATGGAACAGTATCCCTTAGTCCCATGAATTCGGAGAGAGCCTCATCGTTTTCGAATGAGTCTGGAATCGGCGGTCCCCGTTGTTCGTGATCGATGAGTTGGGGGTACACTAAGTGGATTTGGTGGGTTTGTTGGATTGGCTCAGTGGGTGAGACACTAATCATCAGTAAGGTGGAATCTTCAAAGATCCTAGGTAAGCCACCTATGGTGTCATCGTCGTCACTGCTACTACAAACGTCAGTTATGTCAAATGTGAAGTTATCGAGAGGTAGGCCTGTGGACACGGGTAATCTAAGGTTAGTTGCCGAGACCTGAGGAGAGGACCTGATTGCCCTATTAGGAACACTTCTGCCACGCACAGTTATACTCAGAGGGGTATAGCCAAGGCCAAGGTTCTGCGTTCTTCTTTCTACAATGATGGGCTCCAACCGTCCATCACTATTTCTTCCTAGGCTTTCATTCCTGTTATAGCCCATGCCGAACATCATTTGTAACCCTCTATTTGTTTCCTCCATGGGTAGGGTGGGAGTGGGTCTTTCATCTTGGTACAGAGTGTTTGTGATGTCCTCCTCGTCCACATTTTCCTGACTGAGATTCCCCCAACTGTGGAATCTAGAGGGTTCTGTTCTAGTGCGGACAGGTGTTTGAGTCAATTGTGGTTGCCCGTGTGATCTACGAGATTGTGGTAACTCTCCTACAACAAAAGCATTTCTCTTCATTCTATAATCATCGCATCCATTATCTTGTATCATGTTCTTGATCTCAGATATGTTGGGGATGGCGGGTGTCTCTGTCGCAGAAGTGGAGGCGAGATTAGCTGGGTCTATGTATGAAGTGGATGGTCCTTCATCATTTTTAGGTACTTGAGGGATCTTGTAAAACTTGGCTTCCAAGTTTTTGCAATAGGCGAAGGGTTCGGGATCCCCATATATGGTAACCTCCTCATTTTGATATGAGAACTTAATGCACTGATGATAGGTTGAGGCCACTGCCTTCATTCCGTGTATCCATGGGCATCCCAGGAGGATGTTGTATGGCAAATCAAGGTCAAGAACTTGACAAGTTGTTTCCATGGTTGCTGGCCCCACTTGGATGGGGATCTTGATAGTTCCTTGAGACACTCTTTCTTGGTCATCATATGCTCTTATGGTGATACTTTTGTTTTTATTGATGGAATCCTCGGCGAATCCCAATTTCTTTATAAGTTTTAGAGAACAAATATTAAGACCTGCACCACCATCTACCAGGACTCGCTTGACTTTCTTTTTATGAACTAGGATTTGGAGGTGAAGTGCCCGGTTATGAGATGGCTGCGGGGGGAAATCTTGGTCCGAAAATGTGATGAGATTCGGGGTAACGATGTTACCTACCATAGCCTGAAATTGCTCTGTGTCAAGGGTAGCAGCGACGGTAGAGGCAACTAGTGCTTCATCTAGGATCTGTCGATGAGCGGCGGAGATTTTTAGTAATTCCATGATGGATATTTGTGCGGGTGTTCTCTTCAGTTGGTCAATTACATTGTAATCATAGGGGACGGCCTTTGTGTTGGTAATGGGGGTCTTAGCAGGTGCCCCGGCAATGGTAACTTTTCCGCCTCGTGTGGTGACTCCACAGTCATTGTTGGTTCCCTTGATATTTATGACAGTGACCAACTCATCGACACATCCGACTATCTCCTCGTATACTAGATTGGCACTAGCATACTTTTGTTTACCCTTATTATTCCCTTGGTTATTTCCTTGATTATGATTCGGCATCGGATTCGTGTAGATTTTTAGGTCTTCATTTGTGGCCGACTGCTTGATGTTGATGACCTTATCCTCGATGAGGTCTTGGATGATATTCTTGAGTCTCATGCAGTTGGCGGTGGTGTGTCCTTTAACTTTGTGGAAGTCACACAGGAGATTCTCATTGTACCAAGGCGATTTGGTCATGGGCTCTGTGTATTGTTCGGAGTTAGAAATTTTGATTAGGTTTTCTTTGACCAATTTCTTCATGACAGACTCAATCGATTCACCAAGGGCTGTGAACTTCCTCTTGGGGGGAAACTTGTTGCGGGGAGGTGGTCCTCCTTGATTACCCACATTGTTGACTTGGCTAGTGGAAGGTGGTTGTGACTGTGCTACTACCGCATTAGCCTGCATATTGTTGTGGTTATGAGTTTGCGGATGATGATGATTTTGGGTATTTTGCTTAGGAGCATTGATGACTACCTTAGCATCAACCACGCCGTCGTTCGTGATATTTTTGTTCCTCGACCATGTTCGAGGTTTATCATTGTAGTTGTTGGACGGGCGGTTATCCTGCGGTGGAGTGAATGTAGGTGCGCCTCCTCGCGCAGTAAGGGCTCTTTCGATGTTAAGCGCCTTTGGAATTAGTTGATCATAAGATGTGATGCACTGCATTTTTAAGTAGAACGCCAGGTTTTCATCTAAGTTGGCTATGATGGTGCAAACTTGTTCCTCTGGCATGGCCCACTTGCTCTAATTGGCCTTGGATCGCCATCTTTGCAAGAAGGATGCAAATAACTCTCCTCTTCTTTGTTTGAGTGCAGATAGTTCTTCTAAACTGACATCCACACCCATATTAAAAGCGTAATTTTTAAGGAAAGCCTCCACAATTTCCTCGAATGTTTTAATGCCCGTGGGTAGGCGAGAAAACCATTCCATAGCTAGACCAGTCAGGCTTCGGGGGAAGAGCCGCATTAGATACGTGTCATCATATGCGACTTCCATGCAGTGCACCTGAAATTCCCTGACGTGGTTTTCAGGGTTGCCTGTTCCATTGTACTTATCAAATTTGGGGATCTCGAATCCCTTTGGAAATGGTATCATGGTGAGACTTCTATCGAACGGATAAGGGCACAAGTTGCCTGGTGTCCTTGTGGTTTTTACTGCTTGCAAGTCCAACACCTGCTGCGAAAGCAATTTGATCTGTGTTGCAACATCCTTGCTTGGGTCGGGGGGTGGGATGAATGAGTGGTGAGGTGTTGGAGGTGTTTGATGGGTGGGGAGCGTACTGGTCGGCGTTTGCTCCGAGCTTGGTTGTGCGTTTAGGGCTTGTTGGTAAGCTTGCATTTGTGCCAACAACGCTTGTTGTTGATCTTGCTGTTGCTGTTCCAATAGCGCTTGCTATTGGTCCATCTGCTATTGTTCCCATGAGGCCTGCTGTTGGTCAAGTTGTTGCTGAGCTAGTAACGCTTGTTGTTGGTCTAGCTACTGTTTTGCCAACAATGCTTGTTGTTGGTCGAGCTACTGTTGTGCCAATAAAGCTTGTTGTTTAGCTTGGTGTTGTGCCTGAAAGTCTTGCAGGGCTTGGTGGTAGGCTTGTAGGTGGATTGCTTGCAATTGCGCTTGGTATTGAGCTTGTGTCTTTTGTTGGGCTTGAGCTTGTGCTTGCGCTTGTGCTTGTGCTTGTGTGGCTTGTGCTTGAGCTTGAGCTTGTGCTTGAGCTTGAGCTTGTGCTTGTGCTCGCGCTTGTGCGGCTTGTGCTTGAGCTTGAGCTTGTGCTTGAGCTTGAGCTTGCACTTGCGCTTGTGCGGCTTGTTGTTTTTGGAGTGCCTTTTGGTGGGCAGCTTGTTATGCGTTTTGCAGCATGATGGAGAATGAATTGGTCGTGTTGTGTTTTGGCGGTGGGATTGGTGGTGGAGCAGGAATCATGCCAACTATCGTGGCGGGTGGAGGGATTGTGGTTGTGACTGTGATTTGGGTTGTGGGCAGGGTGGTTGAGACAATTGGTCCTTGATGAGGCATGCTTTGGGAGACTTGAGGACCAATAGATGCATTAACCATGGTGACAGGAATGGTTGCGATTTGTTGTGAGGATATGGGCAAAAGAAGCGGGTTCAAAGTGGTGGTTAGATTGCTTGGATTAGCAAAATTTTCGATGGTTAAAGGTAGAAGACCTATTCCAGGAGGTGATGCAGATGTGAAAGGAAGCGGGGGAAGGGATGACGCACCACTTTGGAAAGAGAAATGGTTGATAGCTTCTATCGTTCCAAGCAAACCAACTTCCTCAAGCGGTGGGGGAGTTGGTATGTTCAATTGATAAGCTGGTGTGGCGTGAAATGAGGATGAACCAGCGGGATTATGAAATGTGAGTGGGATGTAAGGGTGAAATGAGTTTTCCGAAATAAATGTAGGGGTGATGATTGCTTCTTCATTAGCCACAAGGCGGTGTTCTTGCAATTCTTGGAACATGGCACTCCCCTTGTTCACAATCGGGGAGGTTGGTGTGATGATTGAGGTGATGCAAGGTACTTCTTGATTGATGTTTGACAACGGGGATGCAACTGCACTAGTGCTTGTGTTAAGGTTGGGAGGGGGCATGTCCCCTCCTCTTTCTATTGAATTTATGCATTTGAACATAGCACTAACAATTTTATGGTTCTTAGGATTTTGAATCATTTCCATGATTTCCTCTGGTGTCATCCCTATGTCTTCATTTATGTCGTCCTCTTGATGACTCTCCTCTTGAAGATTTTGTGATGATAAGGGAGAGTTGCTTGGGGGATTGCTTGATCCTGCTAGGTTCACTTCGATATTTAGATGACTCATGTCCATAGAAGTTGATATGTCTCTAATATTCTCCATGTCCTTCTTGTGTTGAGATCTTGTTTGGACCATAAAAATAGGGATTTGTTCGATCCTAATCCTTTAAGTCCAAAAAGAGAAGAACTAGGGTAGCTAAAAGATCAAAGATGGTGATGATGATGATGGGTTAAAATGGATGAGATGAGTGAATGAAACCTTTGGAAAACTTTTTGAATATATGTGCTAAACTTTGAAAGGGCTTTTGATTTGATTTGAATGTGATAATTTGACTAGATGCGTTAAGTCAAACAAGATTGGTTGTGAAGTTGTTTTCCCTAGGAAGTTGTGTTATCCTAAGGGAACTTGCACAAAAATGGATGAATTGACAAAGTGTGTTATGCCAATGTTTTGGAGAACTAATAGACTTTAAGAAGTTGTGTTATCTCAAAGAAAATTTGTTCAATGATTTGAGACTATGTTGGCTAAGTGTGTTAAGCCAAGATATGATGATGTTGATTTAGCCCTCTAAGTTTAGTGTGATGTTTGATTCTAGAGTTCTCAAAAAGGTTTGATGATGAAATGAGACTTTGATTTGATGGATGAATGAATGGGAATGACAACTTTGATCTTGAACCTTAACCTAGATGTGACTCTCTTTCTACAAAACCTCGGTGTTGAAGAACACGCTTGACTTCCTATGAGAGAAATGCAAATCTTTGAAACAATTCGGGATTTTGTTGACAATAAAATGCATATAATGCTGGATTGTTCCTTGAGGCTTTTCTGTAAAAGTTGTAAACCAATCTTTCCTTGAATTCGAAAAGTCTCTCAAGATGCTCCTCACGAGCTTTTAGACTAAGCTTCTTGAACTTTGGTTTTGGGATTTTGATCTTGTGGGAAATCATGTTAGACAACACATGTGTAATCCAATTTGTCTCTTTATCTTGGTTAAATGAGGTTCTTTTTATCCAAGACACTTGCTTGCTTAGGTTTTCAAACTATATGTCTAATGTCCCATTCTCTTTCTCATCCCACAATGTCCTTTGTGTGGAAATCGAGGAAAATAGGACAAAAGTTCCTTGTGTTTATCCTTATTGGAAACAAATGATGATAGAATTTGCACACTTAGAAACCTCTAGGAATGTGATTCCTAGGGAAAGCAAGCGTGGGCAAGTTCGTCAATAGGTATTTGTTCCCCACAAGGTGTTTGAAATTTCAAGGTTTTTGTGTATGTTTGTTTTCCAAATGTTTTCAAGATCAAGCAATGTGTTTTTTCCAAGCACTTTCACACTCCTAGGTTGATGAGACAATACCTTGTTGGGTTCCCACTTGGATAAATCCAGCTGCGCATATCTTGTGCGAATGGCTAAATGCTTGACCACACTGGCTCCCCTCCACGACACTCACTTATTCGGGTCAGCCAAGCATTAGTACCCATGAATCTCCCATGGCATACTTTCCATTTCCACAACAAGACCGCATGTTATGTGGGGCGGCTTCAGAGGACATGACCTCTTGCACCAACAAGATAGATAAGGTTTTGGCCAATTTCTAAACAAGGGTTCTAATTCGGGCATTCCGTTCGTGGGGGATTATCCAACGTCGGCGAGAGTCCATTGCTGTCCATCTCGTCGGAATAATCCTCGTGATATTGGCCTTTGTTCCAATATCCACACTTATATCCCGGGTGGAAGTCGCTTGGCTTTAGCGTGTTCCCGGTTGGGTCGTTCCCTTGGGTGATTACTTTTTCCCACAAGGCAGGCCCTCTAAGTTAAACAATAGCGAGCTAACATATCCCGTCGTTCACACAACCTTCGTTGAAAAACAAAGGGGAGAACCTCCGCAATATATCGTGCTCACACTCGCATGTTTTGTTCAATTTTAAAATGCCCAAATTGAAGTGTGGAGGCAATCTTTTATGCAACTTAGGGTCACCAAAAAGACTTTTGATTCTCAAGATCGCCGTGAAGCGCGAGAGAAGCGCATACGCCTTTTTAAATGACACTACTTTGCAAAAAATTTTACAAAACACAAAGTACACATGTTCAATTTTAAATTCCTCAAAGCAATTATGAGTTCGTTTTAAAAGCACCAATTGAAATGTGAAGTTGCCTTGTTCAATTTTAATCCCAAATTGAAATCTAGTAAGTGTCTAAGGTTCAATTTTAACCAACTTTGAAAAGATCAAGCCATTGATTGATTTTAAGCCCAAATTGAAAGGTGAGTTAGCTAAAAACAAAAAAAAAGGGTAGTAAATGGAAGCTCTAAGATTGTCAAATCAAGCATTAAAAAATGCTATTTTCCAAGTTTTGTTTTCAAGAATCTTCAATTCCACTCTTTTTGCCTTCACTTTTGTTTCAACCTTCAACTTCAATCTTGATGTCAACCTTGATGTTTCAACTTTGATGTCCACACCTTTAGTTTCAACCTTGATGTTTGAACCTTGTTGTCAACACCTTGATGTCACCTTAACCTATTCTATTCTATGATGGATTGGTGCCCTCCATGAAGATGTGAGAGAGCCCTTTCCCAATCCCTTTCTAAGCCAAATGAGATAGACAATGAGTTGCTATGAGCTCAAGTTGCCTATAGTTTAGATGCCTTCAAATTGTGTTGTAAAATGAGAGAAGATGCATTGCTTTTATAGAAGAAGTTGAGAGAAGAGAGGCCAAGTTTAGCCAATGTGGGACTAAATCCCCTCCAATAGAATAGAGACACTTGGCATGATGGGATTGGTCAAAGCTTGTGCAAGTTTTGGCCAATGTGCCCATTCAAATTTGGAAAATGTCAATAAATGCATGTTGTTGAGGGTTTTGGGGGGAATAATCTTTGTTCAAAAAAGTCAAAGATGAGAGTTATTGAGGGAAAATAACTCTTTTTAATAAATCAATAAATTGATTTATTGATGCAAGTGGGTGGGTTAGTTAGGAGTTTAGATTTGACTCTAGTTGAGTCAAAAGCTAGAGAATGCTAATCATGATTAGAAGTTAATTAATTTAGATTAATTAACTTAGGGGATTTTAGGGATTTGATATTTGATTTTAAATCAGTTTGATTTATTAAATCAAATAAGAAGAACCTTAGGAACTTAATTAAATAATTTGATTTATTTAATTAAGCTTGATGAACCTTAGGATTAAATCAATAAATTGCTTTAATTGATTAGTAGAAGAAACGAATGCATGATGTTAGTTACAGTGGAATGCATAATGTTATTTTTGGATGTCTACAGGACTCTATGTTCTTTCTTAGTTGTTTTTGTTGGTCGAACTGTTTAAGATTTAATTTTTATTTTTAGTTTTGGGGTTTCTCACTTCTCGTGAGTACCTCGTTTGTCTCTATGGCTTTTTTGTAATGGGTACTGGCCCTTCAAGTTTTAATCTAATAAAAAATATGAAAACCTTAGAGACTACTTAATCATATTTATAATGAAAATGACACATAAAAAAGAAGAAAAAAATAATGTTTCTTTTCTCAAAGCATTGGAAGATTATGATCATAGTTTGTTTAGTAGGTCTATAGTATAGTCTACACATTAGTTTGTTCATTAATTTATAATGAAAAAGTAAACTTAATTTTTTATTCAAAGTGGATGAGTTTTTGTTAAAATATATGGTTAATAGGATTCTCAAATGTGTTTGTAGAAGAAATGTTGATAAAATATGGAAAATATGTTTTGGAAACTTAAATAAAACAAAAATATGTCATTTTTTTTGTTGAAATGATAATAAATCATAAGTTTAGAACGATAATGAAGATACTTGGCCTAAGCACATCAAATACTAATTATGAAAAATCTATTGTAAAACTTACAATAAATGGATATAAAATAGTGGGTTTGACCTCACATATCAAAGATATTAATGTTACACAACATGTAATTGCATCATCTATTATAACTAATCAAACAAAGAAATCTCACCTAATAAGAAAAAAATTCACAGACTAAAAATAAGTGTAAAATTGGGAATGAAAGCCATTGGGATGCATGGAAGATTTGTAAACCCAAATGAAAATGAACTACAAGCACCCTTCTAAAGAATCACATAAAAATATAAAGTCGTACTTGTAGCCTTAAAATCCTTAATTGAATAATTTTAAAAAATAACTCGAGAATATCACCTAATCTAACAGATGTAAGAATTATAATTGATTGTCAGAACCATGAGCCACATCAAATATATTTTTTGTATATCACTCAAAAAAACTCTCCAAACTCATAAAGATGTAACCTCAACTAAAAATTATTCAATAGTATTTTGAAATGGAAAAATATTTTTATGTCAATATAAATCACAGAATCACAACTTCTTGTTGTAAAGTTGGAATTGAATTTTATAATAATTATGGATTTTTTTATCATATATGTGTATATTTACATATTCATGATTGTTTGGAAGAGTGTATGGTAGAAGAATCACCTAGATCAAAAAGATATTTTATTTCAAAAGTCTTATGTAAAAGAGCAGATGAAAAATTATGTTACAAGAAATCATGTTTGGTTGGAACATGTGATAGTTGCAGTTGTTTAGAATACTTGATAGCTTGTACACATGTGAGAAATACACATGCTACTAGAATTAAACTAGTAAGTTTTAGAGAATATAAGTTAGTGGGATATAGTCTAAAGTATTTTAAAGGGGAAAATTTTGAATTAGTGAATGAATAAATAATATTATATTAATTTATGTCTATTTTTTGAGATGATAGAGTGTATACCTATGGAAGATATACCTATAAATTTTGATGATTAGAAATCAAATTTAATTTTTGAAATAAAATATTTCTTCTCCTTACTATGATTCAAATTAAGGAATTTATAGTGAATTATACACTACAACCATAGAATAATGTTCAATCATAGTTGTATAATTCCACTCAACCTTCTATATTTGTGCATATAGTATTCATTCATGCACTTGTAATGATGGAGGAATATACAAATATCTTGATGGATTATTATTTTTATCTTAGTGATCATTCCACACATTCTACAAAGTTTATGCAAGATTTCTGTTAGAGATTCTATGGTAATCTGAGTAGTATGAACATCAAATTTGGTTAGTATATTATATGGCTAGGTAATTTTGCATCAAAATTTAAGAACTCATGGATATTCTATTTCTTGAGTAGGATGAATAAGATGACTGGTGTTCAACATATATATACTTTATATAAGGATGGGCATGAAAACAAAGAGCATGATGGTGCAAGAGAGTGTAATTAAAGAACCTTAACATTTGTAATAACCTCCCTTAGTTTTCATAATTTTAAAATTATTTGACTATAAAAGAAACCTAAAATTGGATATGGAGTACATTCATAATAACCTCTCTTAATTTTCTCATCTTGACACAATTTGACTATGCTAAGAAAAAATGTATTCTTACAAAATACATTAGTGGTATTTAATGTAATATTTCGAGGAGCTATAATTTTTTATATGCATCCTAGAACCTAATTGAATGTAAAAATATGTTGGTTGGGTTGATAAATAATCAAGGAAGCCCCATTTCATTACCTAATTGTCCAAATCCATTTTGGCTACATATTTCTAACAAAGTATCATAAGAACCCTAAGATAAAAAAACTATCAATTTATAACAAAGTAGTTCAAGGTCCATCGTTTAGAATGAGAATTTTCTCTATATAGCTTTAGGTAAATTTATGTATGTCAACAATAATATTTGTTAATTTTATGATCTTTACACTATTAGACCATGCTAATAATAAGTGAATTATTATATAATCTATCATTAGTATTGGTGGATTGTTACTAAGATCTATATTTTATTTTGTACGTATATTGGGGCTTAGATAATAGTTATAGAATTTTAAAGTGGGTGGATGAATTCTAGGGGAGGTTTGATGCAAACAAGATATGTGGGTAGATTATCAAACTACCCAATCTTGGAACGTTAATGTATAATCTAAATTGAAATCTTGTACATATACCAAAATACATATATTGTAAGAAATTTGGAAACATGGATTTATTCAAACCCTCAGATATATCTATAACCAACCTATCCTTGAAGAATACATTACATGTATTCATGATTTAATAGAGAAAAATCTAAAATTTTAAGGGTTTCTACACACTTTATGCCTTAAAATATTCAAACCCTCATGCTTTCAACATTTTTTTATTCACTCTTTTCCAATCTAATTATTCAATTCATATGATAGATCTCTAAATTTATAAATATATATAATTTTAAGAAAATATTTTTATATCTCTTCTACCACACAACATAAAATAATACCTCAAATCTGAAACCTTTATCGTCATAAACATTCTAGCATCGTGATAGTTCTAATACCAATCGGTGTAGTATAGATCTAGGAATCTTAATATATTGTCAAATAAAGAAGCCATGACTAAATTTATTGTAATGTAGAAAAAAGTATCCTTGACATTTTCACACTCATTTGTGCCTTTCCTATGGATTTTGGCCTAATTTTACCTAGATTTAATTTTGTAATGTGGCTAACATATTTACATTAGGCCTTGAATGCTTGTAAATCAATAAAAACCTAATTATGTCTTACAAAGGTGTTGTGAAGTGTTGTAACTCACTTTCACACTTTTCTAGGACCCTTTCATTAGAATTCACCTAATAACCTCTTACCAAGCCTTATTTCAAAGTGTTGCAAGGTGTTGTAACAAAATCTCACACTTTTCTAGGATTGTCATCAATAATTTAACCCTTTCTCATGTTTAAATGACCCCATTATGCACTTACATGCCCTACTTAAGTGTTCTTCAGAGAAAAATCCCATTAAACATCATTAAATACACTTTCATTCTTGACACCTAGCAAAATTTCCCTAGTGGGACCAAGTCGCCACGTTGGGTGACTTATTCCCATCTCACTTAAAAATCAAAATTATTTTAATATTCTAGCAAAAAATTATTCTCTAAACCCTAAGGTCGACCTGTGATGAGGTATATTTGGGAAATTAGGGAAAATCATGTATAAATAAAGGGGTTTCCCCTCATTTTCACCCCCGAACAACTCCTACTCTCAATCAAGCAATCTTTAAGCACTCTAAGGACTTGAAGCATTCATGCATTGGAGTTGATACTTGCATATCTTCAAACTTCTAGATCAAGGGTTTAGTGAGTTATGGCACTTGCATGTTGTTCAATCATCTTTCCATTTCCATTTAATTTCATTTTCTAGGGTTTGATTACCAAAATGGGGTTTGACTAAGGAAAACCCCTATTCTCTAACCCTAACACTTTTCCCCTCTTTGCATGTGTGTTTTGCAAGTCTTGTATGTAGATTATTCAAAGAGAAAGGTGTTAAAGGGTTTCAACATCATTCAAAGTCAGCAAAACCCTAAAAAAGCTTGGAGACAACCTATAGGTCAGAGTCTATAGATTCATATCTGGATTTATGTTAGAAGCTGAAGTACAATTTGAAAGCTATAGGTTGCATCTTTGAGATTCATGAAATTTGAAGGTGGACTAAGTTTCCATCATTGGAAAATTAGTGCCACTATTGGGCCTGAAAAGTGATTTTTGTAGGTTTGGCTGCTTAGTTTCCTCAAAACCTGTTCCGATAGAATTTCCCTAAAACTGGACTAAGTTGCCTAGTGGCCTTCAATAGAAAATTCTGCAAGATTCCAGGGCCTCTCAACATCACACTTCAAATTAAAGATGCACCTCTCCAATCTTCTCCATTTCTATTACAGTTTACTTGTATTTTCCAGGTCATTCTTGCATACAACATTATGTTTGCAAACATTTTTTCATTTCATTATTTTGTATTCACTACTTAGTTTCTTTCATTAGTTTTTAGCCTTTAGACACATTTCAAATCACATCTATCTTAATTCTTGAATGACCCATTAAATCCCTTTTGGTGGAAAAACCTCTCTCCTTTTGGGTAAAAAACCCTAGAAGTGTAAGGGAATCCTCTTTCCCCAAAAATATACTGTTCATTTTGGTGAACCCTCCTTTAAAACATCTTTACTTTTGATTTCAAGTGCATTTGCATCCTAGAAAAAACTTGCATCAAAATTGCATTAGGGTTTGCATTGTTTTGTATTCTAGGGTTTTCAAAATCGCATTAGTGAAAAGTTCATATAAATTTCATTTTTCATTGCATTTCATTCAAAAATTCCTAAAATTATACATTTTTATACTATATCTACATCTAAAAAGCCTTAAAATTATAAAAACCATTCAAAACTTTTGAAACTTATTAAAAAATCACTACTGGGACTAATTTTCCACACTGGGTGACTTAGTGCATCTGCACATTTTGTATTATAATTTTTGTCATTTTCACAACATTTTCTGCAATTCTGTTCTTTGTTGTTGCATCTTTGTTACTATTTCCAGATTTGTTGTTTTTTTCCATTTATTGCAATTAATAAATGCTTTCATTCATTTGCATTATGGTTATGTCTTTTAATAAGTTTTATATGTCATTAAAATCCTTAGTTGACATGTTAAGCTATGCCTTTGGAATTGATCCTAATGACCTTGAACCCACCCCTGCTCAATCAAATCCTAATGCATGTCCTCCTTGTGATGTTGACATCATTGGAGAAGATGATGATAGCATGAATAGGTTCCTAAATGATTTCCTTGGAAATATTTAAGCTAATACATCCTTCTATCTTTCCTTGAAACAACAAGAGCTTCCTACCATATCACCTCTTGAGACATTTGGTTACCTACATCTTGAAATATAGAAAGAACCTAAGTTACCTAGACAAGGTGGACCTAGTTCTTATAACCATGCAACCACTTAACCAATTTATTATAATCAAGTGAGAAATACTCCAATAAACCTTGAAAAAACCTATGGCAAAGGTTTTACCATTTTTAGTAAACAAGGAGGTAACAAAACAACTCAACATGCAATACATCAATTTTATGAGAAACTATCACTTGATGAAAATACGAAGGGGACAGGATATCAAGATGCCTCGCATAAAAAAATGCCTCCTTGATAATATCTAGGGATTTGTGATGATGGATC
Source organism: Sequoiadendron giganteum (assembly GCA_007115665.2). Classification (NCBI taxonomy): domain Eukaryota; kingdom Viridiplantae; phylum Streptophyta; class Pinopsida; order Cupressales; family Cupressaceae; genus Sequoiadendron; species Sequoiadendron giganteum. The sequence goes on along the minus strand of CM021109.1, from coordinate 606,576,442 downwards.
AATGATATTTGATTCTCCCCCTAATTTGAACATCCTTCTTCCTCGCGAGCAACCCTTAATTGGTAATAATAAGGAAGATAGGATCCTAGTGAGTTCTCTTCCTCCTTCTATTTGAGAATAAGGTAAATCTAGTAAATGCAAGAGGCCTTACAAGGTACAAAAACTCAAGTTTCCTCTTCATCCACCACCTGAATTTGAAAGTAAATTCAAAATTCTTCTAAATAAAGAACTCATCACATTGCCACCTAAGAATAGGCTGGTGATATATCCTAAAGATGCCAATGTTCCACATTGTGCATATCATCATGTTCTTGGATTTCACTTCAATGGAAATGATTGCTATCTAGTGGTCTCATAATACACCTCATACACCTTATCATGTTATAGTTGTAGAACATTATGTTCTCACTATTACATGACCCTTCCCATCAGCCACCTAAGATCACTCTTTCTTTGCACTCAGAGAGGGAAAGACATTGCTATCCCTACCCTAGTATTGTATTTGTCATTGTCCCTTAGCTACATTATTCACCTTCAACTTACACCAACTAAGATTGGGAGGCGAATGACTTGTTAGATGGCTGACTTGCATTTCCTTTACTAGTCTTTTGCATTTTTTTAGTGTATGTGCGTAATGTGTTTCCTAGTATTGTCATGTTTGATGTTCTCTCTCTTTGTGACATTCTTCGATTTGTATCCTCATTCTTCTACATGTCATACATTTATTTTTATTTTTCTCTTTTTGTTTTGGATTTTTCCTTTCTTTTGGGGATGATGCAAGGAATTGAGGTCACAATGTCTCCTTCATGTTGACCCAAAAGGCTCTTTTATTTTTTCCTTTTTCTTTTTTCTTGTGTTCTCCTTTTGGGGATGATGCAAGGAATTGAGACTGCAATGTCTCATTCATGTTGACCCAAAAGGCTCTTTTATTTTTCCCTTTTTCTTTTTGCTTGTGTTCTCCTTTTGGGGATGATGCAAGGCATTGAGACATTCCATGTCTCTTTCATGTTGACCCAAAATCTTTTCATTTTTCATTTTTTAATTTTTCTATCCTTTTGGGGATGATGCAAAGCATTGATACACCCTTTGTGTCTTCCATGTTGACCCAAACAAATCTTTCTTTTTCTTTTTTTTCACTCTATTTATGTCATTCTTCCAGTTCTATGTATTTGGGGGGTATGATGACAATTCTGAGCTCTCTAAACAAACATTGTAGCAATGAACATACTGACCCCAAACCCATAGATCCCTTATGTATTTGGTGTTTTCATTTTGGGGGAAACCCCTTCCCTTTGATTTATTCTTTTCCTTTGCATGACACAACCTTAATTAGAAACATCTAACTTGGAATAGGGGCTTTCCAAGTTGGCTCTCAAGTCTTCTCTTTCTTTTTTGTATTTTTCATTTTGCTACTTTAAAGTAATTTGTTATAGTACAGTGTTTAAGAATTCCTTTAATGTGGGGGCATACATTGGCGCATTTTTGCATTTTTTTAGTTTTCTTGATTCTTAGTGCAACCTTATTTATTTCATATGATACATTTTTTGCTTTTTTAATGAAATTGGGTGTTCCTTCATAAGTGTGATCTATCTTAGCATGTTACATTCCTCTTAGTGGCTTGATGTGACACTTTGCATCCCCTAAGTTGCAAATTTTCTATTCTTTGATCGGTCCTCTCTTGGAGACATTAGACAAAATGTTCCTTAAGTTAAAGACCTCACATGAGCTAAGCAAGACTCTTTTGATTTTTTTTTTTCTAAATTTGTTATATGGCCACCTTGCATGACACATCTTGCATGCCTGTGGTTCCATCTTGTGATTTTTCATGAGCTCCAAGCATACAAAGTTTGTCTTGGATAATGAAGGACAAAAATGTCTTTTTTTGTTGTTGTGTCTTATTAAAGTTATCAGGAGGTATACCTTTGGTATGGTTAAGTGGGAAGCCCAACCAGTGACATGAATTTCCCCATAGCCACCTCCATGTGTTTGAGTACATACCAACCATGAGTGTATGTTTCTCACCTTTTTTGCCTTCTCACCTGGTGGACAACCATGAGTTGCGTCATCTCAGAGTGATTATACATCTTTCCAGACAAATAGCCTAGATTTGATCCACAACTAGCTGGAGAAATGGTCGAAGCTTGATGCAACTTTCTCTTTCCCTCTCTCTTCATTCTTTTACATCACTCTCTTGTGTGTTCCTTTGTGCTAATGTTTGATTTACCATGAGAGCTTGATCTTGGGGGCTTGCTCATCCCTCTTGATTATTATTGTCTCATCTTACTAGCATGAGTGCATTTGGATCCCTCTAGATATGCATGTTGGGCTACTTTAGTTTGAGTTTGAAGCAAGTTCATCCTCTCACTAAAGTGGGGGCTAAATGTAATGCAGAAAAATGTATTCTTGAAATTTTCACACTCATTTGGGCCTTTCATATGGATTTTGGTCTAATTTTTCCTAGATTTAATGTTGTACTATGGCCAAAACATTCACATTAGGCCTTGAATGCTTGTAAATCAATAAAAAACTAATGATGTCTTACAAAGGTTTTGTGAAGTGTTGTAACCCACTTTCACACTTTTCTAGGACCCTTTCATTATAATTCACCTAATAACCTCTTCCCAAGCCTTATTTCAAAGTGTTGCAAGCTATTGTAAAAATATCTTACACTTTTCTAGCTTGTCATCAATAATTTAAACCTTTCTCATGTTTAAATGACCCCATTATGCACTTACATGCCCTACTTAAGTGTGTTTTGGAGAATAATCCTGTTAAACATCATTAAGTACACTTTAATTCTTGACACCTAGCAAAATTGCCCTAGTGGGACCAAGTTGGCACCTTGGGTGACTTAGTCCCATCTGGCTTAGAAAAGAAAACTATTTTAATATTCTGGCGGGATATTGTTCTCTAGACCCTAAGGTCGGCCTGTGATGAGGTATTTTTGAGAAATTAAGGAAAATCATGTATAAATAAAGGGTTTTCCCCCTAATTTTCACCCCCAACAACTCCTACTTCTCAATCAAGCAATCAGGTAATCTTCAAGCACTTTAAGTGCATCAAGCATTCATCCATTGGAGATGATACTTGCATATCTTCAGACTTCTACATCAAGGTTTTGGTGAGTTGTGAAACTTATATGTTGCTTAATCATCTTTTCCTTTCCCTTTCCCTTTTCCTTTCCCTTTCATTTCATTTTCTAGGGCTTGATTACCAAAATGGGGTTTGACTAAGGTAAACCCCTATTCTCTAACCCTAACCATTTTCCCCTCTTTGCATGTGTGTTTTGCAAGTCTTGTATGCAAATTTGTCAAAGAGAAAGGTGTTAAAAGGTGTCAATGTCATTCAAATTCAACAAAACCCTCAAAGAAGCTTGGAGACACCTACAGGTCAATGTCTGTAGATTCAAATATGGATTTCTATCAGAAGCTGGAGTACATCTTGAAAGCTATAGGTTGCATCTTCGAGATTCTTGAAAGTTGAAGGTAGACTAAGTTGCCATCATTAGTGAATTAGTCCCACTGTTGGGTCTGAAAAGTGATTTTTGCAGTTCTGGATACCTAGTTTCCTCGAAACTTGTTCTAACATAACTTCCCCAAAACTGGATTAAGTCGCCCAACCTGGCATAAGTGTCCCAGTGGCCTTCAACAACAAATTCTACAAGATTCCAGGGCTTCTCAACATCGCACTTAGATTCTAGGTGCACCTCTCTAGTCTTCTCTATTTCTATTACAGTTTACTTGTGTTTTCTAGGTCATTCTTGCATACAACATTATATTTTCAAACATCTTTTGTATTTCATTAGTTTGTATTTAATAGTTAGTTTATTTCATTAGTTTTAAGCATTTAGACACATTTCAAATCACATCTATATTAAGTCTTGAATGAACCCTTAAATCCCTTTTGGTGGAAAGACCTCTCTCCTTTTAGGTGAAAACTCGTAGAAGTGTAAGGGAATCCTCTTTCCCCAAAAATCTATGGTTCATTTATAATTGATTTATTTCAAGAACACCAAATTTAAAGAAAAACCAAGTTAAAAAATAGGGAAAAAAGATTATTATTTATTTTAAATCATCTTACAAAATGACAAAAAAATTGGTTTCAATTTTAGTCTCCACTTCTTCTTTTGTACTACCTTAGAAATTTTAATGTCTTACTTCAAATTTTCCTTTGTTTAGTTTTGGTTGTTTTTATGCTAAGTCTCCTTATCAATCACACCCCTATTTCTACTATTTTCCGTTTGTTTCATATTACTTACTTCTTCATATGTCATATCCTTCCTTCTTTTTTTCTAGTGTTGCACCTTTCATTTCCTTCTATTTTGTGAACTTTCCTTTTTCCTTTTTTATTTTTTAAAATTTCCTTAAGGTATCTTATCAAATAGTCGACTGGTCTACTCATCTTCACTTTCACCTCTCTCGATCCCATTTCCATTCATATGCCTCTCTATATAGGAAATTAAAATGAAAACGTGTCCCCTTTGCTTCTTTACCCACATGGCCTTCCAATTTTTTTTTATAATAGTCTAAAATTATTATTCAAAGAAGAATTTCATGTCATTGTGAAATGGTTAAAAGAGCTCCCCTAGCTAAACAATGCATAACCCTATATGAATAAAATCAAAATTATATTTGTGAAGTCCAAATTTGATTTTGCATGCAAAATTATTGTGACTATAGATTATCCTATATTGGGGCCTTTTTTTGTTCATAGGTGTCTCAATTTTTCTCATCTATAAGAATCTGGTGAAGTTCCTTGAGTTACCTAAGAGAAAAATATTGCCAAACTAGAATGGAGTAGTTCTTAGACATAATTGGACCTATAAATATTTAATATACACCTACAATTAGAGATGGGGTTCATCCAAAATAACCTCTATCAATTTTTATCATCTTGACACTGTTTTATTGTCTCGCCAAGGAAATCTTTCTTTAAAATTCATTTGAAAGTAGCTTAAATGTGTCAATAGGTTATTTTATCCTTCTACACATAATGGGCTTGAATTTAATACACCATCACATTAGGCAAGTGGGTGAAATTTAGGGGAGGTATCCTTTTATTATCTACATATATTGATCCATTTACAATCCATTCTTTTAACAAAGTCTCTTAAGAGACCTAAGAGCATGGAACTACAAATCTATAATAGAGAAATTCTAAGACTTCATGAGTGTAAAAATATTCCATATAGGTTAATAGTTAGATGTGGGGTCTCTCCAAAATAATCTCTCATTTTTTATTATCTTGTAACTATTTGACTATTCCAACAAGGAATGCATTCTTTTAAAATTTTTTCATTTGAGAGTAGTGTAAGTGTTCCTATAGGATTATTTTTTCTTCTACATCTGACGAAGCCAAAAAAATTTTGCTAACATATTAGGGTAGATGAGTGAATACTAGGCAAGGCCTTGTTTCATTTTTCAATTCATTTGGGTTGTAGGCTTTTGGAAAAGTCTCTTAAGAGAGTTCAAATAAAAAAAAATCCAATATATGATAGAGCAATTCTATACTTCATGGAGCCTATGAATTTTTTTATCTAGACCTGGAAATAGATGTAAGGTCTCTCTAAAATATTATCTTTTATTTTTTATTATAAAGTCATTTTGACTATATCAAGAAGGAATGCATTCTTGCACAACACATCATTTCAGAGAAATGAAAATATACTAGTAGAATTGATTTTTCTTTTACAACTCAGAATGCCAAACTGGCTATGCTAACACATTGAAAGGGGTGGGTGAATTCTAATGGAGGCCCATTTCATCATATAGATGTCTTTATCTACCTTGGTTGCTTCAAACAAAGTCTCTAAAGATACCTAAGAGAAAATAATAGTCAAAATATGGAGTAGTTCTCAAAATTTATGGGACCTATGAATGTTCTATTTAGACTTATACCTAGATTTGGGTTCCCTCCAAAATCTTGACAAGAATGATTTAAGAACGTATGTCGTGGATGGGCTCAGCTCTCCTGTAAAGGCCTTCAAACCTTTTCCTTCGGTATAACCCGATTGAGCATGACTTTATCATCTCAATTTACGGAAGGGATTTTGTATAAGCATGAGTGGTTACTTTAAGTTATGTTATATGAGCAAATGACAGACTTTTATATTGATAAAGAAACCACATGTCCGGTATATTTATATGCACAAGTCACTGCGTAAATTGTTCGCTGAATGGAATAGTTTGCTTTATGTATTGGGAAATGTCCAGCTATATTCATTCGCATTTTTGTAATTATCAGACTAAGAAGAGGCAGGGATCAAATATTCTTCTATGGTTAACAACAAAATTTTATTAGAGAATACAACAAAGACTATCTGCTTTTATCAAAATGAAAGTATATTGTAATTAAGAGAAGAGAAAATTGCAGTGACTATTTTAGCTGTTTATTCTGGGGTGAACACACCTCCAAAGAACATTTCTACGTACAAAAGGTTTATTACTAAATCATCAGGTGTGATTATTTCCATCTGTAAATGATAATATAAACAATAAAAAATCATCCAACTCAACATAATTTATAATTTCAAATTCATCTTTCCTTTTACTCTGATTTTCCGTATGAAGAGGAGGATTGAGACCAGCGATCCCCATACAGTCCGGATTCAACGTTGAGAGGGAAATTGAGGATAGCCCTTGGACCGCGCATTTCGAAAGCCGCACGGTCATACGCCGCTGCAGCTTCTTCGGCTGTATTGAAGGTGCCGAGCCAAATTCTGGAACCCTTCTTCTTAGGGTTTCGAATCTCTGCAGCATATTTCCGGCGAGGCTTAACAAACCTCACTCCCCTGTAATGCCTTGTTCGGTCCTTGCCAGCAACAATAATAGCTGTTGGTGAAGGGGAATTCGTCGTCTCGTCGGACAATTCATCCCCAAGCAAAAAGTGGGCGATTGCATTTAAACTACGGGCTTCCTCCGCTGTTAGTGTGCTCATCATCTCTATGGCGCTCTTCGTTTTTCGTTCCAAAATACCATTTAGAGTGAATTTGTGTTATGTGACTTGCGTTATAAAATGAGGTAATATGGTGTAGATTCATTGTATTCGACCACTTCAAAAGCTTTGAAATGAAGACACATTTATATTTAAAAAGTTTGACAAATTTTATTTATTTGTAGAATGAATGAAATCGTCATGGTGAGTTCTAAATCCAACACTTCTGTAATTTGAATAGAATATTGAAATATAGTCTTTGTTTACTTATAGTTTGAATGGACTCTTTTATATATTAAATCATATAAGGTATCAAATTTGGATTGAAATCTTACAAAGTCTTTTATATATTTAATTAGAAAAGTTGAAGCAAATATAATTTTATTTTAAAAAACATAAAAAATTTCTAACATGATGTTTAATTAGAAACGTCATTTATAAACTAATAAAAGTTGAATTAGAAAATAAGAATAAAAATAAAGTTATTAATTAATATATCATAGAAAAAAAGAGTCAAAAGTTAATAGTTTGGTTGACATTTTATAATTATTACCATATCTTGAATTAGGTATGGGATCTTAAGCAATTAAAAAATCTTAAATTTTTTTTTATTTTGACATGTGCAATCAATTTGGTGAATATGTGGAAAACATAATAACTAATCAAGTGATTTAGTTTTCATTTGGCATCAAGCAACCGACCATAAAAAGTTGAACCATAATAAGGACAACATAAAAGAGCTATAATTGTTACACAAAGATCATTTCTCCATTGTCCCATAGAATTCCTCCATCTAAAATTAAGCCTTTTGAACTTAATCTTAAATTTCCAAAATAATATTAGAGATTGTAAATATTCTATTATCCATAAACAAATGTTCATAATCATAATTGAAAATTGCATTATTTCTATAATTTCCTAACAAAAATTATCACTATATGTAAAAAAATTGTTAAAGCAATTTGAAATAGACATAAATCAGAGTAGAACCATTAGTGTTAACCATATTCAAGTTGAATGAGCTAGGTATAAAGGGAATGCAAATTTCTCTCAAGACATGTTTTGTGCTTTGGATAAAGAAGAAAACTATGTGTTACATTGACTTTGGTTTGTTAAAGAGAATATGTAACTCCAACATGAATTAATTTGTTTCTAGAAGGGACACCTTATAAAACTAAATAAGTAAAGGAAAAAAATATAAGATTCCTTGAGAGGTATATGGAGTCATAAGGTGCTACACATTTTAACATCAATTATGTTTTTCGAGGGTAGAAATTTTGGGAGATGAAAATTTACAATCAGTTAAGGGCTTTTACTTGAAAAGTCTTTTTCAAACTACAAAATTCTAAAATATCTACCTAAAATACTTTAGATCATTCATCATTGGCCCATATAAACTAGCACATTGATCCATATAATTTTTTCTAAAAAAGGCATTTCAAGTTACCAATTGTTGTAATGTTTCTATTTAAAATATAAATTATATTCTTTTGCATTAACACATTTAAACTAACTTAGTGGTTCATATAATATGTTGTGAGTAGCTTTAGAAGGTTGCAACAATAGAAGGGAATTATTGCAGATTTGATGGTGGAAATGGAGGAAATGGGTGGGCACCTATTTTTTCTTTGGTGAAATTGAATAATGTATCAGCCTAAAATAAATATTTGGTCTACTTAGAATGTTTATCTAGTACTAAAAATAAATATCTAATTAGGATCAAATATTGAAACCTTACCAAATATCTTATATTTATTAGATACCTTGTTTTGCTAGATTAAATATCTATTATTTTACATAATATATATCTAATTGAATCTAATATCTTATATTAATGGATCAGATATCTATTTTGATTATATTTAAAAAAAAATGTTTCTTATTTTAGTAGATTTAGTTTTAGGTTGTGAATTCCAACCCCAATTCCTAGACTTCTAATTACAAATATAATTTATTGAAAAAATACTTGAATCAATATGACTAAGAACATTATATTTTTATTTATTTAGAAAAATGAATTTTTAAAAAAGTATTTTATGTAATTTTCAAATATATATGATTAGTTTTAACATATTTTTAAATTATATTTTTATTTATTTAGAAAAATGAAAGGATATTTTAAAGGATTCTATATAATTTTCAAATACGTATGATTAGTTTTAACTTATTTTTAAATTATATTTATTTTTATTTGGAAAATTTAGTGGATTTTTTAAAGTATTTTATTTGATATTGAAATATATATGACTAGTTTTAACTTATTTATCAACTACCTATCATTTTTTTTTATGAATAAGAAGCTATCTATATTACGTTAAAGATAAGAGTACATATTCACAAAAAAAGGGGCGGGTGGTAAAAAGGCACACCCCGAGAATGACATGGGCAATGCCCAGAAACAACAGAATATGAAGTCACATGGGCCTAGTCCAGAAGTCTAAAAAACATGAAAATTTAAAACAAATAGGCCATTAAGTGACCAAAGCAGTGCTAGCAGAGCCCGATAGGTCTCTGTCATTCATGATTTTCCCCCATACATTAGCGGGGTCTGGAGCGAGGTCTAGAGGAGCACCCCAACTACCTATCATTTTTCAATCACTATATGTCCCAAAACTGAAAAAGTAAACTTGTTTAGTAATTAATCTGTTAAATAAAAAAATTATGTTTCTGTGTGGGTTAAAATTCCTAATATTTTTGAAACATTAATGTTCTATACAAATCAAATAGTGACATAGAAAATCCAAATCTAATAATTTTTATCCATCCCTACAAAACATAAATTTATATGACAACTTTCATTTGTGAACATTGTCATAAATGATATTAAAATATGATATTATTTCCTATCTAAATTTCTATTTGATACTTTTGCCTAACATTATATCAAAGCTACATGTGCAAACTATTACCTATCTAATTTAAAGATTAAAATAATTATCTCATAACTTTAAATGACACACAATAAAATAGATATGGTATAAAGGAATGTTATTCACAAAATAAAATAAGATAACCTGGAAACATATATCTTATATGAGAATACTAATAAATATCAATAAAACTTGTAAAGAGTTTTATTTCAAAAACTAAAGTGACACCTTTATAAATCGATAACTTTCAAATAAAATGACTTATGGGAAGCCATAAGTCTCAAACTATGTCTCACATGGGTATTAGCTATACGACACTAGGTCAGGAAGCTCATACTTTTTTGTGTGATTAAATAAACTTTAGTGTTCATACAATGATGGGAAAACACATCACAATCACAAAAATTGAAAAAAAAATCACATAGAACACTGAATCGCATAGAAATCCCAAACAAAACAGTGTTCCAAATTTTTGCTATTTTTAACTACACAAGGGCATTGGTGCCCTATACCAAAGATGTTAATTTTTTTATTTCAAATTTTAGAAGTGAGCTACAATGTCCAAGGATCCTAATTTATAGAGGTTTGGGTCTATCTACAGACATATTTCTAGAAATGAGAAATATCCCAATTTTGTTATGTCTAATACCCAATTATGCATACAATTTTAGTTATGCGAATTAATGCAACATGATCTAAATGTAATTTATAGATTGTAAATTGTAATAATCAACTAAACCTAGTTTAAAAAATCTGAAACTTGTGTATCTTTTGAAATGATAAGAACAATGTTAATCTTCAATTTTTCAATTATTTTCATCAAAAGGAGCATGCATAAATGACAAATTCAAACAGTTTCAAATTATTTTTGTGCCAAAACATGACCTAATTAATATTTCATAGTTCTATAGTTCACTATATCTATTTTGTAATAGCTAAAAATTAACACTTTTATCTTTTGAAATTTAAATACTATGCAAATCTTTACTTTTTAAATGATTTTTATCAAAAATTTCATGCATCAATAACAAACTCAAACTTTAACATGAGAAAATTAATATTTCAAAAGGATTTAAAGTACAAAAACATCAAGGTTCACCATATGTGATGTATGAAAAAGGGATCTAAGGTCCAAATTGCATGTCTTCCTTTGTCACAATGAAAAGGATTAAAATTGATCTCAAACACCTGCTTGGCTACCAACCTCAATGGAAGATCCAAAATGGTGGATCAAGGTTTTATTCCTTTGATGTGGAGATGATCTGATATTGATTAATTTACTGTTAATAGATTTAATTTGATAACTTAAAGATGCACCCAGGTTAACTATGAAAATGTGCAACCTATTATGATTTCCAAAAAATAGAAAACTGAAAGCCAAAAATATATATCACAAAGAGTAAAGTGTAGAAACAAAGGAACTTGTCTTATAAATGTGAGTTTGAGATGGTTGAACATGGGCACTAACACTATAGACCTAGAAGTGCAGACACTCAAAACTAGAATTGAGATCTCAGTTGGTCCTTATCTATACATTCTTCTCCTTTAGACTTAGTGTGAAATCTTCATGTCTACCATTGATAAATAATAGTTTCCCTAATTTGTTGACTTCTAGGACTTGAATGCTTGATTAAGAAATTATGTCTTCAATCCTTTCCCAAATTTTCTCTATACTTGTAACCTACACAAAAGGAAGAGAGGAAAGGGTTGTGACATATACTAGCTTACCTAAGTCCAATCATGTTTTGGTATTTCTACCTTCACAATGGCTATGATGTAAAAGAGAGCTTACCCTTGGTCAAGCAAAGGCTAGGTAATAAACAAGTGACTTATTGATAATCATCGGAACTTACCACTCATATCTACATTCTTTGATGGATCAAATTCATTATACTTGTCACCTTTAAGGAGAAATGAATGCTTGATTTGAAGTATTACAAGTGTTTGTACCCACAAAATAAATGAAACATAAAAAACTCACATAATAGCTTGATGCATTTCTAACATGATGTTTCACTGAAATAATGTTGTAATAATTGACTAATTATTCTCTTGATTGATTTTAGGATGCTCAATTTCTCAATTAATTTACTTTTCAAAATTGCTAAGCTTTCAAATGATGAAAAATATATATCTATATTAAATTTTGACACTAATATATTTGAATTGGGGCCAAAATAGGCTAGATAGGGGCATTAGTGACCTAGTCTAAATCTATTTTCGGGCCTTTAGTATCAGTAAATGAATATTAAATCCTTATTACCAATTCAACTTCTGATTTTTGAAAGATTATTATAAAATGGGAAAATTAAAAGCATAAAAGAGTCTAGTCACATAAGGGGGGCTAAACCTAGTGTGAAATTTCCAAGGGTTACAGTTTACGATACTACACATATAAATGAATAATTGAGTTATAAATCAAATTATTTAAAATTTTCCACATTCTCAATCATCTATCAACATATTAATCCCCATTATAAATCCTACTCTATCCATCTAATTCTAATTTAAAAGAAAAACGTCAAAACGTCAAAAAGGAACAAAGGAAAAAGGGAAAAAATAACAAGTATGAATATCCTCCTTCCATGCATAGTCATTGCCCCCCACACCCCCCCCTTAATCTCTATGAATATCCTAATCGAATAATAATTTAATCTCACTCTACCTATTATCATCCAATCTCATCTTCCATTTTTAGAGAACAACCATTTTCTTTGATCTTGCATGTCTTATTAAGAATGAATACCTTCATCCCTCCTAATTGCCACTCCCATCCTCTCACCCAATAAGGCATTTGGCCACTATTTCCTATCTCTTTGAAATCTACTATGTTGTATTCTCCTTTGAAATGACATTGTTTCATCTAATAACAATTCCATCTCAAAACATGATAAAACATAGACACTAAAATATCAAATTTTCTCATCTCCATACAACAACACACATCTTGACACCTAATAGGTAATCACTAATCCACTCATAAAAATAATTCATCTTACCTAAAGTAATCCACGCAATGAAAATAAAATCAATGTATAAAATTAATAGGCCTTTCTAAGAATATTAAGTGTAACTCCCAATGAGAAATTAATATAAAATACAATATCCATACTAATAAGAGAGGGCAATTTTTACTTGTAACTCCTTCATAATGGTTCATATCTCCAAGTAGGCATCTAAAGTCATCACCCAACTCATATGGGACCCACCAAAAGCATTCAAGATGCTTCAGTACTCAATTCTCACATGCATGTTGATGGATTTTCTAAATGTAGGTTTGTAGCCAACACCACCAACTCTACCTTTGCATGAATGCAATAAAAATTAATGCTAATATTTTTGAGAAATATAAATTATGAAATTAATTTTTAATTACACTTGATGGATCAAAAGACACATTCTAAGAGTGTTGGAGACACATGCAAAAATATAAGATTTCAAGGTAAATGGACCTTAATTGAAATAAAATATCAAGAATAAATTTTGCTTCCTTTGAGAATCTCCTCCAAAACATAACATATGGAGCATTTATGCCTACTCAAACTCATTAAATATTTGACAAAAATAAAGACAAGAGCATGATGATTGCGATACCAAATAACAACCAAAACAAGTTGTAGAAACTCAAGCCTTTATTATCAAATGAGATTACATATATATAATAAAAAAGAAGTTCCACATTTTTATTTTATTTTTCGACAATCAAAATAATTATCTCATTTTTTTAATCTCAAAATATATATAAATTTATAAATAGCATTAAACCTTCTTATATAATAAAAATACGAAGACATCAACTACTTCTTACAAACCTACAAACTATTTTTTCTAATAAAAGACAATAAGTCTGAACTATATATATTGATAGTAAGTGAAAATACATAAGAATATAATAATACTTCCAACAAAAGTATAGTTGAGGGAACAAAAAACTAGAGAAAAAATGTTCCCTAAAAATAGAGAGAAGCCCAGAAAAGCCAAAAAGAACATAAACCTAATAACATCACAAAAAGAAGGACGCAAAGATTTGACACCTAACTGAAATTTCTTTGTCATGATGACACATCAACTATATCTATTAACACATATTTGATTGATACTTATTCAACATGTGGAATTATAGTTGTTTGTTACCCTAACAAGGATGATTTAATAATGTATGTTGTCCATGGCCTTAGATTTAAGAATGAATGATATGATCATGGTGAGTTCTAAAGCCAAGATTTTTATAATTATTAGTGTGAATATAATATTAAAATGTTGTCTTTGTGTACTTTTAACTTTTTATTTTCTAAGTTTAGTTTTTCATGAGTGGAATCTTTTATATATTAGAATATAAAGTATCAAAGTTGGATTTGAAATCTTAAAAGGTCTTTTATATATTTAATTAGAAAAGGTAAATAATTATCATTTGATTCTAAAAACATAAAAAATGTTCTAGCATAATGTTTTAATAGAAATGTCATTTGTAAATCACTAAAATTGGAAATAGTAAACTAATCTAAAAATAAAGTTATGTGAGTAATTTATCAAAGAATTAAAAATTCAAGAGTAAATAGCTTGGTTTACATTTTATAATTATTATCATATTTAGAATTAGGTATAGGATCTTAAATAAAACACTATCAAATTTTTATCTTATTTGTCAATATAAGCTAGAAAAGACGTAGTTTGATTTGATGGTGAGAAGGGGTCCATATAAAAATATTATATGGTGGAAATCAATTGTGAGAATAGGTTAAAACTATGATAGACTAATTAATAGATTCCCTTTTCATTTAGCACCAAGCCATAATGATAATTTGTTAAGCCATAACAAGGATAACCTAAAGGCACTATAATTACTACACAAAGGTCATTTCTCCATTGTCTCGTGAGGGTTTAGACTTAATCCATCTCAAGTGAAAGCTTCTCAACTTACACATGAATATCTAAATATTATTTGACAATGTAAATATTCTATTATCCTTAGGTAAATAAATATTTATAGACATATAATTGAAAATTGTATTTCTATATTTCCATAATGAAGTAATCACTTTATGTAAGAAATATTAAAATAACTTGAACTAGTCACTAATCATGGTAGAATCCTCAATAAAATCCATATTCAATGTGAGTGAGTTACGTCTAATGGGAATGAAAATATATCTAAGATGGTTTTGATTCTTTCAAAGAAGAAAATAAGTATATGTTAAGTTGACATTGGCTAGTGACAAGCTATGTAAGAAGAGATTGTAACTCTTAAGTGGCTTAATTTGTCTATCAAAGAGACACCTTACAAAAGTACACATGAAAAAAAAGACGACATTATAAGGTTTCATGAGATCTTCATGGAATATTAAAGTGTCAATTTGAAAGTACAATTTAAAATACTCATTTTGACATCAATTAACTTTTTCAAAAGTACAATTTTTTGGATATGAAAATTTGTAATCAAACAAGGACTTACACTTAAAACATATCTTTCAAATTTCTAATTCTAATATGTCTATCTCACCATTTATGTATAGAAACTAACACATTCATCCACTTAATATTTTTTAAAAGAAACATTTCAAGCAATAAATTGTAATGTTTATACCCACAATAATTTATATCCTCTTGTTAGAACACATAGATATATTGAGAGGGATGAACTAGTATATCCCTTAAATAAATTCAATTTCAACTTATCAATCAAAACCTAAAAATGCCTTGAAAACAAGGCCAACCCGCTTGAGCGATGACACACTCTGCTCCCATATCCTCCGCGGCTCTCCCTTCGAATGGTTCTGGCGCTTCCAAAACATTCTCTTTCTTGTTGCAATATTATTGTCCTACAACACAAGATGGTGCCCATGAAATGGCATGCCGTGACAGGGTATTTGTTAATTTATTTACGCCATGTCAGGAAGAAACGAGTGTTTTAGGATCACGTTTTCCTAGCAAAATGGACAAGACTAAAACCATGCAAAAGGATGGGCAGCCAAATGCACAGGGCTTTCCCACCTCTGTCACGTCTGGTGAATACATGGAAACCAATTCAACGTCAACATATTCTGCTTCTCATTGAAATTCCCATCATCATGCCTCCCAAAGTTCCCCTCTCTCCCTCTGTCAATTGAGTTCAGTTCCAGAAAATTTGCCTAGATACCATTTCCTGCAATAGAGAAGTTTACCTACGTGAACACACATTAATTTGTAGATTTATTTATGTTTGACTGAAACTGTGTCATCTCCATTCCTGGGTAAGTAAAAACTAGGAAGAATATACGAGGGTAGAAATCGACATCTACTCGTGTGCTAAAGGGTTTTCCACATTGGAATTGAAATCTTTGGAAGATAAGGCAGTGATTCTCAACATTGGTCCTTGGTTTTTTCAAGGTGATTTTTTATGCATCAAGCCATGCTTTTCCTCCTTTAACGTCTATAGCAAGACTTTTTCTTCAGCATTCTTTTAGGTAAGATTATCTTAGTTTCTTTTCTAGTTTTGGGAGATTGAGTGTTTGGTGGCAATCGCCAATGGACTTGGAAAATATCACAACATATCAAAAGAAACCATCAATTATGAAAGTTCCACTTTTGCATGTTTATATGTTGAATTTGATTTATCTAAAGGTCTTCTAGCAAAAATCTATCTAAAGGCGGGGAATAGATGGTGGTGTCAACTGGTTAAATATGAAAAGATTAATTTTAGATGTAGGTACTTTTATTCAATTACACATGCAACCTTCCAATGTATCAAGAAACAAACTTTGGAGAAGAGAAAATTTTGCCCCAATTAGTGCTCTTGGTGGGAGGGGGTTGAATCTAGGCACAACACTTGCTGAAGATTTTGCAAATGGGGTTGCAAGCTAAGTGGGCTTAACCTTGGGGTAAAACTTTGTGGTTAAGGGTGCTTGAGCTGGAGTAGTACTAGGATGGATGACCTCCTGGGAAGGTTCAGTGATTCACCTCTATGAGCGTCACCTAGATGTAATGAGTGCTAAGTGGACCATTCACTATAAGGAGAGATGGGTTCTTGTGAACCACTACTCATGAAACATGGTTCAATGAGTTTGACTTGTAAAACTACACAATTGAATCTTGATAGTAATATCACAATTTGACACATTGTGAAAAATACCTCCTACTTATAAATTGATGAGTTAAAGGGGCTCTATAATGAATGGTTCAAAAGGCACAACACTTGTTGAAGGTTTTGTAAATGGGGTTGCAAGCTAAGTGGGCTTAACCTTGGGGTAAAAATCTATGGCTAAGCGCACTTGAGCTAGAGTAGTACTAGGATGGGTGACCTCCAGAGAAGGCCCACTGCTCCACCTCTATGAGCATCACCTAGATGCAATTAGTGCTAAGCGGACCATTCATTATCATGAGATATGGGTTATTGTGAACTGCTACTCATGAAACATAGGTCAATGAGTTTGACTTGTAAAACTACAGAGTTGAATCCTAATAGCAATATCATAATCTAGCCATTACATTATTGCACCCAAAGAGAATGATGTATCAACCCCTTTACATTTTGAACAAAATGATTTAGCTACCTTTTCCCCCTCCTCTTTAGCTCTATCAATTTTTGGAGGTAATAAGATAGGTGGTGGCTCATTGGTGTTGATGCAACCCCAAGAAATGGGTCACCTAATCGATTAGATTAATGGATTATGAATTTGTAATCCCTAGCATCTCGAGTGCCTCTATTAGGGTCGGTAGAGGGAGGATCCTCAATGAAGGAAATTTATAAGGAGCAAGATGCCATGCATAGATTTGACTAGGAATGGATGAAAGTAATAAGAAAAAGAAAAACCAAACATCTAATGACATTAAGGTCAAAAAAGCTTGAGTAGGATATAGTATTAAAATGTTTATATCTATGTAAATCCTTTTGAATCAATGAAAGAGTGCTACCCTCTCTAGTAGCAGCTTTCCTAAAAAACTCCTAAAAGGACCTTACTCAAATAACACATTCAAAGCAAAGAGCATATAGCCACTAGACCATATTTATGTGAAAAACCAAACAAGGGAATAACCATGGCAAGAAAAGTTTATTCGAGCTATTATCTATATCCAACCTCAAAAATAAATGAACAGTTACAAAAAAATTAAGGTCTTTAACCTAAAGAAGTTTACAACTCCCTGATCACTTACAAAATGAGAGTACAACCTAAAAATATAACTCTTTAAAGAATCAGATGAAAAATCACAACTGCAATACTTCAATTACTTCCGACTCACTACCTTCAGTGATTTACACCTCTTTACCTTTGGTTCACTGCTTCTTGTATTCATGCTTAAATTATACCTTCAGTTCACTACCTTCAACACTCACTTACATAATTTGGTCAACTCACTACCTTTCGCGCACCACTTAAACTCTTTTTTTTGGCTCACTACCTACAACATGCATCAAACTCTTTTCTAAAAATTCACACACATTACTCTAACTTTAGCACAGTAATCTTAGAAAATCACATTGATTGCACCTTTTTCACTTGTTCTCCTTGATCACACATGTTATCTTACATTTATGCCTTCCACAAGAAAACAATGGCTTCTCCTTTTCGGCCATCCTAAAAAATGTGAACATGACACATGCAATGACCATATTTGGGTCACCTCAAAAACATCCATGACAAAGGGAACTTCAATGAATTCCAAGCCATGAGATAAGTAGGACCTAATTCAATTTTACATGCATTCCCATGATGACACACATCATAAAAACTTGGTAGAAAAACTTAGAATACTAAGTCAGCCCAACAAACACTCAACCCTTGAAGTATTAACTCTAAAATACAAGTGATACTAGAGAGATAAGATAGAAACACGTGGATAAAATCATAAGCATCAGATGATATTCAATAATATTTTCATGGCTTTCTTTAACAATGTCATGCATCAATATACTAGTGGAAGAAGACAGATACAAAAATAGTACCTATTACAAATCTAGACAACACAATCTTGAGACATAACTTTGACAAATCAACTTGTAGTACTCGAAAGAAATTAAAACTTGAAGAGAGACAATAGATAGACATTACAAACACATCCTCCAAACCATAAGACCACAACATAAACTACCAAGAAATGTGGAGAATTTCTCAATTTAACCTTTCATGACTGCAACAGTATAGTCCTCACTCTACTTACTCAAGAACCTTTTATCGTATCTTCTATGATCTGAAAATCTAGAACACATATGATTCATACATGTTGTTGACTATATTTCAAACCGTAGGGTCATATCTTCAAATATGGAGGAATGTAGAGCATTCTCTAGAGCTTTTTAGAGAACCTCCCTGAGGCCCTAACTGTAAGAGTTGAAGATTAGCTCAATACCCAAGACCACTTACAAAAAACAAAGAAAACCTTCTACAAGAGAGTATGCAAGAAAATGAGCATGCTTGGTATTAATACCTATCAAAATGATGAGGTATGAAGTATATTGCATATGAGTACAAGAACCTTCCTTATAACAAACTAGCTACCTAGGAATCATTTAAAATAGCTAGATAAGATAAGTTCTAGAAAATCCAACTAAGACTTCAAGAAAGAATATTATATCTTAAGTAAACTTAATCATGTGAATATGTGTTTTAATTACCTACTGAATTAATTAACTAGGTATATGACTTTAATTAAATCTAACACCCCCCTTAAGAGAAAATTAAGGAGAAGATTATTCTCTAAATGATGCAAGGATGGATCTTGGTTACTAGGACACTTTAGGTACCCATGTACAAATGCAAAATTAAATTTGTTACAACCAAAGTAAAGGAGAAAATCAAGTGGTACCAAACTCCTCTCCCAAGGAGAGAAAAGAACCAAGAAACAAATCATGTGAGGAAGGATGGAGGAATCTATGATACCTCCCAAGTACACAATCTATCACATTTATACATTACAAAATCCCCCCCATAAGAGGGAAAGAAAGAGACTACATAGCCCCCCCATATTGAAGTAACTCCAAAACTATTGAAATTTTTTTGAAGAAAAAAGAGAATAAAATGCCTACAAACAATGTATCTCCCCTTGGGAAGAAAAAGATCCAATGGTTGATGTTGAAGAAACCCCATCTCCAAAAAGAAGCAAGAGGGAAGCAGTCTAAAGCATGAAATATTTGAAGATGTGTCAAGTGCCTTGGAAGATGCCTCAACAAAATTAGGTGTTACCCTAGGAAATCAAGGAAGGAGGCAAAGAATATGAAGACTCAAGAGAAACCTCCAAAGATAAATGATAGAAAAGGAGATAAACCCCCTCAAAAAATTCCTCCAACTCTATTGAAGAAATATGACACACCAAATATGATATCCTTGTCATGAAACCATCGTGTAATTGAAAATTTGGAAAACCACAAGAATCATGCTCATCTGAAGTCTTGCTCAAATCAGAAGAAGCAGAAGGAGAACCAACCTCATTACTTGGTTGATGAATGGTGACATTTAACCATCCATGAAAACCTCCACATGGACAACTATCCACACTAGATCTAGGAGATTCATTTCTACAACATTCACCATCAGGAACAAAATGTGAAAAGTAATAATATTTTCCTGATAATTGGCCCTACCCACTACAAAAAGTTGCTTGGTATCCAAATTTCAAATGTAGACAGAATCTTGAGTAAACTCAATTGATTTACTAGTTTGTGCTATCTGATACACTAAAAGAAGATTGTGCTTAGTATCAGGAATACAAAGCACATTATTAAATCTAGCATGTTGCACATCAATAACACCTTTATCAAATATATCAAAATACACATCATTAGCATTCAAGATCCTCATAAGTGAAGTATGCTTCAAAGATGAAATCCTATCAGGCTGGCATGATATATGATATGAGGCTCCAGATTCAAGAATTCAATTTATAGACCTCTTAACATGTGTTACAACAAGGGCATGTCCTTTCTGTTTATAATAATCTATCCCATCACTCACATTTACAATTCTTGTATGCCCAATGTGTATACTAGATGCGAATTGAGAAGAAGTAGAAGATGGTGAACTTTTAGACTTAGAAGACAAAGAAATGTTGTGTTCCTTTAAGATTTGCCTCATTTCATCTAATTATTTCTTGTAACAAGTGTATTCACCATGCCATAGTTTTTTACAATAACCACATGTAGTCTTCTCCTTCTTAGGCTTTTCCTCTTTTGAAGAGGTGGGATGTTCTTTAGATTCTACCTTAGGTTTGAAATTTTTCTTTCCTTTATATCCTTAGATGATGATGCAACTATTGCATGATTCTTAGCATGCGTATCAAGTTGACTAAGTTTTTCTTGTTCTCTAGTCAACCTATCACAAAATGTCTCAAAAGAGGGCATTAAAAAGGAATCACCTAAACCATCCATTGTAGCAAAGAAGGAAGTAGAAAAGTATACAAAGGAACCTCTCAACTTAGAGAAAAAAAAAGAGATGCACTCTTTATTAGTTTTATCCTTGCCACATCCTACCAATTGAGATGCTAGTGATTTGAATTTTACCAATTATTCTTCAATGGTGGAAGATGCATCTATAGAAAGTGAAGCCAATTCGGCCTCCAATTACATGGAACGTACCTCACTAACTACACCAAAGAGAGCCTTGCGCTTATCCCAAACTTGATTAGGAGTTGTACATTCCTGAATATGAAAGAATAAACTATCTGAAACATGCATTGAAATTAAATGCATAACTTCATCACATTTATTCTTATGAGAAAAAAATTCATACTCTGGAAAAATCAAGTTGGTGATCACTCGATGTTGACCACAAACCCTTTGACCAAAGCAATCTTTGCATTTTTATCTTCCATGTATAATAGTTATGAAGAGTCAACACTTCAAATCATGGTTCAGGCATGAGGTCAACAAGTACCAAGAATGTAAAAAGGGAAAATATCTGAATCAAACTGATATGAAACCTCCCAGATATGATAATACAATTGAAAATAAACTGCCCCCACAAAAAGAACTTCTCCAAGGGTCAGGATGTCCAAGTTAGTAAGAAAAAAGAAAATATGAAAAATGTGAATATCTCACACTTGGGGTTGAATTTGAAAAAAATACATGAACCAAATCAAAGAACTCCTCAATACCTTTCAAATGCAACTTGAATCACCAAAATTGAAGAAATTGGCAGAAAGTTATGAGCTCGGAGGTCCAAAGAGGTGATTTGGCTTTAGCTGTGAATAATTTATACCTATAGAAAAATCTAGGAAAGATTCCTACACCACGACAAAGTAGTCAGAGAGAGCTTTCATCGATATCTCGTTTACAAAATTTCGATATTGTGATGAAGAGTTATGTAAAAATGAAAAAGCCCTATTTGAGAGACTTTTTAGACTAACTGGGGGCGAAAAATGATCACTAAATCGGTGCAATTTTCTGGAACTTGGACACTGCATATGACCACAGGGCTTAGCAAAAGCAAAATAAAGCCACTACAAACTGGTCAACTTATGCAAAAAATATATAGTCGGCCTTTTTAAATAAAAAAGGGTTTTAATATGAATCTTTTAAAAATAGGGCGGCAATGAAATTTGATAGGTCAGCTCTTTTCTTTAATAAATACTTAAAATAAAAGAAAAATACATAAAATATGCAAAAACAACTTTGGTCGACGGTGAGTATTGAAGGTACGCTGATGTTTATGCCATCTTGATAGGTACTATGGGCCGAATGGTAACCATCGGTATCAATAAATACAGTTTGGCAGTCGATGAAGACCTGAGAAACTGAATGGTCATGCGAATAACTAATAGGTAAAATTTGGTGGAATAGTCACCGAAAGGAAATCATAGGTAGGTGGTTTGAGTGGAGAACTCAATGAATATAACGAGAATAAATGCAAAGGGTCAACAATATTCAATACAACTAATGATGAGCTGCTAGTTATAAGGCCAACCTATCCCTTAGAACCAACCATGCAAATGGAGCCTATCAAATTTTGCAGGAGCCGACCAAAGGAAAGGGAGTTGGTAGAGTAAAGTACAGGCCGAAGAAAAGCTACAAAGGACAACCACTCGTTCGATCAATAAATATTGATCTATTACAAATGTTAGTTGAAAACAAAATGCATGGGAAAATAAGAAAGCCAATAATGAGATAACCTTCAGACATCAGTAAGAACTGACGGATTGGCAGAAAATAGTACTTGTGGTTGACAAAAAAATTTGATGGAGGGTACAAGGCTGTAGGAGAAATAAATATCCTGCCAATAATAAAATTCACCAGATACAAATATTTTGCCGAATTTTTTTACAAAATTCTTGATAGAAATTTTTTTTTGAAAAAAAACCAAATAAAAAAAAATGCAGAATATAATTTTAAATTATTTTTTCTGCAAATAGCAAAATTGTGCTGGACCCGAGGCCGTATGGCCACCTCGGGTAATTTTTTTTTGCCTCACAAATAGTTGAAGCTGAAATAGGGCATGTTATATATCAATTTTCATGTCTCAAGCACATTGAAGATGATGGTGAGGTTTGATTAGATTGAAAATGTACCTGAAGCTTTTAAACCTTCAAATCTTGCAAATCTTGAAACTCGCATAACTTTGACTAGAAATGTCAAATTTAAGCGAAACAAAAGTCAATATTAACTTTTCTAGCTACCTTGAACTTGAATATGATCTCAGTGTTCCTCCAATAATAGCCAAAATGACTTTCTATGAAATACCACATGTAGAGACAACCTCAAATCTAGTAATTTTTTTATTCTCCAGATCATCATATGATGCAAGATAAGAGCATACTCAATTATACTAAAAATGACCTAGATATCTCACTAGCAATAGCTCAACTATTAAATCTAAGAATGGTTTTGCAAGGTGTGGCTTTGATACCATGTAAGAGCTAAAGATTAACTCGATACCCAAGAATGCTTAAAAAAAACAAAGAAAACTTTCTACAAGAGGGTATGAAATAAAATGAGCTTGCTTGATATTAAAATTTATCAAAATGATAAGGGATGAAGTATATTACATATGAGTACAAGCACCTTGCTTATATAGGAAAGGTTGAAATTTAGTAATGAACAAGATTTTGACATGTGTCATAATCCTATAAAATGATACAACTAACAAAGTAACTACCTAGTAATATGAACAATAGGAAAATTTGTGTTTTATAATCTAGGTCATAGAACACCACTCTTCTCTAATTGAAATTCAATAAGGTCCTAGAATCCTAATTAAATTGACTATAAAACCAAAGGGTGAGTTAATTATCAACAAGGAAGACCTAGGAGGGGTTCAACACCAAGCAAAGGCTTGGAAAATAAAAATAAGCATTCGAATCATAAAACCTAGTTATGAAAGCTAAATGAAGGATGTAAATGATGAAAGTATGCAATGATAAGTTAGGGTATGTGTACTTGGGAGTTCTATAAATATAATGAGGATACCCGAAATGTAATAAAGCTATCAAAAATTGTTATGGAGGACTATGATGCCCTTACTACTGACTTAGTCTGCTACTAATTTTTAGGGTAGATGCAGAATCTACGGATGTCGAAACTTGATATGAAAGAATCTCTACAAAATACCTTCAACATGACTGAGATTCCCTAGGTAACGACTTAGTCTCGCCTAGAATTTCTAAAATCTTTGATTTTTATCCTGAGGCTTCATGTCTACATTTCCTTCGTCTCATATCGTAGGTCATGAAACTTCCGAATCTTGCCTTTAGGTGACTTTCCGTGAAGATAACAAATTTGTAATGCAACTTTGAAACGTGGCACTTCAAATGATCTTCAATTCTTCAACTTAAATCTACAAACACAAACACATGAAGGAGGAAAAAATTGTTGATTTTTAGTAAATGGAGGTTTTCCTTGGTCAAACCCCTTGTTGGTAATTAAACCTTTTAATGAAATGAAATAATGGAGGGAAATGATTGGTGCAGGAGCACCTTAAGGGTGTTTTGGAAGATCTTGGCAATTTTGGCTTGTAGGTGGTTGTAGCCAACCACCAAGGGAATAAGGAATATGATGTAAAGTACCAATAGTGTTTTTGATGTGTGAGATAAAAAAATTAGGTTAGTCTAGATCCTTGAAGTTTGGAGAAGCCTGGATGATGAAATTAGGCAAATTAGTCAATGTAGGCTTGGCAATTTGTCCTAAAAGTGGGAAAAGGGCATTAATGATGCTCTAATCCCAACCCAAGGGTCCTAGCACTTGGGAGAAAGGTATATAAGGTCATAAAAACCCTAATTGAGCATATGGGAAAGCTATTGTATGATTTGGAGCTTTGGAAGGAGAATTTGTGAGTTGGAAGAGTGCAAATTTCATTGAATTTTTGTTTTTGTGCCTTCATCTAGTCAAGAATGGATTGAAAGGACCTGTCCAATGACTTGATTCTTTCAATTGTGTCACTTAATTACTATCTAAATCATTATATTATCCATTTAGTTCAATTGCTTTCTGTTTTGCAAGTTTTTAGAGTTTTTGGTCTCATAGCCGGTTCATGCCAGTTTTTGGAAATAATGATCCCCAATTGAATTCCCATGGCAAGGCTACCATGGGAACTTGGAATAAAGTAGGGGAATGTTTCTACAGTGTACATATGGTGTGTGGTGTCTTGGTTTTTAGGGGAGATGATGAATTCATCAAGCTCTAAGCGAGTGCAAGTGCATTCTGGCTAGTGGCTTGGAGAGGACAGCAGTAAAAAAAGTTGCTGAATGGATTGGTTTGTGCAAATTAGGAGCATGGAAGTGTGGGAAAATTTATTCCAGACATGTGTGTGCAAGGAGGAGATTTGAGGAGGTCATTGAAGCCCTCAAAGTTGGAAAAAGGAGCCAAAACCCTAGAAACCCTTGAAAATAGGGGGTATGAGGATAGTCCTATGTATGGAAGCCAAAGGGACTAAAAACCTGGTAAATATTGAAGCCTAGGTACCACTAGAAATAATCTACAAAAATATTTGGGGGTTGTTAAGACCGTTTTTGAGAAAATCCAAGAAAACGGGTTCTAGGAGGCCTAATTGGGCAAAAGGCTACAAGGCCTAAAATTGGGTTTTTAAGAAAGCGATGGGTACAAGGTGAAAGAATCATATGAGATGGATCATTGAGGAGTCAAATAAACAAGGGGATAGTGAGAATACCCTTTCCTAGCCCCTCGAGTGGTTAGGACACTTTGGGTCAGTGTGGAGCCTAGGGAAGCTTAGTGGTGAATTGAGAGTAATGGTGAAGAATCTGAAATTGGTGGAGAGTCTTATGAGGTGAGAGGGGTTTAGGAGAGATCCCTGAGTAGGGTAGAGAGGAATACCCTAAGAAGACCAGAGAATAGGTCTTGGGAAGAGAAATATTGCTCTTGAAAGATAAGACTCCCCATTAAATTGGTATTAGAGCCATAAAAAGGTTTGGGAACTGAGAAGTGAATGTCAAAGAGTAGTGAATCCATAGGAGAAAACACGATGGTGACCAATGCAAAATTGGAAAGAGATGTGATAGAGCAAAAAGAAAAGAATAGACAACTTGAAGAAGGTGTGGAAGAGATGAAGCAAAAACTAGAAGAGGTAGTAGAGATTGTAGGCAAGATGAAAGTACAGTTAGTAGTGGTTAGAGACAAGGGTAAGGACCAAGTGGAGGAAGACATAGAACCAGAACCTGACCCTCCATTAAAAGAGGAACCCTTCCTCAAAGCATTGAAGGCATTAAGTGTTAAGGCACTAGAAGGCATCCCCATTTTCACATGAAGAATGGATGCAGAGTTAGTTATGGAATGGGTTGAGGGAATGGAGAATCACTTTGAGTGTGATGGTGTTACCGAGGCACAGAAGGTGAAGATAGCCAAATCAAGGCTAAGAGGACAAGCACTAACTTGGTGGAAGTTTCTGCAAGAAGAAAGAGAGAATTAAGGCAAGAAACCCATAGGAAGTTGGAAAACTATGGTGGCTAAAGTGAAGGAGAACTATCTACCTGAGGACTATGAAATTCAGTTGCACAAGAAGAGACAAAATCTCAAACAAAGAGACCTAGATGTAGTTGCATATACAGAGGAGTTCCAAAAATTAAGCCTTAGATCTAGAGTGCAAGAAGTTGAAAGAATCAAGGTTGCTAGGTATCTAAATGGTCTTAGATGGAGCATACAAGAGGAGTTGAGTCTTTTCACACTTACTACCCTCCATAGTTGTTATCAAATGGCTATTAAGGTGGAAGAGAAACTGAAAAAAAAACCAAGATTCCAATACTAGAGGTAAAGGAAGAGGTAGAGACTCTAGAGGTGGACATAGAGGAAGTTTTGGTGGAAGAAGCAATGAAAATAGAAGCCAAGGAGATTCTAAGGTTGGTGAACAATCCTATGAGTCAAATAGTAGAGGGGGATACAGAGGTAGAAACTCTAACAATGGTGGAAGAGGTCGATAAGGAAGCTTTGGGAGAAGTTCTCATTTTGCTTCCATGAAGTGTTACAATTGTGGACAGCTGGGTCATCTGGCCTATAGGTGCCCTGATAAGCCAGAAACTTCACAAAGCGAGAGGAAGATCAACTATGTTTAAGAAGAGGACTGATCTAAACATTTAGAGGTGAGTTTAGATTCAGAAAAAGGAGAGAATCTCATGTTGAGAAGGATCTTAATCAAAGCACCTACTGAGGATGAACACAAAAAAAGGAGAGCTCTTTTTAGAGTCAAGTATAAGATACTAGGTAAAGTTTGCAAGGTCATCATAGACTCAGGATCAACTGATAATGTCATATCAGAGGAGGTAGTACTGAAGTTGAAACTCACCAAGATTCCTCATGGGTGTCCTTACAAGGTTACTTGGTTGAATAAGGGACATAAAATATTGGTCAATGAACAAGTGCAGGTTGAGTTTGCTATAGGAAAGTATCATGATAGGATACTATGTGAGGTGTTACCAATGGATGCATGCAATCTGTTGCTTTGTAGACCATGGCAATATGATAGGGAGGCAGTACACCATGGCAAGGAGAATAAGTACTCATTCAAGAAGGATGGAGTGACTTACAAAATTCAATCTTTGATAGAAGAGAACATAGTGGAAAAGGTAGAATCTAGTGCACTTTTGATGAGTGGAAAGGAATTCTTAAAGGACATGAAGGAGGAAGAAGTTGTGGCCTATGCAATCATGTTGAAGATAAAGGAAGAGGAGTTACCTAATCAGCTACGTATGACAAAAAAAGTGAAGTGACTATTGGATCAGTTTAGGGACATCATTTGTGAAGGTACACTAGCTACCCTACCACCTAAGAGAGCAATCAGTCATCAGATAGAATTTATACCAAGAGCAACACTACCTAACAAGGCTGCATACAAGATGACATTGGAGCAGAATAAGGAGATAGCAAGGCAAGTTCAAGAACTTTTAGACCAAGGGCTGATCAGAAAGAGCATAAGTCCATGTGATGTTGGCACCTAAGAAGGGAGATAAGTGGAGGATGTGTACTAATTCTAGGGCCATAAATAGGATAACAATTAGATATAGGTTTCCTATTCATAGGATAGAAGATCTAATGGATTGTTTAGGGGGTGCTAATTAATACTCCAAAATTGATTTGAAAAGTGGCTATAATCAGATTAGGATGAAAGAGGGAGGTGAATGGAAGTCAACATTTAAAACCATAGAAGGGTTGTATTAATGGTTAGTGATGCCATTTGGGCTTACAAATGCACCTAGCACTTTTATGAGGGTGATGAATGAGGTCTTGAAGGACTTCATAGGAGTCTTTGTGGTGGTCTACCTAGATGATATCCTCATCTTTATCAAAACAAAAGAAGAACATATGAAGAACCTAGAACTTGTGTTGAAGAAACTTCAAGAGGAGAAGCTCACCATCAATCTTGAGAAGAGTGAGTTCATGAAGCAAGAGTTAGTCTACCTAGGATTTGTGGTATCTCAAAGGAACTTGAAGATGGATTAAAGCAAGGTGGAAGCCATTATTAGTTGGCCTACTGCCAAGATAGGGACAAAAGTTAGGAGTTTCCATGGATTAGCTTAGTTCTATAGGAAATTTGTGAGAAGGTTTAGTGAAATCTATACACCGGTTCTTGACACCATTAAAGGAGGACTAAGAAAAAAGTTTGTGTGGACCAAAGAAGCTAATGAAGGATTTGAAAGGTTGAAGAGGGAGATAGCTACCCAACCTATCCTAGTTTTACCAAGTTTTGACAAACCATTCATAGTAGAATGTGATGCAAGTAACATAGTAGTAGGAGCTATCCTAAGTCAAGAAGGTAGGCCAGTGGCATTCTTTAGTGAAAGGTTGAATGAAGCAAAGTCTAGGTACTCATTCTATGACTTAGAGCTATATGCTTTGGTGCAGGCTCTTAAGAAGTGGAGGCACTACCTATTTCCAAAAGAATATGTGGTATATACCAATAATTAGGCCTTAAGTTACATCAACACTCAAGAGAAGCTCAGTTTGAGGCATATCAAGTGGATGGAGTTTTTGTAGTCATACACCTTTACCATCAAGCATAAGAAGGGGTGAACAACAAGGTTTATGATGCTCTTAGTAGGAGGTTGCTTACTATCCAAGAGATACAACTACAAATAACAGGGGTTGAAGAACTCAAAGATCTATATGAAGGATATTCTGATTTCTCAGAAATATACAAGGTATGTACTAATTTTGAGAACCATTTTCATAGTGAATATGCTGATTACACCTTGAAAAATGGCTTATTGTTTAGGGGGAAGCAATTGTGTGTTCCTAGAGGTTCCAGGAGGGAGAATCTAATCCAAGAAAGGCATAATGGTAGTTTGAGTGGTCACTTTGGTTTGAACAAGACACTAGACTTAGTGGAGAGGTTCTATTGGTGGCCTAAGATGCAAAGAGATGCAAGAAGATATGTGGAGCAATGTGGAGTGTGTCAAAAGGCAAAGGGAACATCAAAAAATTCATGTCTTTATCAGCCATTACCCATTCCAAATAGACCATGGGAATGCATAAGCATGGACTTCATAGTAGGTCTACCTAGGACACCAATTGGTTTGGACAGTGTGTTTGTTGTAGTGGATAGAGTCACCAAGATGAGCCATTTCATACCATGCAAAACAACACATGATGCAAGTCATATTGCACACCTATTCTTCAAGGAGGTAGTGAGGATACATGGGTTGCCAAAGAGCATAGTTGCAGACAGAGATGTGAAGTTTATGGGACACTTTTGGAAAACTCTTTGGAAGAGGCTAGGAACCAACTTGTCTCATAGCTCAGCATATCACCCTCAAATGGATGGATAGACAGAGGTGATCAATAGGGTACTTGGGAACTTGTTGAGATGCTTAACTAAGGAGTATGGACAAGGATGGGAACAAGTGATTCCACAAGAAAAAATTGCTTACAATGATAGCACAAATAGGACTACAGGTAAGAGTCCATTTGAGATAGTATATGGCTTACATCCAAGGGTTGTACTTGAGCTTAGAGATCTAAAAGTTTATGAAGGGATCAGTGGTCACGTTGATGATTTTTCTCAGTCAATGAAAGAGGTTCATGAGAAGGTCAAGAAGACATTGATAGAGGCTAATCAAAAGTTGAAGGCTAAAAGAGATGAAAGGAGAAGAGAATTAAAATTTGAGATAGGTGATTTGGTGATGGTATACTTGAACAAAGCAAGGTTACAGAAAGGCATACCAAGTAAGCTTTAGATGAAAAGGATAGGGCCATGTAAAGTGTTGGCTAAGTATGGGTCAAATACATACAAGGTGGAGTTACCCAAGGAGATGTCTATTTCTCCTATCTTCAATGTGAACGACTTGGTGAAGTATAAAGGACCAAAAATGGATGAAGAATAGTATAGTGCTAAGGTCAGTAAGGATGTGGAAGAACTCAAGGTACTTGATCAAATCAAACCACAAGTGGACAAAAGACTAGACTCAAGGGTGAAGAAGACTAGGCACAAGACATACACGGAGCACCTAGTGAAGTGGAAACATCAACCAGAGTCAGAATCTACTTGGATAGCAAAAAGTGACTTTTAGAAGCATGGATTTAGTGAATAACTCTTGACACCATAGGTTCCCTAACTTCTTTTTTGCAGGGGGAGAATGGTGTAGGAGCACCTTAAGGGTCTTTTGGAAGATCTTGGCAATTTTGGCTTGTAGGTGGTTCTAGCAAACCACCGAGGGAATAAGGACTATGATGTAAAGTACCAATTGTGTTTTTGATGTGTGAGTTAAGTCAAACATAGGGTAGTCTAGAGCCTTGAAGGTTGGAGAAGCCTGAACGATGAAATTAGGCAAATTAGTTAATGTAGGCTTGGCAATTTGTCCTAAAAGTGGGAAAAGGGAATTAATGATGCTCTAAGCCCGACCCAAGGGTCCTATCACATGGGAGGGTATATAAGGTCATAAAAACCCTAATTGAGCATATGGGAAAGCTATTGTATGATTTGGAGTTTTGGAAGGAGAATTTGTGAGTTGGAAGAGTGCAAATTTCATTGAATTTATGTTTTTGTGCCTTCATCTAGTCAAGAGTGGATTGAAAGGACTTGTATAATTCTTTGATTCTTTCAATTGTGTCACTTAATTACTGTGTGAAGCATTATATTATCCATTTAGTTCAATTTCTTTTTGTTTTGCAAGTTTTTAGAGTTTTTGGTCTCATAGCCGGTTCAAGCCAGTTTTTGGAAATAATGATCCCCACTTGAATTACTGTGGCAAGGCTACCATGGAAACTTGGAATCAAGTAGGGGAATGTTTTCAAAGTGTACATATGGTGTGTGGTGTCTTGGTTTTCAAGGTTGATGATGAATTCATCAAGCTCTAGGTGAGTGCAAGTGCATTCTGGCTAGTGGCTTGGAGAGGACAGCAGTAAAGAAAGTTGCTGAACGGATTGGTTTTTGCCAATAAGGAGCATGGAAGTGTGTTCACATGTATTCCAGACATGTGTGTGCAAGGAGGAGAGTTGAGGAGGTCATTGAAGCCCTCAAAGTTGGAAAAAGGAGCCAAAACCCTAGAAACCCTTAGAAATAGGGGTATGAGGACAATCCTATGTACGGATGCCAAAGGGACTAAAAAATTGGTAAATCATAAAGCCTAGGGTACCACTAGAAATAGTTGACAAAAATATTTGGGGGTTGTTAAGACCGTTTTTTAGAAAAGCCAAGAAAATGGGTTCTAGGAGGCCTAATTGGGCAAAAGGCTACAAGGCCTAAAATTGGGTTTTTCAAGAAAGAGATGGGTACAAGGTGAAAAAATACTATGAGATGGATCATTGAGGAGTCAAATAAAAAAGGGGATAGTGAGAATACCCTTTCCTAGCCCCTGGAGTGGTTAGGACACTTTGGGTCAGTGTGGAGCCTAGGGAAGCTTAGTGGTGAATTGAGAGCAATGGTGAAGAATTTGAAATTGGTGGAGAGTCTTATGAGGTGAGAGGGGTTTAGGAGAGATCCCTGAGTAGGGTAGAGAGGAATACCCTAGGAAGACCAGAGAATAGGTCTTGGGAAGAGCAAGATTTCTCTTGAAAGATAAGACTCCCCATCAATGATGAATGAACAAAGTTCTATGTCGCAACTCACCAAAGCCTTGTTATGAAATATAAAATCTTGTGTGAGGTGGCTAGTTTGAATGTAGATCTTGAATCCAATGAATTCTTGATAGATATGGACTTGAATTTCTTGCTTGAATTGCAACCCTACATCAAAATCTATTAGCTCAAAAACACACATGATGCCACAATCTCCCCGATATGATGCTTGAATCTTAATGATGGATCGAAATTCTTGATGAATTTCTCTTGATCTCATAAAATTTCCTTATGAATGAATACTTGAATGCTTAGGATGAAAATTAATGAATGAACCTTTTATTTATACTTATTCATTCTTAATATCTCTAAATTATACCACAAAAAGATGACATATAAATTAATCAATTAAATGAGGCCAAATCCCACCAAAATTTGAAATTAAATCCTAAAAAATTCTTAAGGGGGACAAAGATTCCCTAGGTGGAATCTTAGTCCCAAGTCCTTAAATCTTGGGGCATAGACTCCAAAAAGGGGCCCATTAAGGCACACTTGGAATGAGGGTCCCAAGACCTTTGGGGGACAAAGATGCCCTAGGTGTCATCTTAGTCCCAACCAAAAATTAGGGACACTCAGATAAAATCATTAAATTATCATTTATCCTTTGGTATTTGTCAAGATTAACTAGAAAAAGATATAGTTTATTAGGATTGTGGATGCCAAATAGGACCAATTAAGACATAAATAGAGATAAATAAAGCAAGGCGAGCCCAAACAAGAGTTAAAATGCAAGGGTATGAATTTTCGTAAACTACAAAATCATGTAAAATATCTAGATAAGAAAAGTTCTAGAAAAGCCAACTAAGACTTCTAAAATTGAATCTTATATCCTAAGTTTACTTAATTATGTGAATAAGTCTTCTAATTACCTAGTCAATGAATTAACTAGGTATGAAACTTTAATTCACTCTAACACTAAATGCAAAATATTCATTTGTATATATTACATCAATAGATAATGAATACAACATTCACATAATCCATAAGAAAAATAGAACGGGTGTTAAAGAAAATCATTGCATTCTACACCATTCATAATAATTTTGATCAACCTCATGATTGAAACATTTTCAACCATCCACACACTACTACTTTATTGACAATAGAGACATCATCATCAACAACCTTCATATTGTCTAACATGAATGACAACACTAGAACATACTTGCAACAATTTTCCCCTTTGGAATTTATGGAAACACTAGCAAGAGAAACACTATTAATATGTGAAATATCTCCCCTTTCTCTATCTTGAAATGAATAAAATAGGTGTTCCACCTTTTTGGAGTTGGAACACAAACTAGGGTTTAGGGACAAACCAATTTTTTCAAGTTTCCCTCAAGGAAACCTTAGATATCTCAATCACGGGATAGAATGAGGGAAATATATCTGCAATAATTTGTCCTAAGGTGTTATACGATACTAAATATGGGTTCACCACAAAGCTAGGGCTTGGAAAGACAAGAAATGTATGTAACATGCAAAACCTAACTAGATGACCCGAGAAATGAAACTGAAATATAGAATGACAAACTAAGAATGAGCATAGGAGTACCTTGAAGAGAGATGTGATCAAAATAAGCTCCAAAACCATGAAATTTTTATGTTTTATGCTCACTAGGACTCATATGCTGGTCTGGGTGATTTAGTCCCAGACTAACGTTTATGTGCCAAAATTGGAATCTATCACGAACTGATCTGAATCTCATGAAACCTAAAAAATGGAAGTACTAGGACTCATACACCACAAGTGGAAATTTAGTCCCAATATTATTGTTTGGATGAAATTCAGGTATTCTCTGGTGATTTCTTGTAGTGTTCTTCTTTTCAAATCTATGAGTCGAAAACCCTGATTTGCAACCTATAGGTGACTTTCCATGATCTTGCAATGTAGATGGAAACTTGAAAAATTTTCTCCAATCTTGTAACCTTGTCTTCAAAGTATATTTAATCTCCAAGACACCTATATTCGCAATCACACATCAAAGAGAAGAAAAAATGGTTGACTGTTAGGGTTTAGAGGTTTGCCTAAGTCAGGCCCTATTTAGGTAACTAAACCTTATGATGAAACAATAAAATATGAACATAAAACATGAAATATGAAACATGAACAATGATACCTTGAATGATGTCTTGAGATGTTAATCAATAATTGAACATGAAGTGGTCATATAGAATGTATATCTTGATCTTGAATTATACATAGAATAATGCTTAATATTGGATCTTGAATGATACATCACAACACTAGCTCAACAACATGCTTGATGCTTTATGATCTTGACATGATAATGGATCTTGAATTTCTGCAAAAAATGATGAATAAATCTACCCTTGAATGCCTTAGAAATTCTCTTGTAAACTCTGTTGATACTCTTGTGAATTCTTGGAATGCTTGAATGATTGAATCTTGATTTATTTTGTTGATATCATGATAGCTTGAGTGAAATTATGATTTGAAACCTTTTCTATATAGGAATTCCGTCTAACTTACCATTTATTAGATCCCAAATGCCGACATACATGAAATTTGAATTCAAAACCTTTATTTCCCTCTCAAAACCCTAAAACGGGGTCAAATGGGACTTAAACACTAGTTGTGGCATATATGACCCATTTGGGTGGGACTCATATGCCCAAGGTGGCATATGGATCCCACCAAGCCTTTTTGGGCGGAGGAAATGTCGAGGGTTTAAGATATTAAGTGTATTTATTGATTATGTTAGGATCTCAATTAAAATAAGCCTCATGATGCATAATAAATGGTCTTAGGGGCCTACGATGATGATATGAACATCATCAATGGAAAGGGGCCCAAAACTTAATGTGAAGGTGTAAATAAATACACTTTACAACATTAAATTAAAGAAAAAGTAGGTCTATTCAGCTTAATAGGGCCCTCAACCTAGTGTGAATGTGTATAACACATTACAACACTAGATCAAGGCAACACTAGATCCATTTTAATGTTAACCATTCCCAAATTAAGTTTGAAAATGCTAAGGATGAAATTTTTCTACACTACATATCTCTCCCCCTTTGACATAAAGGAAAAAGGGCTAATGGTCTTCAATAGAGCTTGGCATAGCATACAAGCTCCCCCTATCTACATAAAAATTAAATATTATTCTATTTTCTCCCCTTAAGAGGTAGCCTTCATAAATCTAGGGATACAAATGTTTCTTGAATTGCTTGCCCTAGAGAGATGCACCAATTATGCATTTAGTTAGAAGGAGGGGCATCAATCCCTAAATTCTACGTGAGATACTCAAATGTATCCTTTAAAATTTCCTCTGTGAGGATGTTTTCAATTTGTTCCTTTTTGGGCACATACTCCAACCTTACTTCCTACTCCATAACTTTCTCCCTTTAGAAGTCATACCTGATAGATATGTGCTTGGTTCTAGAATGCATCACAAGATTATTTGAAATATTGATGGAAATTGTATCATCATGAATACTTGGAATGGATTCATCATACATCATTTTTTTGTCCTTCAAGGTTAGCTTCATCCACAACACTTGGTTACAATAAAATGGTACAACAATATATTTTTCTTCTTCTATAGATAATGACACTAAGTCTTGTTTCTTACTAAACCAAGGGACCAATCTATCTCCCAAGAAGAAAGCTCCAGTATAAGCTCAATCAACATCAGTATATGTATTCAAATAAAAATTATTACCCTTTTCATACGACAATCCATAGTCTAGAGTACTCTTCAAATATCCAAAAATCCTCTTGAAAACCTTCACATGAGTTTCTTTTGGATCAACATGAAATCTTGCAAGCAATAAAGTAAATTTCATAATATCATGCCTTGAAGTAGTTAAATATAGTAGGTCTCCAATAATTGACCTATACAAAGTCTAATCATCCTTAGGTGATACACAATCATTACTCAAATGGAAAACAATTACTATTGGAGTACTAACTTGTTTGGAATCTTCCATGCCAAATTTCTTTATGATTTCCTTAACATAGTTTTCTTGAGACATTAAGATGTCATTATCTAACTATGAAATTTTAAGTCTAAGAAAAATGACAACTCACCTAACATTGACATTTAAACTTCTTTTTGTATTTCTTTTTGTTTTTCCATTGATGTCAAAGCAAGATAAAGTATGCCATGAAAAAAAAAGGGTAAGGCGGAGAAAAAAATTCTTGGAGATAGTTGGTTTAGATCTATTGTGTTGTATTTGATAGTTTTTCACATCATGTGTTACCATCAATGAAAAAGTGTGATATTTTTTGCAAGTATGAAAGTGTTGTCATTCATGTCAATTGGTTGACCGGTTGTCAACTAGTTGTTGTTATCATTGATGTGATGGAAGTTTCTTATTGGTTGTATATGTTGAGGATATTGAGAAAATTGTAATAGAGAAAGTGTGTAGGTGTTCTTTGTGTGCTCCATTTTTTTCTCTAGGATGTGTTCTTATGTTGGTATGGTTTTGAAGTATTGTTCATGATTTTTGGGAGTTGTATCTGAAATTTGGGTCTCTAGATCATTGTGCAGTGTGATATATCTTTACAAGTACATGAGACTGTGCAGTTTGGTGTGTCTGGCTAAGGTCCAGGAGAAATTTAGTTTCTCTAGATTTCTTCAGATTCTAGTTTAAGGGCTTGTAGTTTTGAGACTAAGCTAATAAGGACATGTTCAAGTAAATTTTTTTTGTTTGAGAGATTGGATTGTGGTAAACACTACTTATAAAGTTCATGCAAGTGTGTTGAGGAATTTTTTGACTAATTTAAGTCCTCATTAAGTCTTTGTTTGGGTCTCCCTCATTCTAATTCCATTGTAGAATATCTTTGCGTCAACCTAATTTTAATCTGTAAATACAAATATTGTATGGTTGACCTTAAATGAGTTTTAAGGTTAAAGGAGGTATAAATATAAGCTGAGATGTTTTTGAAATTTGAATTCAAGTAAGATATATGCGAGATAGATGCAAAGTAGTGTTTGTGTGTGATGCAAGTTTGAGCCAATCAGTGTGAAATTCAATTAGATATTTTTAAGAGGATATGAGATGAAGGTGTATTTTATCATTCAATAATATCTACAAGTGTGTGAGTGAATTGTGGTGGAAATATTCCTTGCATTGAGATTATTTTCTCTCTATAACAAATATCTTTTATCTTCATTATAATTCTATGGCATTGAGCCCTCTAGGTGGTTAAGCCTCATTAGATAGTGATTCCTATTTTGGACAAGTAAGTCATGCTTTGGAAATGAGCCTTTTAGGTATTGCACCTTTGTATTCGATTATGAAATTATTTATATTATGAGCTAATCCTCATCATAGTTTTTCCCTTATTGGATTTTTCATGTAAATCTAGTGTTATTGTGTGTATAGTTTTGCTTCTTTCAATTTTTTTCTTTTACACTTAATGATTAATCACATCAGTAGAGTAAAGGATTTGTGAATGGTAATTGATCTAACCTTAGGTTAAATTTTTAAAGGTTAAAATTTCTACAATTGATTCACTCCACTTCTTAGTTGTCCTATTCAAAACATTATCATCTCATCTAGATTAGTGTAAAAATCCTTTTTTCATATTTAATTCCCTTAATATGTGACCTATTTTTTTATCTCTTTAAAAGATACACACTCCAAAACAAAGTCAATATTCACTTTGTTATGGTTTTGGCTTCAACTCTTGATATTGTACACTGTATGCTTTCTATCATATGACCTTTAATTTTTTGTAATCATAATTTTTATGCTTGATGGACCCCTCAATAATTTTATAAGTTCAATTTTCTCCCTTATTTGATTACATATATGGGATCACCCATATGCCATGAAATACAATTACAATAAAAATCCTTATTAGTGGTCTTTTACTTTTGGTGGTTTCCTCTTGCTCTCCCTTATGAATTTCTTAAATTAGTTATTATACGCCACATGGATATCCAGTAGGATAAATTTTTTTGGCATTGGTTTTCGTTGATGTCAACTCTTGGTGCGTTTCGTGGAATTGGTTGTCAACACTTCAGGAAATTGTTGCATATGTTTGTGAGATTTTTGTTTGACATTGATTGACATTGGTGTTGCTACCATTGGTGTCTATAGTTTTTTGTTGTTGATACTCTCTGATGATAATTTAATGGTTGGATGCCATGCCTTTAATGTTTCTTAGGTTCATGGGTTGATTTTATTCCTTGGTTGATGTTTAGTAAAGATATACATTGAGTATAGTTTGTAATGTTATCATGATGATATAGTAAGATGAGGATTAAAAGCATTAAGATGACGAATAGAAGTAATGATAATGGTAGAGATGTTTTGAAAATGGTATCTAGTATGTTGTATGATCTCTTTTATTGGTCATGAGGAAGAATCTGTTGCTCAAAGGAGGTTCTAGTCTCTCCAAGTCGGTGAAAGTTTTCTAGTTTTTGAAGATGTTTTGAAAGCTATCTAGGAGAATTCTTTACATTCCTCCACTATTTAAGATATGGTCTCACGGTTTGGGATTTAGTGTTTGTGTTCTATGAATGTTGCACTCCTATCTTTTTAGGTCACTCACTAGTATTGTTGAGGAGCTTTGTACTATTTACAACATGTTGGTACTGTTTTTGGTCGTCTAGACTAGTCTAGAAAATGCTTTTCATTTATCCTTATTGATGTTTCTACTATTATCGCTTGGTGAAAATTCTCTAAGTTCTTATGTAGTGTATCAGTTTAATTTTCATGTGATGGTGTGTACCAAAAGCTATTTTATTAACATTTTATCTCATGGTGGTGTATTTTGTACTTCTAAGATGAAGAGTTCTACTTTTGTTTGGATTATGGTATCTATTTGTGGCATTCCAATATATAATAAGTTTCTATAAGTATTTTTGTATGTTCATGGAACATCTCTTTGTGGTTTTCACTTTATTGATTTATCTCTTTAGTGCCACATATTGCGTTGAGTTGGTTTTCTATGAAATTTGTGGATATTTGGCTAATAGGGCTTGTTATCTTGCTTGTTTCATGTGCTTGAGGGTTTCCACAAGCATATGAAGTTATGTAAATATTAATTTATTCCTAACCTATCCTGTTGAGAACCATATTGAGTAAATTTAGTTGCAAGTGTGTTTTTGGGCCAATTGATATTTTGCTACGTGTTCCATCTACACGTTTCCTTGTTACTATCTTGGGTTGATGTGTGCTAGTGTGAGTTATTTGGGATGACATTAGAAGATGTAATAAGACCATTTTTTGTGCTTTCTATGTTTTGGATATGACCATATTATCTTTTTTTGGTCAACCTAATTGATGTTTTGAGATCTTGCAAAGGATATAAATGCAATAAAATTTTAGTTGAAAGAAAGGTGTCAGAGTGTGGTGATGTGCAAAGATGAATTGAAGTAGTGAGTTATGAAAATAAAAGGGAAATTAGCTTCAAAACCCTAGTCAATAGAGTGTATTATTGAAAAATGTTGTAATTCTAAAATCTTCATGTATCTTGCTTTAAGATAGTGAATCTCATTAAGTCCTTGTAAATTTTATGTTCACATGGGGTTATGCAACTCAGTATTGAAAGTCTCTTTTATCTTTTTCTAAGGTTGTGTAACTTATTCTACAAGTCCATAGGTAGTGAGCCTTAAGCAACATTGTAATTTCTATAAGTAGTTATATTTTTTATTGCAAGTTAACTCTCACCATCGTTTTCCCTTCTTTAGTTTTCCACGTAAATCTAGTGTTATCTTTTTTATGTGTGTTCATAAATATATTTCATTACTATTGAATTGAATAGGTGTTGCAGATTTGGTTAAGGGTTCTTGGTCTCACCAATAGTTTGATTTTATACATTATTGAAGGGTTTAAGCTCTAAAAGGGTTTAATGTTTTGTAGATATTGATTCACCACCCTCTTAGTATCTGGTTGTGTTCAAAAATTGGTATTAGAGACAAGTTCCTTTGAAGAATCTTAACCACTTGAGGAAAGATATGGTATGGTACATGATGGAGATTACAAAGGCCCTAGGTTTGATGGGACAAGTTACACCTTTTGGAAATTGACAATTGAATGCCATCTAAACTCTCTAGATTTTGGTATTTTGAAATCAATAAAGGATGGTTATACTACTCTTGCTACTCATAAAAAATCTAGCTAAGATGAGGTTGTATGAGAATAATACCAAGGAGTAGAATACTATCTTGTGTTGATTAGCTAATTCAAAAAAATTGGAGTTGATGAATTATAATTCTCCTAAGGATGTGTGGGGAAAAATTAGTAGAATCTATGAAGGGTATAATAAAGTAAAGAAATCCAAGATGCAAATTTTTAAGAGAAGATTTAAGACCTTAAGGATGACAAAGGATGAAGATATTTCTACTTATATACTCTGATTGGATGAATTTTTTATTGGCATCATGGGTCTTGGTAGAGAAGTAAAAGAAGATGAGATTTTGAAGAAGGTTCTAAGATCTCTCCCTAAATCTTATAGTCATAAGGTATTTTCTATCAAAGAATCTAAGGAATTAGATCAATATTTAGTAGATGAAATGCTTGGTGCTCTTATAGATTTTAAAATAAGAGAATTTGAAAAAGATGTCCCAAAGAAAGTGAACCACCAAAAATGAAGAAGGGGAAAGATGATTCCCCCAATGAGCCTCTAGGGTTTTTCACCCTAGAAGCTAACTTTTGGGAGGATGTCTCTGTTTCACACCTATTTAAAATTAGGGTTCATTCAAAGAGGGTAGGATTTTTGATGTGTGTGTAATTTGGCTAAGTGTTGTGAATATAATGAAACTAAATCTAACAAAATAATGTAAATGAAATGAAAATAAACTATTACAAGATAATATAAATGAACCTAAATACATACAATATAGATAGTAAATGGAAAGTTCAAGACTTGTGCACCTAGGAATGATATGTTGCAGATAAATGGCCTCAGAATCCTTTAGAAAGTGTTTGAAATCTTCATAGGGACATTCCTGCCAAGCTGGGCAACCTAGTCCTCTTGTTGAGAAACTTGGCCGGAACAAGTTCCTGCCAAATGAGTGCCTGGAAATGTAACAATCCCAAAACTACAAGCTCAGAGGGACTAGGTTGCCATTATGGGTGACCTAGTCTTCTTTTGGATTTTTGGGAACCTGAAAGAGGATATTGGAGTCCTCGGTTTGCACTCTGGATTCCAATAGATATCTTGTTTAGATTCTGATGAAAACAGGGAGTTAGAGAGGCCTCCAAGCTTGAACTAGGGTTTGTCTGAATTGAATTCTTGTGATGAGTTGATGCCAACTTCCTAACACCTTTCTTCTTCACAAATCTGCATAAAAAAACCTACAAATCATAGATGCAAAGAAGAGACAAGGGTTAGGGTTAGAGATTAGGGGTCTACCTTAGTAAAACCCCTTTTGAGTAATCAAACCAAATGAAATAGAAATGAAGTAAACAATGAGAAGAAGAATAAAATAATGGAGTTTACCTTGCCTTTGTTGATTGATCTTGTGTTTTTGTAGCAACTAGCGCTTGAATGCTTTATAAGTGGTGTCTTGTTGACTTAGAAGATGAAACCCTAGTTTTCTTGAGTAGAAGGAGATATGAGAGATTGAAAGGAGAAGTGAAAATGGATGGTGCATAATGAGGAATTAGGGTTTTGGAGCTTGTTTATACAAGTTGTTCCCTAATTTTCCAAAAAGAACATCATATTCACCAACCTTAGGCTTTTAGAGACCTAAATCCTGAAATAAATTAAGTTTACATTGAAATTTATGCCACATGGGACTAGGTCACCCAAGATGGCGACCTAGTCCACCTAGGCATTTTTAAGTGGTTGTCGGTAATTATTATGTGATTATTTATGTTCTTCGGGATTGTCTTCATAAAACACATTGAAGTTGGACTTATGAGTCTATTAAGGGGTCATTAAGGGTTGATTAAGTGATGAAAATCCTAGGAGAGCATGAATATGTTTTACAACGCTTTACAACACTTCTGCACAAGGCTTGGAAATGGGTGGAAATACACTGAAAAGGAGACAAAATCCATAGGCAAAGGTCGAAATGAGCGAATTTTTTCAAAGTCCTCACTTTTTGGCGACACATTTAGCCCCCACTTTAGTGAGATGATGAAATTTATTCAAGCTCACACTAAATTAGCCCAATGGAGATGGCGAAGAATGACAAAGAAGAATAAGGGGAAGAGAAGGGGTGGTCAAGCGCCCAATGATTCAAGATTCTAAGTCAACTTGGCATCAATGCAGAAGAAATTCAAGGTTGAATGGATTACAGCAAAACAAGATACATTATTATAGACATATGAAATTAACATTATTAATTAAACATAACATTTAATCATTCTCCCCTCTTTAATTAATTAAATCAAATTAATTAGTTAATCTCCTATAGTTCCTGATTTAATTAAATCACTCATATTCATTCCTTCTCATTTGATTCAATAAACAAAAATTATTTAAATCAAATGTCACCTCCTAATATCATCCAACTTAACTAATCTAGATTAATTAACTTCTAATCATAATCAGTCATTCTCTAGCTTTTGACTCAACTAGAGTCAAATCTAAACTCTTAAGTAATCCACCCACTTGCACAATAAATCACTTTATTTGATTTATTAAAACACCCATTTTACCTCACAAGGG
The DNA here is from genome assembly GCA_007115665.2 of Sequoiadendron giganteum. Classification (NCBI taxonomy): domain Eukaryota; kingdom Viridiplantae; phylum Streptophyta; class Pinopsida; order Cupressales; family Cupressaceae; genus Sequoiadendron; species Sequoiadendron giganteum. Next base: position 606,533,580 of record CM021109.1, on the reverse strand, counting down.
CATATTCCCAGGGAATATTCCCTCATTAACTCTCATATTTGACATTTTGGACAAAGACAATTCCCCCCAAAAAACCCTCAACCACATGCATTTATGGCCATTTTCAAATTTGAATGGGAACATTGGCCAAAACTTGCACAAGCATGGCCAATTCCATTGTGACAAGTGCTTCTCTCCTATTGGATGGGATTTAGTCCCATATCCCTCAATCTTGGCTTCTCCTCTCTCAAGTTCTCCTATACATGCAATGCATTTTCTCTCATTTCAACATCCACATTTGAAAGCATCTCCACTATAGGCAACTTGAGCTAAAGAGCATCTCATTGTCTATCTCATTAGCTTGGAAAGGGTTGGGAAAGGGCTCTTTTACACATCCAAAGGACACCAATCCATCATAGAATAGGTTACATTTCATGTCTTCTTTGCATGCTTGTTTTGGTTTTATGATTTGTCTTGAAGAATGTCATGTTATTTTATGGAGATGTTGATGATTTGCTTTGTTTATAATGTGAACCATACTAAGATGTGTGTCTGTGTGTGTGTTTGTGTTTTGAAGGTTTTCTGACCATTTGCTGGTTTTCATCATCCAAGTACAATGAATGTGAGTATGACCAATCCAAAGTTTTGAACACCTTTCCCAATGGTAGATTTAAATCCAAGTCCAAATTTTCAAATCTGTCAACGAATCGTTGAATGCATGAGTTTTTCAAACAACATTATCCCACCAAATCCATACATGCCAAATACAAGTTTGTGAAAAATGACCATTTCGAATCCACACTTTGTGAACTTTGGGATAGATATGCTTGCAAATCCCCCTAATGTTGTTCAAGATCCTAGCAATATATTGGCAACTCCATATGTTGATTCAAGTCAGGGTAACACCATGCAAAATCAAAGTTACCTAAATCAAGGCAATATGATTCTCAACCAAAAATATGTTCAAAGTCAAGCTATAATGCCGAATCAAAATATCATACCAAATCATCCCATTTTTCCATCGATATCGCAATAGTAGGTGGCAACCATCCAAGCAATCCCAACAGTCAACACCATCCCAAAACCACCACCACCACCACCACCACTGCCAAAACACAACACGACCAATTCATTCTCCATCATGTTGCAAGCTACTCAAGAAGCATCCTGCAAAAAGGTGCTACAAAACCAACAAGTGGCACAAGCTCTGCAAGCCGCACATACTGCTCATATGGCACAAGCAATCCAACAAGCACATGCTTAAGCATGAGCGCAATTCCAAGCTCAACAAGTGCAAGTGGAAGCACAATACCAAGCTCAATTGCATGCACAACAAGAAGCATATCAACAAGCCGTGCAAGACTACCAATTACAAGATCAATACAACCAACAACAAGCATTGTTTGTGAAAAAACAATAGTAGCAAGACCAACAATAGGCATTGTTGACTTAGCAACAAACACAGGCATTACTCGCTCAACAAAGCTTGGAACAAATTCCCACCACAATTGTTGAAATCAAAAATCAAGATCAATCTATCAATAAGAACCTTGAAGATGTTTCCACCTCGACCAATGATCAAATGAACATACACCAAGAGCTACTTTTCAATCATGATCAAAATCCACCAAAAATACCCAACAATGATCAAATTCAAGAAATGTCAACATCACTTGATCCTATGGTTGAAGACATTGGTAATCTCTCATCCAAAATTGTTGAAAACAATGTTCAAGATCTTGAAGATGCTTCTACCCCATCCACTCATCAACTCAACATTCATCAAGAGCCACTTTTTAGTGATCTATTTCAAGATGTGTTGACATTATTTGATCCCATTGACATAATCCATGATTCATCGACCAATGATCATATCAAAAATGTCTCTACATTTCCTTATGAGTTAGAGGACATATCTCAAGAACGTATTCCAAAGCATGATCAAAATCTATCACCAAGGTCTAGCAATGTTCCTTCCCAAGACATATTGGCATCCTTTGACCTCATGGTTACATATATTGAAAGAATCCCTCGCTCAACATTTGACCCAAATCCAGTAAAAGCTTAGGAGAATATTGAGCCACTTCCCAATGACAATGTCTAAGAACCCACTATAAGAAATCCATCCTTTGAAATTGAGCCATGTCAAAAACTTGATCCAAAGCATGCTAAAAATAGTTCTAGAATCACTCAAGATCGAGAATTTGTATCTCCAGTATACTACAATGATCTAATGGGCACTCTCCTATCTAAACAAGATGCCACAAATGATGATCACATCCATATAGCACATATTCCTCCATCTACCCACAAGATGCTTTCTTTAGATGGACATGTAGATGATCTTCATTCAAAATGAGAGTCTTATACTCTTGACATCAATACCAAAGAACAAGAGTCTCCTACTCTTAACATTTGTGCACATGACCAAAATATGGAAAATTCTTGAGACACACCAAAAAATGATCGTGATGAAGGCTTCTATAGAAGTTGTGAATCAGATACATCATGTGGAGACATATCAAAAGGTTTCTACAAAAGTTGCAAATTAGAAACATCCTATGGAGACATAGCAAAACTAGGTCATGACGAAGACTCCTACATAAGTCATGAATTAGAATCATCATGTGAAAGCATACCAAGAATGAATCATGAGGAAGAATTTTACAAGGACAATTAAGAATCAACACTTCTTGAAGAAGCATTACAATCTGATATCTCACAAAATCAAGCTAAGGATATCAATCAAGAGTTCATCCCACATATGAAGGATCCTATCACTTATAAATTTGGATCACTCACCTTTCTCAGGGCAAGCTACCTCATCAATAAAGAAGTTGTCACATTTGAAGATTCACCATGGAGCAGAGAAATATGAGCACCTTGTTTCCAAGGTAGATCATATCCGATTGCAAACAAATTTTTTGAGCAAATGAATTATCAAGGCAAAGGATTAGGCTTATATGAATAGGGTATCCTAGAAATAGTACAGATTGTTGGAAATCCTAAGCGTCAAGGCCTTCGTTATTCGACAATCAAGGGATCTCAACATATTAGGGATACTTCCACAAAACTGGGGGAAACTTCGTCTCGAGTAAATGTCAACATAGGGAGCATGAAGAATCCTTATGATGAAACCAATTCCAATACTACAACCTACCACATCACGAATCTTCATCCACCCATCACCCCATCCACAAATTGGGACCAACAACAAAATAAAGATTCGAATCAAAGCACAAAGAACGTCATCAAAGAAAAAGAAGTAGTGAAGCATGAAGGACAAGTCAAATATATATGGATACCAAAGAATACAAAGAAAGACTATCCCTATCAAACTCCATTAGTCAAAGAAACTATGGGGAAAAATAAAAAGGGAGCAAGTATCCATCAAAGACGTCCACAAAAGAAAAAGAAAGCTTCTTAAGCAACATACAAAGTGTATCAAGCAGTTGGTCCTAATTCCACGCACACTTCCATATCCACCCATCACTGCTCATCTTCCCAAGTTTTGAGAGTGAAAGGTTCCAAACTGTCAACCAATCCATCTTTTATACCTAAATATGCTTCATCCACTCCTCCATGCATGATATCTAATTCTCACATTGACCATGTATTGGCAATGACCCTTCATCATAAGGATTCAGAAGGCACTCTATCGTGATGTGCACACAAAGACGAAGTTAACCCTGGTATCAGCAAAGCAGATCAAGAATCTCAAAATTTGCATTCAAGTGCACGTATCTTGGAAAAGAAGCTTCTTCAAGAAGGATATCGGTGGCACATTATAACAGAAACATCAACATCAATAGTACCAAGTGATTCAACATTAGCTTAAAATCTCTCAGAAAATACAAAAAATCAGAAAAATATCCTGAAAAAATGGTCACCTTGATGAAAATCTGGCAAATAAGCATCTTGGTGACAACAAAAAAATCAAAAAATATTAAAATCCAAAAAATCAGAAAAAGTATTGAAAATAGTAAAATAAAAATTGTCCTCCAGCGAAAACGACTTCGGTGGCACTTCGGAAAAGTACCATGATGAGAACCTAGCAAATAGGCATCATGTGTAGAATCGAGCATCTATGTGCATTAGTTTAAGAGAAAGCATCTTATCGCATCCATACATAAATCCAACATTCCAGCCATATGATATGTTCATCCATGAACCGTTTATCCAACCCATTACCATCTATCTACCCTATCTTAATCTTGGCCAAGTTTGGTACAAACTTCACATGTGTTTTATGGTAAGCATCTTGACATGGGTCATTTTCATTGATCCCATCCAATCCAAATTCTATTTGAGAAATAAAGCATTATCCAAATGAGAATCCTCTATCTAAACTCATTATCTTATCACAAGATGATCCATAACCATTTTTCCATCAGTCTGTCCAAGAATCCAGCCATGGCCATTCAAAGATTGCTAGACACAGGGGGTATATATTTACATCTTGCTTCGGAAATAAATCTTGATCTATATCTTCACACTTATGTGGTGATCCGAGCATTGGAAAACATGAAATCAACTTGGTCAAAGCATTTGTGAACATGAATCCAAGTCATTAGCCCATGGTATATTTTGACAAGATGATGTTCTTTACCAAGCTTTATCTTTCATTGAACATCAATCCAAACAATTCATATTAGTCACATCTAATGCACACATCTGTGTCACATCAAATCATCAAAATAATTTTGTTCCAAATAAGGCTTCATCAATCTTGATCAAATCAAATCCAATCAATCATCACCTTGTTTGACTTAACACATTTAGTCAAACTATTATCTTGTGCACGAGTTTACTCTAGGATAACACAACTTCCTTGGGTTTACAAGTTCATTATCATCACTCTGTTTGGCTTAACACACTTAGCCAAATTATCAAATCCATAATCACCTTATTTGGCTTAACACACCTAGCCAAATTATCCTTTTGTATGAGTTTACTCTGGGATAACACAACTTCCTAGAATTTACAAGTGCATTATCACTTTTGTTTGACTTAACACACTTAGTCAAATAATCAATCCATCAATTTGATTATTCAACATTAAGCTTGGTTTTCAACAAAATCCAAAAATAGAGCACTGATATCATCACATATCTGATTGTCAAAATCATGCGAAAAATTCAAAAACATTCAAAAAACTCATCAAAAATTCGAAAATATCAGAAAATAAAAAAACTCAAAAACATCAAGAAATAAAAAAACTCAAAAACATTCAAAAAATCAGAAAACCAAAAACCACCAAATCATTCAAAAATCCAAAAAAATTTCAAAATATAAGAAAATCTTCAAAAAATTCATCATTGAGTCTTCTCAGTCTTCCACCTAGTCGAACTACGTCGTCTCTGAGCTTGAACATAGGCAAGGTTGATCTTTGATCATCCCTTGAGACATCTAGGTCAGTCCTTTAAGTCTCCATTGTAGGGGCACTCGTTTGTCCATCTAGTTACATTTTAGGAGTTTAGGCATCTATTGCAATGACATCCATCTTCCCATCCAGTTAGGCGTCCATCCCAGGGGCATTTGTTTGTCCATCTTTCATATAGTTTAGGATTTGAGGCGTCCGTCGCAATGGCAATCCGTTTGCCAATCTATTTCACATTTTAGGTCACTCCTTCAGGAATCCATCATAATGGCAATCCTTTTCCTCATCTATCTCATCAACAGTCAAGCCATTTGTCATCTGAACTATGTCGTGTCTGAGCTTGAATGTAGGCATGGTTGATCTTTGATCATCCCCCGAGATAGTTAGGGTCAGTCCTTAGGCATCCATCACATTGGCAATCCGTTTTCCCATTTATTTTTACATTTAGATCAGTCCTTAGGCATCCATCACATTGGCAATCCATTTTCCCATCTATTTTTACATTTAGGTCAGTCCTTAGGCGTTCATCGCATTGGAAATCCGTTTTCCCATCTATCTTTTAATTAAGTCAAGTTTGTCGTCAGTCGAACTACGTGGTCTTTGCGTGTATAATGTAGGCAAGGCTAATCTATGGATGAGCTCTTGAGACCCCTAGGATAGGTCTTTAAGTTAGTCTATTCATCATAAATCTTGAAAATACCAAAAAAATTTGTAAAACATCTCAAAATTCCAAAAACAGCCTCAAAATATTTAAAAATAAAAAATAAAAAAATGGTGCATCCATTTCATCTCGCTTTCACCCATGATTGTCATCACTCAAAAAAAAGTCAGTCATCGCTTTCACCCTTTGGTGAGTCAGTCAGAAGCAAGTCTAGCAGGTTCGAAAGTGAACACCTAATTGTCAGAGTCTTAAGCCTAAGTCAGTAAGCAAGCATGTTGGTCAACTCAGAATATCAATAGCTTATCACCCAAATCTATCTCATCAAAACCCCGATCACAACATGTCCTAGGATGAATCTTTCCTATGATGGACATAAGCATCAAGTACCCCACAATAGTTAGCCTTGGCTAGCGGTATGAAGAACATTAGCTTTTTTATTTACTTTATTTGGTCTTTTTGACTTATCTTATTTTACGCTCATTGCAAGGACCTCTCAATGATGCCTAGAAAAAACAGGTTTAGAGAGAAAGGAATGGGGCAACAATCATTATCTTTTTATTTGTTGTGCTTGTTGGATATCCTTGTAAAATAACTTTGTCATGCATAATTTTTCTTGTTTGTAGGAAGGATGTTTTAGGTATCTTGTTGACCACATAAGAAGGCTTGCCTTCTTATGTTTTGGCCTGAGATGTCTAGAATATCTAAACTACATTCTGAATAAGGTCATGTTTGTCAAGTGTGAACAAGAGTAATCCTATCTGTTTGATGAGTCAAAGTCCATCACACTAGGTGCCTTGCCATCCTAGTTCTTAATACCTTGATGCATCGTACCTACCCATGTTATCAAACATAAATAAAGGTATGCAAGCGACTACCTTCGTCTTCATCATCATCATTCGTCATCATATCCAATAAAGTCTCAATGACTAATAGACTTGTTGGACTTCTGCATTTTATTGAATTCAAGGGTTTATCCCTCTCATTCTTCTATCCTCTTTCACACTAACAATGCATCCATCTTGCATTCATCTTTCATCTTTCATAATAAATTTCATATCATCATAGCAAAACATCATCCATCCTGCATCTCATTCATCTCATTTTCATAATCATTTAAGTTATTTAGGATAATATAGATTTGTTATTCTAAGCATCCTTCAAAAATCTCATTTACATTATCATTATGATATAGATCATATAGTATAGTCATCCATACATCCATTTTGAACCTCTTTGTCGTTAGATCAACCTCAAATTGAATCTTTTTGCTCAATCTCTCGAGGGGGCAATGTACTAACGTACTTATTTTCATTGGGGCATCCGAAAAAATCAGGAAAGTTTTTTAATTTCAATAGCAGCGACATCATTCTTTGAACCAATGCAAAAAGTACATTGCCTGAAAGAGGGGCAAAATGTAAACATATAAAATTAACATTATTAATTAAACATCACATTTAATCATTCTCCCCTCTTTAATTAATTAAATCAAATTAATTAATTAATCTCCTATAGATCTTGATTTAATTAAATCACATATATTAAATCATTCATATTCATTTCATCTCATTTGATTCAATAAATCAAAATCATTTAAATCAAATTTCACCTACTAATATCATCCAAGTTAACTAATCTAGATTAATTAACTTCTAATCGTAATCAGTAATTCTCTAGCTTTTGACTCAACTGGAGTCAAATCTAAAATCTTAACTTACCCACCCACTTGCACAATAAATCACTTTATTTGATTTATTAAAACCCCAATTTTCCCTCACAAGGGAATATTCCCAAGGAATATGCCCTCATTAACTCTCATATTTGACTTTTTGGACAAAGACAATTCCCCCAAAAAACCCTCAACCACATGCATTTATGGCCATTTTCAAATTTGAATGGGCACATTGGCCAAAACTTGCACAAGCATGGGCCAATCCCATTGTGAAAAGTATCTCTCTCCTATTGGATGGGATTTATTCCCACATCTCTTAATCTTGGCCTCTCCTCTCTGAACTTCTCCTATAAATGCAATGCATTTTCTCTCATTTCAACATCCACATTTGAAAGCATCTCCACTATAGGAAACTTGAGCTCAAGAGAATCTCATTGTCTATCTAATTAGCTTGGAAAGGGTTGGGAAAGGGCTCTTTTACACATCCAAAGGGCACCAATCCATCATAGAATAGGCTACATTTCATGTCTTCTTTGCATGCTTGTTTTGGTTTTATGATTTGTCTTGAAGAATGTCATGTTAATCTATGGAGATTTTGATGATTTTTTTTTTTTAGAATGCTAACCATACTAAGATGTGTGTGTGTGTGTGTGTGTTTTGAAGGTTTTCTAACCATTCGTAGGTTTTCATCATCCATAATGATCATGCTATGAAAAGGTCTAGTGTGAAGAGCATAAAGATATATGTGCTCACTCTAGGGCCACAAAACATCAGATTGTCTACAGGGTGAAAATTCTCAAAAGGTTAGAAACATACACACGGTTGGTATGTACTCATAAAGGTGGCTATGGGGAAATTCATGCCTCTTGTTGGGGTTCCTACTCAAACCATGCCAAATTTATACCTTGTGATAAATTTCATAAGGTGCTACAAAAGAAAGTGATGTTTAAAAATGATGGTGTTACAAAGGGATTTTTCTTTGTTCACACAATGTCTCATCTTAAGGAACATTATGTTAAATTTTTCCAAGAGAGGAAAAGGGCAAGTGTACTCACATTGTATGTAAGAGAGGCAAGGGCTCATCTTGTATGCAAAAGAGGAAAAAATGTTGATGTCTCAATTCTGAACAAAATTGTGTGTAATGTTTTCAAGAGAAGGAATCACAAGAAAAAATAAGATCACATAATGAAATGTGAGTGGAGATGTATGCCCCCACTTTAAAGGAATTGTGAACCATTGTACTGTGAATAATTACTTTCAAGTAGAACAGGAAAAGGACATGAGAGCTTGTTTGGAAAGCCATATGTCGAGTCATATGGTTCTGAGAAGCTGTGTCATGAAGAAGGGGAGTATGTCACATAAGATTCAATTCAAGACAATTCATCCACATCCCAAGCTTGATCTTATATGTTAATGAAACATTAACAACAAGTTGCAAGAGACAACAAAAAGTGACATACGAGGGGAGAAAGGCTAACTAACCTCTTGCCTCCATTGAGTCCAGGACAAGAGTGAGCCAAAAGGGATTGAGGGAAGGAAAGGTAGAGGGAAAATCAATATTGATTAGAGGAATGAGGTGCCTCCACATAATGGAGAGCACAAAGCTCCATAAGATGCTGGAATGTTTTTGGTAACATTTCTTTTGAGTGTGAGGAGGAAGGGACATCAAGTGATCTTGGAGGAGTCTCAACAAGATACCCTCTTGATCGAGGGGAGAAGGTGATCCTTTAGTTTGTAACAAGGAATGGGATTTCTTAGTAGAGGATGTCATATCTACACAAGGCTGTATGGATTGTGAGATTTTGTATACTACTTTGGAGGAGTGTGTAAAATCCAAATCAGGAGTGGGTTGTGGGATGAAATTGGCTTTAAGCAAAGAGACCTTTGTTGGTGTCAAAGGATCACTTTGGAAGGTAGAGGTAGAAGAGTGATTAGGGATAAATTTGGTGTGGGAGGAAGGTTGGATTGTCTCAATTAGAGGAAAAAATCCAAGACCATGATTGGACTTTTGCATGATAGGTTGTATAAGGTTGCAGATACCTTCTTTGTTAGCACCACAAACTTGTCTTCTATAGCCAAGTTTTTTCATTATTCATAACCTTTACCATAAATATTTTTCAACGTTTTTGGATCAAGTGATTTTTCATTATGTGTAGCATTGGTTGAAGTAGTTGAGATGGATGCTTTAGAAGGATCACTCAAGTCTTGAGTGGAAAAGACTATGTTTCCCTTGTTAGAGTCTTGGTGTATGATCTTGGGTTCTCCCATTAAGGGAGGGGTGAATTCTAAGGAACCCCACTCATCATCTAAGAGCTTTGTGGTTGTCTTAAGATGGTGTTCATTATTTGGATGTGCAGGTTCCAATTGGGTGGTGGGTGTTAAGGTGTGAAAGTGATTCAATTTGGATTTTTCAATGTTTAAGAAATTGTTGGGTTCAAGATAAACATCAATTGTGTACACTTTGTTATTGTAAATGTAATTCATCTTACGATGAAGAGTGGAAGGCACTCCATTCATAGAATGAATCCATGGTCTACCTAAGAGAAGATTGTATGAAACCTCCTGAGGCTTAACATGGATGGTTGTGTCCAATGTGCCCATTCCAACTGTAAGAGGGATAGTGATCACACCAAGCGATTTCTTAGATACATTGTCAAATCCTTTGATATAGAGAGAATCAGGTTGGATGTGGGATCTATCTATGCCAATTATATCCAGAAGGCTCACACTACGCACATTAAGAGCATAAACAATATCTACAAGAGTTCTCTTGATCCCTTTTGTTTGGTATTGAGATATTATCATGAAATCTTCATTTTGTTTTTGCACATCCAAAGGAGGGAGCTCACTTTGGTGAGAAAAAATGTCAGCATTTATTCCATGAATAATAGCTATTATGTCATTGGATGGCTCATTAGAAGGGATAAGAACTATTTGTAGGGCTTCTTGCATCATATTGTGATAGTGAGGGGAGACTTGAATAAGGTACCATAAATATATCTTAGCGGGAGTATTCCTTAGTTGCTCAACAAGGTCATACTACCTAAGGAATGAATTGAAGTGAGGAGTAGGAGGTAAGATGGGAGGAATAGGTAAAGGTAAAGGAGTGAAGGGTGATGGTTGGGAACACAGATTATTGTGAGTGTAATGTGTATGAGCAATGGTAGTAGGAATCGGTTGCTGCAACACATTAGGGGTAGGTAGGTAGAGGGTAAATTCGAGTGTTGGTGTGGGTGAAGGTGGGTAAAGGATGAGTTGAGGTTGAATAATATTAACATCCCCTTGGGAAGGAGAGTTAATGTTATCCTTGGATTGCATCATTATATCCTCCCTATGAGGAGATATTTTTGGAGAACCACAAGCCATATGTTTGTGACATTTAAGGATTGGTTCTTCTAAAATGACTTGGTCATAAGTAGGGGAAGGATCATTGATGGGTTTAGCATTGGTTGGATGAGGAGGAGAGGTCTCTGGGTTATCAGCAAAGGTCTCACTTTCTTGTCCCATAATAGCGACCCTAGTAAGAGAATGATAATCAAGAGGTTTATCACATGGCATGGTTTCCCCATAAATAGGGTGGTCATCAAGGGAAGGAAAAGGATGAGTCTCTTGCGTGTCCATGATTGGATATTTTAGTTCAAATAAGCCCTTCCCAATTTTAGGAATATGGGGAAAGAATTAATAAGGTTAGAGCTCTCAATCATTGGATTCCTTGAAACCAATATATCCTTATTCACTAAAGCATTGTGACAAAGAGGGTAAGTCTTAGGATATGAAGGACTATAATTTCTCTTGTATGGTTAGACTATAATCCCAAAGCAAATAAGGAGAAGAACATACAAGAACATCATGGAATTCAACAATCATACCTTCGTCACTAAAAGGAGAGGTATCATGAGAAGGAAAAATGTGATCATCATGATTATCTAAGTTTTTATTTTATTCTAACACATCATTCGCACAAATAGGAGAGATAGCAGGGGGGGTAACTGTAAGATAAGTGTTAATTTTTTTTATCTGGTATCCATTCATATCAAGGGAATGTATGGAATGAATTTTTAACATGTTTGAATAGGTTACAAACAATGTATAGAAAAATGAAAAATGTAAACATGTTTGAAGAATTTACAATGCAATATAAAGACTCAAAAGGAAATACAATTTTCAGATGACAAAGAAGGCAATTTACTGATTACACTACCAATGATCTAAAAATTAAAGTATGTAAATGAAAAACTAAAAATTTACAAAGCATGAAATGAGATTATTTATGCTAATTTTGATAAAATACATGTAACCAAAACACAACCTATTGATACATGTAGGTAATGACACAAAACAAAAGCTCAAAAGCAGGGTTTTTAGCTCTATAAAGGGAAGTTTCAAAAGCTTGAAGGGACTAGGTCGCCCAGAATGGCGACCTATTCCTCTTGATGATATTTTAAATGTTTTTCAGGAGTTTTGAATTGGTATAGGTGGTTTCTGTATAGGGAAATTCAAACTTAACAAAAAAATGCAAAATTGTAGAAATATTTTGTGTTCTAAGATGAAAAATTCCACCTAAATGCACTTTTCACTAATGCAAAATTTTGAAATCCTAGGATGCAATTTCACTAATGCAAGATGCAACGCAATCTAATCATAGGATGAGTAAGAATTTCAGATCAGGAAGAAGGTTTAAGAATGTTGGGTTCACCAAAATGAACCACCAAAAATGAAGAAGGGTAAAGATGATTCCCCCAATGAGCCTCTAGGGTTTTTCACCCTAGAAGCTAACTTTTGGGAGGATGTCTCTCTTTCACACCTCTTTCATATTAAGGTTCATTCAAAGAGGGTTGGATTTGTGATGTGTATGTAATGTGGCTAAGTGTTGTAAATAGAATGAAACTAAATCTAACAAAAGAATGTAAATGAAATGAAAATAAACTATTACAAGATAATCTAAATGAACCTAAATACATACAAAACAAATAGTAAATGGAAAGTTAAAGATTTGTGCACCTTAGAATGAGATGTTGTAGATGAAGGTTCCCAGAATCATTTGGAAAATGTCTGAAATCTTTACAAGGACATTCCCACCAAGCGGGGCGACCTAGTCCTATTGTCGGAAAACTTGGTCGAAATAGATTTCTGCAAATGGGTGTCTGGAAATGTAAAAATCCCCAAAATAAAAGCTAAGAGGGACTAGGTTTCCATTATGTGAAACCTAGTCCTCTTCTAGATTTTTGGGAACCTGAAAGAGGATATTGGAGTCCTTGGTTTGCAGTCTGGATTCCAATAGATATCTTGTTCAGATTCTGCTGAAAACAAGGAGATAGAGAGGCCTCCAAGTTTGAACTAGGGTTTGTCTGAATTGAATTCCTATGATGAGTTGATTCCACCTTCCTAACACCTTTCTTCTTCATAAATCTGCATACAAAGACCTGCAAATCATAGATGCAAAGAAGAGACAAGGGTTAGGGTTAGAGATTAGGGGTCTGCCTTAGTAAAATCCCTTTTGAGTAATCAAACCAAATGAAATAGAAATGAAGTAAACAATGAGAAGAAGAATAAAATAATGGAGTTTACCTTGCCTTTGTTGATTGATCTTGTGTTTTTGTAGCAACTAGCACTTGAATGCTTTATAAGTGGTGTCTTGTTGACTTAGAAGATGAAACCCTAGTTTTCTTGAGTAGAAGGAGATATGAGAGATTGAAAGGAGAAGTGAAAATGGATGGTGCATAATGAGGAATTAGGGTTTTGGATCTTATTTATACAATTTGTGGCCTAATTTTATTGAAATAACATCATATTGACCAATCTTAGGGTTTTAGAGACCTAAATACCGAAAGAAATTAAGTTTAAATTGAAATTTATGCCACATGGAACTAGGTCACGCAAGGTGGTGACCTAGTCCACCTGGGAATTTTTAAGTGGTTTTCAAAAATTATTATGTGATTATTTATGTTCTTTGGGTCTGTCTTCATAAAACAAACTGAAGTTGGACTTATAAGTGTATTAAGGGGTCATTATGGGTTGATTAAGTAATGACAAGCCTAGGAGAGCATGAAAATGTTTTACAACAATTTACAACACTTTTGCACAAGTCTTGGAAATGGGTTAAAATAGACTTAGAAGGGGCCAAAATCCATAGGCAAAGATCCAAATGAGTGAAAAGTTTCAAAGTCCTCACTTTTTGGCGACATAGAAAGAAGTTTCATTAAAAACCAGTAAAAAGGTGGAAGATAAAACTGCAAATCAAAATGATGAGTTTGATGAGGTAGAAGAAATATTTGTGAGAAGATTGAAGAAAGGAATCAAAAAATAAAAAGGTAAGTTACCTTTCAAAATTTTCAATTCTGGAAGGATTAATCAATTTTCTTCTAAATGTCCTTATAAATAATCATATGATAGTAAAAAAAAGGATAAGTTCAGAAGAGGTTTCAATTCTAATGAAATAATTTTTTTCTCAGAAGATGAGGAAAATGATTCAAATGATGAAACGTATTCATGGATTTGAAAGAAAAAAAGGGCGATATTGAAAAATATAAGAGGTTTGGTACTTTTAAGGCCAACAAAAATAAGGAAAGATCTATTATTATGTGTACTAACTTTCATGCAAAGGAAGAATAAAATGCTTGGATCATTGATAGTGGTTTGTCTAACCACATGAATCGTGACAAGGGAAGGTTTATGGGTATGTGTAGGATGATCATAGAAAAAACAAGCCCTTAAGTGGCAATAAAAAGACAAAAAATCAGAGTTAGACAACTTGACTTAAAAATTTGAATAATTTATCTATATATTTTTAAAAAATGTAAAAATATAATATGTAGAAAATTGAATGTAGTTTCTAAACTACTAGACCTTTATTTTAAACAAAAATCTATCTGGTAAAAATTTGAAATTTCAATGCAATAGTATTTAAATTTTAGGATAAAAATAAGAAGTAGGTGTCTATCTGACCGCTCTAACCACAATAAAATGACAATATTTTTTTATATGATTTTAGATATAAGTAGACGACTCATGTCCCGATGTGATGCATATTTTTTTATAATTTTTTTCCAAGTAAATAATTAGATATGAATTTTTTATTACAAATTTTAAAAAATAGAAAACCTCATCTATTGAACCACCTTAACTTGGTCAAAACTTCATGAAATTCATTTTTTTATTTTTTAATCCTATAATATGTAAAGTATAGAATGTGACATATGTTTCAGATTCAAAAAATGTGATACGATTTGAAAGTTATAGATGTTTTTAAATCAACCTATCAATCAAGACTTTATTCGTAATTCTAATAAAAAATGAATAATAATTATTTATTAAATTCAAAGTAAAGAATAATTTATATTGGTGGAAAGTTGAGAATCTCCTCTAAAAGCCCTTTCCATTTCATCAATTTTGGGTTAAAAAAAGTCGTTAGCCACATGGACCATCATATGGCTTACATTTTGCCACTTTTTGGCCTATCATGATCCTGCACATACCCTTATAAGTCTTAAGAAATATAATGGTGGATCTATCAAGCTTGGAGGTTATTGGTTGTTTTTACTATAACTAGATTGATCTTCTAATCTACCTATGGAATTTCCAATTCCAATAAAAGGTAGCTCGAAGGACCTGGACCAATTGACGAGGATTCTAACAAAATCTCCTACACTTCGAGCACTACAAGACCCAGGAGGGTGATCCCCTTAATGTTTTTATAACCTTTGCACCAAACTTATAAACAATTATTAACAATAACAGATAAATATCATTTAATAGGTCAACACAATAGGATAATACTGAATAGAATTGGTTGTTCATCAATAGTATCAACTACTTGGAGCATGAGATGATTACAAAAATACTTCACAACTTAAGATAGTCACTGATTTTCAATTTGTAGCAAGCTCTATACAAATACAATTAAATATTGAACCTCACAAACAAGTACAACCTAGATCAGTGCCATATACCATTGGAGGAGTCAAATTCATAAGCATTTAAAGGTTTATGACATATTCAACACATAAGAAGTAAGATCCCTGATAATATTTCCTTACAATATCATCATAATGTATTCTAACCCACTGATTCTTATCCAATCCTTATATAAAACACACCCATCTATGATCCCATTCAAGCACTGTAATTAATTCTTTGAATTAAAGCTAAACTGAGAATCATACACACCACAACAGTGAGATGAACGAAACAACCCTTGATTATTTTATTCAAGATTTTGATATGCTTATACAATGGAGAGACATGAGTTTGAAATAAATTATTTTAATTCAATTTCCAGTACAATCACAAAATATCAAACTCCCATGAATCCAAAACCTACTACAAAATGATACAAAACCTAAATTGCATTTTTGCTAAAACTATCAGGCTATACAATTTCCTCTGCAACTTTTCCTAGACTCGACCAAAATTATCCAACTTGCTAACTCGTATTTTTGGCCTTCAAATCATTCTTATAGAGAATGAAGGAGAAAAAAAGCATCGAGCCAGAAATACACATGTCACCGGTCACTTGGACCGCCCTATGAAATTTCAAAAATTTGTTACAACAACTGAGTCCTTGGATAATATTCTTGTTTATCCCATCTAATGGAAAATATTTGTTGCATTGGCCATACTTGAAGAAACCTATGCCAAAACTGCCATCAAAACATAACCAAAATTTGTTATAACTATAACAACTGAGTTGTTAACTGCTAGTAGTCAACATTTTCCTGCTCCTCCTTGGTTTAATATTTGTCCACCCATCTCTGATATTCTTCATCTATCGGCCAATCAAAATTCACCACCTCATTATCCCTTATCACTCTCATAATAGGGTCATATCATACTGCTATTGCCTTGAGCAGGTCCACCTCGAGGAACACATTTGGCACTACTAGCTTCCTCATGTCATATCTCCAACCATTAGAAAAAAGGGTGAGGTAAATTACACTGTCCATACCACAACCTAAAAATTTCTAAACCTGTCATAGGAACCCTAGCATCTATAATGTTGTAATTCTTGCACACCAGTCCTTTACCTAGGGTTCTTCCATTCATCAAAACTAAACCCCTTCTCCTCTCATTTGTTGATAATGGGAGTTGATCCAGAAAATCATCATACAAATTCCTCTGTAAATAATCAACACGGCCCAAATGCTGCTTTCTTGGTGCCATCTCAAATAAACTAGGGCCTCTTTAAAATCTCAAATTTTGCTAAGACTAGGGCTACTCAGAAAATGAAATTACAACAAAACCTTGCAATTTCCCACAATTCAACAAACCAGTAACCCTATGACAACAATCAACAAGCCCTCTAACAAGCACACCACAATTCTTCACAAAATCAATTTCAAAATAACCAAGCAGTATGAAAAAACAAATCATGGGTTTAACACTCTGTAGAAGACCAAAATCCTGCTATGATTGCTCAAAAATTCATCTCTGACTCTAACCATACTTTGCAAAGGTGCTTCAATGCTTTGTGGTGAAATAAGATGAAGGAAAAAAACTTTATGTTTATCAAATTGAGCTATTAAAATTCTCATCTACCATTAAAGATCACTCACATACCACACCAATGACTCCAATTGCATTTGATGCGAATTCAAATTCCAATTGTTGATCTTTCATTTTCATTAGATCATCGAACGACTGCCTTGAAAAAAAAGCTGATGCAACCTCCATCTAAGTACAAAGGGCCCACCACATTATGCATCACCAAGGAAATATATGTGGCACTTGCACGTGATATCGCAAGCAATAAACACCTTGCATCTTTGAATCATGCGATGGTGGGAAACCGCTGATATCCACCATCGACAATCGTGTTCATTCATAGTAGTCACTAGCACTGAACATAACCTTTGAGAAAATTTTCATGAAGATTATAACATCACCGTCTATTTTGAGCACATGCATCTCACAACCGCTTTAGTAACCCTCTATATAACGTATTAAAGCCCGACAAAAAAATTAAAGCATTTTGTTAATCTTTCGCCATCGTCGGCTGAGACACATGGTGCTCACCCATGTGATATCTCAATCAGTTGAAACTTAGTGTTGAAGTCATCATGGGATTGTGGGGAATGGCCAAGATAACCTGTTGGATGATCGATTGTCATTAAAAATTGTTCCCTACAAAATATAAAACAATTATTAATATGGACAAGGGGACATCACCTAGGCCAATGAAAAATGATGGCTTAATGTTGTTTTAAATACGAGGGCATGGGCCAACGTAAAGTTAGGAAATAATAAAGTTAGGAAAAAAGATTTAACTTTGTTTATTAGAAGGGGCCCGACCTAGATGAAGCAATGGGACATAATTCATTTTAAAACCTATTCCAAAAAAGTAACAATCGAATAGATCTTACCCAAGGTATTAGATAAAACATTAGGATTTTCATGAACACAAAAATAAAAAACCCCAACCTTAGGTTTCTTCCAAATAATATGACAAACCAGTATAGAGGTAGGATAATAATGGAATTAAAAGAACAAAATTTGAAGCTCCATCAATGGCTCTAGTTGGGGATGTTCATTCCACTGGAATGAAGTGAGAATTTCAGAATCTCAGGTAGAGAAGACCAGTTGCAGAGACAACCAAAAAGGATTATTTAGACAAAACAATCCAACAAGAAGGAAACCTAAAGCTAACATATATACAAACCTAAGCTACTGTTCATGGAAAATAATACTTCAACTAAAGTATAACTTCAAGAACTGTCCATGAACTGGCAATTCAAGAATATCACATGTCATATCTTGGAGGAAATATGAATCTTCCCCCCACTTACTGTTGACCAAGAATGGGCCCAACTAGATTGCATCAAATTTACCAAGTTTTCCTTTGTCTTCCAATATGGCATTCCACATCAAGACCATATCTCCATCTTGGAAACTCCTTGTAGTTATCTTTTTGTGATAATTTTGTTTTACTAGCAACTGCTATTTGGCATTTTTCATTTGAGCTTCCCTCCTGGTCTCATCCAATTCTATGAGAGCTTCCACTCTCAATTGCATTTCATCTTCTATTTCATTATCATACATTTGGACAAACTTATACATCTCCATCAGGTTATTCGAGGGAAACCTTGCATTTATCCCATAAACTAAGTCAAATGGGGCACAACCTATTTCCTTCTTCACAGTCACCCTGTCTGCCCAAACTGCTAATCTCAATTTATAATCCCATGCATTCTTATTTTGATCTAGGATTCTCTTAATAATCTTCATCAAGATTTTATTGCTTGATTTTTCTTGTCCATTTCATAGGAACCCTAGCATCTACAATGTTGTAATTCTTGTACACTAGTCCTTCACCTAGGGTTCTTCCATTCATCAAAACTAAACCCCTTCTCCTCTCATTTGTTGATAATGGGAGCTGATCCATAAAATCATCATACAAATTCCTCTGTAAATAATAAACATGTCCCTAATGCTGCTTTGGTGGTGCCATCTCAAATTTTGCACAGACTAGGGCTACTCAGAAAACAAAATTACAACAAAACCTTGCAATTTACCACAATTCAACAAACCGGTATCCCTATGAAAATACTCAAAAAACCCTTTGACAAGAACAAAACAATTCTTGACAAAATCATAGTTAAAAGAACCAAGCAATACAAAAAAACAACTCATGGGTTTAACGCTCTGTAGAAGACCAAACTCCTGCTATGATTGCTCAAAAATTCATCTCTGGCTCTAAAAATACTTTGCAAAGTTTCTTGAATGCTTTGAGGTGAAATAAGATGGAGGAAGAAAACTTTATGTCAATCAAATTGAGCCAGTAAACATCTCATCTGCCATTAAAGCTCATTCACCTACCCCTCCAATGGCTCCAATCGCATTTGATGCAAATTCGAATTCCAACCGTCGATCTTTAATTTTCATTAGATCATCGAACAATTGCCTTAAAAAAAAAGCTGGTCACACAACCTCTATCTAAGCATCAAGGGCCCACCACATTATGCATCACCAAGGAAATACATGTGGCAATCACCCGTGATATATTGTAATCAATAAACACCTTGCATCTTTGGGTCACATGATGGCTGGCAGCCATTGACCTCCACCATCATCAATCATGTTCATTCATAGTAGTCACCAGTACTGAAAATAACTGTCAAGCAACTTTACATCAAGATTACAACATCACCATCAATTTTCAACATGTGCATCTCGCAACCAATTTAGTAACACAATAGAAAAATTAAAGAATTTTCTTAATCTTTCGACATTGCTAGGTGAGACATGTGGCGCTCACCCGTGATATCACAATCAATTGAAACTTAGTGGTGAATTCATCATGGGATTGCAGGGAACGACTAAGATCAACTGTTGGATGATCGATGGTCATTAAAAATCGTTCCCTATAAAATATAAAAAAATTATTAATATGGACAAGGGGACATCACCTAGGCCAATGACAAATGATGGCTTGATGTTGTTTTAAATAGGATGGCACAGGCCAACCTAAACTTAGGAGATAATAAAGTCAGGCAAAAATATTTAACTTTGTTTATTAGAAGGGGCCTAACCTAGATGAAGCAATGGGACATAAGTCGTTTTCAAACCCAGTCCAAAAAGGTAATGACCGAATAGATCTTACCAAAGATATTAGATAGAACATTAGGAATTTCATGAAGGCAAAAATAAAAAACCCCAACCTTAGGTTTCTTCCAAATAATAAGAAAGGCAAGTACAAAGGCAGGATAATAATGGAATTCAAAGAACAAAATTTGAAGCTCCATTAGAGGTGATGAGCTAGCACAAATTATTGGAAAGGGTGTTATAACAATTGATGGAAAGAGTAGGACTAAGGATGTCATCTATGCCTAATATCTGAAGCATAATGTTCTTATTGTTTGCTAGATTTGTAAAAAATGATATAATCTTACATTTCATGCCAATGGTTGTCAGATCGAGAAGGTAGGGTATCAAAGACTAATTGTTTAAGGTACAAGGACAAATGGAAATTTTTATCATCTAAAGGATGCAAATAGAAGAATCTTTTTATTAGCTAAATCTGGTAAGTGTTGGTTGTGGCACAAGAGAATGGGACACCTCAACTTTTACAATATGATTAATATAATTTCTAATAATGCAACAATATATATGCCTAAGATAACTAATCCTACAAACACATTATGCAAGGAGTGTCAAATGGGAAAGAAAATAGAAAAAAAAATTCAAGAGAAAGGAGTTCTATGCTACAATGCCATTGGAGTTGATTCAAACTGACCTATGTATACCTACAAGAACAAGGAGTCAACAAGTTGAAAGATATTTCATATTTCTTATTAATGATTATACAAGAATTATTTGGGTTACATTTTCAAGATATAAATCAGATTCTTTTGATAAGTTTAAAATCTTCAAAGAAAAAGTTAAGAATGAAATGGGTGCTAAGATAAAATTCTTAATGTTAGATAGAGGAGGTGAATTTAATTAAAATGAATTTTAATTTTTTTGGGAAGACCATGGTATTATGAGACATCTTTATGCTCATGGAACCCTCAATAAAATGCGGTAGTTGAAAGAAGGAATAGGACTGTGTAAGAGATGGTGAGGAACATGTTGAAAGATGTTGATCTACCTGATATGTACTAGAAGGAAGCAATTCACACTACTATATATTTTCTTAATAGTGTTTTATTGAGGGTCAATAGAACTAAGAACCCTCATGAGCTATGGTATGGTAGGACTCCCATTGTTAGATACTATAGGATCTTTGGCAATAGATGCTACATCAAAAGAGATGAAGAAGACCTTGGAAAGTTTGATTCAAGGTTTGATGAAAGATCATTGAAAGACAAAATGTTGAGGTTGATGAATATTTGTATCAAATCTCACATGAACCAAACATTTGCAAATCTAATCTACCTCCTTGGATTGAAGAAGAAGAAGACAAGAAATTAGAACCAAAGAAGGTTCTAAAAATAAGTACCTTTAGAAGAATCATTCTGTAGATATGATCCTTGGAGACACAAATGAAGGTAGACTGACTAGATGAAAGATTTTAAAAGTGAGTGAGCAAGTGAACCTGTATTTATTATCAAAGGTAGAGTTTGGGAACTTTGTTGATGCTAGGAAAGATGATGGTTGTATAAAGGAAATGGAAGAAGAATTGAATTATTTAGAAAAGAATCAAATATGGGAATTGGTTCCTAGACTAGTTGATAAGAATGTGATAGGAAAAAATTGGGTGTTCTAGAAAAAGCTAAAAGAAGATGGTGAAGTTGTGAGGAACAAAGCTAGATTGGTATGTATTGGTTATTCACAAGTTGAGGATAACGATTTTGAGGAGACATTTTCTCTCATAGCTAGAATGGAGGAAATCGGGATGTTTCTTTCTTTTGCTACTCACAACAATTTAAAATTTTATGAGATCAATGTCAAGTTAGCCTTCTTGAATGATGATCTAGAGGAAGAGGTCTATATTGATGAACAAAATAGTTTTCAGCTATCAAAAGATCAAAACATGGTATGAAGGGTCAATAAATATTTGTATGGACTCAAGAAAGCTCCTAGAGCTTTGTATGCTTAGTTGGATAAGTATTTATTTCAACAAGGATTCAAGAATGGTAATGTAGATATTAATATTTATATTAAGGTATAGGGAGAAAATATTTTGATTGTGGTTGTAGAAGAGAAGCAAAAATAGTTTTAGATGTGTATGATTTGTGAGTTGTCTTTCTTCATTGGGATTGAACTTGTGAAACTAGATGATGGTATCATGATTTCTCAGGTGAAGTATATAAAGGATATGTTGAATTTTTTTGACATGGAGAATTCCAAACCAGTAGGCACTCTTATGGTTATTGGTTTTCATTTAAGAAATATTGAAGAGTCTTAAGAGGTCGATAAGAATCTTTATAATTCTATGATTAGAGGTTTTTTGTACTTGACTATTGATATTATACATGTAGTATGTTTGGTTGTGATATTTCAAGCTAATTCTAAGAAAAATTATGAAAAAGTAGAGTTCAAAGAATATTTAGATACTTGAAGGGAGCTCTAGATTATGGTTTGTGGTGTAAGAAGCATGATAATTTTTCTTTTAAATCTTATACTAATGAAATGATTAGGTAGGAGGTGTGGATGACCTAAAAAGTACTAGTGGAAGTGCATTTTTCTTAAGAGATAGATTGGTCTCTTTGTTTAGTAAGAAGTAGGACTCAACATGTCCTTATCCATAGTAGAAGCTAAATATATTGTTGCAACATTGTGTTGCACCCAAGTTCATTGGATGAAGAAAAATTTTAAGGATAGAAAGGTGGTTTATGATGAACCTATTCCAATATTGTGTGATAATACTAGTGTAATTAATATTTCCAAGAATGGTGCAGGGGAACCTACACCTTGTGATGGAATAAAATGTAATTTTTAAGGTCTAATAGGTTGATGAAAGGTCTTGTGATTATCAAGCAATGAGGAAGCTGCAAAATATGTTGAAATTTGAAGAATCGTAAATCAAATGTCATAATGAAGGGTGAGGTCTAGGTGGGTTTTGTGTTGTAAGGTCATTCTAATAAGGTCTAAAAGACCCTATAATATGTATTTGAATTTGTTTGGTGTCTTAGGAGGTCAATTAGGTGAATTTTGTAGTAACATTTGCAATTAGAATATAGTTTAAGGGTTTTTAATGTTTAAAAGGTGGTTGAAGTTAGTTAGATACGTTGGGGGAAGTTAAGTTTGAAGTAAAACAATACAAATGTGATGTAAAAGCTCAAATGGAGGTTGATCAAGAAGAGGGGAATCATATTTTCAATAAGAAATCTACTTGATTTAAGTGATTTTCTATGTTTTTCTTCTCTGTATGGACCAGTACAGGTCTCCCATGGTCTGAATTCTCTTGTGCATATGGATTAAGGTGTTTAATTACAATTTTTTTTTTTTAAGGTTTAATCCATTGTAAGTTGTGAGAAAACCCCATAATACATAGATTGTCCTATCTGACTGTAAGAAGGTTTGAGTGCCTTAATGTAGTCATTTCCACCAATCCACCCACTATAATGGATTTGTAACTCAGTGTGTTGGTGTTTAATATGTACTAGGATAGGTATTAAATTCATTTAGGAGTTTGGAGGATGATAAATTTGGTCACTGAAGTGGTTTCACATTCCTTCACTATTGAATATATTGTCTTGTGATTTTGGATTCAGTGTTTATGTTTTATGAATTTTGCACTCCTATATTTTTAGGTCACCAATAATGTCAAGAGGTTTCTATTATTTATAGTGTGATGGCAGTTTGGTTGGTTGTCTAGACTGTTTTGAAAAATGATCCACATTTCTTCACATTGATGTTTCTCAACTTCCTCAACATGGTCTCAATGTTTTTTACTATATCAATTCATTTTTCATGTGATGGTGTGTACCATAGTTTTATTTATTAATATTCTCTAATGGTGGTGTATTTTGTTCTTCTAGGATGACGTGTTCTACTCTTGTTTGGATTGTGGTGGCTATTTTGGTATGATAGTATTAAATAAGTGTTTGGAAGTGTTGTTGGAAGTTCATGGAACATCTATTTATGGTACACACATCGTTGATTGATCTCTTTGGTGTCGCATATTGTGTTGAGTTGGTTTTCTAGGAAATTTAAGGATATCTAGCTGATAGGGATTGTTATCTTTCTTGCACCATGTGCTTTATGGTTTGTGCCAACATATGAAGTTGTGTTAAGATTAATTTGGGTCGTAACCTATCTTGTTGAGAACCACATTATGTAAATTCATTGTAAGTGTTCTTTTGGGCTGATTGGTATTGTGTTTTGCATTTCATATACATGTTTCCTTGTTTCCATCTTGGTTTGATGTGCACCAACATGTGAGTTGTTTGGGATCACACTGGAAGATGTGATAAGATTTTTTTTTGTCCTTTATATCTTTTGGGTAGGACCACATTATTATTTGTGGCTGAATTTTGCAGATCATTATTTTTATTCTTTTTGGCCAACGTAATTGATGTTTTGATATTTTGTTGAGGATACAAATGGAATAATATTTTAGTTGCAAGGGAGGTGTGAGAGTGTGGTGATGTGAAAATTTGAAATGAAGTAGTTTTTTTGTCAAAAGAAAAGGGAAATATGCTTTAATACCTCAATCAACAAATTTTAATGTTGACAAAATATGCAATTCCAAAATCTTCATATATCCTACTTTGAGATAGCGAGTCACATTAGGTCCTTGTAAATCATATATTTCCCTAGGGTTGTGCAGCTCAGTACTGCAAGTCTCTTGTATCTTTCCCTATGATTAAGCACCATAGTCTGCAAGTCCATAGGTAGTGAGCCTTAAGCAATGTTGTAATTTATATAAGTAATGAGCTTCTATATTGCAAGTTAACTCTTACCATGGTTATTCTCTTCTTGGGGTTTCCACATAAATCTGATGTTATCTTGTGCATGTGTGTTCATTGTCATATCTTTCATTCTTGTTGATTTGAAAAAGTGTTGCAGATCTAGTTAAGGGTTTATGATCTTGTCAATAGTTTGATTTTGTGCATCATTGAAGGGTTTAACATCTAAAAGGGTTTAATTTTTTGTAGATACTGATTCAACCCCCCTCTTAGTATCCAGGTGTGGTCAACATATCTTATGTAAATTTATAAAGTGGAAGAATAAAAAATACGAGGGTCCAACAATTTCTTGGGTAGCATATGAAGGAAAATATTTTTACAAATTATTTAATGTCATTACCACCATGTTTTAGAAGTTTTCTCATGCATAGGGATTCATTGATGGTATACATATAGAGGAGTTTTGATATTCCATGAGTGGCTTAGTATAACTACTTTTGAATGCATTAATGTCTATAATATTTAAATTATCATATATATGACACCAAATTTATCATCTTACAACTTTATTATTTAATTTTCTCTCCTTTACAAAAATAATGAGAAACATATGTATGCAAATATTTTCTATGACACTTGGTGGTGTAGCTACCCATTTTGGATTTTGGTGGTGCATTTATTTATATTGTAGGTTCCCTTATTTTTTGTATGTGTCTTGGGATTGGAAACTAATTTAGAGTGATCCTTTTCCTTTATTCTTTAGGGGATACATCTAGTGTTTAGTTTAAGGTTTTCTAAAAAATATTTGGAGGCTAGAATTGAATAATTGATTCCTATGTAGGATATTATTTGATCTAAATGATCTCACCCATGTATAAAGTGATTGATATACTAGTGTGACATTTCAATAATTATATATTTGTCCTTACCTCTTATTGTAGTTACACAAATTTCACTGATTTGGTGCTTGTAT
Organism: Sequoiadendron giganteum; assembly: GCA_007115665.2. Classification (NCBI taxonomy): domain Eukaryota; kingdom Viridiplantae; phylum Streptophyta; class Pinopsida; order Cupressales; family Cupressaceae; genus Sequoiadendron; species Sequoiadendron giganteum. Next base: position 606,507,630 of record CM021109.1, on the reverse strand, counting down.
GAATGTACTCATATTTTGTTAAAAGATATATTATATCTATTAGCATGGAAGATGATCCATATTATTTGAGCTTCAATATTAAATCAAATCAAGGTAAATGAATACATAAAATTATAAAACAATACTTGTACAAAACCAAAAACTTATTTTGATTAATTATTTGTATGATTGAGATATCCTATCCATTTTAATGTGTATTTTGAAGTTGATGTATTATGAATTTTTTCACTTAGAATATTATGTATCTAAAATGAATTTACTAGTTTATTGAATGAGTAGGCCTTATGATGATTTGATTGGAAAACTCAAAATTCATAGAACCTTATGTTGTAATCATAGTTGTCTTACTATATTTGCATGCATGACATATATAAATGATTGTTTCTTTTTAAGATGGGAAAATGAGTATTTTTATCTTTTATTTTCTTGATAATTTGGGATAATATTATTTATTACATCCATCTCCAAGAGTGCATGCACTCTTGCATTATAAACCCTGAGAATATCTTATCGTGTGTAATTTTCATATCCTTTTAGTTTTTTCCATGGGTTGGTGTATTCTTCAAGAGGTTAAATTTATTGTTAAAACTACACTTTTTGACATGGTATTACGTGTAATTAGTCATGTTTGATAAAATTTGTAATTTATCTTTGATTCATACTGTTAAGGTTTAGGAATTGTTGTTAAGATCATTGACATATTTGAATTGAAGATCAAGAAATTTAATGTGGACATGTATGCATGCTTCAAGATAAATGCATGTAAGAAATATGAACAATCGCTTATACATAGTATAGACCCTTAGCACAATAATGTAGGCTTGAACATCTTACCAAATTATGATGAACATAAAACATGAGTATAAAGAAGAAGACACCATGTGTATTTAAAAAATAAATTAAGTTTGATTCAATTATAGAAATTAGGGTCCAAAATGGTACAACAATCTAAAACCATTTAAGCACTAGATGTACAATATCAAGAAAAATAGAGGACATGAAAATTTAAATACTACAAAGTAGTCCAATTTCACCTGGCCATAGGAATATAGCAAAATGATTCTACAATGCTCTTGTATAACAAACCAAGGAAACTCATGGATCTATGTTCCTCAATCAATAGGAAATTATAAAATGGGACCAAGCTTGCAATAGTTCAAGGCATGAAAAATACTTTAAATTCAAACATGCAAAGCTAGCTAGTATATGATCAAAAGAATAACCAAATGTAGATTATAAATTGAAACATGCAAGACACATGTTTGGAAAAACATGGCAGAAGCACGATATGTGGGATTAAATATTTAAAATAAATAACCACAACTACAAAATGAAGCCTAGGGAAACATGAGACTAAAATATATCCATTGAATAATAAAGATGTTGCTACTATCAAGAAAAATAAAACCCAAATAGTGGTATAAATTAAAATAGTCAAGCAGAAATAATCAAGCAAATGAAACATATTATCTTGATAAAGAACTAAATATAGAATTTCAAAAATTTGAAAAGTGAGAAGAGACAAATTGGAACATAGCCAATAGACCTATCAGCACATATTTTCTTAATGAACACATTTATATGATATCACCAAACCACTCAATACATAGATTTTGTTTTGTTTCCTATGTCTAACTAGATGTAAGATAAAGATTATACGTATTATGCATACCCAAATAATTTGATATTATCCTTTATATTAAATTTTAATGTATATATAAAATTTAAGAAGAATATAAATCTTTAATAGCTAGATTACAGTAATGCCAATGATAGTTTCATGACCTTTAAATTCTACAGAAACACACAAGTTTTCATGATCCTTTTAATGTAATACCCTAACATACTTGAAGGGTTAATATAATAATGTATAACCTATCCAACGTAGTTATTGATACAACATAGTTCTAGAATCTTCTTTCAAAGTCAAATTATGATTATTTAAATAAATAAATAAAAACGATCAAACATGTTCAGGAAACTACAAAGCAAAAGTACAAAAATTGTTTTGAGATTTTCATTCGATGGCGGCTCTCATTTTTCAACCAAAAATATAAAAAAGGCGACGTAGATCCAAATATTTGCATTGGAGTTAACTGGGAAGACTAACGCGTCGAATTAATAAGAAGAAGAGGAGGAAAAACACAGAAGAAATAACTGAACGTAATAGATGGCGTCACTTACCTCTTGCTAAAATTGTATTATTTCCATTGTTTTCAAAATTTTAATGGGTCCATTGGCATTATTTCAACTTTTCTCCATAGTCCTACTGAACGTGATAGCTCACGTCATTTCTATTGTTCCACCTTCACAGATTCGAATTATGTCCTCTCATGAAAGGTAAGATGGGATGTTTCAGGAAAATTGCAAAATTAATATTATTCTTTGTAGGAACAAAGAGCTTTCATTACATATTTATTAACAATATAAAATTGTGAGGGTGGAGGTCTTAGTTCTGTTGAGGAAACCTTTCTTGTTGGAGGAGGTTGGTCACAAAGTCTAGTCTCTACCATTCTCTGTGATACTGGAGGGCGTGTCGCACCAGTGCCATCTACCACATTAAAAAGTTTACAAGAGGCACTGCAGTTTATAAGTTTACAAAAGACACTGCAGTTTAATAATTTTTATATGAGAATTTCTTATTATATTCTATGTTCAAAACATTGATGATGGATCATAAAATATAATCTAAAAGTTGATATATAAACTGTTTTCAATCTAAAAAATCTTATTATCTAAACAATTTCAACTGAAAATTTAGGAAACGAAAGTCAAAAACAGAACTCTAAATTGTCAATAATAGCAATAGTAGATGTGTTTTTTTCTTTTCGAAAAGATTACAGATGTGATGGTATTGATCTTGGTTGAATAGAATAATATATATGCAGTCGTGCCGTTTCATAACAGTTTTCCTACTGCAATAAAATACTGATCAGAACATTATTAATGATAAGCCCATTTCTTCAATTAGACTAGAAAGGATCTCTGAACATGTAGACACACGATATGATAATGTAGTTAGACTAATTTTGTGCATGGAACTTATTCAACCAGAGAAAAAAACTTGGTTGCAAGAACAAAGCGCAGGAAAATGATGGCTGTACGGACGTTAGCTATACATTATTGTTACTCATCTTTTACTTATGAGATTTATGACCTTTTCCTTTGACATGTGTAATGAAAAAGACAATCCAGTATTGGAGATCTTTATTTTTATGTATGGATTTTTTATATTAAGATCGTTTATTGACTACATTATTTTTAAAGAATGCGAGGAATTATAATATCAAATGTTTCTTTTCAAGATCACATGAGTTTGTTCATAGATTTGATGATCTGAAAAAGTTATTTTGAAACAATTTAGTTTATATGAAACTGAGAACTATTATTTATATTTTTTTCAGTATGTACAAGAATAAAATGAATGTATTAATGATTATGTTATAAGATTTCAATTTATGTGTTTGTAATGTTTTATTCAATTATATGAATTTGAAATGTAAAATATTTTGATTAAGGTATTACTCAAGTCAATTTTTGATTATATAATTCTCAATAGATTTGTATGTCTTATAGATTTATGTACACATTTGAGATTATTAAACTTGAGTTGCCAATTCCAAATATTTCTTAATGCCCTTCAAAAAGGGCAATTGTGTGCAAGAAAAGATCAATCAAGTTGATACTTCCAATTTTCCTTCTTACAAATGAAACACTCCTAGGAAGGTCACTAAGTTACACAAATCCTTGAATGATGTTCTTTAAAGTTTATTAAGTGCTAATTTGATTACTCTTCCTCTCATATGTCCATTAGATCCAAATAAGCATCCTCATATAAGCTATAACGGCCAAGAATTTTCTAACATTTAAAATCAAAAGGCATACTACACCATCATGCATGGATCTCAAGAATAAAGGATAATTAATTTTATAAAATAACATGATCCATGTGGAAGGTGTCAATAATAACGAAAATCCGTTACTAGCTCGTAAACATTGACAACTAAACATTTACAATAATCTATTTCCCAATCATATGAAAAATGTTGAGGTACATTATAATGGATTTATGGATGCAACAACTATGGATGATAATAAAAATGATTGTCATGTTGAGTGTAATGATGCATCACATGTACATATTATTGTGGGAGGAATTCACACTTTTATAATTTCTTCTTCTATTCTTCCTAGTCAAACTATTCTATTTTAAATTGTGATTTCATAAAACAATCACTATGGTCTATTTTACATCATCAAGGGAACAAATAATATGAACATTACTAATATACTTATAGCCTTATATATCTTACCAATCAATATAACATATTCACAAAATCTATTTTGTTTCAAATCATATGGAACCAACACCTTACTTGCATTCAAGAGTATCCCTCTAGATAATTGACAAAATATTAATATGTTCTTTTGTCTATATCATGATAGCATTAATATTTGGACCTTAATTTAAATCCCTTGCACTATGTCTTATACATTATTATAGTAGATTCTATATACCACTTGGTAGACCTTCATTCAAAATGTCAAAGTTGGACATTTATCTATACATCAATGTGCAACATTTTATTCATGAAGGTAGAGTTATCAAAATTATTAAGGATCCATACCGACCTATTTTAGAGTTGAGACAATTTACTTTGCACACATGCATTCCTACTACAAAGGGTAATCTATTCAAAAGTGAAAAAATAATTTCATGATGTATATTAAACCAATCTTTTGAGATACAATATAAAAGAAATTAAAAATAGGTGGGATAGTCAATAAAATCCTTCATAAAGAGATGGAAAATTTAAATATTAAGATTGAAATGTATAATTTATTTGATATCTAAACAAACCTTTTAAAGAGTAAAAATATTCACTAACTAAGGAAAAAAATAAAATTAGCTACACAAAAGATAAATCAACCAAAACATTATGCAAAAAAAAAAAGACTACTTCAATACAAAAGAAAAGAATTGTGTTGCACTAAATTCCAACTACTTTTCCACAACCATAATCAAAGAATGATGAAATTTGGATAAAGAAATAAATTTCTAATGCATCAACAATAGATAAATTATTTATGTAAATTTTGAAGGATTATCACCAAGAAATCCATGCAATAGAAAGGATAAGTCAAGAAAACAAAGATATTAAACAATGAAGAAAAAAGTGATAGCATATGTTGGGATGATGAGGATAATTTGAAACATGGTGATCTTCCAAACATCACCAATGATTCTCCAGTATCATCATTTACCACAAGCCTATGTATCTATATTCCTAGTTCTTTATTTTTTCAGATTCTGTAGATGTATGCTCTCTCCTTGAGCTTAGTGTGATCTTGGAGATCAGAAGTCTCATAGGTCCTTTTTATGTTTTTAGATTAATCCTAAAGTGTGCTAGTTTTATTTAAATGCATAGTGTAGAAAATCATGTCCTTGCTTGATTTGGAAATAATTAATGATAAATTGGAATTAATGTCACCTTGATCTAGTGTTGTGAGGTGTTCTACACATCCACATTACATCTTGGGCCCGTTTTAAGCTAAATTAACCTAAATCTACCCTAATTTAATTTTGCAAGATGTATTTATTTACATCTCCACATTAAAGTTGGGATTCTTGTAAATCAAGTGGACCTAATTTAGTGTTCTAATTTTTTTTACACATTCACATGGGATTTAGGGCCCTTCTAGGCTAAATAGACTTAATCTAATTTAGTGTTGTAAAGCGTATTTATTTACAATTTCACATTGGATTTTGGACCTTATTACATTTATTACCTTTATATCATCATTAATTGGCCCCTATAAACCTATATTGTGCATCCCAAGGCATATTTTGATTAAAAACTTGACAAAATCAACATATAAAATCAATTTATGCACTCCCCAACAATTAAGCCCCTGAAATAGCCATTGTGGGACCCATTAACCACTTTGGGAAAATGAGTCCTATTTGGCTTATTTTTGAGGTTTGAGCTGGAAAATGTTAGTTTTTAGTTCAAATTTCATGAATGTCGGCCTTGGGGATCAAATTAATTGTCATGTGAGTGGTTTACCTATATATACAAGCTTTAAAATCATTATTTCAACCTAAGCAATCTAAGTGTGTCACCAAAAATTGTAGCCTTGACACTTTTCACTCATTTGAACCCTTTCCTATGGATTTTGGACCTTTTCAACCTCTTTTTACCCCTTTCCAAGCCTCTGTCAAAGTGTTGTAAGGTGTTGTAATATACTTTTACACTTTCCTAGGCTTTTCATCACTAAATCAACCCTTTCTTATGGCATAATGACCCCTTAATGCACTTATAGGTCCAAATTTATTGTGTTCTATGAGATAATCGCAACAAACATTATTAATCACATTTTAATCCCTGTTAACCACTGAAAAATTCCTAGGTGGCCTAGGTCACCACCTTGGGCAACCTAGTCCCTTGTGGCTTAAAAATTTAAATAAACTTAATTTTCTTTCAGGATTTTGTCTCTCAAACCCTAAGGTCGGCCTGTGTGGTATTATTTCAGGGAAATTAGGGCATAAAATGTATAAATAATGATTTTTCTCATCATTTTCACCCCTAATCCCTTGAATGAAACCTCTTAGATTTTAGGTGTTAAAGGAACTCTCTCCTTCTAGGTGAAAAACCATAGAAACGCTAGGGAATACCCTTTCCCCTAAATTTTTTGGTTCATTTTGGTGAACTTGACCTTCCTACACCCTTCTTTTTTGATTTAGAGTCCTTCTCATCCTAGGTTTGCATTGCATTGCATTTTACATTGTGTAAAGTTGCATTATAGGGTTTCACATTTTTGCATGTATGAAAGTGTATATACTTTGCATTATTGTATCTCAAATAATTGTCAATCATCCAAAATCTAGACCTACCCTTATTCTTCTGATCATCCAACATCATAAACATCCAAAATAGTTGCAAATTTCAATAAATTTTGAAAAGAACCCTAACTAGGACTAATTCACCATTCTAGGTGACCTAGTCCCTTTCCAGATTTTTCACTATTTGTTACAACACCAGAAACCTTATCTCTATGCTTTCTTAGGCTCCTATTATCATATACTATAAGTCTAGAAAGTTTCAGGAACATAGGTTTTATCCTTCTAGCTCAAAATCATCATTTTAGGATGATCATTCTTAAAATCATCTCATCTTTAGATTTGAAAATGCTTATATTTCCACACTTTTGCATTACATTCATAAAATTACTTTTAGGTTTTGCATATACAATTTTTATATACATAAAAATTTGCATAAGTTTATTAAAAGTACTTTTCATTCATGTATATACATTATTTACGTTCTTAAAGCTTAGCATATATTGGATAAAAATGTCTTGTATTTTTGCATATATATTGTTTATATTGTTGAAACATTACATGAAATGGTTACATGTACTTTTAGTTTTTATTCAAACAATGTTATTAGCTTACATAACTATACATGCTAAGAAACCTTTGCTACACTCTCCCTATGAGAGTATTTTAGTGAAAGAAGAGACAACCTTGGACATTCCTAATGATCATATTTGTTCTTCTCCTAATATCTCTCCCGTTAGTGATGAAGATATTTTTTTAGAAGAACCAATCAATGAGAGTTATGAGAATCCTCATTTTTTTCTCTCCTCTTACCTCTCTTAGTGGACAAGACATTAATAAAAATGACAACACAAACATAGCTAGTCATGACAATAACATTTGTCCTTCTCCTAGTAACTCTTGTAGTTGTGAAGAAGATACTTTGCTATTAGAAAACAAAATTAGTGAAGGTTATGAACATCCTAATTGTCTCCCTTCACCTAAAAACACCCTTCCTACACACGACAATCCAATCATTGATCATTCCCCTCTTAGTGATGAAGTCCTTTTAGAAGAACCAACCTTTGATTGTTAAGAGTAGCTGGTTTGTAGTTCTCCTAAAACCCTTCCTCCTATGGAGGATATCATGACACACCATATAGATAACCTTGACAATAATAATATTGTACCCTTAGAAGAAAATAAAGAGACACCCTTAGCCTCTCCCTTGCTCGAGGATGTTAATATTATTGAACCTAAACTTATCCTTTTCCCCCCTTCAACCAAACCTCAAACTCAATCCAAACCTGAATTCATCCTTTACCCACCTAATAATAATGTGTCACAACAACTTAGTCATAATACCATTGCTCATGCACATTCCACATGAAAAAATCTATGAGCGCAATAATCACCCTCAATAACTTTACCTTTACCTAATCCAATCTTACCTATTTCCCCTCACTTAAAATCAATTCTTAGAGAGTATGACCTTGTTGACCAACTAAGGAATGGGTATGTGTAGGATCATCATGGAAAAAACAGGCCCTTAAGTGGCAATAAAATTCAGAAAAATTAGAGTTAGGCAACTTGACATAAAAATTTGAATAAGTTATCTATATTATTTCAAAAATATCTAAGAATAGAATTTGTAGAAAATTGAATTTAGTTTCTAAAATACTAGGTTTATTTAGAAAAAAAAAAAATCTATTTGGTGAAAATTTAAAATTTCAATGTAGTAGTACTTAAATTTTAGGGAAAAAATAAGAAGTAGGTGTGTGTCTGACCACCCTAACCACAATAAACTGATAACATTTTTTTATAATATTTTAGATATAAGTAGAAGAATCATCTCCTAATGTGATGCATATTTTTTTGTAATTTTTTTCCACCTAAATAATTAATTATGATTTTTTTATTACAACGTTTAAAAAATATAAAAAATTGTTCGTCTAACTACCTTAACTTGGTCAAAAATTCATGAAATTCTTTTTTTTTTTTAATCCTATAGTATGTGAAGCATGTTTAAAATTTAAAAAATGTGATACCATTTGAAAGATATAGAATTTTTTCAATCAGCTAGTCAATTAAGACTTTACTCGTAATTCAAATAGAAAATAAATAATAGATATTTATTAAATTCAAAATAAACAATAATTTATATTGGTGGAAAGCTGAGAATATCCTTTAAAAACCCTTTTCATTTCATCATTTTTGAGTAAAAAAAAAGTCATCAGCCACATGGACCATCATATCACTTAGATATCGCCACTTTTTGGTCCACCATGATCTTGCACATACCCGAATACTCCTACTAAGATATCATTATGGGATCTCATTCAGGACTCCCCTCACTATCACAACATGATGTATAATGCCTTACAACAAGTTCCTATCCCATCTAATACACAACCAAATGACATAGCAACTATTATTCATGAAATAAATGTTGATATTGTTTTTCACCAAAGTGAGCTTCCTCCTTTGGAAGTGAAAAAACAAAATGAAGCTTTCATAATAATCTCTCAATATGACACAAAAGGGATCAAGATAACTCTTTTAGATACTAGCTCTACCCTTAATTTTTATAGTGTGAGCCTTCTGGATAGGTTTGGCCTTGCCCAATCAAACATCAAACCTGATTCTCTCTCTATTTGAGGATTTGATAATGTCACTAAGAAACTGCTTGGTGTGATCACTATACCTCTTAAAGTTGGAATGGACTTATTGGACACAAAAATCCATGTTATGCCTCATGAAATTTCATACAATATTCTCTTAGGTAGGCTGAGGATTGATGTAATCAATGGCATACCTTCCACTCTTCATTGTAAGATGAAGTATATCTACAACAATAAAGTGCACAAACTTGATGCCAACCCTGAACCTAATAGTTTCTTGAACATTATGAAATCCAAAGAGAATCATTTGAACACCTTAACACCAACTACCCAAGTGGAACCCGCCCAACATACAAATAAATACCAACACCATGTAAAAATCATGAAGCTCTAAGATGATGATTGGGGTTCCTTATACTTCACACTTCCTTTACTAAGAGAATCCAAGATCATACCAAAAAACTCTAAAAAGGGAAATGTAGTCTTGTCCACATAAGACTCAGCAAATCCTTCGTAAGTATCCACCTCAACTATTTTAGCCACCCATGCACACAATGGACAATCGCCCAATCCAAAAGCACTGAAAAAGATTTATGGAAAAAGGTTATGATCTTATGAAACAACTTGGCTATAGTGGAAAAGGATGTGGTTCTAATGAACAAGGTATCCACACCCCTATCGAGCCTAACATGCAAAAAACACATCATGGTCTTGGTTATTGTCCTTTAATTGAAATCAACAAGCCTTCACCCCACATGAACACTATCTCATCCCATCCTTCTAGCCCATTCTTAGAAAGTTATCCTTTTCCCAGAATGAAAAACACAAAGAAACCTTCGCTTAATGCCCATGTCATCTCACAACCCAAGTTACTGATTTAGATTTTATACATTCCTCTAAAGGAGTGTATAAAATCTAAAAATCTATAGCACCTTGCATACATATGAAATTATATACTAAGCAAGACCCTTCTTTGTTACAAGATAATGGATCATCTTCTCCCCTTGATCAAGAGGGTATCTTGTTGAGACTCCTCCAAGATCACTTGATCTCTCTTCCTCCTAGAACTTGAAAGAAATTTTACCACAAACATTTGTTTTGTTCTTACCACCAAGTTCAAGGCCACTCCGCTAATGAGTGTAAGGCCTTGAGTAGAAAAATTAAACATCTTAAGGAGTTTGGTTTTCTTCCTTATGTGGGGATGCCTAATTCCTCTAGTTGATACAAATTTTCTCTCAACCTTACATGTCATCAATTCCTTTCGGCTCACTTTTGTCCTACACTAATTGGAGGTGAGGAGTTAGTTAGCCTTGTGCTCGTATGTCACTTGTCATTGTCTCTTTTGACTAGTGGTTAAACTTTCATGAACATATAAGAGCAAGCTTGGGATGTGGACAACATGTCTTAAGTTGACTCACTTGTGACATAATTCCCCTTCTTCATGATGTAGCTTATCATAAACATATGACTTTGCATAATTTTCAAACAAGCTTTCATATCCTATTTTTATTCTACTACTTTAAAGCAATTGCTCATAGTAATTGTCTTAGCAACTTCTTTAAAGTGGGGGCATACACCAAAAATCACATTTCATTGTGTGTTTTTCTTTCTCTTGTGATTCCCTCTCTTGGAAACATTAGGTACAATGTTGCTTAGGATGAGACATTGAACTTGTCCTCTCTTACAAACAAGATGAGACCATTTGCACTTTTCCTCTCTTGGAGACATTATGCATGATGTTCCTTAAGATGAGACATTGCATGAACTAACAAAAATCCCTTTGAATATTCCTTGCATCATTTCAAAGATCATTTTCTTTTGTGGCACCTTATTAAATTTATTAGGAGGTATGACTTTAGTATGGTTTGAGCAGGAAGCCCAACCAGTAGCATGAATTTCCCCATAGCCACCTGTGTTTTTCACCTTTTGGGCCTTCTCACCTGATGGAAAACCAAAATCCACAACTAGCTCAATAAATGGTGAAAGCTTGATCCAACCCTTTTACTTTCCTTCTTGTCTTCCCTCTAGTTCTTGTCATTGCATGATCATGTATCTCGGCTTGATGCAAATAATTCACCCTTGAATGTGTCCTCTTCCACTGATGTCAACTTAACTTAGAATCTTGAATCCTGGGGGATTGATCGCCTTCTTCATTCTTCACCATTCTTCACCATCTCCATTGGGCTACTTTAGTGTGAGTTTAAAGCAAGTTCATCCTCTCACTAAAGTGGGAGCTAAATGTGTTACCAAAAAGTGTAGCCTTGGCACTTTTCACTCATTCAAAACCTTTTCTATAGATTTTGGACCTTTTCAACCTCTTTTCACCCCTTTCCAAGCCTTGTGTGAAAGTGTTGTAAGGCATTGTAATATATTTTTACACTTTGCTAGGCTTGTCATCACTAAATCAACCATTTCTTATGGCATAATGACCCTTTAATGCACTTATAGGTCCAAATTTAGTGTGTTTTGTGAGAATCCCAACAAACATTATTAATCACATTTTAATCGTCGACAACCACTAGAAAATTCCCAGGTGGACAAGGTTGCCTTCTTGGGAAACCTACTACCTTGTGGCTTAAAAATTAAAATAAACTTAATTTTGTTTCAATATTTTGTCTCTCAAACCCTAAGGTCAGCCTGTATGGTGTTATTTCACAAAAAATAGGGCATAACATATATAAATAAGCGTTTTTATCATCATTTTCACCCCTAATCCCTTAAATCAACCCTCTTATATTTTAGGTGTGAAACAAACTCTCTCCTTCTAGATGAAAAACCCTAGATGTGCGAGCGAATACCCTTTCCCCCTGTGTCACCAGAAAGTGTAGCCTTTGAAACTTTTCACTCATTTGGCCTTTGCCTATGGATTTTGGACCCATTTTACCCCTTTCCAAGCCTTATGCCAAAGTGTTGTAATGTGTTGTAAAACATTTTAACACTTTCCTAGGCTTCTCATCACTAATTCAACACTTTCTTATGCTATAATGACCCCTTAATGCACATACATGCCTTATTTTAGTGTGTTTTATGAGAGTCCCGACAAGAATCAACAATCATCTCTTAATCCCTGACAACCAATCAAAAATTCAGTGGACTAGGTTGCCACCTTGGAAGACCTAGTCCTATGTGGCTTAAAAATCACATTTAAAACAATATTCTTTCAGGATTTTTCCTCCTAAACACTACGGTCATCTTGCGTGGTGTTATTTTGTGGAAATTAGGGCATAAATTGTATAAATAAGGGTTCTTCCCCTTTCTTTTCACTTATTTTATCTCATTTTATCCTATCTCATTCTTCTACTCACCACTCTTCTCAAGCAAGCTAAGGTTTTGAGTATTCTAAACCATCAAGACATCTCTCAAGAAGCATTCAATGGATGAATCTCCATTGTTGCAACTCAAGATCTATCATCAAGGAAAGGTAAACACCATTTTTTTCATTCTTCATTACTTTATTTTATCTTTTTGGTTTGATTACTCAAAAGGGGTTTGACTAAGGCAAACCCCTAATCCCTAACAATCAACAATTTTTCCCAATATTTGTGTGATTTGTAGGTCTTGTCTGCAAATTTGGTAAAGAACCAAGGTGAAAAGGCTTTCAACAACTTGTCAAATCTCTTCAAGGTTGGAGAAACCCTACTTGGAGCTTGGAGAACACTTGGAGACCAAAATCTTCACTTTCAGAACCAGATACTTGGAGGAGCGGAAAGTGCAGATTAGGAGCTTTAGATTCCACTTTTTGATACTCAAAAATTCAAAAGAGGACTAAGTTTCCAACAATAGTGACCTAGTCCCATTGAACCTTTTTTTCATATTTTTTAGAAAATTTGGATATCCTTTTGGTAGAAACGAGCTCCAATGCAATTATCCAAATTTGGGACTAGGTCACCCAGAATGGCGTAAGTGTCCTTGTAGGCCAGGAATTTTGTATCTACAACTTTTCAATCCTCCAATATAGTCTAGAACTTATTCCTTGGTACACACCTTCCATCCCCAACATTTTGTTTTAGTTTAATGTACATTTTTAGTTCATCTTGTACATACTTGCATATCATTATGTGTTTTCAAACATAGTTGCATTCTCTAGGTTTTACATTCATAGTTAGTTTTTTTTATCAGTTCATTTCATTTAGACACATTCCAAAGATACACCTCACTTATTAAAAACCCCTAACCCTTTGAATGAAACCTACCAAGTTTTAGGTGTAAAAGAAAGACCTCTTTCCTTTTAGGTGCAAAACCTTAGAAATGTAAGAGTACATCTATTTCCAAAATAGTTGTATGTTCTAGGTTTTACATTACTAGTTAGTTTGTATTTTAATTTCTTTATAATTAGATCATTTCATTTAGAAAATTTTCACACACATCACACACTTTCAATCCTCGATCTTTGAATGGACACAAGAATCCACATTAGTGCGAAAGAGAGTCATTCCTCAACCAAGCTTCTAGGTGAAAAACCCTAAAAACTCATTGGGGAATCCTCTTTCCCCTTTCATTTTTGGTGGTTCATTTTGGTGAACCCAACTTTCCTACACCCCTCTTCTCTAATTTGGAGCTCTTTCTCATCCTAGGTTTGCATTGCATTTTATTTTGCATTGTTTAAATATCATTTTGGGGTTCCAAATTTTTGCATTAGTGAAAAGTGCATATAATTTACATTTTTGCACTTATATCATTGCAAATTATTTGAAATTTTGCATTTTTATCTTAGACCTACATTATACAATATAGAAACTAGCTACACCCATCAAAATCTTTTGCAAAAACTGAAAAAAATCACCTGTAGGACTAAGTCACCACCTTGGGTGACCTAGTCCCTTTAGGCCCTTGAAACTGCCCTTTAGAAAACTAAAAACTCTATTTTAATCTTCTATTTTGTGCAATTACTTATCTGTATCAACTCGGTTGTGTTTCTATAGCATTCATTTGATTAAAACTAACTTAAATTAGCTCATTTCATGCATTGATTAGTTTCAATTTTTCATTTAATACATTTCTTTTTCAAATTGTTGTAAAGTGTAATAAGAGAATTACCTTGTTTTACATCTAAAAATTTTATTTCAATATTTCACTTTAAATTATTGCATCACACTATATTTTCTTCTTTTCTTATAACATGTTTTATTTGAAAAGATGTGGCTTTGATTTGGTTTCAAATGGATTGCACAAATACAAAATTCCTTGTTATGAGTTCAATGTAGATTACAATAATGAATTCATTAAAGAACATGCTAATAACAAAACCATTGACACAATTCTTAACATTACACTACATCTTAATGAGGATATTAGTGTTGACAACCATAATGATCATACTTGTGATTCTCCCTATACCTCTCCTAGTAGTGACGAAGGTGTGTTGGTGCAAGAAGATACGAGCTTTTCTCAAGAGTCTTGATTTTCCCTCTCCTCATCCCCCTTTTCCAAACATTAAAGAACAAAAATTTCTTAAAATTTCGTTACCTAGTCTCCCTAACCTTGATGATTACAATTTTCCTCCTCGATGCAAAGAGGATAGGTTGGTGTTAGAGGATACACCTCTTATACATCATGAGACTCTTGACCCTCCCTTCTCTCATGCTCCTACCCTTTGGGATAATTTATTTGACAACCATCATGGTCCTTCTCTTGATGCCTCCCCTACTTGTGATGAAGCTAGTGGTGAACATCTTCCAAGCTCTCCTACTAGGGTAGACAGTATGGAACAAGAGAGTGAGACCTTAGAACAAAAAAAATTCAAATAGAGGCCTCTCCTAATCATCCCATCATTGATCATTCCCTTACTTGTGACAAAGTTATTTTAAAAGAACCAAACCTTGAATGTCAAGAACATGTGGCTTGTAGTTATCCTAAAATCTCTCCTCCTAGGGAGGATATCATGATGCAAGACATGGATAACAATGACAATAATAATATTATGCCCTTAAAAGAAGATGCAGAGCCCATGTTAGACTCTCCTTCCCTAGAAGATGTTAATATTATTCAAACTCACCTCATCCTTTACTTGGCTTCAAAAAAATCTAAACCTGAATTCATTATCTATCCACCTAAGCATAATGTATCACAACAATTGAGTCATAATACCATTGCTCATACACATTACACTAAAAAAAATTGATGCCAAAAACAACCAACCTCCACATCCTTACCTACATCACCTCCCATCTTACCTACTACCCCTCACTTGAATTCCATCCTTCTAGAGTGTGACCTTGTTGACGATAACTAAGGAATACTCCCACAAAAATATCATTATGGGATCTCATTCAAGTTTCCCTTCAATATCAAAACATGATGCAAAATGCCCTAAAACAACTTCCTATCCTTTCTCATACACAACCAAATGGCATAGCATCTATTATTCATGGAATTAATACTGATAATGTTTTCCACCAAAGTGAGCTCCGTCCTTTGGATGTGCAAAAAAAAATGAAGCTTTTGTAATAATCTCTCAATACAAAACAAAAGGGATCAGGAGAAATATTTTAGATACCGACTTTTCTCTTAATGTGTGTAGTGTGCACCTTTTGGAATTGATAGACCCCACATCATACTTGATTCTCTTTATATCAAAGGATTTGACAACATCACTAAGAAATCACTGGGTGTGATCACTATACCTCTTACAGTTGGAATGACCACATTGGACACTAAAATCCATGTTATGCCTCATGAAATTTTATATAATATTCTCTTAGGCAGGTCAAGTATTCATCATAAGATTAAGTACATCTACAACAAAAAATTGTAGACACTTGAAGCTGACCCTGAACCTAATAGTTTCTTTAACATTGATAAATCCAAAGAGAATCATTTCAACAACTTAACGCTAACCACCAAAGTATAACCCCTACAAAAAAAATAAAATGAACAACATATTAAGCCAATCACAAAGCTCTTAGATGATGATTGGGGTTCCTTATCCTTCACACCTCCTTTATTAGGAGAATCCAAGATCATAAACAAAGACTCTGAAAAAGGGACACGTAGTCTTGACCGCACAAGAATTGACAAATCCTTCACAAGCATCCACCTCAACTACTTAAGACAAAGAAGCAAACAACACACAATCACCCAATCCGAAAAAGCTGAAAAATCTCTATGGAAAAATTTACGAGCTCATGAAATAATTTGGCTATAATGGAAAAGGATTTAATGCTAATGATAAAGGTGATGTCACATACTGATTTTATCAATAATTTAAATGCAATTATTAATCATGAGATTCTTAATGCTTATGCAAGATGATTATTTAAATTGAAACTGAAAAGCGAAATTGAAATTTAAATGCAAATGAAATGATTTGAAATTTATTATTGTGAAATTCAGGGTTTGTCATTCCTAATAAGAAATTGAGTGCAAGTGAACGCAGGAACAGGTGAACGAGAATGAAGGCGAGAACATTGATTAGGTAGAGTCTTTTTAGCCATTAGAAATTAATGAGGATGATGGAATCTCACACACCACTTAAAATAATTAGAACGTAATTTGCATGATTAAATGGTTATTATGGCTATGCTTTGGTTTGAATGTAATTGTGAAAAAGAATATGGTTGTTTTAAATGGTGATTTGATAATTATTGTGATAAAATTATTTTTATTCAAAGAATTACTTCTTTATGTAAATATTTTATTATTAGTAGAAAATAATAATGCTTTTATTCTAAATTATTGGAAAACAAATATATTCTTGTTGTGTGGGAAAAGAGATTTAAAATGAGAGTAGAAATATATATTTAAATAATTCTATATATATTAAATTGAGTTATTTAAAATAATAAGAAATAAATGTTTAAATAGATATTTATATTAAAATTAGTTGTTTAATGAGAAAAGAGAAAACATAAATACGTTTAAAAAAAAATGGAAATTGAGATTGAAAATAAAACAACAGTAAACAATTTGAAAAAAAAAATCTTTCAATCAATCTTACATGCAATCACAAATGAAACTTGGAGTTATGGAGATCAAAACTGAAATTGTGGATCTGATATTATTAAAAACTCCACCTTTTTGCATGATATTGGGAGAGGAAAATTCGAATTAAGGAGAGGTAGAAAAATCCATTTTTAAAAAGAGAACATAGGAGAACTATGGAAGATCATTGAGAAGGACTCATGCACATGTGAGAAATAATGTTGTTTTGTTTATTTTATTTGAAATATGACAATCTTCTTATTCTCCATGCACGGCCAGTGAGCGACAGAGAGTGATTTTTTTGATTGAAACTTTATCAGCTATCTTCAATGAGGTGTGCATAAGAGAAGGAATAGGCGTGAGAGGGAAGAAAGGAAGTAGAGAGGGAAGTGCATGGGAAGTGAGGAAGGGAAGTGAAGTGTGAAATGGGTGGGGAGGGAGAAAAGGAGAGATGGACAGGAAGGGACGAAGACTGAGTAGTAAGGAAGTATGAAGGTTACTCAAGCACAAAAGTAATGAGAAGCTATCTATGATGCATGCACAAGCAACAAGGAAGAAATAAAAGAAAATAAAAAGAACAGTAGAACAGAGGTTCATCTCTAGATTCAGGAAATTCCCAAGTAGATTCAATGAAAATAATATTCACCAAATTCACAGCTAATTCGTATTTGAGTTTAAATTCTTCTCTTTTATTATTGTATTTTAACTTGAATAGAAAACAAATTACTATTTTAAATTCAATTTAGGAAAAAAGATCAAACACCAGATTGAAATTTTAGTGAAGACAAAGTATAGATTTGAACAGGAAATTGTACAACGATCTTGAACAAAAAACAATAAGAGACATTAGATTTCTTTATTTAGAGAAATATGTTTTAGCATATTAAAAGATTGCACAAAAAATAATATGTTTTAGATATATTTCAAATATAAACATTTAGTAAAGACTATCAACGCAAACAATATGTTTTTAGATTCAAAAAACCATAAAAAGAAAACTACATTCGTTAACTATACAAACAAAAAATATAGTGATTTTGATTTAAATAAAATTGTTGAATGTTTTCCAAAATGATAAGATTAAATAATTCTATTTATTTAAATGTGCTTGAAAAGTTAAGTAAAATATGATAATTACCTTGGATTAATATTAAATTACTCCAAAACAAAAGTAAATATGATGAGTTTTATGTTTTAGAAAAGAGACAAGATTTTAGAGAAATATGAAAAACAGAAAAGAAAAGGAAATGGAATTTAAAATATAATTACTTTTAAATGAAACGAATTAGAAAAGACTATATTGAAGTGTGGTTGAATTTTCTTGAGTAAATGAACCAAAAGAATGTGTGCTCATTTATTCTGGTTTTGATTTGTACTTAGTTACATACTTGAGATACACCTTCTTTTATTTTACTTTTATTATTTGATTTAAATATGTGAAATTATTGCATTAAAACCATGTTTTATTGAAAAATAAAAGTCGAGTTCATGTGTTTGTGAAAGATTATTTTTAATTGAATGTGCATGACATGTGTTTGGAAAGTTACCTTCCGGGACGGGTGCTAAAAATGGGTTTTTAGAGAGCGTAGTTATGATTTTCCAAAACTAATATTATTTGTCGTGCATGACATTTTACCTGGCCAAGTAGCTTAAGGACCATTGAAATAGATGGAATGAAATTAACTCTCTACCATATCCTAGTATCAAACTTGCTTGTTTCTTAAATTAATTAAAAAAATGAAAATGCTTGGGGATTTACTACTTATACTAGGCACACACTAGATTCCATCTTGCTTGTCAATTGCTTTTTGCTAAGCGATTCATGCAGGGTCGAGTATTCTTTGAATGACTAAGGAATTTCAGGGAAGGATAAGCTTCGAGGTTGGGCGGAAAAAGTTCCTGATTCTTGTTCTTGGCTTCATGGTTGAAGATATGAAATTGGCTTGAAGATCAAAGGAAGATTTCTTCATATATCTATTCTATTTATTTCTTGTATGATTAGTGTAGACCTTAAGGCAAAAAAATGCCTAACTCTCGAATTTTAAATTTTTGCTACAAATAATTTTGTATTATTACATGTCTTGTAAGATGACATGTTTATGATATTAATTGGAAGTATTATTGAATGTTATTGTCGACTTTAAGTCATTATTTTGGAATGTTTTGGATTTTATGTAATCTAATGAATGGATTTTTGACATTCTTTAGAATATAAATGAATTTTTTTAAGGAGTTCTTGTTGTTTGGAATTAAATATTTTCACTCTTTACATTTGGTATTAGAGCCCTAGGTTTGAACACTAGGGTCCTTTGTCCATTATGCTAAAGAAACATTCCTTGATGTAGGAATTGTTGATACATAATGGGTACAAGAGGAAAAGGAGCTGCTCCAAGTAATGAGAATGAGAGGTTGGATCAAATTCTCAATATTTTGAATAAGCAAGGTTCCAGAATGGATAATCTGGAACAGGAAATTCAAGGAGTCAGAAAAGGAAAAAACCCTCAAAATGAAATTCCCCAAAATTAGGAGCTACCCACTAATGAAAATCCAAGGGAATACCAAATCCTCAAGCTAGGATTGAAGGGGAGTTGGAAAAATACTTGAAAAGGGTAGCCCCACCCAAGTTTGATGGTAAGACCATTGGTGATGGAGTTGAAGCCTAGGTAATTGAAATGGAAAAGTACTTTGAGCTCAGGAATATGTCTAATGAGACCAAGGCAATTTGGGTTGCATATCAGCTTACTAGAGAAGCTACTACTTGGTGGGATAATGAGAAGACTGAGAAGAAGTTACTACCAAGTGGGACTACATGGGAAGTATTTTTGCAAATTTTCAGGAAGAGATGGCTTCCACAACTATTATTTGATAGAAAGATGACAGAGTTTCAGAATCTGACATAGGGTTGTTTGGTAGTTACTCAGTATTGGGAGAGATTCACTAATCTCTTGAAGTACATACCATAGTATCAGATGGATGAGCGGTTTCGTATTAAAAAATTCATCCTAGGATTGAGGCCATAGATAGGAGCTGATGTGGATATTCATAATCTACTGACTATGGATGAGGTCTTTGAGAAGGCTTTAATATTGGAACAAAAGTTGCAACAGGTAGAAAACTACAAGAAGAATGTGAATTCTAAACCTGGATTTGGAAACAGGAAGTTCCAAATTAATAACAGTAATAACCAGAGGGTAACAAAAATTAGCAGATACAGAACCCAAAGAGAGGAACAAACTCTCAGGAAAAAGGAGAAGGAAACTTTGGTGGAAACAAGAAAGTGAATAATAATAACACCAACTTCTCTAATACCAAGAACAGAACACGTGGTCACCCAGGGCCATGAGGTGGATGTTATAATTGATGAGGAGATCACTATGCCTCCAATTGTACACAATGTATAGGAGTTCAGGAAGGAGGGAATGATCGGTAAGCACCACAACACCAGATTCATGCAACGTTTGACAACCGTCAAGTAGATTTGTAGGCTTCACCTATTCAAATGATGGGTAAGTTTTTTGGTCAATTAGTTTCCATTTTGATAGATACAAGAGCTATTGAATTCTTTATTGATCCTAAAGTTGTTGCTAAGTTACCTATTAGACTTGGTTATATGGCACATGCATGGATGGTTCAATATGGAAACCGAGTAGAGAAGAGGGTAGATTCATGTCTATCTTGCAACGATTTAGAGCTACCTAATTTCCAAACCCAAGTTAACCTATATCTAGCACTATTGGGTTCATATGATGTGATCCTAGGGATCAATTGGTTAACTGAGCATAAAGCTATAGTGAACTATGAGGATAAGATTGTGAGTTGTTTGGATGATTTTGGATATCCAGTTGAGATTTTTGGATCTCACGAGCCTCTTGAGTTGAGAAATATCTCACCCATGCAGCTAAAGAAAGCACATCAGAAATGATGTTCCATATTTTCTATATTGGTGAGTGACTTGGATAATGTCTAGCAAAGTCTAGAGGGCTATCCAGTTCTCAAGGAGTTCTTGGATATCTTTCCTAAAGAACTTACTAAGTTACCACCGAAGAGAGAATTTGATTTCTTGATTGAACTTTTACCTAGAAATGAGTCTCAATCAAAGGCTCCATAGAGAATGACTACTCTAGAGTTATATTATTTTAAAGTTTAATTGCAGGAGTTACTAAAGTAGGGATTTATTAGATCAAGTGTATCTCCATGGGGTGCACCGGTAATCTTCGTGAAGAAGAAGGATGAGACCTTGAGATTGTATATTTATTACAAAATTTTGAACAAGGTTACCATTAAGAATAGGTATCCTTTACCTAGGATATATGAGCTATTTGATCAAATGAAAGGGGCCATAGTGTTTTCTAAGATTGATCTTAGATCAGGTTACCACTAGCTAAGGATTAAGGATGAGGATATTCCAAAGATAGCCTTTCGAACTAGGTATGGACATTACGAGTTCACAGTGGTACCTTTTGGTCTAATGAATGCCCCAGCAACATTCATGAATCTTATGAACAACATCTTTAGAGATTGTTTAGATGATTTTGTGCTTATATTCATAGATGATATTTTGATTTACTCTAAGACAAAAGAGGAGCATGAGAAGCACTCGAGAATAGTCTTGCAATGACTAAGAGATTGAAATATTTTTGGTATGTTTTCAAAGTGTACATTCTTTCAGAAGAAGGTTCATAACTTGGGTCATTTCATATCTTCTAAGGGAATCTCAGTTGATCCTATGAAGATAGAAGCAATTATGGATTGTCCAACACCGCAGAGTGTTACTGAGGTTCGTAGTTTCATGGGGCTTGTAGGATATTATAGGAAATATGTGGAAGGATTCTCCAGGATAGCAACACATATTACTTCTTTTCAGAAGAAGGGAAGGAAATTTGAGTGGACTGAGAAGTGCGAGGAGGCATTTCAATTTCTAAAATAGAATTTGACATTGGCACCAGTTTTGACCATACCAGATCCTAATGGGCACTTCATAGTGATTATAGATGCTTCAGGTGAAGGTGTAGGAGCTATGTTGATGCAAGAAGGGAAAGTGGTTGCATATGAGTCCAAAAAACTGAAACAATATGAATTGAATTATGCACCACATGATCTTGAGCTTGTAGCTATTGTTCATGCATTACAGATGTAGAGAAATTATCTCCTAGGGGAACCAATTGAACTAAAGATAGATCATTTAGGACTTAAGTACATCTTTACACAGCCTAATCTCAATGCGAGATAAAGAAGGTGGCTTGAGTATATCAAGGGAAAGGAAAATAGAGTTGTAGATGATCTTAGTAGGAGAAGACATCTCTCTGCTATGCTGACCACAAGGTCAAATTTGAGACAACAAGTGTTATAGTATCTTCCAGCAAATGAGCATTATGAGAGGGTCAAGCAAGCCTTATAGGTAGATCCTTTAGATCATAGATTTGATTGATATGTGATGGAGTATGATGGTAGTTTGAGATATCAGGGAAATATGTATATCCCTGACGGTGGAGACTTGAAGAATTTGATTCTAGAGGAAGTACATGATGCACCTTACTCAGGGCATCCAAGAGTTACGAAGATGGTAGTAGAGTTGAAGACTTTGTAATTTTTGCATAAGCTCAAGAAAGATGTTATGGAGTATGTGGCTATATGTTTGGAATGCTAGCGGTTCAAGGCTGAGCATGTCCATCCAACAAGAGTTTTGTATCCCCACGATATACCTGAGTATAAGTGGCAAGTAATCAATATGGATTTTATCCAAGGATTACCTTTGAGCAGGAATAGGCATGATACCATCTTAGTAGTCACTGATAAGCTAATGAATGTTTCACATTTCATACCTGGAAATCTAAAAGATGGATCATTGACACTAGTGAAGAAATTTGTGCAGGAGATATTCTGATGGCATGGTGTACCAGAGACCATTATATCAGATAGGGATACCAGGATGACATCAAGGTTTTGGACAACACTAAAAGCAACTTTAGGAACTAAATTGAATTTTAGTTCTTCTTATCACCCACAAACTAATGGCCAAACAGAAAGGGTCAAATAGGTTTTTGAAGATCTATTGAGGATGTACTGCATGGATCAACAATACAAGTGGGAAGAATATTTTCCATTGGTTGAGTTTTGTTACAACAACTCATTTCATGCATCTTTGGGTATGACACCTTTTGAGGCACTTTATGGATGAAAATATCGCACACCCATTAGTTGGGATAGGTTGGAAGATAAGATCATCATTGGTCCAGATATGCTCCAGGAAATGGATGAGAAAATGAAGTTTATCAAGAGTAGGCTGAAGGAAGTAGCCAATAGACAGAAGAGCTATGCTGAGAGAAAGAGGTCTTTTAGATAGTTTGTTGCGGGAGATAAAGTCTTTTTGAGGGTTAAGCCTCATAAGAGTTCTATCTCATTTGGGAAATCATCAAAGTTGGCTTCGAGATTTGTGGGACCTTTTGATGTACTGGAATTCATTAATCTAGTTGCTTATAGACTAGCGTTACCACCTGCTCTAGCTCGACTCCATAATGTATTCCATTTTTTTTTATTGAAACCATACCATCCTGATGCATCTCATATACCTAATTCGTATTCATTATAGGTACAAGATCCAGGGGTGGTGCTAATGGATCCCATCCGAATCCTAGACAAGCGTAGCATTAAGCTGCATAACAAGGATATTAATTCGTACAAGGTCTAGTGGGACCAGTATACTGAGGATAGTGCTACATGGGAGGATTTTGAGATGATTGATAGTCATTTTCCTCATTGGCTTTCTTAGATTAGTATTTTCTTTATGCGGACATACTTGATTCTCTAGTTTTTGATTCACATGTTGTGAACTTGGATAGTGTGGATGCTACTATGAATTGTTTATGCTTATGCTTTGAGAATTATGATGTTAGTTATTATTTCATTATGATAGAGATACTATGCTTATTTATTGATTAATAAGACATCGAGACAATGTCTCTTATGAGATGGGAAGGATGTCACATACTGGTTTTATCAATTATTTAAATGCAATTATTAATCATGAGATTCTTAATGTTTATGCAAGATGATTATTTAAATTGAAATTGAAAAGAGAAATTTAAATTTAAATGCAAATGAAATGATTTGAAATTTATTATTGTGAAATTCGAGGTTTGTCATTGCTAATGAGAAATTGGGTGCAAGTGAACATAGGAACAGGTGAATAAGAATGAAGGTGAGAACATTGATCAAGTAGAGTTGTTTTAGCCATTAGAAGTTAATGGGGATGATGGAATCTCACACACCACTTAAATAATTAAAATGTAATTTTCATGATTAAATGGTTATTATGGCTATGCTTTTGTTTAAAGGTAATTGTGAAAAAGAATATGGTTGTTTTAAATGGTGATTTGATAATTATTGTGAGAAAATTGTTTTTGTTCAAAGAATTACTTCTTTATGTAAATATTTTATTATTAGTTGAAAATAATAATGCTTTTATTCTAAATTATTGGAAAACAAATATTATGTTGTGTGGAAAAACAAATTTAAAATGAGAGTAGAAATATATATTTAAATAGTTCTATATATATATTAAATTGAGTTATTTAAAACAATAAGAAATAAATGTTTAAATAGATATTTATATTAAAATTAGTTGTTTAATGAAAAAAGAGAAACCATAAATACGTTTAAAAAAATTAGAAATTTAAATTGAAAACAAAACAATTGTTAAAAATTTGAAAACAAATATCTTTCAATCAATCTTGCATGCAATCACAAATGAAACTTGGAGTTATGGAGATTAAAACTAAGATTGTGGATCTGATATTATTAAAAACTCCACCTTTTTGCATGATATTGGGAGAGGAAAATTCGAATTAAGGAGAGGTAGAAAAATCCATTTTTAAAAAGGGAAGAGAGGAGAGTTGTGGGGGATCATTGAGAAGAACGCATGCGCATGTGAGAAAGAATTTTGATTTGTTTATTTTATTGGAAATCTGAAAATCTTCTTATTCTCCACGCACGGCCAGTGAGGAAGAGAGAGTGATTTTTTTGATCGAAACTTTATCAGCTATCTTCCATGAGGCATGCATAAGAGAAGGAAGAGGCACGACAAGGAAGAAAGGAAGCAGGCAATAGGGTAGAAAGGAAGCAGAGAGGGAAGTGCATGGGAAGTGAGGAAGGGGAGTGAAGTGTGAAGTGCATGGGTAGGGAGAAAAGGAGGGACAGACAGGAAGGGAGGAAGACTGAGGAGTAAGGAAGTATGAAGGGTACTCAAGAAAAAAAATAATGAGCAATTGTCTATGATGCATGCATAAGCAACATGGAAGAAATAAAAGACCATAGAAAGAACAGTAGCACAGAGCTTCATCTCTAGATTTAGGAAATTACCAAGTAGATTGAATGAAAATAATATTCACCAAATTGACAGTTAATTCGTAGTTGAGTTTAAATTCTTCTCTTTTATTATTGTATCTTAACTTGAACAGAAAACAAATTACTATTTTAAATTCAATTTAGCAAAAAAGATTAAACACCAGACTGAAATTTTAGTGAAGACAAAGTATAGATTTGAACAGAAAATTGTAGAATGATCTTGAGTAGAAAACAATAAGAGACATTAGATTTCTTTGTTTAGAGAATTGTGTTTTAGCATATTAAACGATTGCACAGAAAATAGTATGTTTTAGATATATTTCAAATATAAACATTTAGTAAAGATTATCAACGAAAACAACATGTTTTTAGATTCAGAAAACCACGAAAAGAAAACTACATTCATTAACTGCACAAATAGAAAATTGGAAATTTTAAGAAAAGAAACAAAAGATATAGTGCTTTTGATTTAAATAAAATTGTTGAATGTTTTCCAAAATGATAAGATTAAAGAATCTTGTTTATTTAAATGTGCTTTAAGATTTAAGTGAAATATGATAATTACCTTGGCTTTATTAAATTGCTCTGAAACATAAATAAATATGAAGAGTTTTATGTTTTAGAAAACAGATAAGATTTTAGAGAAATATGAAAAACATAAAAGAAAAGGAAATGGAATTCAAAATATAATTACTTTTAAATGAAACAACTTAGAAAAGACTATATTAAAGTGTGGTTGAATTTTATTGAGTAAATGAACCGAAAGAATGTGTGCTCATTTATTTTGGTTTTGATTTGCACTTCGTTACATACTTGAGATACACCTTCTTTAATTTTACTTTTATTATTTGATTTAAATATGAACATAATGTTATTTATGAATTAAATTTATGAAATTATTGCATTAAAACCATATTTTCTTGAAAAATAAAAGTGCAGTTCATGTGTTTATGAAAGATTATTTTTAATTTAATGGAACCATGCATGCTTGATAATTTAATGTACATGACATGTATTTGGAAAGTTACCTTCTGGGATGGGTGCCGAATATGGGTTTTTAGAGAGCGTCGTTTTGCTTTTCCAAAACTACTATAATTTGCCATGCATGACATTTTACTTGGCCAAGTAACTTAAAGACCATTGAAATAGATGGAATGAAAATAACTCTCTACCATATCCTTGTATCAAAATTTCTTGTTTCTTAAATGAATTAGAAAAATGAAAATCCTTGTAAATTTACTAGTTATACTAAGCACACACCAGAATCCATCTTGCTTGTCAACTAGTTTTTGCTAAGCGATTCATGCAGGGTCACGTATTCTTTGGAGTAAGGAATTCTGGGGAAGCGTAAGCTTCGAGGTTCAACGGAAAAAGAACCTAACTCTTGTTCTCATCTTCATGTTTGAAGATATGCAATTGGATTAAAGATCAAAGGAAGATTTCTTCATATATCTATTCTATTTATTTCTTGTATGATTATTGTCGAACTTAAGGCGACAAAATGCCTAAGTCTCGAATTGTAAACTTTTGTTACAAATGATTTGGTATGATTAAATGTCATGTAAGATGACATGTTTATGATATTAATTAGAAGTATTATTGAATCTTACTGTAGACTTTAAGTCATTATTTTGGAATCTTTTCAATTTTATGTAGTCTAATGAATGGATTTTTTACTTTCTTTTGAATATAAATGAATTTATTTAAGGAATTGTCATTGTTTGGAATTAAAGAGTTGTGCTCTTTACATATTTTCACTCATATCATGCCTCATACAAAAAATCTAATCATGGTCTTGGTTATTGTCGTTTAATTGAAATCACCAAGCCATCCCCTCACCAACACTATTTGAAACCATCATGCTTCTAACCCAACCTTAGAACATGATCTAGAGAAACTAACAAAGGAATATTCTCTGAATTCCAATTTCATCTCGCAAAGCCCTCATGATTTATATTTTACACACTGCTCTAGAGGAGTGTACAAAATCTCACACTCTAGAGCATCTTTCGTATGTATGACACCCTATACTAAGAAAGACACTTCTTTGTTTCAAACCAAAAGATCACCTTCTACCCTTGATCAAGAGGGAATCTTGTTGAGGCTCCTCCAAGATCACTTGATCTCCCTTCCTCCCAGAACTTAAAAGAAATGTTACTAGAAAAATTCCTTTTGTTCCTACCACTGAGTTCATGGTCATTCCACTAATGAGTATAAGGCCTTGAGTAGTAAAATTGAACATATTAAGGAGCTTGGTTCTCTCCCTTTTGTGGAGGCACCTAATTCCTCTAATTGATACTAATTTTCTCTCTACCCTACATCTCATCAATCCCTTCAACTCACTCTTGTCCTGCACTAAGTGGGGGCAAGGGGTTAGTTAGCTTTTTCCCTTGTATGTCACATGTGTTTGTCTCTTTTGGCTTATCATTAACCTTTCATGAAAATATAAGAGAAATCTTGGGATGTGAACGACATGTCTTAAATTGACTCGCATGTGACATACTATCCTTTTCATGATGCAGCTTATCAAAAACCTATGACCTGGCATAGGGCTTTCCAAACAAGCTCTCATGACTTCTCCTTCTCTACTTTAAAGAAATTGCTTAGAGTAATGGTGCTAGAAACCACTTTAAAGTGGGGGCATACATCACCACTCACATTTTACAGTGCGATTTTCTTTTTCTTGTGATTCTTTCTCTTCGAAACATTAGTTACAATGTTGCTCAGGATGAGACATTTGCACTTTTCCTCTCTTACAAACAAGATGATACCGTTTGCACTTTTCCTCTCTTAGAGACACTACACATAATGTTCCTTAAGATGAGACCTCACACGAACTAAGAAAAATCCCTTTGAATAGCTCTTACATCATTTCAAACATATTCTTTTGTGGCAGCTTATCAAATTTATCATGAGGTACAAATTTCATATGGTTTGAGTGTGAATCCCAACCAGCGACACAACTTTACCCATAGCCACCTACGTGCGTGTGAGTGCATACCATCCATTTGTATGCTTCTCACCTTTTGGGCCTTCTCACCTTGTAGACAACCAAAGTCTCATCACCCCAGAGTGAGTATAAATCATCCTTTTGGACAAACAACCTAGATCTGATCCACAACTAGCTGGACAAACAATTGAAGCTTGATCCAACTCTTTTCCTTTATCTTCTCTTTCTTCTAGTTCTTGTCATTGCATGATAATGTATCTCATTTTGCTACATATCATTAACCCTTGAATGTGTCTTCTTGATCTAATGTCTACTTGACCTAGAATCTTAAATCCTAGGGGCTTGACCACCTTCTTCATCTTTGTCTTTCTTCACCATCTCCATTGGGCTAATCTAGTGTGATTTTGAAGCAAGTCAATCCTCTCACTAAACTGGGGGCTAAATGTGTCACAAAAAAGTGTAGCCTTTTACACTTTTCACTTATTAGGGCCTTTTCTTATGGATTTGGACCCTGTTTTACCCCTTTCCAAGCCTTATACCAAAGTGTTGTAAGGTGTTGTAAAACAATTTCACACTTTCCTAGGCTTTTCATCACCAATTCAACCCTTTCTTATGCTATAATGACATCTTAATGCACACACATGACTTATTTTAGTGTGTTTTGTGAGAAAATCCTTACAAGCATTAACAATCATCTCTTAATCCTTGGCAACAATCAAAAATTACCAGGTAGACTAGGTCGCCACCATGGGCAACCTAGTCCTATGTGGCTTAAAAATCATATTTAAAACAATATTATTTTGGGATTTTTTTTTCCTAAACCCTAAGTTTGTCATGTGGTCTTATTTTTGGGAAATTAGGGCATAAATTATATAAATAATGGTTTTCCCCCTAAAATTTCATTTCTTCTATCTCATTTTCTCTTATCTCATTCTTCTACTCACCACTCTTCTTAAGCAAGCTAGGGTTTTGAGTATTCTAAACCATCAAGACATCTCTCATGCAACATTCAAGGGATGAATCCTTCATTGTTGCAACTCAAGATCTATCATCAAGGCAAGGTAAAATCCATTTGTTTCATGATTCATTACTTTATTTCATCCTTTTGGTTTGATTACTCAAAAGGGGGTTGACTAAGGCAAACCCCTAATCCCTAACATTCAACAAATTTTCCCTCTTTGTGTGATTTGCAGGTCTTGTGTGCAAATTTGGCAAAGAACCAAGGTGGAAACGCTTTCAATAACTTGTCAAATCTCTTCATGGTTTGAAAAAACCTAGTTGGAGCTTGGAGAACACTTGCATAGCAGAATATTCACTTTCAGAAAAGGATACCTGGAGGAGCAGAAAGTGCAGATCGATAGCTTCAAATTCCACTTTGTGATCTTCAAAAATTTAGAAGAGGACTAAGTCACCAAAAAATGGCAAGCTAGTCCCACCGAACTTGCTTTTTTAGAGTTTTTAGAAGATTTGGATACCCTTTTGGTAGAAACAAACCCTGGTGTAGTTTTCCAGATCTAGGACTAGGTCACCCAGAATGGCGTAAGTGTCCCTGTAGGCCAAAACTTCAACATCAATAGCTTTTCCATCCTCCAATCCAGTCTATAACTTATTCTGAGGTGCACACCTTCCATCTCCAACTTTATTTTTTAGTTTAAGGTACATTTTTAGGTCATCTTGTACATACTTGCATATCATTATGTGTTTTCAAACATAGTTGCATTCTCTAGGTTTTACATTCATAGTTAGCTTCTTTTATCAATTCATTTCATTTAGACACATTCGACACACACCCCTCACTTATTCACAACCCTTAACCAGGGACAAATTTAGTGAAAAATCTTCGCCAATTGGCGAATAATTGAAATTGGGACCTCCAGAAATGGCGAATAGTGCAAGATAAAAATGATGCTGAATCGCCAAGTTTTTACAAAAAAAATTGTGTCTTGATTAATTTGCCTATGTATTATATTTTAAACGATATGCCATTGGATATGATTCACCAACAATTTATACTATAATCACAAATATCGTTTATATTCGCCAGTAATATTATATTATTGCCATTAATTTTAGGGAAATATCACCAGATTAATAAATTACCATTTAATTTCAAGGACATTTTAGCTTTGAATAAGGCTTTTATTTATTTCCATCAAATAATCACTTAAATTTTTAATCGGACGGCAACAGGTTGATCCCGCAACATAATACACACATGCCTTTTAAAAGGCTTATTGAGGCCCAAAATTTGTTCAGGGCCACACGATTAAATCTAATCTTGTGGCCCAAAACAAATTTCGGGCCTCAACAAGATTTTTAAAAGGCATGTGCGAATTATGTCGCGGAATCAACCTGGAGTTGTCCCTAGACCCCGTGAGGGGGAGTTTCTCCCTCAACCCCCATAAGGGGGATTTTCCCCCTTGACCCCCACAAGGGGCGGTGCCCCTTGACCCCTCCAGTGGTTGTCGCCCTCGGGCCCCTACTTCAATATTACAAAAAACAAAAAAAAAAGGGGGGGAATCGCATCGACCAACTATGCAAAATTTTAAAGGAGAGATTTGCCATTGTCATTAATATTTTCAGTGAATATTCACTAGGATTCGCCACTATCATTATTACTTTTACCAATTATTCATTAAGATTCGCCAAGATTTTATAAACTTTTTTAATAATGTGTATAGATTCACCAATTTTTTTAATTTTTTTCAAATATAAGGAAAGATTCACCAGGATTTTACACCTTGGTTGAGGGGGGGAGTTTCTTAAAGTTATCCCTACCCCTAACCCTTTGAATGAAACCTACCAAGGTTTAGCTGTGAAAGAAAGGCCTCTTTCCTTTTAGGTGCAAAACCCTAGAAGTGTAAGAGTACATATCTTTCCCCTAAAATTTGTGGTTCACTAAGAAATCCAAGGAATATCGTACATTCATTAGATCAAGTCAAGAATTCAAGAGTTGGGCGTTTCGAAGTTATCAAGATAGCTTTTGAGATCATTCAAAGGCAAGATTTTTCATCAATTGTTGTAGTAATTCAAGATCCATCAGTATGTCAAGCATATCAACCATCAATCATGTTAGTGAGATAATATTGTGATGTAGCATTGAATATCCAAGACCAAACATTGTTCTACTCTTATTGTCAAAGATCAAGATATAAATCCTTCATGGGCATTTCATGATTGAGTTGCAGATTTATAGACATCATCTATAAAACATAATCATTCAAGGTATCATTGTTCATGTTTCATGTTTCATGTCCTTGTTTCATTGTTTCATCATTTGGATTTATTACCTAAATGGGGTTTGACCAAGGCAAACCCCCATTCCCTAAAATTTTTAAAAAAATATCCTCTATGCATGTGTGATTGCAAATCTAGGTATCTTGGACCTTGTAAGATCAATGAACATTAGGTTTCAAGCTTGTTGGAATTTTCTCCCTATTGAAAAGGTCAAAATCTGCACCAAAAGGTCTTCTACTGTTAACATGGAAAATGTACATTTCTAGTTTGGCACACTTAATCATGATCACTAACATCATTTCCTTTGGAATCATACTCTTAACATTTCATTGTAATTCTATCTCTTAATCTAATGAATCATTATTCATCTGATTAGGTCTATCACCTCCTTTGATCAAATTAATCAATTTAATTTAATCAACCTTACATCTATGTTTAATTAAATAATTCATTTCATTTGATTAAAATCTCTAAAGTCCTCTTATTAAATTAAATAAATTAAACCTTATTTGATTTAATCTAGCATATTCCTCTTTAAGTTAAATAAATCAAATCATTTATTTAATTAAACCCTTCCTCTCAATTTGATTTAAATCAATTCATAAATTTAAGTCTAAATTGTCACATTTCCTAATTCTTCATTAAATCAATTAAGCTTTGATTAATTTAATATTAATCTATGTCACATTCTCTAGAGAATGCAACTTGCACAATTAATCAATTACTTTGATTTATTAAATCTCTATTTTCTCCCAACATTGCATCAAAAGGGAATATTCCCTCATTTGAATTCAAAAAGGCCAAGTGGACTTTGTCCTTCCAACAAGACATTTAAGGCCTCTTACATGTCCTTGGCCTTGAGCCAAGTGACATTAACTCCATTTCCATTCCATCTTCAACAAGTCATTTCATATTTCAAATTCAAGCTAAAAGCATTTATTAGCACCTTGGCCAAAATGTGCACAACCACTAACCATTCACATCATGACATGTGGCATTCAACCATTGGATTTAAAGTTAATCCCACATTGCTTAAATCTTACTTTGTCTTCCAAATTGAAAGTTATAAATTAGAGTCTTCTCTCATAATTTATCATCCACAATTTGCATGCAAAGTTACTCTCTTCACATTAAGAGCTAATTTTACCCATTATCAATCAACCATTCATCATCTTCAAGATTTGTAACAAGGTTATACTCAAATCTCTTTGGGAGATTTGACCATTTTTCAATCACTCAACATTGCAACTTAGGAATTGGGAAAAGGGCCAATTGCAACACTTCATTGGCACCAATTCCCCCATGGGATTACTAATCTATTGGTTTAATTAGGATTTAACTTCATTTCTTATATTATGTTCTTCATTTCAAAAATTTAGTTTAAATAGATGAATTTCATGGGGAATCTCTCATGCTTGTTTGATTGCATTTGATCTAACAACCTAACATGTTTGTTGCTCTTGCGCATTTGCAGGTTTAGGGGTTCACATTTTGGCACTAGAAGGTGGGAAAATCTCAAGTTCTAATCACATTTTTTTGGAAAATTCTGTGTTTTTCTATTTTTTTTGCATGTCACAGGAAACTGTGCCACTTAACAGTTCCATGATGCTATATTGTGCTACTTTCATAGGCGTGGTTCCATACTGTACCCCTTTTAGAGGCATGGTGCTATACTGAACCGTGCATAATTTCCAAACCGCGCTGCTTCTTTTTCCCGCTGCCATTTTTAAATTCTCTAACTGTGCCGCTTTCATCTCCACGGTGCTATACCGCACCACTCTCAGCACCACGGTGCCATATTACACCGCATTTTTTCCAAACCGTGCCGCTTCTGCATTCCCACCTGTCAAATTCAAAATTTCAAACAAAGCCGCTTCACAAACTACGCCACTTGACCATATTGCGTCCCATATTCGCTCTTTGTTCCTATAGAGCACCGCTCATAGTCAAATGCATGACACTATATAGCATCGATTTTGTCCAAATTGCGTCGCTTTTACAAATTGTGTGGCACCTGTAGATATCTGGTCTTAAAAAAAATAAAATTGTGATGCAGGAAACTTCCCGAGTTCATAACTTTTGACTCGGATGTGGGTTTTGGCTGAAATTGTACAGGTGGTTTCATTATGAGGTGGCATATGGATTACCATCCTATACAAGATAGGTTGGTGGCGATTTCGGCACATTTTTGGGGCTTGAAACTTTCATCTTGGCCCTCAAAACAACATTTTAGTGTTTTTTCCTAGTTTTTTGAAAGTTGTTTTTGTTAATAACTCAAAACCCATATTTCCAATTTCATATGTTAGTTGGCAATTCATCATATTTTAGTTTTATATAAAAATTTGGAAAAAAATATGACTCTCAAAGTCAAGTATGCAAAATTGCCAAAAATAGAAAAAATCTAACAATTGTTAAAATCTGCCAAAAGAGGAAATTTCTTGATCAAAAGTGAAGGAAGAAAAATGAAGGCCAAAGGTTCTCTATGAATTTATCATATCATTGTATCAAGTGTTTTTAAACACTTTGGGAGAACTTATAATCCCTTTCTAAGAAATTTGTTTACTTTCATGCTCTTAAGACACTAAAATTTCTTTTGGGCTCTAAAAAGAACAAACAAAATTTATTTCCCAAAGTTTGCAAAAGGCTAAAAAGAACCTTAGGAACAACATACTAGATTTTTTTTAAAGACTCAAAATTGAACAAGGAAATCTCACACTTACTTTGGTTCTTAAAAAGAACTCATTATTGCTTTGAGGGATTTAAAATGAACATGTGTTTTTTGTGTCTTGTAATTTTTTTTGCAAAGTAGTGTCGTTTAGAAAAAGGCGTATGTGCTTCTCTCACAATTCATGATGATCTTGAGAATAAAAATTATTTTTTTTGTTGACACTAAGTTGCATAAAATATTGCCTCCACTTTTCAATTTGGAAACCTAACAATTGAACAAAACATGTGAGTGTGAGTGAACTTGTTGTGAATGTTCTCCCTTTGTTTCTAAACGAAGGTTGATCGAACTACGGATACGTTTATTCACTTTTTTTTTTATCTTAGAGGGCCTGCCTTGTGGGAAAAAGTAATCACCCAAGGGAATGACCCAATCGGTAACGAGCTAAACACCAAGCTATTCCCAACTAGTATACAAATTCGAATGGTGAGGAAAGTTTATCATTACAGGAGCTCCTACGAGCAAGCAGGTGATACTCTTTATATGGGTTGATCTTGCCTCTCGTGTGGCCTCTTGAATGGGTACCCTGATTACGAACAAAATTTGTAGAAGGCCAAATCCTTGTCTATTTTGTTGGTGCAAAAGGTCATGTCCTTTCAAGCCGCCCCACGTTATACATGCGGTCTTTTTGTAGAGATGGAAAGTATGCCATGGGAGATTCATGGGTACTAATGCTTGGCTGACTCAAGAAGTGTGTGTCATGGAGGGGAGCCAGTGTGGTCAAGCATTTAGCCATCCACACAAAATATGTGCAGCTAGATTCGTCCATGTGGGAACCCAACAAAATATTGTCTCATCATCCTAGGGTTGTAAAATGTGCTTGGAAGTGAAAAATACATTGCTTGGTTCTAAAAAATTTGAAAATGAACATTCACAAAGACCTCCAAATTTCAAACCCCTTTGGGGAAACAAATACCTTTGACGAATTTAAACACTCTTTCTTTGCCTAGGGATCATATTCTTAGAGGTTTCTAAGTGCTTGGATTTTATCATCATTTTTTTTCACCAAGGTTAAACATGAGGAAACCTTTGCCTTGATTTCCTTGATTTCCACATAATGCACTTTGTGGCATGAAAGAAAATTTTGACATTAGACATGTTAGCTCTCAAAAATGCAAGTCTGAACCATGAAAGGTTGCCAAGCTTTCACAACATTTTAGGGTAATAGAACAAGGTTTGAAACAATTAAACCTTCTACTCTTTAGGTGTTGCTAGACCTAGGCGGGTGTACCTAACTAAATTAAGCAGACTTAACTTTTGATCTTTCCCTATTGCCCTAATTTTTCCACGATGGCAACTTGAAATGCACAAAATACAACAAATTTGGTACAAAATGAATATCAATATTCAAAACTAAACCCTAATATGCTCAATTAATAGATGTAAAAATGTGAGTGAAACTAAAGAATGAAAATGACAAGACTAGTACCTTATAGGGTCCACGGAGTCGAGAGATATCTGAAACGAGTTTGTTTATTCTGGTAGACATTCAAGTTATTTAGCATTTTATTTGGTTTATAGCTTGTATAAACATGTAGGATTGTGATTATTGAGTTCTTCTTAATAATCGAATTGATATTCCCTAATTATTATGATCAATTCAGAGAATTTAATCTTTACTGGAAAGAAACAATTAATTGATCATATAGATACAACAAATGTACATTGACGAACAAGGTATAAACTTGTTTACACCAATTTGAATAACCAGAAAAGACCATTATGGAGACAACTTCAATAACACTTTTCAACACTTATCATAAACAACCAATACCAGAAAACATTACACCATCATATTAGATCTTCATTGATATCTCCATGATTTTACATATGCAACCAGTCTCATCTTTTCCCAAAGAAAAATTGTATTCTGCTGTCTATTCTCTATCCTCTATCTAATTCTACCTCGCCTTTATATTGTTTTCAAAATGAACATTTCTACATTGAGAAGACGAAAGGATGCGTCCTTTCAAAAATAGGAAAAAACAAAACTCAAAACAAAGATAGAGAATAATCAGGCTCTAGTTAGCCATAAGTGAGTCTTAGCGAGGTGGTCCAGAAAATCCTTGCACTTATACTTATCCACATCTTCGACAACATTCCAGATTGTGATTTCCGTCTTGACCATTTCCTCATTTTGCTCGTTCACTTCCTCTAATGTTGTATCCTCTGCAGAAGATGTCTTCATGATTTCCTTTAGCATTGTGTCACATTCATTCTTCCATCTAGAGGTATCTTTCAACTCCCCTTTACTATCAAAAAATGCGATTATAGTTTTCTTGGCAGCTTCAATTAAGCCTTGTTTATCCCCCTACAATTCCTCATATAATTTTCGATGGTGATCGACAATATTATTTGTAGCTTCAAGTGCAGTACTCTTAGCCTCATCATGGGGGCCAATTCATGAAACTTCTCCATAACTCGTTCGTCCATCCTTTCATGCTCCTTCAATGCATTCAGAGTACAAGAATACTTTCCCCATAATTGATTTAACCAAGATGTCCAATTGTCCTACCTCCTCTGAACAATTGCTACAATTGCATCACACTTTCCCTGATTATAAGCACTTGACCCTATCTAATGATCCTTACCTAAGAGCTTTCTCCTTGAGTGAGCATTTTGGCTGGATCTATTGAAATACCAACCAAGTCTTTCAATCTATCATTTTCTCTGAGCATTCTTTCATTACTTGCTTTATACATTTCTCTTTCTTTTATCAGTGTCTGGATCCGTGCTTTATTCAATTTTTCAATATTTATCCCAATCTCTGTAGTAACCACAGGATCCGCCTCTCCAACCTTTAGGGTCATAACATGGCCAAATGCCTTCTCTGTATCAATTACCACTAATTTCCTGTGGGGTGGGTACAAAGCCCATATCATCAGTGATCCCTCATTAGTATTATACTTAGAGCCTGAATACACCTCTATTACCCTTTCCTTATCAAGTTTGTGTGCAATATCACTATCTCTTCAGGAACTATCAAAAACTAAGGTATAGTTCAAATCAAGTCCGGGAAAAATCATAACACCAACAGTCTCCAACATTTTCCTCCCCTTTTTAGGAGTCATATTTGTCATTTCATCTTCCACACATTTTCTCAATTGACCCAATAATTTCTCTTCATTCCTAGAAGTGACAACACCAACATTTTCTCTTATTTCCTTCCCCTTCTATTTGTACAAGAATGCTTTGAACTCTGGAGAATTTATAAACTCATCATCTTTAACAAATGATCTATATTCCATATGCCTTGCATCAATATCACCACTTTCAATACTTTGCTCTCTAGTTGGGAAAACATACCTCTGAGTCCTTAACCTAGATATTCTCTTTGTTTTTCTCTGTGGCACTTTATCCATTGGGGTTTCCTCACCTCCAGAAGACAATATCCCCATATCCTGTAACCCTTGGTTATAGTTTTCAACCACCACCTCTACTTCCTCTTCATCCAAATTCCTGATCATATCATCAAAAGGATAAGGTACATGTTGATACCTCCCAAAGTTAATCCTTTCTTTGGCTAAATTGATATATTCTTTAGGGTCAAATTTTTTCCTAGGTGGTCCCCTTTTCATATTATAATGCAACAATCTATCATGGATTGAATTATATCCCACCTTAGCCAACACAGTGAAATCACCAAAGCATAATGTACTAGGCATAAAAGCTTGCTTCCCATAAGAACTGAAAAGCATCACACTACTATAATCCATTTGTCTGACAATTTCCAAATATGCAACTCTGTTTGGAACTGTCCTTAGCTGAATAAAAGGGGCACCTTCAAATCCATACACTCTGATCATTGTAGCTCCTTCCAAACAATACCAGTCACCCCAATTATGATCAATTGGCTCATTGAATTCTTTTGGCCGAAGAAATATTTTAATCTCATCAATCAATGAATAGTTACAAGGATATTTATACAATTTGTACAAAGTTTTCATAAAATATTCTTCAAAGTGAATAAAACTAAAATTAGCAAACTTACTATCCCAAATAGTAGTCCACAGCTAAACAGGCAATGCTTCACCTTCGTTACCAATTTGAGAAACTTTCATTTCTAGAGGCCATACTCCCAACTCCTATCCAAAATACAGCACCATGTGCATTAACAATGAATAAGTTCTGAGATGAACAATAGAAGCTCCACCCTTTATAGCCACCAATCCTGAATCAAGCTCCCTAGAAATATATGAAGCATAGTCGAATGGCCTGGAGTTGTCATATTGAATATCTGCTGTGATAATCATTGGCACAATTGACATGAGTTTCGGGGCATACATCCCCAATTTTTGACACACTGAGAAATATGTGTACTTCATATAAGGTTCAAACAAATCTACATGATAAGAAGGCCCCTCACTATCTTGCAGAGGTTCTGACTTGTTACCCTATTTAATTCTATGGATAGGCAACCTCCAACCCTTATAGATTGTATCCATTCTTGAAAATTCCTTTTCCAACTCTTCACAATTGATCTCCTTATTGCAAAACCCTTCCAATTTGAAAACCTCACCTATTGCTTCTTTAGACACATATATCTGTGGTTCTCTAGATGGGTCACATATAGCCTTACGTTTTGGATCATAATTATCTACAAGCAATTTTACTAATTCTGCATTTACAAAAATATTAGGGCACACCAGTTTCCCTACATTCAACTTCCATGGGTTACAAACTGGTTCAAAATGATTTCTTCTGTGGTAATGGAAACTAAATAATTAATATCCTCTTATGGCAGTCCAGAAGTCACCTGTGAATTTGCATTTGTCATCTAATTTATCAACCTCTGCCCTAAGTTGTGCGGACCTTCTAGCTTTAGGCCCCGAGCTAGGTAGTTGATCAATAAGGTCTTGGTTCAACCTCCTTTTAGGGCCCTCATGCTCTGTATCAATCTTTTGTTTCTTTCCTTTTGACATACTACTCTCACCAAGCTTTCTACCCTTACCCTTTCCAGAACCAGAACACTCCATTCTCAAGCTTACAGAATCAAAATGTAAAAAACCCAGAAACAATCACTTACAGTATTCTGCTCGAGCTCCTCAGACTTAAAAATGTCTCGGTTCTCTGTTCAACATGCCAATTCACTTGCAATCAATTTGGAACTAAAGAATCGATACAAACTTTACTGTTATATCTCGTCACGCCATTACGGAAGCACGAATGAAAACCCATTTGAAATTGGCACTTTCACATCAAATGTCCTTTCGATGAGAGACTTTTAAATCTGGGGCAAAGTCTTTTGCAATGTCTATTACACCTCTCGCCAAGACATAATGTGGTCTTATCGACACTTGGGATCCAAAAAATGATGACTGTCACTCTTGTTTTTTATGTCGCCATAACAATTCTAAGTCGGGGAGATGTTACATAGACTTCATTGTGTCATATCGATATGCATTCTTCAAGTCATAGTCACTAAGACAAAATCACCCTTTCACCGATGAACTCTCATTATGGCGTATTCACCTAGTTTTCTCACTGAATAAATAAACCCCACCAATGAAATAATACCTTCGATAAGACAGTAAACCTTCGGGAAGACTTATATCGATGCCAAATGTCTTACTAAAATCACTCCTCCAGATTACTCCTATTTAGTGAAACTCACCCTGAACTACTTGTCAGTATAACATTCAGACTTCGGTGAAACTTATGTCGAAAATTTCTTCTCCTGGCGATGCATATCTCTATTGGCATATCTTTTTAATCGGCAAGACCGCAATACTCTCTCCAATAGCTTTTTGAATCCCCTTGTATTTAGTTCAGCAAAACAAGAGTCACTTCGCCAAGACCTTCCCCCGATGCACATAAGACTTACCGGGACATTTTCTTGTAAGCCAATCGGTAAAACATAATGGTTTCGTTATGACTTCCTGCTGATACTAATCAGTTTGGCCGAAATGACCCTTCCACATGCTATTCGGTAAGACAAATTGAATTTTCTGTGACCTTATAACGACGCCCCAGCATATGCTGATGTATTTTTTCTATAGGCCGGTCGGCAAGAAAAAATACTTCGCTATAACGTTACCCTGAAATACCTATTCTGCCGATATGAATGTTTTCAGTCGCCGAAACAAAAGAAAAGTCTTGCCGATTGTCTGCAACAAATACATGGTAGTTAAAAATATAGGTCGGGGAGACTTTTACTATGTCTTGCCGATATGGGTCTTTCAATGAAATATGAAGAGGTAGACAGATTCAAAATGGGTCACATGATGAAAAATAAGCAAGACAATGCAAAGAGGGGATTTTATGCTTATGATGAGGACTTAATGCTGGAAACTCTTGAATGCAATAGACTTTTAAAAATTCAAAATTTTACAGTTTTAACAGTGGCTCTATCTAGGGATGAATGATAGCAAAATCATTGCAAGTATTCAGATTTCTGGGTGAGTAGACCAAAATCAGAGTGATGGAACATGTGAGCATGATGGAATAGATGGCAATAGAAAAGAATGAGACCCTATACTACTGTACATGGAAAAATAATTTTGGGAAAAGGAAAATTAGGATTGTCCATGTACTTGCAAATCCTTTTCCTTTTATATCCTAGACTACTGTGCATGGAAAATAATTTTAAAGAGAATCATCAAGAGTCATCCATGCACTGGCAACCCTCAATCCTCTGTGTTACCTCAAGAGAAAAAATGTTTCAGAAATTGCCCATGCACAGGCGATTCCTGATCCTCACTAGCCATATTCTGCAAGTAGTATGAGTCTTCACCTTTCTTTCCAACCACCACAAAAGGCCCTAGCCACAAGGCTTCAAACTTCCCATGTTTTCCCTTCTCCTGGCACCTTGCGTTCCACATCAGTACCAGATCACTTTCTCCAAATTTTCTATCCTTTGCTTTTTTTTCAAATAAATATTTCATCTGCGTCTGCAACTTTATATTTTGATTTTGAGCCACTCTCCTTATTTCATCAAGTTCAACTAGCTGCTCCATCCTTTCCTCCATGGGTTCAGGAATATCCAAATCTTCCTCAAGAACAAACTTGTAGACTGGTAACAAGTTCTACAAAGGCATCCTGGCTTGTGCTCCATACACCAACTCAAATGGGGACTTCCCAATTTCCTTTTTCACTATAATTCTATTAGCCCATCCAGCTAGTCTTAATTTCGCATCCCAAGCCTTCTTTTTCTAACCTAGCATCCTTCTTATAATCTTTCGAAGACTCTTATTGCTAGATTCTACTTGTCCATTAGCCTGTGGATGATAAGGAGCTGCATAAGAAATGACACTACCATATGTGCTACAAAAGCCTCTGAACTCATCTGATTTGAAACACATTCCATTGTCAGTGATCAATCTCATTGGTGTACCAAATATAGTAATGACATTATCCATCAAAAACTGTGTCATCACCTTCCTTGTAGCTTGTTTAGTTGGAATGGCCTCTAGCCATTTGGTAAAATAATTAGTGGCTACCAATATCCACCTATGTCCACCACTTGATTTTTCTTGTATTTCCTCGATGAAATCAACTCCCCATTGATGAAAAGGGGCATCAGCCTGCATGGGTCGAAGTGGCAAAGCTCCCTAATACTTTAATTTTCTAGAGAACTTCTGGCAAGCTTCACATTTTCTCACATGTGCAAAAGAGTCATTAAAAACCTTTGGCCAATAATATCTTGCCCTGAGAAGTTTTTGAGCAGTCATTTTTGCTGAGTAATGTCCTCCACAAACCCCTTCGTGCATTTCAGTCAAAACACGTTTAGATTGAAATTCATGCAGACATAACAATAATATGCCATCACTATTTTTCCAAAATAAATCTCCATCCATAAAAACATATTTAGACACCTGTAACTTCAACGTTCTTCTCTAGTTTTTATTCATTCCCTCTGGACACTTCATGTATTTAAGATAATACATGATATTTGTGTACCACTGAGTATGTTCAATGCTTGCAATTACATTTTCTTCTTCTACATTGCAAATCTGATTTGCTTCAATATTTTCCTCTGCCATTAGTTTAGTCAAACCCTGACCTCTGACTAGTTTAGTAATTTGTATCTCTATGTCAAATTCTTGGATTTTATTGATCCATTTGCATCTTTTACTTGTTACTTTAGACTGTGTCAGAATATCCTTGACTGTTGCATGAGGAACATAAGCAACTACCTTAGCTCCAAAAAGATATGGTCTAAAAGCTTTTACAGCTTTCACTAGTGCAAATGCTTGCTTCTCCATTATATCATACTTTAATTTAGATCCCTATAATGACTTATTGAAGAAAAATATAGGTTGTTCATGACCATATTCATTCTTCTGTAGCATAACAGCTGCAACAGTGTGCATTGAGGCAAACGAAAAAATCTGAAAAGGTTTTGAAAAATCAGGAGATTTAAGAACAAGAGCCTCCTTGATGGCTCGTTTAATAGATACAAAAGCGTCCAAAGCCTCTGTAGTCCATTCTATCTTCTGTCCTTTTCTCAACATTCTTGCTATGGGTTTAACAATCTCAGCAAAGTTAGAGACAAATCTTCTAACAAAATTTATTTGTCCAAAGAATGATTGTATTGCCTTAACAATTTTAGGCACAAGAATTTTATCAATGGCCTCAACCCTTTCGGGATCTATCCTAACCCCTTCCTTTGAAACAATATGTTCCAAAAGTTTACCCTCTGTAACTGCAAAACTACACTTCTTGGGGTTTAAGCTAATACCATATTCAAGAGCTTTTATAAATACCTTTTCCAAATGATGAACATGATCTTCAACCTTCTTGGAGTTAGCAGTGAGGTCATCCTGATACACCACCATGAGAATATTGATCAAATCAGCAAATGCCACATCCATGGCTCTTTGAAAATTCACCCTTGCATTAGTGAGACCAAATGGCATTCTCAGATAAACATACGTTCCCCAAGGAGTCGTGAATGCTGTTTTGTATTGTTTAGAATCATTAACTTTGACTTGATTATACCCTAAAAATCCATCCATCATAGACAATAATTCACAGCCTGTCACCTTATGTAATATGGCCTCCATATTTGGTAGAGGATAATTGTCTTTAAGGGA
This sequence comes from Sequoiadendron giganteum, assembly GCA_007115665.2. Lineage (NCBI taxonomy): Eukaryota > Viridiplantae > Streptophyta > Pinopsida > Cupressales > Cupressaceae > Sequoiadendron > Sequoiadendron giganteum. Next base: position 606,463,979 of record CM021109.1, on the reverse strand, counting down.
TGCTATGTTTAAATTTCTAAAATCTACACATAATCTGATATCTCCATTTTTCTTTCTGATAGGGACCAAATTTGAAACCCACGTTGAATGTCTGATAGGCTTAATAATTCCACCATCTCTGAGCTTCACCAATTCCTCCTGCATTTTAGGCTCTAGAGTTGGATTTATAGGTTTTTGCTTTTGTCTGAATGGTTTAGCATCTGTTTTCAATGGTATTTCATGCTGAAACAAGTCTTCTCTATATGCTTTTAGATCTTCATAAGACCAAGCAAATACATGTTTATACTTTCTCAACAATTCAATCAACATTTTTCTAATTGTAGGATTTATCCTTTTACCAATGTACACCTTTTTTGGTGCCATCTCAGTTCCCAAATTAATTTCTTCAATATCATCCTTGCCAACTGGTGTTTGCTTCATTAAAGACCGATCATTTCCATCATATACCCTCTCAAGTTCCACCAAACCTTTAGGAAGTTTATTTGTCTTAAGTTGCAAAATCTCCTTCCCAAATACTGTTTCTTTTCCATCAACTTCCTCAACAAAGGCATTGAAGTCGATCTCTTGAGCTTCATACTGATCTATAATGTGAAGGAATTTCAAAAGATCAGTGTCATCATTAAAAACTTGCCAACTATATACATTATCAAGCACAACAAGCCTAGTCTTGAGTTCAATTTGTGACACTCCAGCCAATGTAATATCATCTTTCTTCAATGCTACATTAGCCAGAAAATCTGCCATTATATTCTTCAACCTATCTACCCACTCAATTGAGAAGGCGTCAAGCAACTCAATTGTATCCCATACAACATTTCTATATTGCTTTAGTATTTTTTTTTTTTCTGTATACTTTGATCTAACTTGCAAGATGACTAACTCTGAATCTCCTAGAATAGCCAACAACTTTATTTTATGCTTCACCGCTATATTCAGTCCAGTTAATAGAGCTTCATATTGTGCCACATTATTTGTACATTCAAAAGTTAACAGGAATGAATACTTAAATATATTACCTTCAGGTGAAACAAATACTATCCCAGCTCCATTGCCTTCTTGGTTGTAGGCTCCATCAGAATACATTTTCCACATGCCATTGTGGTTCTGTGCAGCATGCTTCTCAATAGGATCACTATTAGTCAATTCTGGTTGTGCTGGCTCTATATTGAAACTCGCAAGATCAACATCATAGGAATAGTTGATTTGTCTTGTGGCACATAATCAATAATCTGATTCATCCTCGGTTCCCTGTACAAATTCACCTCTTGGCCATTTACCAGAATTGTTGCATAAGATAGATCAAACTGGACATTTCCACCAATAGTTGTTGTCCACTATCTTGATAAAAGCATACTGAATTGAGGAGGGGTGTCTATCACTATTATATCAATATTATAAGCTACTTGAGGATAAGCAGCTAACTTGACTTCTACATCTTTCATTATACCCACCACAGGAACAGGTCGGTTATCCATTGCATAAAATTTTCCTTCATATGTATCCACCCACATGCCTAGCTATTTCATCTCCTACTGGCATAATATTCATGGCAGCACCAGAATCTATCATGCAATTCCTCAATAATTTGTTATTTATGAGTAATGTAATAAATAAAGGATCAACTTGTGGCAGACTTGTCAATACACTACTCAAGCAAATTTTTGGGATGTTTACTTTATCCTGCTTATTTTTAGCAGTCATTTTATTTTCAGAACTTACATGTTTTTCACTTTCATTTGTTATCAATTGCACTGCACTGTCCCTGTATTCATTAATTTTCATCATTTCAAGAAGTGGGACAGACATCTTTACCTGAGACAAGGCTTGAGTGAAATCAAAAGAAGAACCTTTTGCCTTAATCACTTTCTTTTGTTCTAATGTTTCTCCTTTATTCTCTTCTTTTTCTCTTCTACTTGACTGATCTGTTTTTTGAATTTCGTTGTGTAATTATTTTACTGCATCTTTTGGATAGGATTTTGTTTACTTTCTTCACATTGTTTGTTTTCAGTCTTCTTTGAAACTCCTTGTACAACTTTCTGATCCTTCATAAAGATACCCCTAGGGACACCTTCCTTCTCATTTACTGTCCTATTTCTCAACCAGTACTTATTCTTTGCTTCTTCAACTGCAGCAACAATTAATCTCTCTATTTCCTCATCAGTAAGTCTCCTCACATTACTGTGAGTGGGAACCTCAATAGGTTGTGGTTCTACATAATCATCCTCAGAGTCAGAAAAGACATGTTGCTTAGCCATATGGACATTGTACCTTTGTTCTGCAACATAATATTCATAACCTCCTTCCTTTGAAGATGAGTATCTCTCCTCAACATGGTGAAGAGCTTTTGAAGTTAAGTAGATCTTGTGATCTTCTCCACCATCTCCCATTAACACTCCCTCCTCTTGCATCCTCTGGGATACAACACAATACTCAGGGGAATGTGGTTTATCACAAGCTTCACAAAAATAATTGTTATTCACCATATACATTCCCTTATTTCTCAATGGATCAAGAGTATCCTTGTCTCTAGGCCTATCTGTCATAGGTTTTCCATCTTTCCAGTTTGTGTTATAAGGCATATCATGCAACCTAGGCCTATCCTTCCTATATGTGTTCTCCTGCTTATATTGATAATTATTGTTTTGTTGAAGAGATCTAGGGTTGTCTCTCTTATTCATTATCCTAGCAGCCTTTCTATTGTTCGTAATTGTTAATGCTATCTTTTGTGCTTCACCTAAGTCCCTTGGGAACCTATTTCTCAACTCATACCCTATTTTAGGGTCGAATGCATTCAGGTAAACACTTAATCCTATGGAGTCTGGTAACTTTGATCCGGGAGGTATTCTATTCTATAGTTTATTGAATCTTCTATTAAAATCAAAGATTGAATCACTCTGACCCTTTTGAATTCGCATTAGTTCATGGAGAGCAGGGTCTGGGGCACTTAGATTCCCAAATTGTTCAAGAAATTGATCTTGAAATATCTGGAAAGAATAAATAGAAGTCGTTGGCAGGCTATTGAACCAATCCCTAGCTTCCTCAATAAGGGACATCATGAATAACCTCATATGCATATCTTCATAAGGTACATCAAAATCCTAAATAAAAGCCTTAAAAACTCCTTAAATGAATTTAGGCACCAAATTTCTCCAAGAACCATCCATAGGATAAGGGTACAATTGAAACCCTTCCAAATCAAATTGTCTGATCATAGTAGTATATTGATACTGGTACATAGGGTTATTATATTGTAGATTTCGTTGTGGCACATGATGCTGACCAAGAGGTGGATAATTATTTATATGTTGTGTGGGAATATGCGGTGGATGATTTGGCTGTCTATATTGAATCCCAATTTGATGGTGAGGGATCCTTGGTGGTTCAGAATACCCAGCACCATGATTACTCTATTTATGGGGTGGTAGATACTTTGGGGGAAAACGAAATGTGTGAGAAATGTTCAGAGCTTTCTGCAATTTGAATTCTCTTATTGCTTGAATCATTTGGGCTTTTTCTTGGTCTTCCCTCTCCCTTTTCTGAGATTCAAACCATGCTTTAACTTCATCATAAGTTAAAGATTCATAATCCTCTTGATGAATTTCCTTATTAGTAAGTCCATTCTGATTACCCTACATTTTTTGGTCATATTCATATTGAATTCAGAGTCGTTTAGATTCGAGTCCAGCTTCAAATTCAAGTTGTTTCTGAGGGTTGTAAAAAGGATTTTTTTGATCTTCTGGGGTAAAAAGGCTCTTCATTTGAACTATCTTTCCATGTGTCAAAACAATTCTCACCATAAGGTATTAATGATTTGTCTTTGTTTGTCAAGAACATGTCCTCACATTTCCCTTTACCCTTGTCAACCTTATCATCTTTATGTGTCCACCTACTATTGCCAGGAGGAGCTCCAGAATGACCCCCCCTCAATTGAGATCTTCTTCCATTCATGTTGCAATGTTCAAATCAGAGTCGCCACTCACTTTTTTGAAAGTGAGAAAAATATTGTTACTTATTATTCCCAGCAGAGTCTATATATAGGACTTCTGACTCTATGATTAAGGCATAGATTCTTTATTGTCCCCTAGCAGAGTCGCTAATTTGTTAGCTCTCAAAAATGTAGGTCTGAACCATGAAAGGTTGCAAAGCTTTCACAACATTTTAGGGTAATAGAACAATGTTTGAAATAATTAAACCTTCTACTCTTTAGGTGTTGCTAGACCTAGGTGGGTGTACCTAACTAAATTAAGCAGACTTAACTTTTGATCTTTTCCTATTGCCCTAATTTGTCCACGATGGCAACTTGAAATGGAGAAAATACAACAAATTTGGTACAAAATGAATATCAATATTCAAAACTAAACCCTAATATGCTCAGTTAACAGATGTAAAAATGTGAGTGAAACTAAAGAATGAAAATGACAAGACTAGTGCCTTATAGGGTCCATGGAGTTGAGAGAAATCCGAAATGAGTTTGTTTATTCTGGCAGACATTCAGGTTATTTAGCATTTTATTTGGTTTATAGCTTGTATGAACATGCAGGATTGTGATTATTGAGTTCTTCTTAATAATCCAATTGATATTCCCTAATTATTATGATCAATTCAGAGGATTTAATCTTTACTGGAAACAAACAATTAATTGATCATACAAATGTAGCAAATGTACATTGACGAACTAGGTATAAACATGTTTACACCAATTTGAATAACCAGAAAACACCATTATGGAGACAACTTCAATAACACTTTTCAACACTTATCATAAACAACCGATACCAGAAAACATTACACCATCGTATTAGATCTTCATTGATATCTCTATGATGTTACATATGCAACTAGTCTCATCTTTGCCCAAAGAAAAATTGTATTCTACTGAATGTTCTCTATCCTCTATCTAATTCTATCTCGCCTTTATATTGTTTTCAAAATGAACATTTATACATTGGGAAGACGAAAGGATGTATCCTTTCAGAAATAGGAAAAAACAAAACTCAAAACAAAGATAGAGAATAATCAGGCTCTAGTTAGCCATAAGTGAGTCTTAGCGGGGTGGTCCAAATAATCCTGGCACTTATACGTATCCGCATCTTTGACAACATTCTGGATCATGATTTCCATCTTGACCATTTCATCATTTTGCTCGCTCACTTCCTCTAATGCTGTATCCTTTGAAGAAGATGTCTTCATGATTTACTTCAGCATTGTGTCACATTCATTCTTCCATATAGTGGCATCTTTGAACTCCCCTTTACTATCAGAAAATGTGATCACAGTTTTCTTGGCAGCTTCAATTAATCCTTGTTTATCCCCCTGCAATTCCTCATAGAATTTTTGATGGTGATCGACAATATGATTTGCAGCTTCAAGTGCAGTACTGCTAGCCTCATCACATGGGGCCAATTCATGAAACTTCTCCATAACTCGTTCATCCATCCTTTTATGCTCCTTCAATGCATTTAGAGTACAAGAATACTTTCCCCACAATTGATTTAACCAAGATGTCCAATTGTCCTGCCTCCTCTAAAAAATTGCAAAAAAATCATACTTTCCCTGATTATAAGCACTTGACCCTATCCAATGATCTTTTTCCTGAGAGCTTTCTCCTCGAGTGAGAATTTTGGCTGGATCTATTGAAATACCAACCAAGTCTTTCAATCTATCATTTTCTCTTAGCATTCTTTCATTACTTGCTTTATACATTTCTCTTTCTTTTATCAGTGTCTGGATATGTGCTTTATTCAATTTTTCAATATTTATCCCAATCTCTGTAGTAACCACAGGATCGACCTCTCCAACCTTTAGGGTCATAACATGGCCAAATGCCTTCTCTGTATCAATTACCACTGATTTCCTGTGGGGTGGGTACAAAGCCCATATCATCAGTGATCCCTCATTAGTATTATACTTAGAGCCTGAATACACCTCTATTACCCTTTCCTTATCAAGTTTGTGTGCAATATCACTATCTCTTAAGGAACTATCAAAAACTAAGGTAGAGTTCAAATCAAGTCCGGGAAAAATCATAACACCAACAGTCTCCAACATTTTCCTCCCCTTTTCAGGAGTCATATTTGTCATTTCATCTTCCACACATTTTCTCAATTGACCCAATAATTTCTCTTCATTCCTAGAAGTGACAACACCAACATTTTCTCTTATTTCCTTCCCCTTCTATTTGTACAAGAATGCTTTGAACTCTGGAGAATTTATAAACTCATCATCTTTAACAAATGATCTATATTCCATATGCCTTGCATCAATATCACCACTTTCAATACTTTGCTCTCTAGTTGGGAAAACATACCTCTGAGTCCTTAACCTAGATATTCTCTTTGTTTTTCTTTGTGGCACTTTATCCATTGGGGTTTCCTCACCTCCAGAAGACAATATCCCCATATCCTGTAACCCTTGGTTATAGTTTTCAACCACCACCTCTACTTCCTCTTCATCCAAATTCCTGATCATATCATCAAAAGGATAAGGTACATGTTGATACCTCCCAAAGTTAATCCTTTCTTTGGCTAAATTGATATATTCTTTAGGGTCAAATTTTTTCCTAGGTGGTCCCCTTTTCATATTATAATGCAACAATCTATCATGGATTGAATTATATCCCACCTTAGCCAACACAGTGAAATCACCAAAGCTTAATGTACTAGGCATAAAAGTTTGCTTCCCATAAGAAATGAAAAGCATCACACTACTATAATCCATTTGTCTGACAATTTCCAAATATGCAACTCTGTTTGGAACTGTCCTTGGCGGAATAAAAGGGGCACCTTCAAATCCATACACTCTGATCATTGTAGCTCCTTCCAAACAATACCAGTCACCCCAATTATGATCAATTGGCTCATTGAATTCTTTTGGCCGAAGAAATCTTTTAATCTCATCAGTCAATGAATAGTTACAAGGATATTTATACAATTTGTACAAAGTTTTCACAAAATATTCTTCAAAGTGAATAAAACTAGAATTAGCAAACCTGTTGTCCCAAATAGTAGTCCACAGCTGAACAGGCAATGCTTCATCCTCCTTACCAATTTGAGAAACTCTCGTTTCTGGAGTTGTGATACTGAATATCTGATGTGATAATCATTGGCACAATTGACATGAGTTCCAGGGCATCCATCCCCAATATTTGAAACACTGAGAAATATGTGTACTTCATATAAGGTTCAAACAAATCTACATGATAAGGAGGCCCCTCACTATTTTGCAGAGGTTTTGACTTGTTACCTTATTTAATTCTATGGATAGGCAACCTCCAACCCTTATAGATTGTATCCATTCTTGAAAATTCCTTTTCCAACTCTTCACAATTGATCTCCTCATTGCAAAACCCTTCCAATTTGAAAACCTCACCTATTGCTTCTTTAGACACATATATCTATGGTTCTCCAGATGGGTCAGATATAGCCTTACATTTTGGATCATAATTATCTACAAGCAATTTCACTAATTCTTCATTTACAAAAATATTAGGGCACACCAGTTTCCCTACATTCAACCTCCATGGGTTACAAACTGCTTCAAAATGATTTCTTCTGTGGTAATGGAAACTGAATAATTCATATCCTCTTATGGCAGTCCAAACGTCACCTATGAATTTGCACTTTTCATCGAATTTATCAACCTCTGCCCTAAGTTGTGTGGACCTTCTAGCTTTAGGCCCCAAGCCAGGTAGTTGATCAATAAGGTCTTGGTTCAACCTCCTTTCAGTGCCCTCATGCTCTATAACAACCTTTTGTTCCTTTCCTTTTGACAGACTACTCTCACCAGGCTTTCTACCCTTACCCTTTCCAGAACCAGAAGACTCCATTCTCAAGCTTACAGAATCAAAATGTAAAAATCCCAGAAACAATCACTTATAGTATTATGCTCGAGCTCCTCAGATTGAAAAATGTCTCGGTTCTCTGTTCAACATGCCAATTCACCTGCAATCAATTCCGAACTGAAGAATTGATACAAACTTTACTGTTATATCCCATCGCGCCATTAATGAAGCACAAATGAAAACTGATTTGAAACTGGCACTATCACATCAAATGTCCTTTCGATGAGAGACTTTCAAATTTGGGGCAAAGTCTTTTGCAATGTCTATTACACCTCTTGCCAAGACATAATGTGGTCTTATCGACACTTGGGATCCAAAAAATGATGAATGTCACTCCTGTTTTTTATGTCGCTATAACAATTCTAAGTTGGGGAGATGTTACATAGGATTCATTGTGTCATATCGATATGCATTCTTCAAGTCATAGTCACTGAGACAAAATCACCCTTTCACCGATGAACTCTCATTTCGGCGTATTCACCAAGTTTCCTCATTGAAGAAATAAACCCCACCAATGAAATTATACCTTCGGTAAGACAGTAAACCTTCGGGAAGACTTATATTGATGCCAAATGTCTTACCAAAATCACTCCTCCAGATTACTCCTATTTGGTGAAACTCACCCCAAACTATTTGTCGATATAACATTCAGACTTCGGTGAAACTTATGTTGAAAAGTTCTTCTCCTGGCGATGCATATCGGCATATCTTTTAAATCGGCAAGACCCCAATACTCTCTCCAATAGCTTTTTGAATCCCCTTGTATTTTGTTCGGCAAGACAAGAGTCACTTTGCCAAGACCTTCCCTGATGCACATAAGACTTACCAAGACATTTGCTTGTAAGCCAATCGGTAAAACAGAATGGTTTCTTTATGACTTCCTGCAAATGCCAATCAGTTTGGCCAAGATGACCCTTCCACATGCTAGTCGCTAAGACAAATTGAATTTGTCGTGACATTATAATGATGCCCCAGCATATGCCGATGTATTTTTTCTATATGCTAGTCGGCAAGAAAAAATACTTCTCTATAATGTTACCTCGAAATACCTATTCTGCTGATATGAATCTTTTTAGTCACCGAAACAAAAGAAAAGTCTTGTTGATTGTCTGCAACAAATACATGTTAGTTAAAAATATAGGTTAGGGAGAATTTTACTATGTCTTGCGGATATGGGTCTTTCAATGAAATGTGAAGAGGTAGACAGATTCAAAATGGGTCACATGACGAAAAATAAGCAAGACAATGCAAAGAGGGGATTTTATGCTTATGATGAGGACTTAATGCTGGAAACTCTTGAATGCAATAGACTGTAAAAAATTCAAAATTTTACAGTTCTAATAGGACATTCAGTTTGAAAAACATAATCAATAAAGTGTTTGTGGTAAAAATAATTGAACCTAAGTGAGATAAAGGACAATTGAACCACACATGTGCTTGGTCCCTTTTGAATAATTTGGTTTCCATGCAAACAATGCTCTTTTGGTGTGAATTACTCCTAGAGAAAAGCATGTTCTTCATCACCTTGGTATTGTAAGTAAGTCCTTAGAGGGTCATCTAGGATCAAGTCAAAACACTCATCCATCCAAACATTTATGAAATTCCATTTTACCAACAAATTTTGGAACTTTGAAAACATCACTTATGCTAGACTTTTAGGGAAAATCAACATCACCTTGTTTGACTTAACGCACCTAGTCAAATTATCAATCTTTTTCAACAAATTTTCCTCTAGGATAACACAACTTCCTAAGGTTGACTAGTTCATGATCGGATTGATTGGATTAACACACTTAGCCAATTTATTCTATTGAGCAAGTTTCTCTAGGATAACACAGCTTCTTAGGGCTTACAAGTTCACCATCATCTTGTTTGACTTAAAACTCTTAGTCAAACTATCGAAATCGAATCAAAACAACTCCTAAAGTCTAGCATTGATCTAAAGCTCCTAAAATTTCAAACATGCATATCATTCATCCCTTTCATCCTATATCTCATCATTGGTCCTAAACCCCTTAGAGGTCCAGGAGATCAAAACATAAGAAAAACATGGAATATAAACTTGACTCATACATCATGAGTAATCCAAGTCAACTAAACTATCCAAGTCTCACAATTCCAATTGATTATCCAAACTCACATTTAATCAATCCAAACATTGCATCATTATCTCCTCCAAACATCAATGGTACAACAAATGTGAGCATGCCCAATCTGAATTTTGGAACACATTTCCCAATGATAGATTTAAATACAAGTCCAAACCTACAAATCTATCAACCAAGCTATCAATGCATGAGTCTTATTCCAAAAAACACTATCCCACCAAATCCATACATGCCAAATACAAGTTTGTCAAAAATGACCATTTGGAATCCACATTTGGTAAACTTTGGGATAGATATGCTTGAAAATCAAACCAATTTTGTTCAAAATCCAAGCAATATATTAACGACTTTAGATATTGATCCACTTCAAGGTAACACCATGCAAAATCAAAGTTACCTAAATCAAGGCAATATGATTCCCAACCACAACAATGTTCAATTTCAATCTATCATGCCAAATCTAAACATCACACTGAATCAGAGCATTATCGAGAACCAAATTTTCCATGATCCAAAACAAACAAAACAAGGATGTATTCCAAAGCTACTTGCTAAACAACCAAGTCAACCATATGAAGAATGTCAAGGTCAAATCTTGTGAAACAAAATTTCTACACTCAAAATTCTCATCGATTCACAACAACAGATGACAACCATACAAGCAACCCCGATGGTTAACACATTTACCATTTCTCAAGGACCTAGAATCTCAATCACACCATTCACCACTCCAACCTTGGAAATAAATGAAGCCTTTCCACTCACCCCAACAATAAACACCATCCCCAACCCACCACCACCACCACCAAAACATAGCACGACCAATTCATTATCCATCATGTTGCAAGCCACTCAACAAGCTGCCCACCAAAAGGCACTCCAAAACCAAGAAGCTGCACAACTAGTTGCTCGACAAGCACAAGCAGAATTAGCTGCCCAACAAGTTGCACAAGTGGCTCAAGTAGCCCAACAAGCTCAAGATCAAGCTCAAGCCCAACACAAAGTTCAACAGGCACAAACAAAATTTTGGGTGCTATTGAAAGCAATCCATGAACAAGTCCATCAACAAGTAGCACAACAAGGAGCCCAACAAAAAGCTTTGTTGGTGCAAAAAGAACTAGACCAAGAACAAGCTTTGTTGGCATAGCAACAGAAAGACCAACAACAAGCTTTGTTGGAACAACTACAACACAACCAACAACAAGCATTGTTGGATTAGCAAAAAATGCAAGAATTACTTGCTCAACAGAGTTTGCAACAAACTCCCACCATAATTTTCGAAAATAATGATCAAGATCTACCCATCAATGAGCACTATGAAGATATGTCTACCCCATCTAGTGATCAAATCCATATACATCAAGACCCATTTTTTAGTCATGATCAAGACTCCTCCTACAAAGATCTATTTCAAGGAGTATTGATGTTATTTGATCCTATTGACATAAACCAAGATCCCTCAACCAATGATAATATTGAAAATGTATCTACATCACCTAATGAATTAGAGGACATATCTCAAGAATTTACCCCAAAGCATGATCAACAACTATCACCAGGGTCTAGCAATGGTCCCTCCCAAGGTATATTGACATAATTCGGCCTCACGGTTGTGAACAGTGAAAGAATCCTCAACTAACCATTTGATCCAAGTCCACTCAAATATCAAGAGGATATTGAGCCACTTCCCATGCCTTATGACGATGTCCAAAAACCCTTTGAAAGAAATCCATCCTTTGAAATTGAACTATGTCAAGAACTTGATCCAAAGCATGTTGAAATCAATTATGACATTAACCAAGATGAAGAAATTTTATATTCAAGATACTACAATGAGGAAATGGGCACTCTCCTATCTATACAAGATATCATAAATGATGATCATATCCATATAGCATATACTCCTCCATCTACCCATAAGATGCTTTCTTTGGATGGAAACATAGATGATCTTCATTCAAAACAAGAGTCTCATACTCTTACCAAGGAACAAGAGTCTCATACTCTTACCAAGGAACAAGAGTCTCCTACTCTTAATATTTATACACATGATCAAGATATAGAGAAATCCAGAGACATATCAGAAATGGGTCATGAAGAAGGCTCGTATAGAAGTCATGAATCAAAAACATCTTGTGAAATTAATCATGAGGAAGAGTTTTATGAGGACAATGAATCATCAACACCTCTTAAAGAAGCATTACAATATGATATCTCACAAGATCAAGCTAAAGATATCAATCAGGCATTCATCCCACAGATGGAGGATCCTGTCACTTATAAAGTTGGATCACTTACCTTTCGTAGGGAAAGCTACCTCATCAATAAAGAAGTTGTCACTTTTGTAGATCCACCACAGAGCATAGAGGGATTAACACCTTGGTTCCAAGGTAAATCATATCCTACTACAAATAAATTTTTTTAACAACTGAATTATCAAGGCAGAGGATTAGGCCTACGAGAATAGGGTATCTTGGAACTAGTGTAGATTCTTGGAAATCCTAAACATCAAGGCCTTGGTTACTCAACGAGCAAGGGATATAAACATACCAGTGATACTTCTAGAAAAATGGGGTCAACATCATCTCGAGCAAACATCAACATAGGGAGCATGAAGAATCCTTATGATGAAACCAATGCCAATACTACAACTAGCCACGTCATGAATCTTCATCCACCCATCACCCCATCCACAAATTGGGACCAACTTCAAAAGAAAGAATTGAATCAAAGCATGAAGAACCTTATCAAAGAAAAAGAAGCTAAGAAGCATATCAAACAAATCAAATACAAATGGATACCAAAGAATACAAAGAAAGACTATCCCTATCAAGCTCTATTAGTCAAAGAAACTATGGGGCAAAATAAAAAGGGGGCTGGTATCCATCAAAGATGTCAACAAAGGAAAAAGAAGTCTTCTCAAGAAACATACAAAGTATATCGATTTGTTGGTCCTAATTCCATGCACACTTCTGTATCCACTCATTATTGCTCATCTTCCCAAGTTTGGAGAGTCAAAGGTTCCAAACTATCAACCAATCCATCTTTTATCCCTAAACACACTCCATCCAAACCTACACACATAATATCAAATTCTCACATTGACCATGTGTTGGAAACAACCCTTTATCATAAGGATTCAGAAGGCACTCTATCGCGATGTGTGCACAAAGACAAAGTTAACTCCGGTATCAGCAAAGCAGATCAGTGATCTCAAAAATTGCATTCAAGTGCATGTATCTTGGCAAAGCAACTTCTTAAAACAAGATATCGATGGCACATTATGAAAGTAGCATCTACATCAGCTTAAAATCTCTAAGAAAACACAAAAAAATTAAAAAAAAAAAGTAGAAAAAGGATTGAAAATAGTAAAGAAAAAAAATTGTCCTCTAGTGAAAACCACTATGGTGGCGCTTTGTGAAAGTACCATGATGAAAACCTAGCAAACAGGCATCATGTGTAGAATTGAGAATCTACATGTGCCAGTTCAGGAGAAAGCATCTTATCACATCCATAATAAAGATAACATTTTGGCCATATCATCTATTCATCCATGAACCATTTATCCAACACATTTCCATTTATCTACCTTATCTAGATCTTGATGAAGGTTTGGTGCACACTTTACACTTGCTTGTGGTAAACATCTTAACACGGGTCATTTTCATTGATCCCATCCTACCCAACGCTATCTAAACTTTGAACCACTATCTAAAGGCACATCCGCCTTTTGAACACCTTATCTTATTGCAAGATGATACATATCCATTCGTCCATCCGTCTATCCAAGAATCCACCCATGGTCGTTCAAACATTGCTAGACACTAGGGGGTAGATATTTACATCTTGCTTCGAGAATAAATCTTGACATATATCCTCTAACTTATCTGGTGATCTAAACATTGCCAAAACGTGAAATCAAATCGACCAAGCATTTGTGAGAAAAAAAGGCCAAGATCCAAATCACTAGCCCATGGCATATTTTGATAGGAACACGTTCCTTATCAAGATTTATATTTCATTGAACATCAATCCAAGCAATCCATATTAGTTGCATCTAATGTGTACTTCAACATCACATCAAAATCATCAAAGCTATTTTGTTCCAAATCAAGATTCATCAATATTGATCAATCAAATCCAATCAACTATCATCTTATTTGACTTAACACACTTAGTCAAATTATCCAATCCATCATCAACTTGTTTGACTTAACACACTTAGTCAAACCATCCACTTTTGTATAAGTTTACTCTGGGATAACACAACTTCCTTGAATTTACAAGTCCATTAGCAATTTTGTTTGACTTAACACACTTAGTCAAACTATTAATCCATCAATATGATCAATCAACCTTAGCTTGGTTTTTGAACAAAATCCTAAAACAAAGCATTGATATAATCACATATCCATATCCAAATTGTCAAAATCATGCGAAAAATTCAAAATCATCCAAATCATTCAAAATCCAAATCATTCAAAATAAAAAAACATCAAAAATAGAGTCACCTTGTCTGAAATATGTTGTCTCTGAGATTGAATGTAGGCAAGGTTGATCTTTGATCATACCCCGAGATAGTAAGGTCAGCCCTTTAGGTGTCCGTTGCAATAAGATGGCAATCTATTTTTCCATCTCTCATCATCGTCAATTCTGTCGTCGGTCAAACTATGTGGTCTCTATGTGTATAACATAGGCAAGGATGATCTTTGGATCAGCTCCCGAGACCCCTAGGATAGGTCTTTAAGTAATTCATTTTGTCGTAAATCCTAAAAATACCAAAAATAGCCTCAAAATATCTAAAAATCTAGAATGGTGCATCCATCTCATTTTGCTTTCACCCATAACTTTCATCATTCCCAATAAAATCGATCATCGCCTTCACCCTTTGGTGATTTGGTCAAAAGGAAGTCTAGCAGATTCAAAAGTGAATACCTTAATCATTAAAGTCTTAAAAGTCTAAGTCAGTAAGCAAGCAAGTTGGTCAACTCAGAGTATCAATAGCTTATCACAAAAATCTGTAAGTTACAAAAATCTTAAATACTAAAATTCGACAATTACTTTAAATAAGTTCCATTATATTCAAAATAAATTCATCATCTCAATCATTTAGACATCAACGAACTAGTCGATTACATACAACGACATAAAAGTCGATAAGATATTTCATAACAATTCAGTCTAAATATTAAAAGTGTCGAATTACACAATTCCAGTTATAAATACAATGAATGATAATATATCCAGTTTACAATTCAAGACTTAGGAATTCAGTCACCATAAGCTCGTCATTACATAACTCAAGAATAATAAAGCATAAAAGAAGATACGGTTCGTCAATCTTCCATCCAAAATCAAATCTTCATAAAGAAGACGAGAACAAGAATTAGGTGCTTTTTCTGCCCAACCTCGAAGCTTATGCTTCCTAGAAATTTCTTAGTCAACGAAGAAATACCTGACCCTGCACGAATCGATTAGCAAAAAGTAGTCTATGAGCAAGATGGAATCTGGTGCATGCCTAGTACTACTAGTAAACCACAAGAATTTTCATTTTTCTAATTCATTTAAGAAAGAAGCAAGTTCGATAATAGGATATGGTAGAGAGTTCAATATTCCATCTATTTCAATGGTACAAAAATTACTTGCCCAAGTAAAATGTCATGCATGACAAATAAAAGTAGTTTTGGAAAATAAAAACTACACTCTCTATTAACCCATATTCAGCACCCATCCTAGAAGGTAACTTTCCCAAAAACATCACATTCAAAATTATCTATCATTCATGCATGGTTCAAACAATCAAATGTAGTCTTTCGCAATCTTTCAAAACATCAACTGAAACCATTGTTTAAAACAAAAATAGTTTCAAAAGTACTTTCCATTGATCCAATTCATAAAAACTCATGAAATCCATATTTTAAATGTGATGATTTAATAATCTAAAAAGATTTCAAATGAAGGTGTAACTCCAGTATGCTAAATAATACATATAAAAACATAAATTAAAAGAGTACACGTTCAATTGTTCATACTCTCATTTAATTTATGTTGTTTCGAATCATTTTGAATGTTTTCAATAATAAATCAAATCTAAATTTTGAATGTTTTATTTCAGTTTCAGACATTCTCAGAAATTAAATAATAATTGTTCATTAATTTAAAAATAACTACTCTATTTTTTTTCATTTTGATAGTTTAGTAGAAAAACTAGATTTGCATGTTTCAGTAATTCCCTATTCACAAATTGTAATAAAATTCAAAACTCAAATTCTGTTTTATATTTTCTTCCAACATAATTTAACTATTTTATGTTCATGATCATTTCATTTTTCACAAAAATGGTAAGATCGTTTCTAGATTTAATACATTATTTTAATTTTCGGTTTACTATTTTAAGCATGATTTAAATCAGAATTTTAATAATTCTCATTGATTTTTACATTCAACTAGTGTCTCTAATTTGGTCTAAGATTATGGAAATTAATACAGTTTATTTTGTTTTCTGTTTAAATAAATTTGCAAGAATAATTTTAACAATCAAAGTTTTAAATCTATCTCTCTTTCCTAATTTTTATCCATCAAAATCTTGTTTACTATTTAATGTTCACTTTTAGAATTTATTGGAGATGGGATTGAGAAATATAATTTAAAATTTGAATAACAAGTTCCTACCTGGTAAATTATGTATTCTAGAAATGCAACAATGAACTTCCTCTGCCTTTCTTTTCCAATTTTTCCTACTCTTCCTATCTGCTGGTTTGCTTTCTCTCAGCCTTTCTTTTTCTCTTCTAAATTCTTTGTTCTTTCCCCTAACTGTTGTTTACCTTCTCTCTTCCTTTTCCTCTAAATCTTTTGTTGGTACGCAGGTGAGAGGGAGGTAAAGTGTGGAGTGGGGAGGGATGTGCGTGCCTCTCCTAGGCCGCGCCCTATCCTTTTTGGCTTGCTGTGTGAGGAGACAAGGCCGTGCACCTTTCCTACTGGTGTGAGGGGCCAGGGAAGAAAAGTGTGTTCACAGCCTTTTCGAAGGCTTGTAACTGCTAGGTGGAGGGGAGCTAAGATAGCTACGAAGGGAGGGAGTGATTTTCCTCTCTACATGCGCATGGAAGGAAGAACTGGCCACACATTCTCTTTTTTCCTTAATGCGTTGTTACCTTGTGGCTGCGTAGCAAAGAAGATTCCCAGTGACCGCGCACTCTATCCCTGCCCAATGCGTGGGTGTAAGGAGTTTACAAGGCTTTGCGTGCCTTCCCTGGCCACCTCTCTGCCTACCTCCCTGATGCGTGGGGTGTCTTCCTGCTGCGTGTGGAGTGTGGAATGTAATAATACAAAATAACTTTCTTGCTAAAATTTGCTGATCCCTCTAATAAAATCAATCATATTTAGTGTGATTTTTTTGTGTAAGATAAAAAATTGGATTTTCTCTATGTTTCCAATTTTGAAATTCTTCTTTGTATATCTCTTCTTTCATGCATTCCTTATATTGAATTGAGATCCACTATTATAGATTGATCTGTAGATAAATTCTATAACTCACAGTGATCTCTAGTTAGGAATTCAAAACTCCTAGTTTCAATTTTTATTGCCTTTTGATAAAATAGATATTTTATTCCTCAAGTTTAACTGGATTTCAAATTTTGAAAGCATAAACAAAGTTCACGTGATTTTTTGTTTTCAATTTCACATTTAGCTATGTTTAGATATGAATTCTATCTCATAATACTAAAATCCATTAATTTCACAATATTCAATTTAAATAGCATTCTAAATTTAAAATCACTTTATTTATTTAATTTCAAAAATGAAAATTCTATTTCAATTTAATTTTAAAATTTTAACTGAATATTTCCAAATAGAAATATAATATTAAAACAAGCATTCCATCTATTTAATTTTACATTAAATTTCATCAATTTAACATAACCATCATTCAATCACATGAATTTTTGCAATTTTTGAGAAATCACATTAAAACTAAATTTTTCAATTCGCAAGCATGATATAAGCATAATACATTAAAATATAAATATATGTGAGTGTGTGAGATCCCATCTATTCGTAAACGTCAATCAACTAAACAACTCTACCTGATCGTTGTTCTCGCCTTCTTTCACATTCACCTATTCCTGCGTTCACTTGCACTTGATTTATCATCAATAATGACAAACCCCAAAATAAACATAAATATAATTCAAATCATAATACTTGCATTTTGATTTTAATTTCATTTAGATTCCAATTTCAATTCATTTTCAACTTCATTTCATTTAGAATTTCAATTTAACCATCATTAAATAATCATTTAATTTCTATCTAAATCTCGACATAATAAGTATTGTCTACATTTAATAAGTAAATGAAAAATCTATAGGTGACATCCTTCCCCTCTTGGAAGAGACATTGTCTCGATGTCTTATTATTCATTCAATAAGCATAACATCATCATCATCATTAAAACACATTATCTAAATCAATAACATAGTATCTCAGTAGGTAAAGCATAGTATCTCAATCAAGCATAATGAAATTTTAACTAACAACATAGTTCTCTAACATAAATATAAGCAAATATAATAGCATCCATGCTATCAAATTTCAAAACATGTGAATCAAAAACCAGAGTATCAAGTATCTCATGCATTAAGCAAATACTACTCTAAGGAAGCAAACGAGGAAAAATGACAGTCAATCGTGACATAATCCTCCCATGTAGCACTATCCTCAGTCTACTAGTTCCATTCGATAACAGGATTCTATAAGTGACAATATTCATAACTTCCAGTACATCAAAGGGTCTCACAAATCTCAGAACCAAATTTGATGGTTTCCCAAAATACGTAGGATTAACAAACATTTATTCTACGCATCAATCTTGTCTTTTCTAGACCTTGCTTCAAGTATCCTTATTATCACATATGGAAATTTTGTATGCTTCACACATACTTACTCTCCTTAAGAACTTTATTCTATAAATTCATTAAAATACATATATATTATTAACTATACCTAGTGATCAGAATTCGTTGGTTCATGCCTTTGTCCTTAGTATAACCCAAATGGAAGAGGAATGTCGATGTATTCTACAGTACATCATGGGTCCAATCCTTTCCTTTGTACTTACACTTTTAGACAACTCATAATCCAAGTCCATTCGCTACTTACACAATCATTATCCTTACTATAAAGTACTTTACCTTAATTACTTGTCTATCTCGAGCATAACCTTGCTCCTAGACACTTATCAATTAGGTCTAATCGATCACTTCTATCTATTATTTCATTTTTAACATTTTATCAAGTCTATGATTATATTCACGCCTTTTCAACTTTACTAGGGTTTCCTTTCTTTCCTTATCATAGTCCAAACGTTAATTTTGAGAAATTATAATTCATTCAAGATTTAGTGCACCATTTTTACTCATTTGATTTAAAATAATATATTGCACATTTATTCAAATGACTATCTCTTGGTAAGATTTCGGTTCACACAACCCTATCATTATTTGCCAAACTAAAATAACTTTTCAGATTTACTCAGCATCTTCTTACCCTCAATATATTACTTAGGATCAAAATCTTATAAGTCAAGTTTTCAAAACCTAATGGTTTTTTTTTATGAGTCCATCTACTAGATCATTCTGTTAATTCTACTAAACAAAGATAGATGAATTTGTCTTGCATTTTACCATTTTCCTTCTAGAATCTCAAGTGAGTTACATGTCCTACCAATGATGATCTCAAGTCTTTATTTCCTGACATACTAAACATTACCTTGCTACATTCTGTGTAGCTTCTTACTCTATCTTCTTCCAGATGATAGTGGATCCCTATCCAACAGTTCCTTTTGTCAATCTGATGTCATAACCCTGACATTATTATCCTTGTT
Organism: Sequoiadendron giganteum; assembly: GCA_007115665.2. Classification (NCBI taxonomy): domain Eukaryota; kingdom Viridiplantae; phylum Streptophyta; class Pinopsida; order Cupressales; family Cupressaceae; genus Sequoiadendron; species Sequoiadendron giganteum. The sequence goes on along the minus strand of CM021109.1, from coordinate 606,444,148 downwards.
CCATTCGCGTATATTCCAAATTTTGGGCACATAGGTTCTTTTATATCAAACAATAGTCTATCCTTCAACTAAGTGATAACCTATTTGATCTTACGCCATCATTAACCTTCATGTAAATAGTTATCAGTTTAATGAAGACAATTCTCATTCATCTCAAGACATTCATACCATAGATTTTCTTTTTATTCTTAGATCATTTTCATAGATTCATTTTATCTTTTATTTCAATCCAATTTTCTTGATTTAATCTGCTACTAATTTTGAGTACTAATCCTCTTTCCATAAGATTGATCTCCAGATAATAACAAATTTAATTGCATATCCAAACAACAAGTATATACATTCAACTCCCTGATTTCTTAATTATAAAGGTGAGTCTCAATTCAATATTCCATTTTGAGCACCAATAAAAATTCTAATGTTCTTCTCCTTAAGATCTTTAGCATTTCTTGCTAAGTGCAAATTTCTATAATGTTTTGTCACGACAATAGATGCTTTCTTTTTAAAGTGTTTCACTTTTATAAGCGCTACTTAGAGTAAAGTCTTGTCAATAATATGACTTTCTTTAACTTACTATGCATCCCTCCTATGCTTCTACCCTTATAGAGTCTCATTAATTCCAATGACATTCAATCGCATGGGTAAATCTTTAAACTCAATATTCCCTTCCAATTCTTAGGATGAAATCCTTATTTGTTAAATAGTCTAATAGCTTATAGGTTTCTCCACTTTATACAGCTTTAGCCAAGATCCAATACACCATTCATTCAAGCTTAATTCTCTATTATAGGTGTTAAAGAGTAATTCCAATACATAATCCAAGTTAATAGGTTTAAGTCTCATCTTAAGGTATCCCTCTTTATTGAATGGACTTCTTGTCACAATTAGGTTATCTTTAACCCAAGGTTTCATTCAAAAGTATGTAGTATTTAAATGATCTAATGATTCTCATTAGGAGATTTCGGTGAGGTTCACATAACATCACATCCTACTTTATTATACACTTTATCTCAATGGTTTTAGATAACCAACCTTTTCTCATTCGAAGGTTTCTAGCATAGTAAACTTCCGTGTCAAATCATTTTATGACATGAGTATATTTCATATCAAAATAACATCATTATTTAAATTCTCTATATAAAATATATAGGAGTATAGAGACACTTTCCTCTGATCATGAGTCTCTCAAATCTTTTCTTTTCATTCTCATAAACTATCATCTTCCCTATAATAATCAAGTTATTTGCCTATCCTTTTCTAATGCACTGATAATAATATTCTTTAATCTTTAGATCAGATAATCATAAGGTATAAAGATCATAGTTCTTAACCTTCCCATTTATCATTTTCTCCTCATGGTAATAAAATGTATGACTGAATTGTCCTTACGGCTTGCAAAGAATTCATAACCAAGTTTCATTGGGTGGGGTACTTAACTTGAGTCAATCAATCTCTTCCTTTCTACTCCTTAATGCTTCTGCAACTTTCGTCCTTCTTATGTTGAAATTTTTAGTAATATAGTTGCTTCCTTGGAAAGGTTTTCTTATCCTTTCTTGTTAACCTTTCATTGCCTATCCTTACCTCATGGCATGCCTAATATACACTTTTCTCAAAGTTAGATTTTTCATTGTTTTCTTTTATCTCGCAGATTCAGCATATTGAATTATTCAGTAGGATATCCAATGAATATTCAACAACCAATATATTATATCTTCTTTCTAATATCCTTATTAATGGAGGATTATCCATACTTACTATCCTTTTTGTTGATGTACTTCTTAACTCAAAGTGTTGCTTTCCTTGCAACTTCCAGTGTCTTCAACATAGAGCCATGTTGTATTCCTATTCCCCTTTGGAACTAGTATTCATAAGTTGTTTGATTCCAAGAATTCAATAACCTCGTAAATTGTTTCTTCTGATCGTTTTGGTCTTTTCTCAATTCCTCGATACTATCTCTCTTCAAACAAGATCTTTATCTTAACACAAACATTCCTAGTCATAAATTCCCCAATCCTTGAGGATACTTCCTTTGTTCATATCCTACTTTGAACATTCTAAGATATTATGACTTACATATTTTGATTCATAGTGATTACACTAATCCAAGAGTTCCTAACTCTCTCACAATTGTAGGTTGCTACAATTCAATTTTATCACATTCCTACTCATTCTCTTTTCTTAGTCATGTATGTGTAGGTTATTCTTCCTAATCTTCCTTCATAACTTGATTGCATAATCTTCTACAATCCTAGGGTTCATCAAAAGTTGATGGTTTAGGAATTCTTATTCTAGGGATGAATCTTTAACTAGCCCCAATTTACACAAGTTACCAATGCTTACTTCTTCCTTTTTACTTCCTTAAGTTCTCTTATCTTGTTGTTTTGGCACAAGAACTTTTCAACTTTTATCTTCTGATAAGGTTTACGCATTATTGCATAATGAGCTCATAGGTTGCAATGCAGAAATTGGTTGCTTTGATACCAAATGTAAGGTACAAAAATCTTAAATACCAAAATTTGACATTTACTTTAAATAAGTTCCATTATATTCAAAATAAAGTCATCATCTCAATCATTTAGACATAAACGTTGATAAGATATTTCATAACAATTCAGTCTAAATCTTACAAGTGTCGAATTACACAATTGCAGTTATAAATACAATGAATGATAATATATCCAGTTTACAATTCAAGACTTAGTCATTCAGCCGCCATAAGCTCATCATTACATAAATCAAGAATAATAAAGAATAAAAGAAGATACAATCTGTCGATCTTCCATCCAAAATCAAATCTTCATAAAGAAGATGAGAACAAAAATTAGGCGCTTTTTCCGCCCAACCTCGAAGCTTACGCTTCCCCGAAATTTCTTAGTCAATCAAGAAATACCTGACCCTGCACGAATCGCTTAGCAAAAAGTAGTCTACAAGTAAGATGGAATCTGGTGCATGCCTAGTACTACTAATAAACCACAAGCATTTTCATTTTTCTAATTCATTTAAGAAAGAAGAAAGTTCGATACTAGGATATGGTAGAGAGTTCAATAATCCATCTGTTTCAATGGTACAAAAATTACTTGGGCAAGTAAAATGTCATGCACGACAAATAAAAGTAGTTTTGGAAAAGAAAAACTACACTCTCTATTAACCTATATTCGGCACCCATCCCGCAAGGTAACTTTCCCAAAAACATCACATGCAAAATTATCTATTATTCATGCATGGTTCAAACAATCAAATGTAGTCTTTCGCAATCTTTCAAAACAAAAACTAAAACCATTATTTAGAATGAAAATAGTTTCACAAGTGCTTCATTCCATTGATCCAATTCATAAAAAGTCATGAAATCCATATTTTAAATGTGATGATTTAATAATCTAAAAATATTTCAAATGAAGGTGTAACTCCAGTATGCTAAATAATACATATAAAAATAGAAATTAAAAGAGTACACGTTCAATTGTTCATACTCTCATTTAATTTATGTTGTTTTAAATCGTTTTGAATGTTTTCAATAATAAATCAAATCTAAATTTTGAATGTTTTATTTTAGTTCCATACATTCTTAGAAATTAAATAATAATCATTCATTAATTTAAAAATAACTTCTCTATTTGTTTTCATTTTGACAGTTTAGTAGAAAAACTAGATTTGCATGTTTCAATAATTCTCTATTCACAAATTATAATAAAATTCAAAACTAAAGTTCTATTTTATATTTTCTCTCAGCATAATTTAACTATTTTATGTTCATGACCATTTCGTTTTTCACAAAAATGGTAAGATCGTTTCCAGATTTAATACGTTATTTTAATTTTCAGTTTATTGTTTTAAGCATGATTTAAATGAGAATTTTAATAATTCTCATTGATTTTTACATTCAACCAGTGTCTCTAATTTGGTCTAAGATTCTGGAAATTAATACAGTTTATTCTATTTTCTGTTTAAATAATTTTAACAATCAAATTTTTAAATCTCTCTCTCTTTCCTAATTTTTATCCATCAAAATCTTCTTTACTATTTAATGTTCACTTTCAGAATTTGTTGGAGATTGGATTGAGAAATCTAATTTAAAATTTGAATAACAAGTTCCTACTTGATAAATTGTGTATTCTTGAAATGCAACAATGAACTTCCCCTGCCTTTCTTTTCCAATTTTTCTTGCTCTTCCTAGCTACTGGTTTGCTTTCTCTCAACCTTTCCTTTTCTCCTCTAAATTCTCTGTTCTCTCCCCTAATTGTTGTTTACCTTCTCTCTACCTTTTCCTCTAAATATTCTATTGGTATGCAGGTGAGAGGGAGGTCAAATGTGGAGTGGGGAGGGATGTGCGTGCCTCTCCCACACCACACCCTATCCTTTTTGGCTTGCTATGTGAGGAGACAAGGTTGTAGACCTTTCCTACTGGTGTGAGGGTGTAGGGAGGAAAATTATGTTCATAGCCTTTTGAAATGCTTCTAATTGCTAGGTGGAGGGGAGCTAAGATAGTTGCGAAGGGAGGGAGTGAGCTTCCTCTCTACCTATGCATGGAAGGAAGAACTAGCTGCCTTATCCTCTAAATCTTTTGTTGGTATGCAGGTGAAAGGGAGCTAAAGTGTGGAGTGGGGAGGGCTGTGCATATCTCTCCCAAGATGTGCCCTATCCTTTTTGGCTTGCTATGTGAGGAGAAAAGGCTGTGGACCTTTCCTACTGGCCTGAGGGTGCATGGAGGCAAAGTGTGTTCATAGCCTTTTGGAAGGCTTGTAACTGCTAGGTGGAGGGGAGCTAAGATAGCTGTGATGGGAGGGAGTGAGCTTCCTCTCTACCTGTGCATGGAAGGAAGAACTAGCCGCACATTCTCTATTTTCCTTAATGCGTGGTTACCTTGTGGCTGCGTAGTAAAGAAGACTCCCAATGACCGCACACTCTATCCATTCCCAATACATGGGTGTAAGGAGTTTACAAGGCTTTGCGTGCCTTCCCTAGCTGTCTCTTTGCCTACCTCCCTGATGCGTGGGGTGTCTTGCTGCTGCGTGTGGACTATGGAATGTAATAATACAAAACAACTTTCCTGCTAAAATTCATTGATCCCTCTAATAAAATCAATCATATCCAGTGTGATTTTTTTGTCTAAGATAAAATAACGAATTTTCTCTATGTGTGCAATTTCAAAATTCTTCTCTATATATCTCTTCTTTCATGCATTCCTTCTATTGAATTGAGATTCACTATTATAGATTGATCTCTAGATCAATTCTATAACTCACAGTGATCTCTAGTTAGGAATTCAAAACTCCCAGTTTCAATTTTTATTGCCTTTTGATAAAATAGATATTTTATTCCTTAAGTTTAACTGGAGTTCAAATTTTGAAAGCATAAACAAAGTTCATGTGAGTTTTTGTTTTCAATTTCACATTTAGCTATGTTTAGATATGAATTCTATCTCATAATACTAAAATCCATTAATTTCACAATATTTAATATAAATAGCATTCTAAATTTAAAATCACTTTATTTAATTAATTTCGAAAATAAAATTTTTATTTCAATTTAATTTTAAAATTTCAACTTAATTTTTCCAAATAGAAATATAATATTAAAACAAGCATTCCATATATTTAATTTTACATTAAATTTCATCAATTTGACATAATCATCATTCAATCACATGCATTTTTGCAATTTTTGAGAAATCACACTAAAACTAAATTTTTCAATTCGCAAGCATGATATAAGAATAATACATTAAAATATAAATATATGTGAGTGTGTGAGATCCCATCTATTCGTAAATGTCAATCGGCTAAACAACTCTACCTGATCGTTGTTCTCGCCTTCTTTCACGTTCACCTGTTCCTGCGTTCACTTGCACTTGATTTATCATCAGTAATGACAAACCCCGAAATAAACATAAATATAATTCAAATCATAATACTTGCATTTCAATTTAAATTTAATTTAGATTCCAATTTCAATTCATTTTCAACTTCATTTCATTTTGAATTTTAATTTAACCATCCTTAAATAATCATTTAATTTCTATCTAAATCTTGACATAATAAGTAATGTCTACATTTAATAAGTAAATAAAAAATCTATACGTGACACAATTAGTCCCACCAAAACCCTGATCACAACATGTCCTAGGATGAAGCTTTCGTATGATGGAGATAAGCATCAGGTACCCCTTTGTAGTTTAGTCTTGGCTAGCGATATGAAGAACATTGGCTTGTTTGTTTACTTTATCTTGGTCTTTATGACTTATCTTATTTTTCACTCATTCCAAGGACCTCTCGATGATGCGCAAACAAAATAGGTTTAGAGAGAAAGGAATGGGGCAATGATCAATATCTTTTTTATCTATTGCGCTTGTTGGATGATCTTGTAAAATAAATTGGTGAATACTTGTCTTGTTAGGTCCGTCCTAGCAAGTTTTTTGTATGTCAAGTGTGAACAAGAATACTCCTATCTGATTGATGATTCAAAGTCCATCACACTAGGTACAACACCATCGTGGTCCTTTATACCTTGATGCATCATACCTATGTGTGTTATCAAACATAAAGTAATTAGCCCTTTTAAAATCCCAACTCCTGGTAAGCAATACATCATCATCATCGGTAATAATGTGAACTTGTGTGGATCCTCCTTCTATCCATCTTATCTTCTTATTCTTCTATCTTTACTAACATTTCTATCTAAAATCAATGTGTTGTATCAAAATATACATGAGGCTACCCATGGTCGATGACTATCTATACATCATCAGAATTTTCTACATCAAAAAATTATCTTTCATCCTCTGATCAATAGAACCACTCCTCTCATATTTTATCGTGATCTCGATCGAAAAATCTTAAATTTCCCCTCGATCTCTCGAGGGGGCAGTATATCCAGCGATATCCTTCTGCTAAGGCAGTAGTGGAGCATCAGAAAAATTTGAGAAAATTTTGAACTTTTGATCATAGCAGTTTATTCTTTGAATCAATGTAACAAGTACACTATTTCAAAGAGGGGAAAAATGTAGACATGGAAAATGTACATTTCCGGTTTGGCACACTTGATCATGATCACTAACTGTAGAGATGCAAAATATACAGATGCATCTAATCATACGCCATTCAACATTATTTCATCGATTAATTAAATAAACCAATTTATTTAATTCACTTCTCTCAAAATTAAATAAATCCAATTATTTAATTATCTCCTATAGTTCCTGAATTAATTAAATCACATATATCTAATTAAATCACTCATATGTATTTTCCTCTTATTTTATTTAAAATAAATACAAAAATTGAAATCAAATGTCATATCACCTAAACTCCTGTTAGATTAATCAAATCTTGATTAGTTTAATCCTAATCACCTACATCCTCTAGATTCATCCACTTGCACAATAAATCATTTAAATTGATTTATTAAAACACCTATTTTCCCTTACAAGGGCATAGTCCTAAAGAATATGCCCTCATTAACTCTCATGTTTGAATTTTTTGGCCAAACACAATTCCCCCCAAAACCCTCAACCATATTCATTTATTGCCATTTTCAAATTTGAAATGGGCACGTTAGCCAACACTTGCACAATCATGGGCCAATCCCATTGTGAAAAGTGGCTCTCTCCTATTGGATGGGATTTAGTCCCACATTGCCTAATCTTGGTTGCTCCTCTCTAAAATTTTCCTATAAATGCAATGCATTTTCTCTCATCTACAATCCACATTTTGAAAGCATCTCCATTATAGGCAACTTGAGTTCAAGAGCATCTCATTGTCTATCATCTGATTAGCTTGGCAAGGGTTGGGAAAGGGCTCTTTCACATATTCAAAGAGCACCAATCTATCATAGAATAGGTGTCGAATATGTTTTCTTGCTTTCAATTAAGTTAATTAGCTATGTCATTATTCAAGCATGTTAGATTATTCTATGAAGATTTTGATTATTTGTGTTGTTTAGAATGCTAACCATACTAAGACGAGTGTGTCTGTTGAAGGTTTTCTAACCAAATTGCATATTTTCACCATCTACACTAACATCATTTCCTCCGGAATCATACTCTTAGCATTTCATCATAATTCTATCTCTTAATCTAATGAATCATTATTCATTTGATTAGGTCTATCATCTCCTTTGATTAAATTAAACAATTTAGTTTAATCAACCTTACATTTCTGTTTAATTAAATAATTCATTTTATTTGATTAAAATATCTAAAGTCCTCTTATTAAATTAAATAAATTAAACCTTATTTGATTTAATCTAACATATTCCTCTTTAAGTTAAATAAATCAAATCATTTATTTAATTAAACCCTTCCTCTTAATTTGATTTAAATCAATTCATAAATTTAAGTTTAAATTGTCACATCTCCTAATTCTTCATTAAATTAATTAAGCTTTGATTTATTTAATCGTAATCTATGTCACATTCTCTAGAGAATGCAACTTGCACAATAAATAAATTACTTTGATTTATTAAATCTCTATTTTCTCTTAACATGGCATCAAAATGGAATATTCCCTCATTTGAATTAAAAAATTCCAAGTGGACTTGGTCCTTCCAACAAGGCATTTAAGGCCTCTTACATGTCCTTGGCCTTGAGCCAAGTGACATTAACTCCATTTCCCTTCCCTCTTCAACAAGTCATTTCACATTTCAAATTCAAACTAAATGCATTTATTGGCACCTTGGCCAAAATGTGCAAAACCACTAACCATTCACATCATGACATGTGGCATTCAACTATTGGATTGAAAGTTAATACCGCATTTCTCAAATATTACTTTCTCTTACAAATTTGAAAGTTATAAATTGGAGGCTTCACTCCTCATTTATCATCCACAATTTGCATGCAAAGTTACTCTCTTCACATTGAGAGCTAATTTTTCCTATTATCAATCAACTATTCATCTAACCTCTCTCTAAGATATATAACCCATGTATATCTAGAAGAATCATCAATCAAAAGCATAAAGTAAATTTCACCTTGTAGACTTCTCACTCTTGTAGGACCATAGAGATCTGTATGAATTAAATCTAGTAGTCTAGTAGTATATTGTTCCTTCAATCTATAATGGCTTCTTGCTTGCATTCCAAACTAACAATTCTTCCAAATAGCATTAGCAAGATTTGTGATCCTTGTAAAATATCTCATGGCCTAAACTATAGTAATCCTCACCAAGTTATCAAAATTCATGTGAGACACTATCCGATGCCACAACCACAACCAAATATCATTGATTTGAGTCATAAAATATTATCCATTAGCACCCTTAAGTTGATCATATCCCTTAATTCACATCTATCCAACACTCAAAATACTGTTCCTTAAACCCTAAACATAGTAGACATCATCAGTATTATGCTTTCTATCAAAACTTATTGAACCTATCCCACAAATTTTAGAACCAATATCATCTCCAAACATAACCAACCCTCCATCATATTTCTCAAGTTTAAAAAACTTACTCTTATCACTAGTCATGTGATGTGAATGTAACCACTATCAACAACCCAATAGTTTTTTTTCTTGTTTAGCATGTAGGGAAGAGATAACAGTACCTTCATTTTTCTCTTTCTTCAGAGGGCTTTCCATTACCTATTTTTTAGAATTAGCATAAGAAGGTTCATCCTTTATAGCCAAGAATAAGATTTCATTGTTATCAGGTTCCTTATAATCAAAATATTCATCAGATATACTAGCACTCTGATTCACATAATATGCTCTATTGATCTTCTTACCTTTCTTTTCTTTCTCATATCTTTGTTTATTCCTTTTAGCTCTTTTCAAACACTTTGTAACATAATGACCTATTTCTCCACAACTAATGCATTTAAAGGGTAACTTACCTTGATACTTGTTGGAGCCTTTCCTAATCCTTCTCATAATGTTAGATTATATTTCATCAATATTTTCATCATCTAGATCTTCAGATTTTATATCCTTAAAAGGAGTCTCTATTTTATATCCATTCCTAAAATTTAGCTTCCTCATCTCATATGATGTCAGATATCCCATCGAAAAATATTTTGTGTAGGTCTTATAATCTATACTTTGTTCAATAGTACACACCTTGTCATTGTAACTATCAAGGAGATTTATAAGAATCTTCTTTACAATTCTAGTTTCATCTATAGTAGAACCAAGTCCTCACATCCTGATTACTATCTCATCCAATCTCTATACATAAGATTTAACATTCTCATCTTTAGACATATGTATAAGCTCAAACCGTGTTTCTGAATTATGCAAATTTTCCTCTTTGTCTCTTTCATCACCTTCATGTTTCCTTTCCAAAGCATCCCAAACTTCCTTAAAAGTCTTCATATTTTGAACCTTAATCAACTCGAAATGTACTAGACTGTTCTTCAAAATGAACTTTTCCTTATTATTCGCTTCATGTGCTTTGATCTCATCAGTCATACTTACACCATTAGCAGGAGGAGTGTAGGGATTATTGTAAGCTTTCTCCACATCATATCGAAAATACTCCATATATTCTCCAATCATTATTTTTGAAATATCATAATTAGTTCCATCAAACCTTAGATAATCATAAGTTAATTTTCTAGCAATCCTAGACCTTCCTCAAGTGGTTAAGCTCTGATACCAATTATTGAATGAGACAACTAAGAGGGAGGGTGAGTCAGTTTTCATGAACTTATACCTTAATTCATTCACTAGAACTAATCCTTAATACTGCTTAAATGATAAAACATTAAGTGCAAGTGCAAAAACTAAAAACCATCAAACAAACACAATAACACCAGATTTAAATGGAAAATACAATGAGGGAAAAATCATAGTGAGGATTAACTCACACTATAGAGAATATCAAAATTGATTACAAAAGGCTCATTGCTTGAGAAACAAGGCTCACTATCAAAACAAGGACCCACTGTCTGGATCAGGAATCATTGGCCAATAGGGCTAACAACTTAGAGGTCTCACTACTATAGAGATACAAAGAATATATCTAAGAGATATGTTACAAAGAGAAGACAATCTCAATGTAATAGAGAAATCCACCGCAATTGCTCAACCACTTGCAGACATACATGAATGATAGAGTACACATTCAACTCACCACATCCAAAAACTTAGCATTTAGGCATCACATTTATTTGCCACACTTGCATCACACACACTCACCGATTCACAACAATCTCATCTATCTGCTCTATTTCTTTATACTTATCTCTTGGTGCTTACTTTCACATTTCACCACTAACTCATTTTTCATTTATACCATCTTCAACTTTGAAACATATATAATGTTGGCCATCCAAAATTTAATTGAAATTAGGTTGGGGCCATAACATCCTATGGTGAAATTAGAATGATAGTGTAGACATGGAAAATGGACTAACACACTTGATCCCAACTACTAACATTGTTTCATCCTGAACCACCTTCTCATCTTGTCATCACTTTTCATCCCTTAATTAAATAAATCATTATTTATTTGAGTAAGTCATTCTTCCCTATTGATTAAATTAATCAATTTAATTTAATTAACCCTAAGTCACTGTTCATTTAAATAATTCATTTTATTTAAATTAAGTCTCTAAAGTCCTCCTATTAAATTAAATAAATTAAACCTTATTTAATTTAATCTAACATCATTCCCTTTAGTTAAATAAATCAAATCATTTATTTAATTAAAATTTTCGAAACTTTTCTTCTCAATTTTGATTTAAATCAATTCATAAATTTAAGTCAAAATTGTCACATCCCCTAATCTCCCATTAAATTAATTAACCTTTGATTAATTTAATCCTAATCCATGTCACATCCTCTAGAGAATGCAACTTGCACAATAAATCATTTATTTTGATTTATTAAATACCTATTTTCTCTCAACATGGAATAAAAGGGGAATATTCCTCCAAATTTGAAAATCCCTCCAAGTGGATTTGTACATCCAACAAAGCATTCACTCCCCTCTTACATGTCCTTGGCCTTGAGCTAAGTGACATTAACTCCATCTTTCTTTCCTCTAAACATGTCATTTCGTCAAATTAAAATTTGAATCTCAAAGCATTTATCATGCACATTGACCAGAATGTGCTCATTCCTCCTCCAATCACATGTGGACAAGTGGCCTCTTCTCATTGATTGCAACATCTTTTGTCCCACATTCATCCAAATCCTCCAATCTTCCATTCTTCAAATCTATAAATAGAGAGATTCTCTATTGATTTGTGATCCACAATATCATCCACACTTAGAGCAAAGTTATTATCTTCATATTTAGAGCAATTCTATCCATTTCTTGAGCAATCTTCCATTACCATACCTAGGTTAATGCAGATTTTTTCAAGGAATGACATTGTTCTTCATCATCAAGTGGATCAATCTTCATCAACCTTACAAAGGATTTGGGAAAAGGCCAATTTATACACATAATTGGCACCGATTCCCCCATGGGATTGAGGATTTACATGTTTAATTAAGATTACATTTGCTTTCTATGTTTTATTCTTCATTTTCCTATTATTGAGCATTGTTAATGAATTTCATGGGGAATCCTTCTTGTAACTTGAATATGAACCTAATTATGTGTTGGTTTCTCATGTTTGTGTAGGTCTAGGATTGGGGTTCACATTTTGGCACTATAAGGAGGGAAAATATCAAGTTCCAATCACGTTTTATAGAAAATTTCGTGCTTCTTGCATTTTTTGCAGGTTCCAGAAAACTTAGCCGTTGACTGTTAAGTAGTGCCAAACTACACCACTATCAGTCCAATGGTGCTATATTGTACCGCTTCAATTTCCAAACTCTGTCACTCGAGTCTTCCCACCCACAAAAATTCAAATTTCAAAGTGCACCACAAGATTTATAAAATCCAAACTCCATCGTCGGTCAAACAGAGCCGCAATCGTGGTCTCTGTTTTACTGCAGAGTGCCACTCTCAATCACCAATGACGCTATATTGGGCTGCTGACCTTTTGAAACAACACCACACCCACGGATTGCGATGCTATAGTTGGGTAAAAGGAAAATTTTTGGTTATTTTGACATGATTTTTTTCCATTCTGGTTATTTTGACTTCTAACTTTTTTTTTTAGTCTCCGTTTTTTATAGTATTGACTAGTTTTTGTGATGCAGAGACTTCGAGAGGTCATAAATTTTGACTCGGATGTGGGTTTTGGTTCAAGTATTATAGGCAGTTTTGTTATGAGGTGGCATGTGGATTTCCAACAAAATTTTGAGATGGTTGGGTGGCCATTTTGGCACATTTTTCAGGGTTTGAAACTTTCATCTTGGCCCTCAAAATGGCAATTTAGTGTTTTTTTCTAGTTTTTTAAAAGTCATTTTTGTTAATAACTCGAAACTCATGTTTCAAATTTAGGATGTTAGAGTGGGAATTCATCCTATCTTAGTTTTAAGAAGTTTTTCAGAAAAAAATAGGACTCTAAAAGTTATGCATGTGAAACTACCAAAAATGGCAAAATTTGACAATTGTTGGAATCTGTCAAAAAGGGAAGTCTCTTGATCAAAGGTGGAGGAAGGAAAATGAAGGTGAAGGGTTCTTTATGAAATCATGGTCTTGTTGTATTAAGTGTTTTTAAACAGTTTGGGAGAGCTTATAATCCCTTTTTAAGGATTTGATTACCTTGATGCTTTTAGGACACACGAAATTTCTTTTGGGCTCTAAAAAGAACATTACAAAAGTTTTTCAATTTGCAACAAAGGGTTTAAAATAACTTTAGAGAAAATTACTAGATTTGGTTTGAGGTTAACAATTGAACAAAACAACTTTCATCTTTCTTTTTGGTGCTCTAAAAAGAATCAAATCATTGCTTTGAGGACTTAAAATGAACATGTCCATCTTTGTCTTGTAATCACTTATCCAAAATAATATCTTCAAAAGGATGTATGCACTTCTCTTGCACTTTATAATGATCTTGAGAATCAAAAGTAGCTTTGGAGATCTTAAGTTGTGTAAGTGATTGCCTTCACATTTCATTTGGGATTAAAAATTGAACCAATCTTGTGAGTGTGAGTGCAACATATTGTGAGTTTTCTCCCTTTTTTTTTCAATGAAATTTGGTTGAACTATGGGATATGCTTACTCACTTTTGTTTATCTTAGATGGATTTACTCTTGGGAAAAATTAATCACCCCAGAGAATGACCCAATCGGGAACACACCAAAGCCAAGCGACTTCCAACTGGTATATAAGTACGGATTCTCAAGTAAAATTTGAGAATCATGAGGATTATTTTGACGAGAAGGGAAACAATGGTCTCTCACCACATGGATGGTCCCCCACGAATGGAATGCCTGCATTAAAACCCTTTTTTGGCAAAGGCCAAAATCCTTTCTATTTGTTGACCTAAAAAAGGTCATGTCCTTTGAAGTTGCCCCATGTAACATGTGGTTCTATTGTAGAGATGAAAAGTATGCCATGAGAGATTCATGGGTATTGATGCTTGGCTAACCTGAGAAGTGTGTGCCATGGAGGGGAGCCAGTATAGTCAAGCATCTAGTCATCCACACCGAATATGTGCAACTAGAGTAAAATCCAAGTGGGAATCCAAATAAATATTGTATTTACATCCTAGGATTGTGCATGCTCTTGGAATCGAAAACACTTTGCTTGGGTCTCGACACAATTGAAAACAAACATACACAAATCATCCAAATTTCAAAACCCTTTAGGAGGGGAAAATACCTTTTGAAAAAATCCAAGTGTTGTTTCTTTCCCTAGGGATTTTATCCTTAGAGGTTTCTAAACATTTGGATTTACATCATAACTTTCCCATAGTAAAGTCAACAAATAGGAAAATTTTACCTTGATTTCCACATAATGGACTTTGTGGGATGACAAGAAGTTGGGACATTAGAAATTTAGTTTGAAAATCTAATCAAGAGAGTGTTTGTGGTAAAAATAACTCATTAAGAAAGTTAAATCAATTGAACCCCACACATGTGCTTGCCATCTTTTGGTCATATGGTTTTCCATGCAAACATTGGTCTTTTGGTTTGAAATACTCTTAGAAAAAAGAAAGTTCTTCACTACCTTGGTCTTGTAAACAAAGTCCTCTTTGGTTCATCTAGGATCAAATTCATCACTCTCATCCATCTCTCAACCATCAAAAAATAAAAATCATCTAATCAACAAACTCTCGGAGACTTTGAAAACATCATCATGCTAAAATTCTAGGAAACATCTAAATCATCTTGTTTGACTTAACACACTTAGTCAAATTATCCTTATGAGAAAATTTACCTCTTCATAAAATCCAAGATCTTGGGGTCTAGGAGTTCATTATCTTGTTTGACTTAACACACTTAGTCAAATTATCCTTTGGTATATGAGTTTACTCTAGGATAACACAACTTTCTAGAGTTTACAAGTTCATCATCCAAAATCACTTTGTTTGACTTAACACACTTAGTCAAATTATCCTCAATCAAAATCAAATCAAATCAAGCCCTAAAGTTTAGCATCTCCCTCAAATTTATTCAAGAGTTTTTATCATCTGTATCATCCATCTTCTGTCTTAATCATCACCTTGATCCTTAATCTATCCTAGTTCTTCTCTTTTTGTACTTGAAGTTAGATTAATTGATCTCTATTTTATGGTGCAAACAAGAATCAATGCAAGAAGATTATGGAAATCACAAAGGAAACATCAACTTCAAGTGACCTAAGTCAAACTACTTCTGAAATGAATCTTGTTGGATCAAGCAATCCCCCAAGCAACTTCTCTCTACCATCACAAAATCCTCAAGAGGAGGGTCAAGTAGAGGAAATCACCAACAATGTCTTAGGGATGACACAAGATGAAATCCTAGCGATGGTGCAAAATCCCAAAAATAATCAAATTATCAATGCTATGATGAAGTTATATCCCTCCCAATACATGCTTGAGTTGGCAAAAGAAAGGGCTAAACTCCCTTTCAACTATGACATAAGCACAATTATTGAACGACCTCTTGGGATCATGGCTCCAATCCCACCCATACCTCCTTGTCAAAACAACACTCAAAGAATCACAATCATGCCATCCACCACTAAAAACCCCAACAATCAATGTGAATGTTTCACTCATCACAATGGTCAGCAGCATTCACGATCCACTGCCACCACTGCCAAAACACAACATGGAAAATTCATTCAACATCACATTGCAAGATGCTCGACAAGCCACCCATCAAAAGGCACTCCAAAACTAACAAGCTGCACAACAAGCACAATAGGCACAATAGGCTACCCAAGCCTAATCTTTACTACAACAATAGAAAGCCGCTCAAGCAGCTCAAGCCACACAATCCACACAAGCTGCTCAAATCACACAAGTAGTCCAACAAGTGCATGCTCAAGCCTGAGCCCAATATCTAGCCCAACAAGTGCAAGCATAATTACAAGTATCCCAACAACAAACATATCAACAAGCCTTGCAAGATTCTCAAGTACAACAACAAGTGGCCCAACAACAACCTTTGTTGGCACAACAAAAACATGACCAACAACAAGCGGTGTTGGCTCAACAGGAAACATGGGAATTACTCACAAAACAAAGCTTTCAACAGATTCACACCACAATCATTGAAAATGATGATCAAGATCCTTTGACCCATGATCATGTTGAAAATGTCTCTACATCACCTAATGAGTTAGAGGACATATCTCAATAATTTATTCCAAAGCATGATCAACATCTTTCACCAAGGTCTAGGAATGATCCTTTCCAAAATATATGGACATCCTTTGACCTCATGACATTTGAGAAACTTCCTATTCCTAATGAAGATATCCAAGAACCCTTTATAATCAATCCACTCTTTGAAATTGACCAATGTCAAAAACATGATCCAAAGAATGTCGAAAGCAATTTTTAAATCATTCGAGATCAAGAATTTGCGTCTCCCAGCTACTACAATGATGTAATGGACACTCTCCTATCTATAAATGATAATCATATCCACATAGCACATAATCCTCCATCTACCCATGAGATGCTTTCACCGGATGGAAACGTAGATGGTCTTCATTCAAAAAGAGCAGTATATTGATTCCTACAGGCAAACTCAGTTGTCAACATCAGAATCAAATATATCCCAAATTCAGACCAAGGACATTATGTATGAAGATATCCAGTATTATCCACTTAAGGGAACAGGTTAGATAGAACGGAATATTCTAGAGTCGACAAAGCAACAAATTGAAATAATGTCATATGCAGTGGTCATTTATTAGAGAATGCATTTTGAACAAGACATCTCAAAATAGGGAGAAAAAAAGAAAAAGTTGCTACTACCACCATATTGGGGGCAACTTCATCTCAAGAAAATGTCAACATAGGGGGCATGAAGGATATTTATGATGAAACCAATGCCAATACTACAACCATCCATACCATGAATCTTCATCCACACACCACCCCATTCACGAATTGGGACCAACATCAAAAGAAATATTTGAGTCAAAGCACGAAGAATGTCATCAAATAAAAAGAAGAAGCAAAGCATGAAAGAAAAATCAAATACAAGTGGATACCAAGAAATACAAAGAAAGATTATCCCTATCAAACTCCATTAGTCAAATAAACTATGGGGGAAAATAAAAAGGGGCAAATATCCATCAAAGATGTCCAAATAGGAAAAATAAGGCTTCTCAAGAAACATACAAAGTATATCAAGCAGTTGGTATTAATTCCGTGCACACTTTTGTATCCACCCATGATTGCTCATCTTCCCATGTTTGGAGAGTCAAAGGTTCCAAACTGTCAACCAGTCCATCTTTTATTCCTAAAAACACTCCACCATCCATGCCTCCATGCATGATATCCAATTCTCACATTGACCATGTATTGGCAGCAACCCTTCATCATAAGGATTCAAAAGGCACTCTATCGCGATGTGCATACAAAGATAAAGTTAACTTTGGTATCAACAAAGAAAATCAGGGATCTCAAAATTTGCATTCAAGTGCACATATCTTGATAAAGTAGCTTCCTAAAGTAGGATACCGATGGCACATTATGATAAAAGCATCCACATCAACACCACCAGGTGGTTTAGCATGAGATTAAAATATTTCATTAAAAAATCCAAAAAAATCAGAAAAATGATTGAAAATAGTAAAGAAAAAAAATCCTACCCAACGTTATCTGAGCCTTGAAGAATTATCCAAATAAAAATCCTCTATCCAAACCCATTATCTTATCACAAGATAATCCTTGGCATCCTTTGCATGATTACCATATCCATCCATCCACTCATGACATTTCATACACTGCTACACACTAGGGGTAGATTTTTACATCTTGCTTCAGGAATAAATCTTGATCTATATCCTCCAACTTATGTGGTGATCCAAACATTGGAAAAATTCAAATCGAATTAGTCAAGCATTTATGATCCAAAAGCTAAATCACTAGGCCATAACATAGTTTGACCTAGAAGATGTTCCTTATCAAGCTTTATCTTTCATTGAACATCAATCCAAATGATCAATAGTAGTTGCATCTAATGTGTACTTCAGCGTCACATAAAATCATCAAAACAATTTTGTTCCAAATAAAGCTTCAAAATCTTGATTAATCAAATCCAACCAATCCATCATCATCTTGGGAAATCCTTCCCAATCCTTGTGTTTCTTAACACTATCCTTGAATTGTTGTGTATCCTCAACAATCTTATCCTCATCAATCCATCAATTTGATCAATCAACTTTAGCTTGGTTCCCAACAAAATCCCAAAATAGAGCACTGATATCATCACATATCCATATCTAAATCATCAAAATCCTTCAAAAAATCTAAAAAACATTCAAATCATTCAAAATCCATAAACATTCAAAAATTCATCAAAAATCCAAAAAAATAAAACATCAAAAAATCCAAAACCATCAAAATCTCAAAATCTCAAAAAATCATATCAAAAATAGAGTCTTCATATGAAACTACGTCATCTCTGAGCTTGAACGTAGGCAAGGTTGATCTTTGATCATCCCCTGAGACATTTTAGGTAATTCCTTTACGCATCTATCGTAATACAAATGGCAATCTATTTGCCTATGTATCTCATCAATAACTAAGTCTATGTTAGTCAAACTATGTGGTCTTTGTGTGTATAACGTAGGCAAGGCTAATCTTTTGATAAGCTCCCGAGACCACTAGGATAGGTCTTTAAGTTAGCCTCTAGGTCATAAATCTCAAAAATACCAAAAACATTGAAAAACCTCAAAATCCCAAAAAACAACCTCAAAACATTTAAAAATAAATTCCAAAATGGTGGCATCCATCTCATCTTTCTTTCACCCACAATAATCATCACTTAGAATAAATCACTCTCCCTTTTGTCCTTTGGTAAGTCAATCGAAAGCAAGTCTAGCAAGTTCTAAAGTGAACGCCAAATCATCAAAAGTCTTAAGTCTAGGTCAGTAAGCCAACAAGTTGATCAGCTCAGAGTATCAATAGCTTATCATCCAATCAAAATCTCATCATCACCTAATCACAACATGTCCTAGGATGCAACCTTCTTGCTATGGACATCAACATCAAGCATCACCGTAGTTTAGTCTTGGCTAGCGGTATGAACAACATTAGCTTGCTTGTTTACTTTATCTATTCTTTGGATTTATCTTATTGCTCTCATTCCAAGAACCTCTCGATGATATCTAAATATAAATATTTAGAGAGAAAGGAGTGGGGCAACGATTTTTATCGTTTATCTATTGTGCTTGTTGGATGTTCTTGTTAAATAACTTCGTCATACTTGCTTTGTTTGGTTTGTAGGGATAATGTTTTAGGTGTCTTGTTGACCACATAGGAAGGCTTGTTTTTCTATATTTTGGCTTGAGATGTTTAGAATATTTGAACTACATCCTGAATAAGGTTTTGTATGTCAAGTAGAAGAAAAGATGCTAAAGGATAAATTTTGTAATTAATATAACTTACCTATATATATATGCTTCTATAGTTGATATGTTGTTCAATGAAGCAATAATTGCAAAATACAAGAAAAATTCCAATCAATGACATCTTCTCAAAAATGCTCAAAAAATTAAATACCCACAAGTGCATAGTCATCAAAGTTGATAAGAAGGTAGGGTACATATCTTAGGAGTGATAAAAATATAGAAAAGATAAATAAATGAGGCCTAAAATTTTAGAAAGGTGGATTTTATGGCTGAGATGTAGAGGAAAAAGGCTATCAAGTAGAAACATTACTCTATAGGAAAATTTATCAATTTATGGTGAAGATAACAAATATACATAACAACTACATAAGAAAGTTGATTATATTGTGGATGGTTATATATGTCATGAAACTCTTATTATTTGTTTCTTAAGAGAATATTAGATGAAATTAGAAAAGTGGTAGTTTAAATAATTTGAAATTTTAAATAGAGTCATGGCTTCCATCAAGTAGTTCTAGTAATTTCATAGTGTAGTATTAGGGCACAAGATTATATTTTAAAATGATGTAGATAATTTAATCTACCACCTTTTTGTCTCTGTAAATTTAATTAGGTAATCGTTGAATAGATCTCGTATAAAAATCAAGGTCTAAAAAATATACTATTGTTGATGCCCTTGAAGGTAAAACCAATTGGAGATATAGAACCCATCAAGCTAGTTTCTTAGAAATCTATGGATTTTCAAAGGTCTCATTTTATTTTTGAACTAAAACTCATGTAAGTTGTTAGAATATTAATCTTTACTTGGTAAAGGTTATTCTTTATTTGTAATTATTTAGTAACTTGTAGGAATATTCCAAAGGAATCCCTACAAGTCTTTTGTCTTTTTGTCTTCTCACACATGTGTGAGGATGACTTATTTTTTAATTCCTTTATTAAGGAATATTTGTAACCACCTCCTTAAGAGGTGACACTTTGCACACACATAGATGAATGGTGGCATTCATTGAGTTGGGAGTTACATTCTAACTCCTCCTTCTCACCTCTACTTATTGAGGTGCCTCTCCTCTCATTCTTCATTATTCAAGCAAGCAAGCTAAGGTTGAAGCTCTCTCTCTCTCTTTGTATCATTCTTAGACATTTTGCCTCCATTCATAATATTGGGGTTTTTTCTTGCTTTTTCCCCTTATCAAATTCTTGTGTCTCCTCTTGATGGTGGTGGTGCTTGATTTGGCTACTCTCTCTTTGGTAATATTTTTCCTTCAAACAATGCTCATTGATTAGTTATTTCCTTTGTTCAATTTATTTTTCCTTTCATGGTATCAGAGCTTGGTATTACTAATCCTTTGTGAGCTACATTGTTGAAGGTTTACCAGATTTAAAAAGCACACCATTGGAGACACTCTAAGAGAAGAAGAGAAGAGCTAAAAGCTTAATCTTGTTTCTTGTTTAATATTTTTACATTCTAACCCTTGTGCAGGATTCCTTATTTAAAGATTTCTAAATTTTTTCTCTTTTAATTTAAATCTATAAAAAAACCCATTATTTTTGCATGCATATCTCTTTTCAAAAATCATTAATATTGTACAAATAAAAAATTATTTTCTTGCATTTGTTCATACAAATCTATATGTATGTATATATTTTTTCAAAAAATCAGCGTTTTTTCAAATCTCTAACCCTGGTTTTTAAATATAAATCTTTATTAAAAAATAAATAAAAAAATTAGGGCTCTATTCTCTGTAATTTTTTTTTGAGATTTGATCTTTTGCAGGTCGGAACCCGCGTCGCCTTGCTGTGCTTCTCTTGTGATCTGAGCTTCTACTCCCGCCCCTTGCTTCGCACCACCTCTCTGCATTCTTTCAGCCCTACTGCTCTTCGGTCCGTTTTGGCTTCCACTACAAAATTTCTTCCAACCCTCTCCCCACCCCCCACCTACCGTCCAAACTTGCATTAAAACCACTTATCAAAGTTATTCGCTTTTCTTTTTTTAGTAAAAGTTTTTTAAAAAGAAAAGCCCGCCCTTCTCACCCGCAGCTCCCTTATCTTCATTTTTTTCTTCTTTTCGTTTAAAAGCTTTTTCCAACCCCATGCATAAAGGCAAGGTTTCTTAAGCTTTCATTCTTTTAAATTTTTTAAAACTAAGTTTCTTATTACTTTTTTTAAGTTTTTTATATAAAGTTTTTTATAAATCTAGATCTTTTTATAAGTTTTTTAATAATTGTCTTATTTTAGAATTTTTTAATTTTATTAATATAGTTTTTCTTAATTTAAAAAAAAAGATATTAAAATAATTGTAATTTTTTTAAAATTTTAAAGTTTACTATAAGGGGTTTATTTTATTTATTTAATTTAATCAATTTAATATTCTTTTTCTTCTAAGATTTAATCTAATTTAACGAGTTTTTTTCAAGAAGGATTAATTTTGTTTAGTTTAATCGTTAAATTATTTTCTACACAAATCTTTTACAATGTCAACTTTAATTCTAGAGATTAGATTAAATTCTTCTAACTATCATTCTTGGAAGACTCACATTTCTTTCATTTTTCGATTTAAACATCTTTTAGATGTAGCTATAGATCCTAAATCTAAACCAGGTTCATCTGCATCCAAAGATGAAATCGAAAAATGGAATCTTAAAAATGAGGAAGCCCTTGGCCTCATAGGTATCTCCATGTCACCTGAACTTTATGTTCATATTGGGACATGTACAACAACCTATGAAGCATGGGACAAACTCAAAACCATTTATGATAGTTCAAATGAATCAAGAAAAATTCAAATTCAAGATCAACTTGAAGATTTGAGGTATTCTGATTTTAAATCTATGGATGAATTTTTATTGAAATTTGATGCTTTAAATAGTCAATTGCATGGTTTAGGAGTAAAATTAGATAATCTTAGATTAATTCATCTTATTATTAAAAAGTGTCTTCCTAGGCAATTTCAACAATTCATTACTAATATTCATGCTCAATTAGCTATTCCTTCTTTAGCTACTCAATTAACTTATGATATTTTTCGTGATTTATTAAGACAAGAAGAAGCTAAGTTAATTCAGTTTGGTACTCTTAAGTCTAATGAATATGCCTTTTTGTCTAATCATAAGCAAAAATTTAAACCTCATTCTAAACAACAACATTATAATTCTAAATCCCATTATAATAATGGCAATGATCATGGAGAGTTTAACTCTTCTAAGAGACCACATTGCACTTATTGTAATAAGGATGGTCATTGGCAAAATAATTGTTTTAAAAAGGAAAATGAGAAAAATCCTATGAATCAAAATAATCAACAGTTTCATAACAATGGTAATCAATCTAGACGTGCTTTTACATGTAGTTTTAATGTTTCTAAACCTTTTTGAATGGGTTATTGATTCAAGTGCATCTCATCATGTTACTTCACATAAAAAGTTTGTTTTTTAAATAACTTCACAAGTACTTTATTATTGGACTTGATCAACCCAATAATAGTGTACTTGTTTTATTCAATTATATTTGGAATATGAAAAGAGGATATTCATGTAGTCATGAATGCATGAATATCGTCTTAATGTCTTAATTATACTTAATAATCGTTCACTTCATAGTATGCATTTCTCATTATTCTATCACAATTTTTTCTTAATATTAATTTTTATAACTTAAGGTGGCTTGATTTGTGGATTTTTGATCTATTAAAATATTTAAAACAAACCTAGTGTTTCCTTCTCAACTACATTTATGTTGTTTTGATAAAGGGAATTTGATATTTTATTGTGTCTCATTAATCTAATATTGTGCCTTATTGGTAAATTTTTCCTTCTTGATGGATTTATTCCATCTATATATATTTTTTGCAAATTAATCATTTTATCAAGTCTCAATGGAGCCTTTATATATATTTTATGCGCTAGACGCATTTGCAGTAATGTTGCATAGGGAGCCCTATCTATAATCAATCATATATTTTATCAAGTCTCATTGGAGTTTTTTTTGGGACCCATGGAAAATATTTCCATCCACTTTGATGGTATGCACTTACTTATTTATGATGAACTTAGATCTATTTTCTTAATTGATGGGGATCAAGTTCTTGAAACTTTTATGTTTCATTAATTTATTGAAGGCATTATGGTTTTTTTTAAAAACCATCTTTAGGACCAATTTTTCAATGTCCTTTATTATTAATCTTGATACAATTTCCCTTTACAATACAATGATGTAGTGAGAGGAAACCTAGATCTATTATTTCTATGTCTATATATTGACATTTTATAATTTGGGCTATGCTTTCTTTCTATTTCATGGTTTCATTAGAAGTAAAAATGATCCAAATTTATATATTAAGCATAGTGAAAATGTGATTATTATTTTTATATGTTGATGATTTAATTATCACTTCTAGTTCTAACATTTTGATGAGTGATGTTAAGCATAGTGAAAATAATATTGTGATTATTATCAAGTCTCATTGTTCTACAAAAGCTAGATATAAAGGTAGTACTAATGCATCCAAAGAAGCACTATGAAGACTTGGGTCTACCTCAAAAGGGTCCTACTCCTTTATATTGTGATAATCAAAGTGCTATTGCTTTGGCCAAGAATCTAATTTTTCATGCAAGAACCAAGCACATTGCTCTTCAACATCACTTCATTAGAGAGACAATTGAAGACAAGCAAATTTCTCTTTTGTATTGTAAAGGTGAAGATCAAGTTGCAGATATTTTCACCAAAGCTCTTTGTAAAGATAAATTTCTCTTTCATTGTAAAAATATTGGATTACAACCCATTGAAGGGTTTGATGTAACCTCCCCAAGTAAAGCTTAAGGGGGGATCTTAGAAGATTAATCTTTACTTGGTAAAGGTTATTCTTTATTTGTAATTATTTAGTAACTTGTAGGAATATTCCAAAGGAATCCCTACAAGTCTTTTGTCTTTTTGTCTTCTCACACATGTGTGAGGATGACTTATTTTTTAATTCCTTTATTAAGGAATATTTGTAACCACCTCCTTAAGAGGTGACACTTTGCACACACATAGATGAATGGTGGCATTCATTGAGTTGGGAGTTACATTCTAACTCCTCCTTCTCACCTCTACTTATTGAGGTGCCTCTCCTCTCATTCTTCATTATTCATGCAAGCAAGCTAAGGTTGAAGCTCTCTCTCTCTCTTTGTATCATTCTTAGGCATTTTGCCTCCATTCATAATATTGGGGTTTTTTCTTGCTTTTTCCCCTTATCAAATTCTTGTGTCTCCTCTTGATTTGGCTACTCTCTCTTTGGTACCATATCTACTTTTATTCTGTATCATGAAAAATGTCTTTAGACTTTTCCATTCCCTTTAAACCTAACTTATTCAACTTGAATATGGTTTTGATGAGGGTTCTACTTTGATTTATGCCTATTTAAATTTTATTTAATTGATTTTTAACATATAGTGATTATTTTAGTTATGAAATTGCAAAAATAATACAATTTTCAATCTTAATTAACCATATTTATTTCCGTATAAATGATAGAATATTTGCAATGTCTAATATTATTTTGGGTATTCATGTGTAACTTCGAAAGGTTTAATTTGATATGGAGTAACTCTAAAGCCTCATGGCACAATCGACAAACAATCTTCATGTATCAATTATTGTTCCTTTAGGTTGTCTCTATTATGATTCAACTACGTACAATTATTCCTTGGTGCTAAAAGAAGATGGAATCACTTTCAGATTAGTTATCATGATTTCTACATATTCTTAAAATTTATTGCCACCATAAAATATCGATATAGACCCTTTCTCACCATTATTTTAAGCTTTCATATGCATCATAAACCTTTTCTCTGGATTATACAAGACAAATAAGATAAAAAAATTGATGATGTTTTTCTTGCTTAAAATCCCATACCCAATTGAAGATACGGTAATAATTTTAAAAAGTAAACCAAACAACCACCATTGACATTTTTTGATTCTATAATAAATTATTTCCATAACTTTAATTTGACTTATTTTCTACTTCAAACTTTATTAGTTTATAAACGACATTTCTAATTCAACGTCATGCAAGAACCTTTTTTCCCTTTTTATGCTTTTGAAAATGAAATTATAGTTGCGTCAAATTTTCTAATTAAATCTATAGACTTTCTAAGATTTCAAATCCAAATTTGATACTTTATCAAATTATATATATATATAAGACTACTCCGTTCAACACTAAGAAATAAAAAGCAAGTAAACAATAACTGCATTTTAATATTCTATTCTTGGCTTCAGAACTCACCATGACCATTTCATTCATTCTGCAAATAAATTAATTTTGTCGAACTTTTTAAATATAAATTTTGCAAGCATTTGAGGTAGGCGTATACAATGAACCTACACCATTATCTGATTTATTAAGGCACGCTACATACCACAATTTCACCACAAAAGATATTTTGGAAGGAAAAACGAAGAGCGGCCACAGCAATGATGAGCACACTAACAGCCGAAGAAGCCCGTAGTTTAAATACAATTGCGCAGTTTTTGCTTGGGGATGAAATCTGCGACAACAGGACGAATGGTATTATTGTTGCCAGAGAAGTTCGTAAAAGACATTACAGGGGAGTGAGGTGGGTTAAGGCTCGTCGGAAATTCGCTGCAGAGATTCGAAACCCTAAGAAGAAGGGTTCCAGACTTTGGCTTGGCTCCTTCGATACAGCCGAAGAAGCTGCAGTGGCCTATGACCGTACGGCTTTCGAACTGCGCGGTTCGAGGGCTATCCTCAATTTCCCTGTCAACGTTGAGTCCGGACTGTATGTGGATCACTTTTCTCAATCCTTCTCTTCACAGGGGAAATCGGAGGAGGAGTAAAAGGAAAGATGAATCTTAAATTAGAAATTGGATGATCGAGAAATAAGCTTTTCTATACTTTTTGATTTAATAGTTAGAAACCTTTCTTTGGAGGTGTGTTCACCCCAAAAGAAACAGCTAAACTGTTAAAATAGTCACTATTAAGGAAGTAATGTAAATATTTCCTGCAGTTTTGTCTTCTCTTAGATACGTTATACTTTCATTTTGATAACAGCAGATAGTTTTAATTGAATTCTCTAAAGAAATATTGTTAGAAACCATAGAAGAATTCTGAGTCTGACAATAACAAAAATGCGTACGAGTTGAAGTGGACCTTTCCCAATACATGAAGGAAAGTATTGGTATTCACGTTTGTAGCAAAAAAAAACTACGCAGATTTCTGTTCATAAACATTTGGTTTTGTTATCAATCTTAAAGTTTATTAATTAGAGCAAGTTTTTGGATTCAACTGTATATGTTTTTTGGATCGATAATTCAGATCACTTAAAGTGATCTATTGATTTTCCTCTTTCTACGATGGATCACTGAGTATGATCGGAATCATGAATCAAAAATGAATCACTGAATATGATCCGAATCGTGAATCAAAAAACATACATAAATGAATCCAAAAATTTACTCCAATTGACTTCATAAACTACCTAAAAATCTAAAAAGTCTGTCATTTGCTCATAGAAATTAAGCTAAAGTAAGTAATGCTCCTGCTTATGCTGAATCCCCCAATGTTGAGTAAATTTTGGCGTGCTCAATCGGTTTATACGCAAGGGAAATATTTGAAGGCCTGTACAGGAGAACTGAGGCCATGGACGACATACGTTCTTAAATCATCCTTGTTAGAATAAGGAACAACTACAATTCCACATGTTGAATAAGTATGAGTCACAAGTTGCAGATGTGTTAACAGATATAGATGTGTCATCATGACTTGGTTTGTTGTACAAGAAATTTCAGTTCTGTCTGTAAGAAGTAGATTTCTTTTAATTTTAATTTTATGGTTTTAACTACAGTTATTGTTGTTTGAAAATTTCTATGTAATCTTTTCAGATTAAAAAGATAATATAGTTTTTTTTACTGTTAAATAAGAAAAGGAAAATAAAAAATTTGTTGACCTTGTTTTCAGTTATTGATATGTAATTCATTTTGATACTAAATATTTTAGTCTCTGTAACTTGTTTTGGTTGTTATTTGGTTCCACAATCATTTGCCTCCTCTTTTTTCGTTGTCAAATATTTTATGAGTTTGAGTAAGCATAAACGCTACATATGTTATATTTTGGAGAAGATTCTCAAAGGAGGTGACATTTGTTCTTGACATTGTTACAATTAAGGTCCATTTACCTTGTAATCTTATATATTCATGTATTTCCAACACTCTTAGAACGTGTCCTAAGATGCATCAAATGCAATTAATAATTATTTTATAATTTAAATTTTCCAAAAAGTTTAGCATTAGTTGTTATTTCATTCATGAAGAAGGTCTAGTTGGTGGTGTTCGTTACAAACTTACTTTTAGAAAATCCCTTAACATTCATGTGAAAATTGAATAATGAAGCATTTTGAATATTTTGGTGGGTCCGAGATGGTTTGGGTGATGATTTTAGATGCCTACTTTGTTGCAAGGTGGGAACCCTTGGTCTCCTTGTGTTGTGCAACTGGCATGGCTTAACCTCCTCTCGTGGATTCATTAACTTTGGAAATTGGCATGGCTTAACTGCCTCTCGTGGATTTATTAACTCTGGCAATTGCAGTGGGCATTAACAGGTCAATCTTTTGGTGCAACAACAACCATCTGTGCAACATACTTTGGGCTATGGGCCATTATGGAGAAATTACAAGTCAATATTACCCTCTATTATTAGTATGGATGTTTTCTTTTCTATCCATAGCTCTTTGGAAGTTACATTTATTATTCTTGGAAGTGCCTCTTCTTTTTTGATGTTGATTTTTTTATATTTTACCATTATTATTTTTAGAAAATTAATTGTGATATTTGTCTCCCATTTTTTTATAAATTAGAGACATGAGGTAGTTGCCAAAAGTAGTTTCCCACAATCCATGTATATTCAAAAAATTGTTTCTGCAATCAATAATGTGTATTTTTTATCAACATTTCAAAATATCACTTAATGGTTCATTTTGATTTTCTCTCAAGTATCTTAAGAGACCTCAAGTGCTGAAAAAATGTATCCCAAACAAACCAAAAGAGTTGGGGAAGGAAATGAGCCTTCCCATAGAATTGATTTTCCCCCTAATATGTTGGAATAATTGATTAAGCTTGATGAGTTGGAGAAGAAATAATAAATGCACTGAAAGAATTACACTACTCTCAATTGATGCATTTTACAAGAATGCATTACTTGTTGGCACATTCAAACAATTACTACATAATTAAAATTGACTGATTTTTTCAAGGAAACTCATAACTATTTGTTGGTCTTGACAAAAAACTCAAAGGCCCCACAAAGTTCTTGAATTTCTCCACAATAGTTTTGGTTTTTTTACTCTCAAGTATCTGAATAGATTGTATGAGAAGAATGCATCTTGGATATACTAAGATACTTGAGAAATGAAATGGAGCCTCCAATAGAATTTACTTACCCATTCCAACATATTGACATAGTTATTTGTACCCAATGAGATGTAGAGAAAAAAATAATCCTATTGACATATTTACACTACTATGATGAAAATTGAGAGATCTTATTTTGGATGAACCTCACATATAGTTCTATGTCTAAATGGAATATTCATAGGCTCTAAAAAGTTCAAGAATTTCTTTTTTATAGTTTAGAATTTTTTTCTATTGGGTTTCATAAGAAATATTTCTAGAAGCATACAAGTTGGATAGATTGGGACACTTGTGATATGAAACAACACCTCCCCTAGAAATCACCCACCTAAACTTACATATTGAAAGATTTGGTCTAGAATGATGAGTTGTAAAAGAAAATATAAGAATATTGGTATATTTACATGTATCTTAAATGATCAAATTTATAATCTAATGTATTCATTTTTTTCATCTTCAAGCTATAGGTCTCAATGGAAATTTTGTAGAAATGACCGATTCTTAGAACTACTCCATCATATTTTGATAGTTTTTACTCTCAGGTCTTATTTGAGACTTTTATACAAGCATGTATCCTAAGGTAACTAAGACACACGGGGAGTAAAATGGGTCATCTCCTATCATTCATATATGCAGACTAATGTTTTTCTAATCTTTTTCAAGACATAGAAGGTGCAAAATAAAAATAGTCTAATCAAAAGATTCACACTATTCTCTTACAAGAATGCATTAATTATTAGCACAATCAAATAGTTTCAAGATAATGAAAAATAAGAGATGTTGTTTTTAGGGGACCCTAGATCCATCTATAGGCCTAGATAGAAAAATTCATACACCCCATGAAATTTGATAACTACTTCATCATAGCTTGACAAAACATTTCTCTCAAGATTTTTTAGAAGAGTTTACTAGAAGTTTGTAACATCAATGGATTGGGTCACCTATAAAATAAATTAGGGCCTCCCTTAGTGCTTTACTAGTAACCCCAAAATTTTCCCATAACTAGTGAAACAATGGAAATGGGCAAAGAGAGATGGTTTCTATCCTTGAAGAGATAGGGATCCTCCTATTTCACTCAAGTTTCACTTAAGAAAAACCTGAGAGATCTCAATCCTAGGATTTAAAGGGGAAAGATATCTATAATAGGGATGTCCTAAGGTATGATCAATGATTAAAGACGAGTTCACCACCAAGATATGGGTTGGAAATACTAATGAAATTCAAGACCTAATTCTAAGACCTAATGGAATGCAAAAATTCACTAAATGACCTATAAAAGCATGTAAATCAAAACAAAAAGAAAAGAGATCAGAGGTGTGCACCTAGGAATCTATAGAGGCTTGGATGAAGAATTGAAATGATGAAAACACTAAAATTAATGTATTTTGGGACTCATATGCCAGTCTGCGTGATTTAGTCCCAAATTAGGGTTTTCAGGTAGGAACATAAATCTATGAGAGATATGTCGAGAACTCCCAAAAATTATAAAATTCATTGTACTAGGACTCATACACAAGAATTTTTCTAATAGTCCAGTTAGGATTTTCTAGAAATTGAAAGTCTTAATCTGCACTTCAATCTTTACTTTGTCTTCTTCGACTAATTTTCACAGCTAAATCTCTAATTTGCAATAGGTAGATGTCTTTTAATGATCTTCAAAGAAAGGTGACAACTTGGATAACTTTGACCACTTGAAAATATTTCTCCAATCTTTCTCTTAAATATTTCTTCAACCTAGATCTGCAAATCACACACTAAAGAGAGGGAACCATGTTTTGTTAGTGGAAAGGGGTCTGCCTTGGTCAAACCCCATTTTGGTGATGAAACCTTGTAACGAAATCAAATGAGATAAAAGAATGTTGAATGAACAAAATGTAATGGTGCAACTCACCAAACCCTACCAATAAAGTTTTGCAAACATGTATGAAGTGGCTCCAATGGATGCAAATCTTTAATATTGCTTGAATGTAATAGATCTTGAATTGAATGCTAGCTTGAATCATGAAACCCTACATCACAATAGTTAGCTAAAAAAAAAACACATTGATGCATGATAAATTTGACATGATACTTGAATATTGAATAATTCTCAAAACCACTTGATAATCATCTCTTGAATGCTCTTGAATGCTCTTGTAAACACTTTAATGCCTTTGTGAGCTCACATTCGCTAGAATGCATGAATTCTTGAAAGGTTAGGAGAAAATGTGTGAAAATACATTGTATTTATACTTGTTTATGTTAAATTTTTCAAAATTACAACACTACAAGACAAAATTAGATCTAGGAGGATAAAATCTTGTCAAAATTTTGAATTAAATTTAATTTTGGGCCACAAGCGACTCATACACCAAAAGTGGCATATGATTCCCATTAGGCTTAACTATGGGACACATTTTTTCAAAAATACTTAGATTCGTGTGATCTTAGGATTGGGAGCCTGAAACTTAAGTAGGACCCATACACCCAAGGTGGTATATGAGTCCCAGATGACTAAATCTAGGCCACAAAACCTAAAAAACTATGAATTATGATTGGATATTGGTTTATGTCATGATTTGTGTGAAATAGTGGTATAACACTTTACAACACCTTTAATAAGGTACCATTAGGTCCACCTAGCTCACAAGGGCCCAAGACCTAATGTGAATGTTCTAAACACATTACAACACTAAATCAAGTTGGCATTATGCTTAATTTAATGAGAGCCAAAACAAGCAAGGAAACATAGAGGGATATTGTTTTTGTTGCCACATTTAGCCCCAAATTTAGTGAGAGGAGGAAATTTCTTCAAAATCACACTAAAGTATATAAACTCACATCAAGAGGGGTTCAAATGCACCAATGTTAGTAAGATTGGATGACAACTACCAAGAGGGATGATCAAGCCCCTGGGATGAAGATCCTATGATAGATAAACATAAGTATAGAATAATGCATATGAAAATGATATAAGAAACAACAAGGCACAAGCATACACTATCAAAGACAAAGAAAGGAAAATAAAAATAAAAATGGGGTGGATCAAGCTTCGACCATTTGTCACACATGTTTTTTATCAAATCTATGTTGTTTATCCAAAAATGCATGCTCACTCCAAGGCAACAAAACTCTAGGTTTTCTATTGGGTGAGCGTCTAAAGAGGTGAGACACATACACACATGATTAGTATGCACTCACACACACATGTGAGTGGCTATGGGGAAGTCATGCCTAAGTTCAGCTTCCCATCCAACCATACTAAAGCTATACTGCCTGATAATTTTGATAAGGAAGAAAACAACAATGAACTTAGAGCTTCATGATGAAAGTAAATATTTGTATGCTTGAAACTCATGAAAAAAAAACATGGATCTATAGGCATCCATGGTTTATTATGCAAGGTGGCCATATAAAAAAATTTGTAAATGCAAAATAGGGAATGTTCAAAGGAGTCTGATTTAGTTCATGTAAGATCTTATCTTAGAGAAAATTGTGCCTAATGTCTCCAAGAGAAGACCAATAAAAGAATACAAGATTCACAACTTAGGGGATGAATTGTGTCACATAAAGCCACCAAGAGCATTATAATATGCTAAGAGAGATCATGCTCTTGAGAGACATCACATGAAGTAAGAAGACTCCACAATGAAATGCAAAAGAATAATTCCAATGTACTCCCCCACTTTAAACTAATTGATAAAAATCCTATTATGAGAAATTAAGTATTTAAAGTAGAAAATGAAAAATTATAACTAAAAATATGAAATGAGAGCTAACTTGGAAATCCCTATGCCAAGTTATATGTTTCCAAATAAAGCTACTTCATGAAATAAAAGAAGGGGTTTCCCCCAAGAATGAAATTCCAAATACATGAGGGATCCATGGATTTGGGGTCAGTATGTTCTAGATAAAAAAAATTTAAGAGAGCTAAAAACTATCATTATTCCACAAATACTCATAGAACTAGAAGAATGAAACAAAGAGAGTGAAAACAAAGAAAAAAATTTCAGGTCAACATAGAAGAGACCTAAATTTCTTGATGTCATGTGTCATCCCTAAAAAGAAAACACAAGACAAAATAAAAAGGAAAAGGTTTTGGGTCAACATGGAAGAGACATGAATGGCTCAGTGCCTTGTATCGTCCCCAAAATGGAAACACAAGACAAAGAAAAGATAAAGGAAAAGGTAAAATATTTACAACATAAAGAAGAATGTATGTACAAATAGAGGAATGTCTCAAGGAGAGTGTTACATCAAACAAAACATCATAGGAGATCACATTACGTAGATGAAATCACATAAATAATATGAAAAAGAAAATAATGTAAAATAATACTTAGACACATGCAAGTCAACCTATTAGAAGGTCATCCACATCCCAATTGTTCTCATCATATACAAAAGATGGGAAACTAGCAAGTGCTAAAATATAGGGTAATCACCAAGTTCAATAGTCTTCTTAGGATAATTATCATTTAAGCTCATGGAAGAGGAAAACAATATATTCAACTCATTATACACCTCTTCATCAGTTTTAGTGATCTCCTCATCATCATCTAAATTCATCACAATAGGAGGTCAAACGATAATGTCCAAAGAAGGGTTTTGCTCTTGTTGCGGTAGCGGTATAGGATATTTTTGTTTCCAAAAATGGGGAGACTCATCATGTATTTCTTTATTCAAGTTTTGATCTCGATTTTCTTTTTTTGTTTCTTTATCTAATCTTCTAGCAAGGGAACGATGTCTACACGTATGCTCTCTAGCACTTATGTTTTTTATTATGAATTTCAAGTTGCATTTGTGGAGGAATAGGTTTATCAACCGTAGGTTTCTTTTCTTCTATAAGAGGAGGAACATAAGGAATCATGGAAGTTTTTTCGACCAATTTCTCTTTAACCTTATAAACATTTTTTATCCTAGAATGTGTGATGGGATTTTTTTTGTTATCTCTTGGTTGTTTGTAGGAAATACATAAAGGATCTATTTTAGGTGGGTCTTGGTTGTTTAAAATTTATTTAGGTTCAATCATGGTCTCATCAATGATGTTAGGCTTGATCATAGGCTAAGGCATGTTGTTAAGCTATAGTTTTTCTATAAATTTTTCCCTAAACTTCTGGTAGGAATTGAAAACGAAGTCCTCTCAAGGTTTAATAAGTTCCATAGGCTTAGGCGAAAAGAAATATAATGCAAAGTTTATGTGGGAAGACAAAGGGTTAAAGCCACTATGATGCACAAGAAAAAATCATTGTTAAAGGGAAAATTTAAGCATTTATGCATAAATAATGGGATAGCTTCCATGGAGCATAGCCATGAGTAACCAAGCTTCACATAGAACTGATTTGTTGTCAAGATAATGGAGAATGAGACATCTAATTTTTCTGGTCCCATTTGTAAATAAACAGTGATCGATCCCCTCATAGGGAAAGTGAAACCATTATGAATCTTTATCCATGCTTTCAGATTATCATATATTTCTTGATTAGGGAAAAATTTAGTGCGAATCTTCGCCAATTGGTGAATATTTGAAATCATGACCTCCAAAAATGGTGAATAATACAAGTTAGAAAGGATGTTGAATCACTAGGTTTTTACAAAAAAAAAATGTCTCGATTAATTCGCCAATGCATTATTTTTTAAATGATGTGTCATTCAAACTGATTTTCCAATAGTTTATACTATAATTATAGATATTAATTGTATTCGCCATTAATTTTATATTCCTACAATTAATTTTTGTGAAATATGACCAGTAATAATAATTTACCTTTTCATTTTAGGGATATTTTAGCCTTGAATAGGCTTTTTATTTATTTCCATCGATTACATTTTTAATCAAATGGTTCCAAGTCAATTTTTTGATTTTATATGCGTGTGCCTTTTAAAAATATTGTTGAGGCCCTAAATTTGATCCCCCCATTCATTGCTGTCAATAGTTCATGACATATGTCATCATCGTTGTATTGTCAGGACATCCCTAAGTTTCCCACCGATGATGTTCACTCATGCTGATAAGGCTTCCATACTCCACCTGGGGTCAACCAAGGCACAGGTACACGACTTGTTCAATTCTTGAAAATCATGAAGGGAATCTACAATATTTGCGCCAAGCTCTCGGAAAGACATCCGATCAAACCTCTGTTAGATTTTCACCGTTCACTGTTGCCAATATTTCATGACATACATCATCATCATTGTATTAATAGGAAATACCTAAGTGTCCCATCGACGATGTTCACTCATGCCAATATTCTCTCATGGAATGAGCTTCCATTGATCCGATTTAAAAGCTAGTCGATGGAAAAAATTTCAAGTTTCATTTAGTCTTACTTTTCAAGCGAGATTTTTTTAAAACACTTCATCTGTGTGCGCTCCAATGCATTTTCAATAGTGAATTTATTCTTGGTGGTGAGGGGGTGTTTCTCCCTCAACCCCCACAAGGGGGTTCTAGCCCCTTGACTTCCACAAGGGGCGTTGCCCCTTGAGGACATCGGTGGTTGCCGCCCCTAGGCCCCTACCTCAATATTAAAAAAGAAATTAAAAAATGGGGAACTACGGCGAACAACTATGCAAATTTTTAAAGGAGAGATTTGCCATTATAATTAATCATTTTAGTGAATATTCACTAGGATTCGCCACTATGATAAAATTGTTTTACCAGTTATTCATTAAGATTCCCCAAAATTTTACATTTTTTTTAATAATGAGCATAAGATTCACTAGGGAAAATTACTAATTTTTTTCAAATAAAAGGAAAGATTCGCTAGGATTTTACACCTTTGTTGAGGGGGGGGGGGGGTTGTTAAAGTTATCCCTATTCTTGATAGAGCTCATGCATGTGTAGGAATTCCTTAGTGATCACATTCTCGCCATAGACGGGGTAAATTAATATCCCATTAGTGGGCTTATCATAGATTCAATTGACTATGTAGAGAGGACCATTAGGTGCATTTCAAATAATATCCTTAGATGAGAAAGGAATTCCAAGAGGATTTTTAGTTCATCTCTCATGAGGTTGAGTTTTGATCAACACAATCAAGCCTTTTTCAATAGTATCCATAGGACCTTTGTCAATAGTATCCATAGGACTTTGATGAATGGTATTCATGTTCTCATCATCCGTGTCAACATTCACCACATCATTGTTTTTAGTTTCACTAGATTTGATAAATGAAATATTATGTTTTGGCATGGGCTTGGTGAATATTTGAAAATTTTGGTTAGGAGAGGCAACAAAATTATTTCCTTAATCATTACCACTTGCAACCAAAAGCCTACCAGAATCAATGAGGTCTTACACAAGATGTTTAAGACACTTGCAGTGTTTTGTATCATGTACACTTTTTTGGTGATAATGGCAATAAGATTTTGATCTAAAGATCAAAGGTAAAGGTTTATTAGGATCAAGAGTTTTATAAGGATGCAAGGTAATATTTTTCTTCTCTAAGATTTGTGACATTGTGTTATGAAGGGTATCGGGTAGGGGAGTTAATTACCTTTTTGGGTCCCCATAGTTAAAGGGTATCATCACTTTTCTAGTAGCTACTTGGGTGTCAACGTGTTGATTTTTTATTTAAGGGAAATTTACTTGAAGGAAACCTTTATTCAATTTCCTAAAAGGTTGGTAATTGCTTTGATTTGTTGAATCACACTTTTTCAGTTCGTCTAGAGGTGTATTTTGAATCACAACTACTAACAAAGTTTTGATAATCATGGAGGGCAGTACATAAATGGATGAAGGAGGGGAAATTCATCATGGAAATATTATGTTGCATCTTACTTTTCAAATTCTCTATGAACATATTTTGAAGATGAGGGTCAGGAATCTTTACGTCAATTCTGGAATAAAGCGATTGGTAGCATGAAATAATGTTGGTGATCTTTTCCTCTTGTTTTTTCTTATATCTCATCAAATCGTCTAATATCATCTTAAGGATCATATGCACTTCAAAATGATTCATAAATTATTCAACAAGTTAATTTAATGAATGAAATGATGTATTTGGTAATGAGGAAAACCATTCTAAGGCGATATCCTTCAAGGATCTAGTGAAAAGCTTATCCAAGAGCTTATCCTCAAGAATAAATTTACTACACAAGTTAGTATAAATGGAAACATGGTTAGAAGGATCTCCTTTCCCCCATATTTCTTAAATCTAGGGACCTGAATACCTTGTGGAATTGGTATTATAAATATCTCCAAGGATAAGGGATTACTTCTGATTGATTGTTGAAACTTTATTTTGGAGGGATGAAATGGTTCACATAAGTTTCTTTATGAGAGGATAATTGTTTGTATTTTGAGATGGAGGTGAATAAGATGGAGGTGTGTATTTTTTTGAGAATGATTATATGAGGTAATGTGGTAGGAGATATTAATTTTCATGTGACAAAGATACTAGGAATGATAGCAGAAATACCCAAGGAAGGAATCACATTACTAGTAGGTTGCATTATTGTTGTGACTTGAGGATTGGTATAGCTAGGAATAGAGGAAATTGTTGTGGGAGGATGAATTTTATTTCTTCCTTGACTTGTAATATTGTTCAGAGGTAAAGGAAAACTAGTGGTTGATGTAAGAGCTTTTCCAAAAATATGAACTATATTACGCACAAGGTCAACTTTGTCTTCACTTTCAAGCATGCAATGAATGTTATCTATAGTAGGGATAGCAGCAGTTCAAATGTTCTAGGTACTTATTTGATTTTGTAGGTTTTCTAGGTCTTCATGGATTTGGATTATGTTTTCTTCTAAAATGCTAGCAACCATTGTTTCAACATGTGTCACACTACTTGAAGATAAGTAGTTGTTAAGGGTATGGTCCATACCTAGTGAACTAGTGTCAACACTAGTAGTGAAAGAGCTAGATAACTCAAGATACATGATGATTGTACTATCACAAGATGAATTGAGTCTCAAACTTCATCTAACTATAGTATTAGCAAAAAAACACCAAGTGAAAAATCTCATGCAAGGGATACTAAATGCAAGATGGATGAAAAGTCAATTGAAATGAAATTAAGCTAAGTGCAATGAAATAAAAAATATGTTTAAACTGAAAAGAAAAGTTAACAATAAAAAATATATCACAAAAATAGAGTTTTGGATGATGGAAAAAGCAATTTAAAATTTGCATTGGGACTCAATTTCCTAGAGGGGTTTATGAGTCCCAGTGAGGTTGTTTTCACAATTTTTAGAAAATTTTAAGTGATTTTTATGCTTTTTGGTTTAGATGATATTTACACTAAATTAAAATGTAGATTTTAGATGAAATTCAATTATGCAAGATGCAAAAATCCAACCTATATGCACTTTCACTAATGCAAGAATTAGAAACCCTAGATGCCAATTAACTAATGCAAAATCCTAAAGAAAAGTTAATGTAAGAAAGATCTTAGGACTATGATGTACTCCAAATAAGAATTAAGATGTTCTAAATGAAAATTCACCAAAATGAAATAATGGAAAGAAGTGGAGAGAGATAGTTTCTATCCTTGAAGAGATAGGGCTCCTCCTATTTCACTCAAGTTTCACTCAAGGAAACCCTAGAGATCTCAATCCTAGGATGTAAAGGGGAAAGAGATCTATAATAGGGATGTCCTAAGGTATGATAAATGATTAAAGAGGGGTTCACCACTAAGATTAGAGGGCTTGCGAAGACTAAAGAAATGCAAGACCTAATGCAGCGTAAAACTTTAGTAAATGACCTAGAAAATCATGTAAATCAGAATAGAATGCTGAGAGATCAGAAGTGTGCACCTGGGAATCTTTAGAGGCTTGGATGAAGACTTAAAATGTTGAAAAAAATGAAATTAATGTCTATTTTGACTCATATGGTTGTTTGGGTGATTTAGTTCCAAATTAGGGTTTTTGAACAAGAAAAAAATATGGTAGAGATATATTAAGAGCTTCCAAAAACTGTCAAAATCACTATACTAGGACTCATATGCCATCTTAGTGGTGTATAAGTCCAATTAGGCTTTTATGGAAATTCAAAGTCTGAATCTACTCTTTAGTCTTTGCTTTGACTTCTCCACCTGATTTCTGAGTTTGGATCTTTGATTTGCAACCTGTATATGTCTTTAACTGATCTTCAAAGCAAGGTGACAACTTGGACAACTTTGAACACTTGACAAATTTTCTCCAATATTTCGCTTCTATATGTCTTGAACCTAGATCTACAAATAACACACTAAAGAGAGGGAAAAATGTTGTTTTGTTACTAGAAAGGGGGTTTCCTTGGTCAAACCCTATTTTGGTAATCAAACCTTGTAATAAAATCAAATGGGACAAAAGAATGCTAAATGAACCAAATGAAATATTTCAATTCACCAAACACCAGCAATAAAGTGTTGCAAACATGTAAGAAATGGTTACAATGGATTACGATATTGACTCTTTCTTGAATGTGATATATCTTGAATTGA
Organism: Sequoiadendron giganteum; assembly: GCA_007115665.2. Taxonomy (NCBI): domain Eukaryota; kingdom Viridiplantae; phylum Streptophyta; class Pinopsida; order Cupressales; family Cupressaceae; genus Sequoiadendron; species Sequoiadendron giganteum. Next base: position 606,404,475 of record CM021109.1, on the reverse strand, counting down.
ATTCTATCTCAAATCTTGAAATCCTACATCACAATTGTTTGCTCAAAAACAAACATGATGCATGATAACTCTGACATAATTCTTGGGTCTTGAATAATGCTCCAAAACACTTGATAATCACCTCTTGAATGCTCTTGAAGTCTCTTGTGAACTCAAATTCACTAGAATGAAAGAATACTCAAAATATTAAGAGAAAATATGTGAAAAGACCTTGTATTTATACTTGTTTATTCCAAATTTCTCGAAATTACAACACTACAATCTGACATGAGATCTAGGAGGATAAAATCCCACCAATAATTTGAACTAAATTTAATTTTAGGCATATAAGTCCCATTAGGATAACTATGTGACACTTTTTTCAAAAATACTTAGATTTATGTGAAATCAGGATCGGGACCCTAAAACTTAGGTGGGACCCATATGCCGAAGGTGGTGTACGAGTCTCAGATTACTAAATATGGGCCACACAACCTAAAATTACATGAATTATGATTGTATATTGGTTTATGTCAGGATTATCCTTAGAAAGATGCATTAACTAAGGCTTGTGAATGTAAAATAAGTCCAAATATGGCATAAAGAAGCCCCATTAATTAATGAAACCCTAGATTAGTGTGAAAGTGTGCTACAACACTTTAAAACACCATGAATAAGGTACCATTAAGTCTATCTATTTGAAAATAAGTCTTTAGGATTGATTTGATGGCTATTTGCATCTACTCAACCTAGATTTCTCTATAATTCTCCATAGGCATCCATAATCAACCTTTTGCAATGTGAAATCTTGGAAAAAAATTGAGCTTGAAGACTTAAAAAAATGCTAGCTTGTTTCCTAAAGCATAAAATTTGTTCTAGATAGACTAATGAATCTTCTTGAGGAAGATATACAACACTTGACTCTTGATTTTTCTTCTAAAAATGACTAAAGGATATGAAAAATGACCTAAAAAACATGTATTTATAGGAATCAATACCTATTTGAATATTATTTTGTCCTAATAGGCCAACATCCATCAATTTTTTTGATTAAGCTGGTGATTTTCCAGCTCAAAATTTTGAATTACTCTGAAAGGGACTAAGTCACCACCTTGGGCGACTTAGTCCCACTAGGGGATTTTGAGGTGGATTTATGGAATTTGAATGATTTGAATGTTGTTTATTGGGATTTTTATGATTTATGGGTGGAATCAGCCTCAAGGTCCAAAATAATGAGTCTTAGGGGCCTATAAATGTCATTTTAAGGGGTGATTAATGCAAGGGTGTCTAAAATAGGACTAAATTAGGCACAAAATTATCTCTTTCTTCAAGAGTATATAATTTTTTATGACATAGTATCATAGAAGGAAGTAGAGAAGTATGAAAATGAACTTTTTAACTTAGAAAAAATAAAGAATATGAGTTTATTATCAGTTTAATCTTTACCACAACCTATCAATTGAGATCTTAATAAAATAAATTTTACTAAATAGTCTTCAATGGTGTTAAAATAATCTATAGAAAGTGATTCCAATTATACCTCTAATTGTATAGAATGAATATCACTAACTGAACCAAAAAATTCCTTGTACTTATCTGAAACCTTCTTAGGAGTAGTACATTCCTCAATATGATGGAACAAAATCTCAAAAACATGCATAATAATTAAACCTGTAGCCTCATAACATTTGTTCCTATCAGAAAATATTTCATATTCTTTGGAAAAATTAGGTTGTACATCAATCAAGGTGGACCAAAAATCCTTAGAACAAATAAATTTAATCATTCTTTCCTTCCATGTATGATAATGATGAGGATTTAAGACCTCAAACCCTAATTATTCCATTAGAACAAAAGGTGCTAAGAGTTCAAAATAGAAAAATATTTGATACTATAAACTAATGTCATACCTCCCAGATGGGTATGTGCAAGATCATAATTGAAAAAATAGGCCCTTAAGTGGCAAATAAAAGACAAATAAGATCAGAGTTTGACAAATTAAAGTAAAAATTTGAATAAGTTATCTATATTGTTTCAAAAATATGTAAAAATAGAATCCGCAGAAAATTTAATTTAGTATCTAAACTACTAGACCTTTATTTTTAAAAAAAATCTATTTGGTGAAAATTAGAAATTTCAATGCAGTAGTATTTAAATTCCAGAGTAAAAATAAGAAGTAGGTGTCTTTCTGACCACCCTAACCACAATAAAATGATACTATTTTTTTATAATATTTTAGATATAAGTAGAGGACTCATGTACCAATGTGATACATATATTTTTATAATTGTTTTCCAAGTAAATAATTAATTATGAATTTTTTATAGCAACTTAAAAAATATATAAAATATCGTCTGTCTAACCACCTTAACCTGGTAAAAAATTCATGAAATTCATTTTTTTATTTTTTAATCCTATAGTATGAGAAGCATAGAATGTGACACATGTTTTGGATTCAAAAAATGTGATACCATTTGAAAGTTATAGATGTTTTTCAATCAGCCTGTCAATTAGGACTTTATTCGTAATTGTATTAGAAAATGAATAATAATTATTTATTAAATTCAAAGTAGAGAATAATCTATATTGGTGGAAAGCGAGAATCTCCTCTTAAAACCCTTTTCATCTCATCAATTTTGGGTAAAAAAAAAGTCGTTAGCCACATGGACCATCATATGGCTTACATGTATCACAACTTTTGGGCCCATCATGATCCTACACATACCCAGATTTAGAATAAAACTAAAAAGGAATCCCCTGCCACAAAAAAAGTTCTCTAGGAGATAGTATGTTTGAGTAATTAGTAAATATATGCTAAATATATAAAAAATAAATAAATTATACCTAGGGATGAATCTAGAAAAAGTACATGAATTAAATGATAAAGCTCCTAAACACCTTTCAATTTCCATTGTAATTATGAAAATTAGAGGAACTAGGAAAACATTATCAGCTTGGAGGTCGAAAAGGAAAAATAACCTTTAGTTGGCAATCAAATATACCTATAAAAAATCTTTAGCTGGCAATCAAATGTACCTATAAAAAATTCTAGAAAATGATGTGCAACACTATGAATTGTGTGGAACCAGATTTCTAGATTGATATCTCATTTGCAAAATAATGATGTTTGGCCGAAAAATTATGGTATTATCAAAATAATGCCATATTTGGGCACCTGGAGGACCAAATGGTGTAAAAAATTTAGCTCCTAGCGATTTGGAACATGATCTATAATGTGACTAATGTTGAGAAGGTTGGGGTGTTGGTAGGTTGAAATAAATTCCATGTCGCTTAGGGGGCGACGTTACCCAGTGGTGGAGGGTGGTCCCACACCACCCATTAGGCTTGAATGTATGCCTTAGTGGATGTGACTACACATACTGATGATAATAAAACTCAATAGAAAAAAAAATAATCTACAAAAAATTAATTATTTTATAAGAACTCCAAACCTATACTTTTCTATAGACATAATGTGACAGACGTTGAGAACTACTTGCACCTTTGGTTATGAAGAGATGATGTAGACTATTGAAAGTGAAAAAAATATTGCACATACCAAGAAATATTCAATCTAATCTATTAACTTAGATGACTATGAAAATTCCACATGGGCTTTATGCATTATACAGATTTATATAGTATAAAAATGGTGATGGGGCAACAAAAAGCCTCTAAGGTTTTGAGGAAAAATATTTGATTTCAATGATTGGATAGGTGTTCTTGGTTTTTTTTAATTTTCTAGACACAATGGTAGGGTCAAGTTTGGCCCAAAGTGCCTCAAAAAATTAACTATGTCTCAGACTTAGTAACCACCTCCCAGCTTGAAATCCTTGTAGATTTGGAAAATTGTTTTTGATTTTGACAAAAGAAAACAAATTTTAACTTTCTCAGATTCCTTAGACTCAATTTTGAGCTCAAATTGCCTCCAACATGATTGAAAAATAACTTGCAATGAAACCCACAAAGAAGAACCCTCGACAAGTAGTGTTGTTTTTTCAAGTTTTTTTGATTCCCTAAATCACCATTGAATGCAAGGGGAGAGCATAGTTAACCTTACTAAATTTCATTGATATAACTCATTGGAAATAGATATACCCTAAAATATTTGAAATAATTTGCGTGGGTTGGCATTGATACCATGTAGGAGCTAAAAATTAGCTCTATCTTAGGACCACCTACAAACACAATGAAAACCTTCTACAAGAGAGTATGCAAGAAATGACCTCTATCTATATTAAGATGTATCAAATATAATGATGAGATATATTATAAGGGTTTAAAATTATGTTTCTCATATAGACAAGGTGTGATGTAGTACCAATAATAAATGACTATCATTATTAAATGATGTGAGCTAGCATTAAATGGCCTAGGACTCTAATATTTAATAAAATATTAAAACATAAAATCTTATGTAAAAATATTAAATATTGCTAGGACCAAAGTGGAGTTAACATTTAAATGAGACCCCACCAAGTAACTATTTAGGAAAATTATTATTTATTCTAACACAAAAAATAAAATTATATGCCCCACAAAGTTCAATAGCTTATCTATCATAGTTTGGAATTTTATTCTCTTAGTTCTATTGGGAGAATTTTCCAAAATCCTACAACCTAATTGAATTAAAATATATAGGAAGTGAAATAGGCCTCCCTTAGTATTCACTCATCCACCCTAACTTGTTGGCACATGTACACTACTCTCATATGATGCATTTTGAAAAAATGCATTCCTTGTTGGAGTATACATAAAGTGTAAAGTTGAAAAAAATGATAGATGTTAGTTTGGATAAAACCAACATCTAATTGTATGTTTATATGAAACATCTATTTCCCCAATGAACTCTAAAATTTTTTCTATTCTAGATTGGCATGTTTTCCCTTTCAGGTCACTTAAGATACTTTACTAGAACCATATATTTCAAATAGATTGGGATACCTAGGAATAAAAAAATGCCTTGATCTATGAGCATATAATATCATAATAATTATTCATATAAATTTAAATTTAGAACTCACAATTTTTTAATATTTTTAGAGAGAAGTTAGTTTAACCATTTCACTCTAGCATAAAATTCTCTAATTATGTTTTTAGGAATGCTATGCAGGTAAAGAAGTGTAGGGAACATTTTTTCATTTTAACTATTTCGGAAGAAAGTTATGGGAATGGGAATGAAATAGATAGTGGTGTATATAGACATGAAGTGGGTCAACAAACTATTTCATAATATAGAAAATTAAATAAAAAAATACAATGTGGAAGGAGGAGAAAGGTATAGCATCTAGGGAAAAATGAAGGATGTACTATTAGAAGAAGTATGTAATCTAAAATAAAAGGAAAATATAGTAGAAAAAATGATGTGGTTAATAGGGAGACTTTCCAAACTAGTGAGAAAAACTAAACCAAGGAAATTCCAAACTAAGGCATTCTAGTTTATAAGGGAGCGTAGAGGAAGAAGTAAAACTAAAATCAAACTAATTGTCATTTTTATAGGTGAATTAAAACAAATAATAATCTTTGTATCTATTATTTTACTCACTTTGTCTTTGAACTTGGTGTTTTAAAATATTTTAAATTTGAAATTTATTTTCTAGTTTCTTGAATTTATAATCTAGTAATACTCTCTAAATATAGGCTGCATTAAATAAAATGAGAGATGGCATGATGTTGGAATGTGTGCGACATGTTTCATATTTAAGACCTATGTTATTATTTTATGTACATTATAATGGCTCTATTTTCATTTTTGTAAGTTTAAATATATTTTTTAAATGCAGAGAGCTATGTGATTAAGGAAAAAATTAGATTAAGAAAGAGTAATGAATAGAATAAAGTTGAAAGATTGAGAGCTCTAATCTTTGAATGCATGAAGTTGCTACAAGCTGCCCTTGAAAATTTTGAATTTTATTATTCTATTAAATCATGAATGTAAGCAATTTATTCTTGAAGGAATTATTGAATATAAATACATATGATGGTTTGAATAAATATATGTTTTCAAAATTTGATGCAATCTATCAATTATATATTTATATCAAATAATTTTATTTTAAAAAATGATGGTTATATATAAATTAGAAACCAAAAAATGAGAGGTTAGAGTGGAATAAAAATCCAGAATATAAATTAAAAAACCAACATTATGAAAAAATTGAAAATAAATCAAAGAATTATAATGTCAACAAGAACAAAATAAATAAATAACTGAACCACCAAAAATGTTTAATGCTAACAAGGGAAAGAGGATTCTCCTTACTAGGTCCCTAGGGTTTTTCACCTAGGAGCACTTGGTTTGGGAATGACACTCTTTCAACTTTTGTGATATGACTCTTTTTGGTGATTCCATTCAAAGTAAGGGGTTGAATCGGGTTGTGATGTTTGTGTGAGAAGTGTGGTTGAATGTTTGAAATGAAATGAAACTAAGCTAACTATGAAATGTAAATCAAATCAAATTTAAACTAAATTCAAGCTAGCTAAATTACCTAAATGCATGTAAATAGAAATGAAAATAAAAAAGTACAAAGATGGTGCATTTGACCAATGGAACATACAAGAGAGGATCCCCAGAATGTTCTAAAATTTTCCTAAAATTTTCAAAGGGATACGTATGCTAGAATGGGCGACCTAGTCCTTTTGTCAGGAAACTCTGCCAGATTAGGCTTCGAGAAAAAAGGCTATCCAAAAATATAAAAATCCTTTTTTAGACCCAATATAGGGACAAGGTCACGAATGATGGTGAACTAGTCCTCCTAGTACTTTTAGGAGCCTGAAGTTATGATTTTGTCAGTCCCCACTTGCACTTTCCTTTTTTGTAGATGCATGTATCCGAATCTCCATAAAATGGTCTGCAAGTTGTCCTTTTTTTCCACCTAGGGTTTGACGACTTGAGTTGACTTGAATGGAATTATTGTACCATCTTCAATACTTTATTCCTTGCCAAATTTGAATACATCATGTAAAGACATGAAAAGACAAAGAGAATGTTGGGGTTAAGGAATAGGGGTTTTCCTAAGTCAAACCCCTTCGATGGTAACTCAAACCCAAATGAGAGATAATGAAAGGAAAGATGATTGAACGATGAAAAATGTAAACACACATGAAACCTTTAGTTGTTGAGTTTTGCAACATGCAAGAACCAACTCCAATGGAGGTTTCTTGAGATGCCCTTGTGCTTGATTTCTTGCTTGGGAAGCTTGAGTGAGAGAGTGCTTGTGAAGATGAAAAATAATCTTAGGGAGGGCGAATGAAGGTGAGAACCCTTATTTATACATGATATGCCCTACTTTCCTAAAAATGTTACATGATAAGCTGACACTAGGGTTTTGGAGGAAAATTCCTACTAGGTTTTTTATTTAATTTTGAATTTTAAGCCAAAATGGACTAGGTCACCAAAGGTGGCAACCTAGTCCACTTGGACAAATTCAAGTGGTGGCTAGGAATAAAAAGGTGTTAAATGATGTTTATCAGACTTTCCTCCTGAAATATACTTTTATCGGGCCTAAAAGTAGATTAAGGGACTAATTTAACATTAAAAAGGGTTGAATCGATGATGATAAGCCTATGAATGTGTGAAAATTCATTACAAAACTTTACAAAAATTTTGCACAAGGCTTAAAAAGGGAATTAAAAAGGGTTATTTAGGTGAATTGTGTTAAAGGGGTCTTATAAAAGTGGGAAGATGTGTCACAACATTTCACAACACCTTTGTAAAACATCGTCAAATTTTTGTTGATTTGCAAGCATTCAAGACTAAAGCAAGGAAAAAGGCCAAAATTAGTGAAAAAGAGTCAAAGGCCACACTTTTTGGTGACACATTTAGCCCCCACTTTAGTGATAGGATGAAATCACTTCAAACTCACACTAAAGTAGTCGAATGATGCATGTTGAGCAGGATCCAATGTATTCATGATAATAAGGTGAGATGACTATCATAAAGAGGGATGACCAAGCCCCTAGGATAAAGATCCCATGGAAAACTGAACATAAGCACAAAAGATCACACAAGGATTGACATGAAAGAGTGGAGAGAGAGAAAAATTCAACTGAAGCTTCAACAATTTGTCTAGCTAGTTGTGGATCAGATCTAGGTTGTTTATCCAAAAAGAAACGTGTACTCACTTTGAGTCGAGGAGAATTGTTGTTTTCCATCAGGCGAGAATGTCAAAAAGTGGGTGAGTTACATACACAAAGGTTGCTATGGGGAAAGTTGTGTTGCTAATTGTGCTTCCCGCTCAACCATACAATAGTTATACTTCTTGATAACTTTGATAAGGCACCACAAGAGATAAGGGTGTGGTTCATGACACAAGAAAAGCCTTGGATTCTTAGAACTCAAGAAAAAATGCAAGATGGCACCATAGTCATGCAAGTTGTGTTATGCAAGGTTGCCATGTATGCATAATGCAAGAATGCAATATCTAAGAATTTTCAAATATGTAAAATGTGAAAATGTAAAAAGAGTGTTCCAAGGAGTCCTGTTTAGTTCATGTGAGGTTTTTGACTTAGGGAGCACTATGTCTAATGTCTCAAAGAGAGGACCAATTGAAGGATAGAATATTCACAACTTAGGGGATGTAGTGTGTCATATTAGGCCACTAAGAGGAATATAATATGCTAAGATAGGTCATAATTATGAAGGAAATTATACCCAATGACATCCATAAAGTGAGAAAACACATCATATGAATTGTTAAGGCTGCACTAGGAACCAAGGAAAAAAAATGCACATGCAAAACAAATGATGCCATTGTATGCCCTTGGACTTTAAAGGAATTGCTACACTTTGTTTTGTGATCAATTGCTTTAAAGTAGAGAGAGGCAAAAGGAAGAAAGAAAAAAAAGGACATGAGAGACTATTTGGAAATCCCTATGTCAAGTGATTGGTGTCCAAGAAAGGTTGTGTCATGTAAAGGAAAATGGAAAAGAAAAGAGAAGGGGGTTTGCCCCGAAAATGAAAAACTACAAACACATAAGGGATCTATGGATCTGGGGTCAATATGTTCATTGCTGTAATTTTTTTGTGTAGAGAGCTCAAAACTATCATCATCTCCCCAAATACATAGAACTAGAATAAGGACACAAAGAGAGTGAAAGCTAATGAAGGGAAACAGTCATTTTGGGTCAACATGGAAGAAATGTAGGATGTCTCAATGCTTTGCATATTCCCCAAAAGGGAAAAAAGGTAAAAAAGAATAAGACAAAAAACAAGAGCCATGGTTTTGAGTCAAAATGAAAGATAAATTATGGTCTCAATGCCTTGCATCATCCTCAAATGGAAGGAAAAAAAAGGAAAATGAAAAGGAAAAGAGTCCATTTGGGTCAACATGAAGGAGACATTGCAATCTCAATTCTATTCATCATCCCCAAATGGAAGTAAAAAAGGAAACAAAAAGAGAAAATTTTGCACAACATAGAGAAGAATGGAGATACATATAGAAGAATTTCACAAAGAGGGGGAACATCAAACATGACAATACGGGGAGCACATGTCACATAAATAAAAAATGACTATTAAGGAAAGTGTGAGTCAATCATTAAGCAAGTCATCTACCTCCCAATCTTAGTGGGTATAAGCAAGAGGTGAAAAATGAAGCTAAGGGGAAAGGAAAAATGCATTATTAGGATAAGGCTAACAACTTTGTGCCCCCACTGAGTGGAAGAGAAGAGTGAGCTGAGATAGGTGATGGGAAAAAAACATGTAGCAGTGAGAAGGGCAGATGTTATACAACTATTACATGAAAAGGTGCATAGGAATAGTTTATGGTTGGAGGAGGTAGCAATTATCACGAAAAAATTTATACTCAGTATCTCTCATAGATGATGGCATTCATTTCTTCTATCGCCAAGAACATCATGATAAGAAAAATGTGGGACATGAGCATGTTTAGGATAAATCACCAACTGATTGCGATGAGGTAAGGTAATGAGTCCTTTGTCTAGGAGGATTTGTAATTTCCTCTCACATTCAGGAGGTGAAGGAAGAGGAAGTTTTAGTTTCTATAAATTGCATAGCCTCTTGCATCAACAGGAACCTCCAACTTCAAAAGAGGAGACTAGGGCAAGAAGACCTGAGATGATCTTGGAATTGGCTTTGTTGGGATTAAGAGATGGTGAGAATTCTTTGGGAAGGAGAACATAAAAATCAGGAGGGGAATCAAACATCATCGTGCCATCATCACAAAGTCTAATAAATTCTTGGGGAGGTATACAGTCATGAGGAGGATCTTGATAGCCTATGCCCATTGTATGTTCCTCGGGTGAAAAATGTTCATAAAATTTGTGTATTTCATGTTTATTTTTTGTGTCACCACCTTGTTTGCTTAGAATTGTGAACCCTTTTCCATAGGTTTTTTGAAGATTAATTGGAGGGTAGGCTACTTGGTTATTGTACTATGGTTGAGTAGTGATAGGTTTGGATGAACTAGGTTCACCTTATACATGGAACTTAGGGTCAGTTTTTTATTTTAGGATGAAGGTAAGAAAACATCTCTAGGGGCGAAATGTTAGGAATCTCGAGTTGGTTCATGGATGGGTAAAAATAAGCATTTTATTCAAGATTGTCAAGGAATTCATTGAGGAACTGATAAATTCTAGCATCATCATCTCCAATGATGTTAACTTCAATAGGACAGCATGCATTTGGAGTTGACTGAGAAGGAGTAGGTTCAAGGTCATTGGGATTAGGGGCGAAGGTGCAACTAGACATATCCATGAGGGATTTGAAGGACATCCAAAATGTCTTGAAAGATAGAGCCATAGTGAATGCAAACTAATGACAAGAAATTGAGTAAAATGGAAAATCTGGAAACATAAATAGAAATGCAATTGAAAAATTTAGAAATACAGAAAATATCCTAAAAATGACAAAAAAGACTAGTAGAAATGTGCAATAGGTCTAGGTCGCCCAGTGTGGTGACTTAGTCCCAACAGGGATTTTTGTGATAATTTTTGAAAGTTTTGAATTCTTTTGCTAATTTTTATGCTTTTCCAGTGTAGGTACAAAATGAAAATGTAGATTTTTTTGGTACTATTTTCAATTAGAATGAAGTGAAAGTGAAATCTAACATGAACTTTACACTAATGCACTTTTATATGTACCCTAAGATGCAAACAATACAATAATCCAAATACAATGCAAGACTTTCCCTAAGATGAAATCCAAAATCAGAAGATTAACAAGTGATCTATGGCTGGGTTCACCAAAATGAACCAGAAAAAAAATTTAATGCTAACAAGGGAATGAGGATTCCCCTTACTAGGCCCCTAGGGTTTTTCACCTAGGAGCACTTGGTTTAGGAATGGCACTCTTTCCACTTTGGTGATATGACTCTTTTTGGTGATTGCATTCAAAGGAAGGGGTTAAATTGGGTTGCGATGTGTGTGTGAGAAGTGTGGTTGAATGCTAGAAATGAAATGAAATTAAGCTAACTATGAGATGCAATTGAAATAAAACGTAAAATAAATGAAAGCTAACTAAATGACCTAAATGTATGTAAACATAAAGGAAACTTGAAATTACAAAGATGGTGCACCTAGGAAATGGCACTTACAAAAGAGGAGCCCAAAAATCTTCTGAAATCTACCTGAAATCTGTAGAGGGACACTTATGCTAGAATGGGTGACCTAGTTCTTCTATCGGGAAAATTTACCAGATTGGGTTTTAGGAAAAAGGGTATGTAGAAATATCAAAAACCTTTTCAGGCCTGATATAGGGAAAAGGTCTCCAATGATGGAAAACTAGTCCTCTTGGTACTTTTAGGAGCCCACAGGTCTGATTATGTGGGTCCCCACTTGCACTTTCATTTTCTATAGATTCCTATGTCTAAAGCTCCAAAAAATAGTCTACAAGTTATCCTTTTTCTCCACCTAGGGTCTCACGACTTGAGTTGACTTGAATGGAATGATTATACCCTCTTCAATACTTTATTCCTTGCCAAATCTGAATACAACATGCAAAGCACATGCAAAGACAAACATAATGTTGGGGTTAAGGACTAGGGGTTTGCCTAAGTCAAACCTCTTTGATGGTAACTCAAACCCAAATGATAAACAATGAAAGGAAAGATTATTTAATGATGGACACTGTAAACATCCATGAAACCTTTAGTTGTTGAAGTCTGCAACATACAAGAACCAGCTCCAATGGAGGTTGCTTGAGATGCCCTTGTGCTTCTGAAGATGAAAAATGATCTTAGGGGGGGAAAATGATGGTGAGACCCTTATTTATACAAGATATGTCCTAATTTCTTGAAAATGTCACATAATAGTCTGACACTAGGGTTTTGGAGGCAAATTCCTATTAGGATTTTTATTTCATTTTGAATTTTAATCCAAAATGGACTAGGTCACCCAAGGTGGAAACCTAGTCCACTTGGAAAAATTCAAGTGGTGGTCAAGAATAAAAAGGTGTTAAATGATGTTTATCAGACTTGTCTCCTAAAACACACTTAAGTCAGGCCTAAAATTACATTAAAGGGATAATTTAACATAAAAATGGCTGAATTAGTGATGATCCTAGGAAAGTGTTAAAACGCATTACAACACTTTACAACATGTTTGCACAAGGCTTAAAATCAGGTAAAAAAGGGGTTATTTAGGTGAACTATGTTGAAAGGGTCTTATAAAAGTGGGAATATGTGTCACAACATTTCACAACACCTTTGTAAAACATTGTTAGATTGTTGTTGATTTGCAAGAATTCAAGACTTAACCAAGAAAAAACAAGGCCAAGATCCAAGGAAAAAGGCCAAAATGAGTGAAAAGTGTCAAAGGCTACACTTTTTGGAGACACACTAACAAACCCAAAAGTACACATATAATAAAAATAATATTAGAAATAGTAAGAAAAATACTAAAAGTGGCATTCCCCTCCTATTTGAATGTGTGACTATTGATATGAATAATGTTTAGGGGGCAGATAAAGATATTGTGGGGACTTCATATTGTGACACAAAATTTTCGAGCAACTGAAAGTCTACTAGGCTAGACAAAGCCTAGAGTTTTGAGAAACAACAAATACTAAAAATAAAGAGATTCACAAGGAGTTTGATGATGAAGAGGTTTAGGATAATGAGGTAATTCCTCATTTTGTGGATGGTTGTGAGGAAGCAGACTTAGAGAATGAGTTTGAGGAGATGCAAGATGATAATGGTATTAGGGTGTAGGATGGTAAAGGTTAAGTGAAAGATCTTGATATGGAGAATGATCAGAATGAGATTGCGCATATGGAGGAGAGAATTTTCTTTATATCTCCTCTTTCCCTTGAGCTTCTAGATATCTTAGATAATATTGAAGAGAATCGCCCTTCTCTCTTTTAAATCGAGAGAACTATGGACAAAGTTAATGCTAACATTAAGAACCTATAGCATAACATAGTTATATTGGAGAAAAATATTGTCTCCAATAGTAGTAATTGTAACATAGGAAAAACTAGAAAAGAAAAGAGGTTAAAGAAATACAAATAATTAATCTAAAACTAGGCCTACATTAAATAACAAAGAACAAAGGAAATAAGGTAAAATATGAACAATCTCACCAAAGATCGATGTAGCTCCTTGAATTATCCTTTTTGTCATTCTCCATTTTTCCATGATAGTATTGTTGCCCTTAGATTTTTAGTATGTTTGCAAGTATAGCCTTGATGTATGTAATTATGGAAAAATATCGAAGATGAAAAAGTCGCTTCAAAAATTATATGAATTTCGGGAGGTGGAATAATGAGAAAAGTCAGTCAATTTATAAAAAATTTGTTTTTGAATGTAATTGGCTTAGACTCAAAACAAATATCAACGATTGAGATTGATGAATGCCATGTGATAAATATTTGTGTTAGTTAGAACATGAGTGAGAAAAGTCTTCCTAATGAAGCTTAAATTAAATAATAATTTAATCTGATGTTCAGACTGTTTCAAAATTGAAAAAATAACAAATCAAGATTAAATAAATGATTTAATCTCTAGTTGAAAGTATTCAAAAATTAGAAGAATAAAAAATTTGAATGAAAAGGATAAAGATATAATGAAGACAACAATTTATTTGAATGCACACATAAATTGATTAATTAAATAAAGATATTTAATTAATAAATGTCTACATGCATAAGAGTCTTAACTAGATAGCTAACTGGTTATGACAGAGAGTCTCTTCATAGAGATGACCAAATATTAAATAAGAAGATAACTGATTGAATCAAATATATCTCAAGTCAAGTAATGATTGAATAATTAGATAACTAGGCAATTGTCTAGTCGGAGGAATATTCAAAGAATAATTAGACTCTTGAATAAAATAATTATTTTATTCAACATTCAAAATTTGAAGATTTAATATATTTAATTGACTTTTGAAAAGGTTAATTGAATAATTAAGTAATTCAAAATGAATATTTAATTATAGTTGAAATTATGATAAAGGATAAATTAAATAATAAATTATTTAATTAAGAAAGGGAATTAACTAATTAGCGACGTAATTAAATAAATAAGATTTATTTAGTTAATCAAGTTTGAATACAAATCATAATGAACTAATTAAATAATTAAGGTTATTTAATTAATAGGAAAAAGGTGACTATAGAAAATAATTAAATAATTAACATTATTTAATTGTGACCATGGTCATTATAAATTATGTTGAAAATGGTACTCGCGGGTCTAGACCAATTTCCAGTGTCTACAGTAATGATAGAATTACTCATTTGGAAAATTCATTTTCCAAAATCATTATGCTTACTCATGGCATCATGAACAAATCTGTTTATGGGTACCATCTTTGTCTAGTCCAAAATTACCAAGAAGAAGAAGAAAATAGGAAAAGGAGAAGAAAGGAAGATGTGAACGAGAAGAAGAGTGAAGAGTAGAAGAATAAGTAGGACTAGGAAGTGTCCCTTAATTACCTCCATGAAGACTAGAGCTTGATCAACTATCTTGGTGTATGTGGTCTCTTGTTTTTTCTTCGTTTTATTTTCTCAATTTAATTATTTTGTTGGTCCTACATGCCTTTAAGCTATTTTTTTTAGCCTATGAACCTTCTTGTTGTGTCTATGCTTTTTATATGTTATTTTAAAATTTCAAGATTAGGGACCTTTCCCTATTTTTTGAATAAAACATTATAAATAAATAAAATAAGAATGAAATTGGAAAACCATATAGAAAGAACATTGAATCTATAAATTTTGTAGACATATATCGACTATATAATGATATGAATGAAATAAAAAATTTGTAAGAAAAATGTGTAGTTTTGTTAGATCTATCCAAGTAGCACCCTTTAGTCATTTCATCAAAAGGTAAGACACATGAAATTCAAACCATTATTATGAACTATTAAGAATGTATCCCTTAGAATTATAGGAGAAATAAATGTTACTCTAATTATTTTATTTTTTATTCACTATAATTATAGTATAAAATAGAAGACCCTCACTAAAGTATTTAAAATAATGAGAGAACATAGAGTCAAATTCATAAAACATAAATAATGTAATAGCCAAAGTTGTAGTACTTTTTGTAGCAATATTATATTAAGGATTATTTTTTATGACCAACTATCTTGATTAGTGTATTCTAGGAATTTTATCTAGGTAACAGATTAATACTATGAAATCCTACCTATACATATATGTGACTAAATGTGCTAACAAGAACAAGAAAATTAAGTAATAAAATATCTAGCATTCAAAAAGAAATTGAAACTTTTAAATATAAAATTCTATAAAGTAATTATAGGGTTAAAGATAAAGCTGAGCCAAATAAATGGCGCCCCTTCATAAAATAACTTCTTGCATAATACTCCACAATTTTCTCATACCACCTACACAACAAATAATAAAACAATTATTTCCTAGATGAAAGTCAAATAAGCAGCTACTAGAATAGATTTTTGAATAAGAAAATCATCTGAAATAGATATAATAACAAACACAAGGATGAGGAATAACAAAAATAATCAAATAAAAAATCCCATTAACAACACAAATAAGAAGACTAGAAAGTAAAAAAATTATATGGCTAGATATGTAAGACAATTATAATTTCTTATTTATGATTAGGGCTAGAAAATGTAGCTAAACATATGATTTTGTATATATGCATTAAAATAGCATGCTTGAACGAATCGCTAATCAAAATACTACATAGTTCTATTACAAATAAGTTTCATTCGATTTCAAATAAAAACATAGTTAAATATCTAAAACCAACAATCTATTAGTTCTTGTGAAAGATCATCCCTAAAATAAATATTTAATATTTTTATTTAATTCAAAAATAGGCATTTAGCTAGCCGAAGCATTATAACTTTCAATATACCACTATAAGAAATTTGAAATGTAAAATATTTCAAGTTAGAACTTATTCATAAAATTCAACTTCAAATCTTCAAATTGAAAATATGAATTTGATCCAAAATTTATTATTAAATCTACATTATGATTAAATTTTTGAAATGTCAAGTTAGGAGTATACATGAAAGAAGATGGAGATAAATAATAATAACATCAATAGAGTAATATAATAGAAAGAAAACTAGACTAATATTCAAAAAAAACTTGAAGAAAACCCAAATACATAATTTCATCGTTAAATCTACATATACTAAAGACCAAAAAAAAAATATTTACATTTATTACTCAATAAAAAATAAATCTTTATTAACCTAATAGAGAGAACAATTTGAAGAAATGAAACTCATATTTCATCAAAATTTCCAACCTCTTTTTGATAAAATTTTTATGTATCTTGAGATCGCTAATACAAAGATATTAACTAGAATACTGTGCATGATTGTCTCAAGAAATAAAAGATATTATTGGAATAATGTGCATGATTGTCTCAAGAAATAAAAGAGGAAAAATTGAAGCGATATTGCAATAAGTTATTTTCACTTAACAAACGTGTTGCTATACAAGTTCAAAATGGATCTAGAAGAAAGAGGTGAGATGACTCTTATCGAACCAATTCAAAGTAAATCTAAATTTATTTAATTTGACTATTCACCTATGACCCTTTACACAATTTTCAAAAATATATCCCCTCTAATTTCTTAGATATTCATCAAAATCCATCTCTATGAGTAAATATTAGTCCTTTACTACAATAAAAATATCTTAATATGATGTAGAAATATGCATATATTGGCAAGTTGGGTATTTTTAATTTTGGAAATATCTGTTGATTTTATATTCATTTTTGTATAGCAAACAAGTACAATATTTTGTATTTTTTTTTGGAATATTATAATAATTTATTTTATTTTATCTTGGTGAGTAGAAAATATATGTTGTTTCTGTTGAAGAATTTTGAAAATTTATTTTAATTTACACTCTATTCATTCATTAATTTCAATCGGAAAGAAGTAGTAAGTCATTAAATAAATATAGCTTGAGTAATACTTGATCAATAATACTAATTACTTTTTATTATAGTGATTCTTCAATACAATGTCTTTGTAGATTAATTATTTATTATTGTAAATAAGAATTTTAACACATTAAACAATTTTTGTTACATAATAATGACGATTTTTGTTACAAGATTAATCTTTACTTGGTAAAGGTTATTCTTTAATTGTAATTATTTATTAATCTATAGAAACATTCCAAAGGAATCCCCACAATTTGTTTGTCTTTTTGTCTTTTCACACATGTTTGAGCATGACTCATTTTATTTTTAATTCCTTTATTAAGAAATATTTGTAGCCGCTTCCTTAAGAGGTGACACTTTGCATACACATAGATGAATGGTGGCATTTATTTAGTTCGGAGTTACATTCTAGCTCCTCCTTCTCACCTCTACTTATTTAGGTTCCTCTCCTCTCATTCTTCAAGACTTAAGCAAGCAAGTCTAACATTGAAACTCTCTCTCTCTCTCTTTGTATTATTCTTTATGCATTTTTCCTCCATTTACAATATTGGGGTTTTTTCTTGTTTTTACCCCTTAACAAATTCTTGTGTCTCTCTTGCTTTGGTTGTGCTTGGTTTGGCTACTTCAATCTATTTGGTAATCTCTTTCCTTCAAACAATTTCTCATTCATTAGTACTTTCCATTTCTCTTTATATTTCCTTTCAATTTTACCTAGATCAATCCCTAGAAATTGAACAATGGTCAAATAGAGAAATCCAAAAAAAAATTAATGAAAAGACCTTTAGTAATTTAACCTTATAAATGAGAATGATAATTGAATTCAACTCACAAATTATTGATAATTAAGGTGAATTATTGTAAATACAAGGACATATCTTGAACTATTAAACAACTCATCAATTTAAATCCCAATCAAGATGATGATTCATTTGAATCATCATGTTCAATTAGAATGAATAATATCAATCACATGAATAGGAATAAAATGTTAGATGTTCTTCCAATTCATTTTGAGTAACATAGTTTATATTATTAATAGACACTCTTACAATCAAATATCATTAAATTAAATCTACACTATATTGTGATATTAATAAATACATTAATAAAATAAAATACATATTTAAAATAAATAATTTAGATATCTTTAATACATCTCTAAAAAAAATTTAAAAAATTAATTATTTTATTTGCATAATTATTATATTTTACTTTAAATCTATTTAAAAAGTAATATAAATATCTTAAATAAATATATCTAATAAATACCAAGAAAAATAAATATTTGGTTTGAATTATTTTATTTACTTTAATTATTTTATTTATTAAGAATTATTTTATTTCACTTCACAATATTTATTTATATCAATATTTATTTTATTTTACTTAACTTGCTTTTGAAATTATTTTATAACATTGATTTTTGTGAATAATATAGTATTTATTTTTAATGAAAAAAAATTTATTTAAAAATTATTTAAATTTATTTTAGAATTATTTTATTGAATGACAACACAATATTAATTTGTCAAACATAATTTATATGAATATAAGCATCAATAAAATGTAAAATTTCTATGGTTAATTAAGACCTCAATACTAAGCTCGTGAGTAAAGGATAAGAACATAGGGCACACACATGGGTTTGAAAGAACATTGTAATCTTGTAGGTCAGAAAAAGAGGCTCTAATGTTTTGGTGAAACACTAGGTGTGTTGCATAGGTGACAAAAATACAACTGTTTCCAACCTCAAAATTGACCTCTTGTTTACCATTGTCTTCACTTGGGATAATAAAAAAAAATTTGATTGCAACATTGAAACTCAATTTATTAGTTGATAATAAAATTGCGCTTGCATAATTGTAGCTTGACTTAGAGTTTTGATATCATCGTAGAAAGGTTTTGTTGTAGTGCCAAGATAAGAGAGCTTGAACTGATAACCTTCCATAAGTGAAACAATGAATACACTAGTATGTCTATCAATATACAAAGAGTGTGTAAATACAATGATCAAGCCTTGCATATATAGGCAATGATGAGGAGGTAGGAAGGTAGGATTGAACTATTGACTAACACTGCAAAGATGTCCCACTTGTGAGCTCACTTGTAAAGTGGGTGAGAAAGTGGAAAGTGAGCATGCAATAGGAAACATGTATCAATTCTATGAAGTGATATAAAAGAAAAAAAACTAAGTACACGAAATCTATGCATGTGGAAAGGTCAATCCTAGAAAAGTGATTAACTAGCTAAATAGATAATGACCATATTTACACTAACAAACCCCCTTATGTGAAACTTAGAAATTAATATATGCACTAATGATGTGTCCTACTAGGCCATGTTAGGTACTCATGTACAAATTTCTCATAAAGACGAGTAAAGGAGAAAAACCTAGTCGAAAATAAAAAACCTCTCCAAAAGAGAAATGGTTTAAATACAATTAAATGTACAAGTGACAAATATAAGCGATAGATGGAAGACTCATAATGAGCCCCCAAGGACTAATTCTATCACAAAGCGCAATGAATTATCCCCCCATAGGAGAGAAAAGAGAGAAGGTCTATGTGACCCCCCCAAAATAGGAGAAGTTATGAAGTCCATTTTAGGAAATGTTTCCTCCCAAAATTGATCTATAGAAGAGATATTATGCAATCTCCTTGCAAAATGATACCTGTAGTTTTGGTACATGCTTAACACTAGATGTTGATGATGATCCATGAAATTTGAACAAAATTTATTCTATTGGGAAGAAACAATACCATAAACATTTGTAATATGACTTCCCATTCTAGAGAGGAATATGCAGGAAGTAAGATGAATGTCTACAAATGATGCAGATGGTCCAAAGACTAAAATGTTACCAATAATTATTTTGAATAATGCTCAAATATTTCCAAGAAAATGTTGATGTGTGATGGATGTGATACAATGGATCGAGTACCATATGTGATCTTCATGAATAGGGACTATGGATGTATGGTGATATCTAGACTGATGTGAATTTGGTAATACTAAAAATGATGATAACTAAGTCAGATAGATTAGTTCATGAATGCCTACACAATCTTTCATGATAGAAGTTTATATAGGCAAGGTAAGATTAATAACCAAATATAACAATGATGGTGCAACTTCATCAAAGATAACATCAAGTAGAAGAAAAATCTCCTCAATGGTTTCATTGAAATGTGCAAGATGCGATTCTACAAAAAATATTTGACGTATAGTAGATATGCATCCCACTGTGGTGGATTTGGAGTGATGATAGAAGTATCTTGATGCAAAGAATTTGTGGAACTCATAAATGATTCAACAATAGATTCAAATGTAGCATTAGGTAATATGGGAAATGAGATCTCAATGCAAGTCATGCTACTCTATTTTTCATCCCTAGATGATGGTGTCTTATAAGATGCCCTAGTGAGATTAGTCTTGCATGCTCCAATAGTAAGTCAATACCAGCTCTATGTGTAATGTGACCTAGAAAATGATAATATTATCACAAAATTCTATATAGATTGAGGTTGGTGATGGTTTGACCGAGCACGTTGGAGGTAGATTCTATGCGCATGAAAGACCAATTCAAGAGACCATGTGGTGTTTTGGAGGTCGAGTCAAAAATTATTTGGAGTCAACAATGATTTGATCAATGGTAGTGTGCAAGTCATGGCTTGCAAAGATAAATTTCACCTCTAATTAATTTGATAGCAAATGCTTTTTGTCTGTGAACAGATATTGTAGCCTGGTGGAGTCTTGAGGAGGGTGGATGGTAATAGATCTCACATGAAATGATCACATGTTGTCTCTAATAAAATATTTCAATATGATAGTGAGTTTATACTATTGCAAAGAGAAAATAAGCATGTGTGGTCTGCAAAGGCAAATATAATAGACACCTACAAAAAAGTTTGTGGCATAGAGAGATGGTCAATAGGAAATTTTTGAAGCATTCACAAAGCTTGGTAGCCATGCAAAAAGCCCTTGAAAGTGGATTAGGCCATTGGTATGTGTGTCTCAACCTGTTGGGTGTGCCTATATGTAGGCCAAATGAAGATTCCATTTGTTTCCTTGATGGATATTAAGCATATAAAAACTAGAAATAACTTGAATAGAAACTTCAAAAACTAATATATTTGAAACACAATGAACATACCTTGTAAAGAGGCTAAATAAGCCACAAAAAAATAATTTTGAAATCCTACAAGAATAGGCTAGATAGGCCAAAATACATGCAATACACCAAATTGGGCAAGATTTCCTCCATGCAAATAGACCAAAAATGGCCTAATCTCGCAAAGATAAAATGTTCTAACCAATGGGCAGATGGGAAGATGGCCATATTAGCCCTTTTCTATTTTTTTATATATTTTGAAATTTTTTTGTACAATTGGTACAAAGACCCAAAAAATTGTAAAAATTGAAAATTATCTAAATTGATAAAATTAAAGTTACCTTTTCGTTTCCCAAGATTTATAGATGCAACGGTAGTGTTTTTTTGGATTTGTGATGCTCTATGATAGGTATATGTGTGGGAATCACCTCTATATGGGAAGGAATGTGATATCATAGCTATGGTACTATATTGGCCAAGATCACAGAGCTCAAATTGATTGTCTTCTATAAGTGAATAAATGAACACAATAGTATATCTATGAATATATAAACAATGTGTAATTACAATAATCAACCCTTGCATATATAGGAAAGCATGAGGAGGTAGGAAGGTAGGATTGAACTAGTGAATAACCCTCCAAAGATGGGACACTTGTGAGATCACTTGGAAAGTGGGTGAAGAAGTGCCAAGTGTGCATGCAATAGGTGTCTCAAGTGATGTAGAAACATGTCACAATGCTATGAAGTGATACAAAAGAAAAATAAACCTAAGTAGACTTAAGCTATGAGTGTGAAAAGGACAATTCCAGAAAGGTGATTAGCTAAATGCATAAATAATGACTCTATTTACACTAATAGGAAATGGCCTTGTATATTTTTTACATGAGATCCTTAAGATGTGCTAAATCATGATCTAGCATGTCATACTAATTTGAGAAATTAGTAAAATAGTATTAATCAAAATAATTGTAACATATAATTTTTGCTATCTACTAGGTTTTTAGGACCTAGGGCAAGAACCTTCTATACTTTACATTCAAGGATGACCCTAGAGATCGCACCCTACGAATAGAGGAAAGAGATATGTCAATAGGGTATCCTAGGATATGATTTTAGATTACAAGAGGGGTTCACCACCGAGTTTAGACTTGGAAAGACAATGTAATGAAGGATGTAATGGAAAACCCTAGTTTAATACAATTCTTCAATGAATGACCTAGAAATGTGCTTAAATGCACAAGACAACTGAAAGGCGGGGGGGGGGGGGGGGGGAATTAGTTGTATGAAATCACTTTACTTATTAACTTAGTATTTTCACCTTAACTTCAGTCTATTATTAAGTGTAAACATGAAATGCAAATAAGAAAAAGAAAACACCATTAACACCAAATTTAGGTGGAAAACCCAATGAGGGAAAAACCACGGTGAGGATTAACTCACAATATAGTAGTAATGTAATACTGGACACAAAGGCTCACTGCCAAAGGGCTCACCACTCAGATACAAAGGGTCCCTACCCAAATTAAGGGCTCACTACCTTGAGGAGGACTCACTGTCCAGAAAGGAAGCTCACTACCTAGAAAAAATTAACAAAATAAATAAATGAAGATCCACCACTACGGTTCCACACATTCAAAACCTAATCAAAATATTGTAGACACCATCAGCTCATTGCTTTTAGGAATCTAACACATTAAACTATTATTGCCTCAATTTGCTCTTCCTCTCTCTATTTTTCACACTTGTTCACACACTTCACTCACTTTCTTTATTCATGGATGATAGATGGATGGATATGAAATTATCCATAGCTTGATTTTATTCTATACCATATTCCACCTTAGAAACATTCACCAAGTTCATCTATACCAATTCAAAGTAGGTCGGGTACTAAAAATTTTTGTGGTGGATAATAATTAGAGAGGACCAATTACATATTTAATTCAGGACCCAAAGAAAATCTTGGATCAAACACATGCTTTCTCAAATTGATGCAAAAGCCTAATGTAATGTGTAAACACTAGGTCAACCAAACCTAATGAAAACACCAATGATCTTGGAAGTACACACATCTTCAACAAGATAATCACACGTGGATCACTCAAAACGATTCAACAGTCATTTTACCATCTCTAAGAAAACCTCAAGTACATCTGTAGCAATGGCAACAAGATTCATTCACAAAAAATAGTTCATCAGTCCAACCTAACCAACCAGCAAAAACATAGAAGCTCTAGAGTAGTTCTTTTGGAGTGCTAAATCAAAATTAAGTTTATAAAAACATAGAAATCATTAGAAATATTTATCTCCCATTGAATCCAAATAATAGAGGACTGTAAGCCAAAACATTTGAATCCGTAAGCTGAGTAAGATTGATTAATTTTCTAAAGTTGATCAGAGCATGTATAGATCTATGATTGATGGACTGATGTATCTTATATCTACTAGACCTGATATCATGCATGCAATATGATTAGCTGCAATATATCAAGAAAAAACTAAGGAAGCACATGTAATAGTTGTGAAAATGATATTCAGATATCTTAAAGGAATTCTAGACTATGGTCTATGGTATCCAAAGGAGAATAATTTATCTTTGAATGCCTATACTGATACAGATTCGGTTGGTTTTGTAGATGACCAAAAGATTACAAGTGGTGATGCATTCTTCCTTGAAGGAATATTAGTTTCATGGTTGAGCAAGAAATAGGATTCAATTTATTTATCCACTACATAAGCATAGTATATTGCAGCAACATCCTGTTGTACACAAGTACTTTGGATGAAGTAAACTTTTATGGACATAGGTTTGGTAAGTGATGAACCTACTTGTATATTTTGTGACAATATAATTTATATAATTTTTTTAAAGAATCCATTGATTCATTCTAGAAAAAAGCACATATTTATCAATTATCACTTCTAAAGGGAGAAAGTATTGAAGAATAAAGTTAGAATTGAATATGTACCTACCAAGGAAAAAGTTGCAGAAATATTTAATAAGGCCCTTCCAAAGGATGATTTTTATTATCTCAAAGGGAAGTTAGGGGTTACTTCTCTTTCTTATTTGAACTAAGTGCACATGGAGGTGCATCAATCTAGTGGATTCATAGACTCTTTTGTTCTGGATTGATGATGGAGGTCTACCCTCAGGGGGAGTAGAGAAGTGCATTATTGTAGTATGAGATGTGGGTGTACTCGTAAGGGGGAGTGAACATATATTTTTATGGAAATAATTTCCTTTTCCATTGATGACAAAGGGGGGAGAGAATCATGTGAAATTTTTATGCTTGGTAGGTTTTTGCTTTAGTAAATCATGTATGTTGTCTTTGATAATTTTTCACATCATGTGTTGCCATGGATGACAAAGGGGGAGATTTCTATATGTACAGATTTGTTTGGTGGTGTTTTCATTAATGCTGTAATTGATGTCAACATAGTTCAAGTTGAGTAAGTTGTGTTTTTTCCAAGTGCTTTTGAGAAAATTTGAGAAATAATGAAAGCAGTGTTGGAGTGTTTTATAAGTGTGCTCTGGTATTGTGCTCTGCATTTTCTCTATATTGATCCCATGCCTATGTGAATCTATAAGTATGTTCATAAGCTTCAGTGGATCATATATACTAATTTTTAGCTTTCAGATCAATGGAGAGTAGAAGATATGTTCACCCATGTGTGAACTGGTTTGCCAGAACTATCTATTTGATTCCAAACTTCTTTAACAATTCCTTAACATACTTGGATTTCAAAATAAATATCCCTTTATTATTTTTATTTACTTGAAGTCCAAGGAAGAAATTCAGTTCACCAATCATAGACATTACAAATTCTTTTTTCATCTCTTCAACAAATATCTTACACATACCATCATTTCCACCAAAGATGACGTCATCAATATATACTACAACTATCAATATCTTGTCTTTCTTGACCTTGAAGTAAAGATTTTTGTCTACAGACCCTTTACTGAATCCATTGTTTGTGAAGTTTCTATCCAATCTAGCATATCAAGCTCTAGGAGATTGATTTAGTCTATATAATTCCTTCTTTAATTTACAAACCATGTCTGGTTTTTCTGACAATTGAAAACCTTTTGGTTGCTCCATATACACTTCTTCTTCTAGTTCTCCATTCAAAAATGTAGACTTGCATCCATCTGATATACTTTAAAGTCTTTATGAGATGAAAATGCCAAGAATATCTGAATGGCCTACATTCTTGCTAGATGTGCAAAATTTTCTTCAAAATATATTCTTTCAACCAATGAATATCCTTTACATACAAGTCTTGATTTATTTCTTACCACTTCACAATCTTCTTTCATCTTGTTTCTAAATACCCATTTTGAACTAGTTACATTCTTGTTTGCAGGTCTAGGGACTAGCTCCCATGCCTCATTCCTCTCTATTTTTTGTAGTTCCTCTTTCATTTACCTAATCCAAATTTCATCATTACATGCTTCATTCATAGTCTTAGGTTATATCTTAGAAAGTAAACAAAATTTTACCTCAACCACTTTGCTTCTTGTCTTCACTCCTTCACTTTTGTCCCCAACTATCTAATCCTTTGGATGGTTTATCTGAAAATATTTAGGATTCTTAAGTGTAGGTTCTAGAATCTCTTCTATTTCATCATTTTGTTATTTCTCTTACTTTTGTTCTTCTTGTATTTATACATAGATAGGATTATCATGTTCAACTTCATTTATTTCCACTGGTCTCTACATAGCTTCATCAACCTTTACATTAGAAATTTCAATTATTTTCCTCAATCTCTTATTTAAACATCTCTAAGCATTTCTATTGTTTGAATATCCAAGGAAATTTCCTTCATCAAATATAGCATCAAAATTTCCAAGATTTTTCTTCATCTCTTCTAATGTAATATCTACTTGTAAATACCTTAACGTATTTAATGGTAGGAATCTTACCAGTCAATAACTCATAAGGGGTCTTATTGTTGTTACCTCTAATATAAACTCTATCAAGAATCTAAACAACGGTGTCAATTGATTCTCTCCAATAAACAATAAGAAAATTTTCTTCTATCATTGAATACTCTAGTTGAATCTTTCTAGAACTCCATTCTACTAAGGGGTTCTAGGAGAAGAATAATGTCTTTTTATGCCATGCTCTTCACAAAATTCATTGAACTCGCCAGATGTAAATTATCCTCCTCTATCAGACCTTAAGCATTAGATTTTTAGATTTTCCTCATTTTCTACTCTTTCCTTGAACACTTTTAATCTATGAAGAGCCTCAAACTTTTCTCTAAGAAATGTAACCCATGTCATCCTAGAGTAAACATCAATTAAGAGTATGAAGTACCTATCACCATTTAGGCTTCTTGTTCTTGTAGGATCATAGAGGTCTGTGTGGATTAATTCTAACATTCTAGGAGAAGATTGATCCTTTACTTTAAAACTATTTCTTGTATGTTTTCCCATCTGACAACATTTGCAGATTGAATTTGAAGTTTGTATTCTAGGTAGATCTTTGACAACTTCTCTAGAACTGATCCTGATCAAATTGTCAAAATTCACATGTCCCATCCTCTGGTGCCAGAGCCAACTCTCATTAATCTAAGAACCAAAATACTAACCATCTCCACCTTTAAGTTGATAGATGTTTCCATGAGTTATTATTCTAGTTGCTACCATAGTTTTGGATTCTTTCCTAATCTCACACATGCTATCCTTAAACAAAAGATTAAAACCTTTGTTTCACATTTATCCAACACTTTAAAGATTATATCTTAAACCCTTTACATAGTAAACATCATCAATAATATGTTTTCCATCAAAACTAATTGTTCCTTTACCAACAATCTTAGCACTAGAGTTATCTCCAAACATGACTATACCTCCATCATACTTCTCAAGTTTAGTAAAATTACTCTTATCTCCAGTCATATGATTTGAACATCAATTGTCAATTACCCAAAATTCTTCATCCTATCTTGCATAAAAAGAAGTTACCAGAGTACCTTATTTTTCATGCTTCTTATTTTGTCGACCATATTCCTTTACACATTTATTTTCCAAGGCTAAAAACAAACATTCATCTTTATCTTCCTCAAAGTTAGATTCATTATCAAAAATTCCTACATCTTCTTTGAAATATTATAGTTTCTTGAACTTCCTATCCTTTTTTATCCTTTTAATTTTTATTACCATCCTTATTCTTCTTTTATGTAGCTCAATTAGGACATCTTGATGCATAATGACTAATATTTCCACAACTGAAATACTTAAAAGGAAACTTACCTTTGTATTTACCAGTAGTGAAATTTGCTTCCAAATCTTCTGAATCATCATCATCCAAGTCATCTCCTATCTTCATTTCTTTAAAAATTATTTTAGTCTTCTCCTGATCTCTTACAAAGTTTCTCATCTCGAATGTAGTCAGGACACCAAATAGATGCTTGTTAGTAAATGTCCTTGAATCATATTGTTCTTCAAAAGAAGAGACTTTGTCATTGTAGTTGTTTGGTAAGGTTATCAAGATATTTTCAATTATATCTTTATCTGACATGGTACCATCTTGATTCTTGAATTTTTTTTCTATAAGTTCAACTCTCTGATAATAGCTTGCAATGTTTTCTCTATCTTCTATTCTTAAGTTCTCAAATTTTCGCTTAGTAGTTAGTTTCCTTAACAACTTTACTCTATCATTCCATTCATAAATGTCTTTTGACTTTGTCCATACTCCATAAGAATTAGGTAGATAAATAACTTTTGTTCTTTTAGTTTTAGATAAAGCATTAAAGATAGCATACCTTTCTCTTTCATTCTCTTCAAAGGTCGCAACCTCATCAACAAAGGAAGGACTAGTTTTTGGTAACACATAATTTTTCTCCACAACTTTCCAAGTACTGAAATTTAGTGAAATCAGATAACTTCCCATCTGCTCTTTCTAGTCACTATAATCAACTCCATCAAAAATATGAATTTGCAACTTGTAGGTTATCTGATCTACCTCAAGCGATTAAGCTTTTCACCGGGGAACTAGAGATTTGATACCAATTGTTGAAATGCACAAGAAAACTAAGAGGGGGGATGAATCAGTTGTATCAAATCACTTTACTTATAAAATTAATCTTTTCACCTTAACTTCAATCTGTTATTAAGTGTAAACATGAAATACAAATAACAAAAAGCAAACACCAAAGACACTGGATTTACATGGAAAACCCAATGAGGGAAAAACCACAGTGAGGATTAACTCGCAATATAGTAGTAATGCAATATCAGATACAAAGGCTCATTTTTAGATGGCTCATTTCCAAAATACTAAGGCTCACTACCCAGATTAAGGGTTCACTGCCTTGAGAAGGACTCGCTATCTAGAAAGGAGGATAATCCTACAAAACATAAATAAAAGGAATAAATGAAGATCCAATAGTAGGGTTCCACACATTCGCAACCTAATCAGAAGATTGTACCCAACATCAGCTCACTATTTTCAGAAATCTAATACTTTAAAGTATTGTTGACTCAATTTTCTCTTCCACTCTATATTTTTTGAACTATTCACACACTTCGCTCACTTGCTTGATTCATGGATGATAGATGGATGGATATGAAATTATCCACAACTTGATTTTCTTTTATACCATTTTCAACCTTAGAAATATTGATAAAGGTTAGCTATACAAATTCAAATTACAAATTCAAACTAGCTTCTTTTATAACATTTTCAACCCTAGAAATATTGACGAAGGTCAGCTATACAAATTCAAATTACAAATTCAAACTAGGTCGGCTACTCAAAATTCCCATGATGGATAAGAATGAGAGTGGAAAAATTCCATATTTAATCTAGGACCCAAACAACATCTTGGATCAAACACACACTTTCTCAAATTGATGCAAAATCCTAAGGTAATGTGTAAACACTAGGTTGGCCAAACCTAATAAAAAAACTAATGATCTTTGAAGTACACACATCTCCAACAAGATAATCACATGTGGATCACTCAACATGCTTCACTAGTTATTTTACCATCTTTGAGAACACCTCAAGTACATTTGAAATGATTGTAACAAAATTAGTTCACAAAGAACACTTCATCAGTCCAACTGGACCAGCCATCTAAAACATAGAAGCTCCAGAGTAGGTCTTCCAAAGTTTCAAATCATAAGAAAGTTTATCAAAACAAAAAATCATCAAAAAGAGTCATCTCCCAGATCCACAAGATTTGAAACCAAATAAAAAAGGACTATTTGGCCAAAATAATTCTCTCAATCTTCAAACAGATATTCTGGAAAACCAATTTGCACATCGGTGAACATATCTTCTACTCTCCATCGATCCAAAAGCTAAAAATTAGTATATACGATCCACTAAAGCTTATGAACATACTTATAGATCTGCATAGGAATAGGATCAACACAGAGAAAATGCAAAGCACAATACCAAAGCACACTTAGACCACACTTCAACACTGCTTTCATTATTTCTCAAATTTTCTAAAAATCACTTGGAAAAAACAAAACTTACTCAACCTAAACTATGTTGACATTAATGACAACATTAATGAAAACACCACCAAACACATCCATACTTGCAACAAAATTACCATGAAACAAAATAGAAAGCTATAAAACTAAAAGTGTGCATCTGGAAAATTGTAGAGGCCTAAATGAAAAATAGAAATGTTATTGATTTCAAAATTTTGGTCCACTGAGACTCATTCGCCAATCTAGACAAATCAGACCCAGATCGAGGTTTCTACATAGGAACATGTTTCTTGGAAAAGGGTATCCAAAATTGAAAAAATCTCAAAATTAACCAAAAATGGGACTCATTCGCCACTTGTGGTGAATGAGTCTTGTTTGAAATTTCTAGAAATTCAAAATTCTGATATGCACTTCTTGGTCTTCTCTGTTTATTCCTCAAGGTGTCTAGATCTGGAACCTTGATTTTTGGGGTTGTAAATGACTTTTTCTGAATATTTTGACCTTGCAAGTAAAGAGATGACTTCAAAAATTTTGAAACCTATTCTTCAATTATCTCAAGTCTTCAAAGTACCTAGATCTACAATCACACATGCAAAGAGAGAGAATATGTTGATTTTTAGGGAATGGGGGTTTGTCTAGGTATAACCCCATTTAGGTAATTAAACAAAATGATGAAACAATTAAATGAAGGAATCAAACATGAAACAAAGAACATGAATCATGGAGAATAATACCTTGAATGATGTCCTATAAATCTATAGCTCAACATGAAAGTGTCATGAAGGATGTAGATCTTGATCTTTGATAATAAGAGTGTGTGTATAGGAGTGAATTTGCATCCCTTATGCAAATTTCCCTTTTACAGATCATCACCTTAGAAAACCAAATTTGAATGATAAATTCCACATAAGTCCACTACCTTCATTCCACTTGGCATCCATTTTGTGTGTTGGTAGAGGAATAACTGTTGAGGAAGCCCATGTGGCATGACGACGTCTACATGGTGCACTTATGTTCCTAGTAGATTCCTATTTCTAATAGCTACAATGACGCTACACTCCCCATTTGAAGTTGAATTGTATCGACCCCTTTGATCAGCTGATTTGAATATGGTCATTTTCCTTAATCTCTACTTCAAATTCACTATTCATTGAATCATTTCATCTCTTCCAAAATCTTCAAAGCATTGAGCATTCAATCCAGCCTCTAAGAATTCATTCCATCACTCTTAAACAATTTTTTTTGTGCTTCATAGTAGCGATATCAATACTCTATCAACTTTGTAGAGAAAGTGTGGAATAAACACCATTGTGGAAAAGGATTGAGTCCTCTCATTTTCTCCCCCCATTGGCTAGTAAGCTCTTAGTGGAGGTGTTAATATTTCTACTCCTCTCCTCTATGATCTGGTTGAGTTGCATAACACTATTTTGTAGTGATTTAGTGCTCCTCTACTTTATTTCTTTCTTTATCATAATTTTATCCATTATCATCATTTTGGTTGTTCATGGAGGTGGAAACACCAAAATGGGGATTTGACTAAGGTAGACCCCTATATAGGCCCCCAACAATTTTCCTCTTTCTTGTGTGTAGGTGGAAGTATCTTGGAGCTAGCTACTGAACAAACATCTTTGTGAGATCATCCTCACTCTCCTTACTCTTCTTTATTTGTTTTATCATATTCAAACATACTTTATCTATGTCCTAGTGTTATTTTGGCCTTTCGAACATAGCTAGCTAGGTAGTTAGTCCATTCTTTCAATTCCAACCTTGTCTCTTCAATCCTTTGTTCATACGAATTCCATCTCACTTGAGAGATGCCAGTCCACCACACTATCATCCTAGATCCACGCTTTTGTCCTTAGAAAGAGTGCTCTATGAGACATAGATTCAACCCTAAATTTTGACTCACTTAGCCCCATTTTGAGTCTCGTGTTTACAGATTAGTCAAAGGACCTTATAGTCCTCATCATTCTCATCTCGCATTTCCTAACACTTCCTTAAGTTGAGGTAAGTTACAGTAGCTTGCTACTCTCGGCCCTATGTGAACTGGGGCCTTGACATGGTTGGTCCCCCTCTCTTACATTTTTGGTGAACCTGACGTGAACCATTTTGGTTCAATTTCATGATACAGAAAGCTCCTTTCCTTGTATTCTAGGAGTGTTTTAGGTTAGTGTGTTGTGAGGCTTTCACCTTACAACCCAACCTACAACCCCTAGTAGGTTTAGCTGGAAGCTTCTAAAAGTATTGTGTAATGAAACCTTTATTGGGTCACTACCTTGTCTTGTAACCTTTAGGAGACTATATGGAAATGCTTTTTAGTGAGAGTGATTACTTTTTTTTTTGCATCAACCTATTCCCTTTGTATGACCTATGAGAAATGGTACTGGTATAACCTTCACTTCACAGGACCTATTGATGGGAATTAATAGAGAAAATTATCCTCTCTACATTCCTACGAGCATAAATGGAAATAGCATAGTAGGTGTTATCATTGATCTAACATCTCAAGTAAATATTATAACTAAGGAGATCATGTTAATAAACTTCCTACATAAGGATGGATATGACGCACCTATGAGTATTGTCTGCACACATGAGGAACTTTCCATACCTCCTATCTAGGTAATATTATCCTGTCCATCCTTGTCAGACATAAGTTTGTAAACCTTATGTTTTGATATTATCCTAGGGTCTGAACTCTTCAGAGTGAAGTTGGGTATCCTTTGGCTAGTAGCTATGAATGTAGTTCCCCCAGTTGTCCATAAATGTTTGAAACTCACTCATGAGATTTCTGAGCATGTGATCCACAAACTAGCTATTGACCACTGCTTACGTGTGGTAGTTACTCCTTGGATTAAATCTATCTTGCATCCATTGGTCCTCTCCCACCTAGGAAGGACCTCCTATATCACACATATGAAAATTACAAGAAAGGGAATTCTAGGCTGAAAGTGAGGTACCCTCCTTTGCCTTATGTTGTTTCACATAGGGCTTGCCTAAAAGATGATAGTGATGCTAGCAAGGAACATAGAATAGAAGAAGACAATTAGTCCTAAGATCCTACTTCTTCCTCTTCTGCTACTCAACCTGACACTTCCTCTCACTCTGTTGTGATTCCATATCCTTTTTCCTCACATTTGTGTGAGTATCCTATGGTGCCTACTTGGCGAAATCCCAAGCATCCCGCATTCGAGATTCCTATCCTACACATGGAACCTAGGCCCGTTCGATATGGTAGAAGAAAATCCCCCCATGGGGAATCCTCTATGTCTCAATGTCTACGGCATCCTACAACTTTTTCTCCTAAAGTAGTGAATGGGAAAGGCTCGTCATAGAGGCATTAGAGTCAACTCCTCCTACTATTTCTGAACTTACCCCTCCTACTCTTGTTCATGAGTTTGTCTCTTTGTTGGAAAAAATTGTAGGGGACACTCCCATGGATGAGCAAGAGCCTTTCGTTCCTTCACAACCTTTGGCCTCTAGTTCAAAGAGTCACAGGTAATTCTTTGCATGTGAGTGGAAGCACTAGAAAAATTCTCTCTTTCTTGAGAATTTTTCCTTATAGAGGAAGGAAGAGGAGATTACTTCCCCCATATTACAGCCTCCTATCATGTCCTCCTCTCTGCCCCCCTCTATTTTCCTCCAAACTAGCTCTATATTGCTCCTGCTTTCTGCTACAAGTGAACATGTACTTGAATCCAAAAAGGTGCAGGTGTTCATCACTCCTTTAGTGGATCCACCTTTGTTGAAATTTGTTCTGAATGTCCCACATTTCTTGAAGCCCATAGATATGACTAACACTCAAATTGTCATATCTACTGTGGTTCTTTCCTCTTTGTCTTCCTCTTCCCTTCGTGTCTCGTTTGAGGGAAGATCAACTCCTTTGATGAAGAATAAGTTAGAGGGTGTTACTTCTATAAAAAAAGGATGTAAGAGGATCCCACCTTCTCCAAAAGGTTTCCCCACCTTGACTTGTTCTACCCTAGTAATGAAACCAATCCTATCTTCTCTCGAGCTTTTCATCACTCTTGAATCACTCGATGAGCTTAGTGGTGAACCTCAAGCGCAACCTTTTATGTCCATTGAGTTGAAACGTGAAACTCTTGTTAAGTGCATGTTTAACTCCATGGATGAAGTTATAATTTTTCAGTGATCTTCACAAATTCGTTGACATTAGATCCAAAAGAGCTGAGTGAAGGAGACCTTGTGGGTCTCTCTTCCTTAGCCTTTGTTGTGGGAGGGTCAGAAGCTCCTCCCATTAACATTGCACCACTGTAGGTTCATCCTCCTTCCCCCTACAATGATCTAGAGTGGAAAGTGGCTGACCTCTCAGTCGATCAGTGTAATGGGGATGCCCCTTCTTTGTCTTTAGATTAGATGTGTGTGTGTGTTGTGATGTGTTTTCCCAGTAATCATGCTATGTGTGTCTCAATGATCCTTGTCACCCTTGTTGCTACTTGGATACAGGTGTGGTGTTTTTGTTGTGAACCATATTCTATTTTTATCATCATTCTTCCATATTTGTGATTTATTTTTGACAAATTGGAAATGATGCAAAGCGTTGGGGGCATTTAGGCTTCCCTTCCATGTTGACCCAATTTTTTATTTTTACTTTGTCTTCTCATGCATTCTTCACATGGCCTGATATAGTACAGGGTTGATGACAGTTCATTTATATGCTATAATTATACTTATATATATTTATGAGTAGTTATAACCCCGAAATATCAGGCTACCCCTGTGCTCTTTGTTCATGTTTTCCTTTTCTTTTTTCTTTTCCTCAATCTTTCTCTCTTCTTTGCTTGATTTTTCCCTCTCATGTGTGACAATATCATCCCTACATCACTTTGATCTTCAAAAAACACATTTTCTTCTAGAGAATCTTTTCTCAAGAATATCCATACCCTTCTTTGTAATAATTGCATTCTCAACTTGAAACCATAAGGAAACGTGTTTCCTTTATCAAGGTTTCATAAAGAAAGAACTTGAGGACCTTGCTATCAAGTGAGAACAAATTTGATCTTCCCCTCATGTGGGGGAATATTCTTCCTTTTGAATTCCTTGATGATGAATGGATTCAAGAAATAAGACATCAGGTTTTGAACAACACATCCCTTAAGTGGACCCCTTGTTGTCTTGAGGGTTCTCAAGGGACCCCTTTGAAATTTTTCCTATGTTTCAATGGTCTGCATGATTGTTCGCTTACTTTCCTATGTGGCCACTTCCTAACATTTTCTATCTATGGGTAAGCATATTGCTTTACAGGTGCACCTGTAAAGCTACTTCTTGACTCTATAGATTCTGCTTTATTTGGTCTCCTTCAATTGTGAGATCTTGGGATACACCTTCCTGGAAAGTTTGCAGGCATGTAAGGCACTTACTTCCTAGGTCTCCTTCATGTGAGAGATCTTGGGATACACCTTCCTTGCAGGTGTGAGAGCCTATAAGGTACTTAGTGCCTAGGTCTCGTTGATGCGAGAGATCTTGGGATACACCTTCCTTTCAGGTCCATGGGCCTGTATGGTACTTTTTTTCTTTAAATTCATAGTTTTGCGGGGCTATGAGGTCCTTTTCATGTCCTACACTCTTGGGTTCTTCGATCTACTTTATTGAAGCACTCATCAATATCCATGCTAACTAAAGTGGGGAAAAATGTATAGGAGAAAATTTGTACCCCTTACACAAATTTCCCTTTTACACATCCTCATAGGTTGGAAAACCAAATTCCAAGGAGAAATTCAGAAAAAGCGCACTACCTTCATTCCACTTGGAATTTTTTTTGTGTGTCTTTAGAGGAATAACTATCAAGGATGCCCACATGGTGCATAAATGTCTACATGGTGCACTTACGTCCCTAGAAGATTCCTACATCTAGGGCCTATAGATGCGTTAAACTTCTCATTCAAAGTCAAATTGTAAAACCCCCTTTGCCCCTTTTCCCAACCGACCCGAATATGGCCATTTTATTTCATCTCTACTTCAAATTCACTATTCATTGATTCATTTAATCTCTTCCACAATCTTCTAAGCATTGAGCATTTATTCCAGCTTGTAAGCATTCATTCTATCACTCTCAAGTATAATTTTTGTGCTCCATAGCAGCAATATCAACACTCCATCAAATCCATAATGCAAGTGTGGAACGAACAGCATTGTAGTAGAGGCTTGAATCCACTCATTTTTATCCCGAATTGGCTAGTGAGCTCTTTTGCAGAGGTTGTAGGCTTTCTAATCCTCTCCTCTATGATTTGGTTTAGTAGCATAACACTGTTTTGTAGTGCTTTAGTGCTCTTGTATTTAATTTCTTGATTTATTATAATTTTCTCCATTATCATCATCTTGGTTGTCCGTAGAGGTAGAAACACCAAAATGGGGATTTGATTGAGGTAGACCCCTATATAGCCCCCCTAAAATTTTACTCTGTCTTGTGTATCTAGGTGGAAGTATCTTGGAGTTAGCTAGTGAAAAAACATCTTTGTGAGATCATCCTCGCTATCCTTACTCTTTTTTATTTATTTTATCATATTCCTACATACTTTATATATGTCCTAGTGTTATTTTGGCCTTTGGAATGTAGCTAGCCAGGTTTTTAGTTTGTTCTTTCAAGTCCAATGTTGTCTCTTGAGAGCTTTGGTTGTATAGACACCAGTGCACCTAAGAGATGCCAACATGCCACACTATCATCTTGGTTTCGTGCTTTCATCCTCAGACAAAGAGCTCTTTGAGACAGATTTGAACCTGAAAATTGACTCACCTAGCCCCATTTTGAGTCTCAAGTCTATAGAGTGTTCAAAGGAGCTTATATTCCTTATCATTCTTGTCTCAAATATCCTAACACTCCCTTAAATTGAGGAAACTTAGGGAAGTCTACATCTCTCAGCCCTTTGTGACCTAGGGCCTTGACATGGTTGGTCCCCCTCTCTTATAGAGTAGAACAATGCTTGGTCTTAGATATTCAATGCTATATCACAACACTAGCTCACTAACATGCTTGATGCTTGATATGCTTGAAATTATGATGGATCTTGAATTTTTGCAACAATTGATGAGGATTCTTGCCCTTGAATGATCTTAAAAGCTATCTTGATGACCTTAGAATGCTTAACTTGATGACATGAATGTATAATATTGCTTGGATTTCTTAGATTCATTGGGGGTTAAATAACTATTTGAGGGCTTGGTTATATAGGCAAGCCACTCAAATGACCATTAATTTGATCCCCAAGGACGACATTGAAGAAATTTAAACTTAAAACCTTGTTTTTCCAACTCAAACCTTGAAAATAGCTCAAATGGGACTCATTCACCATCCTAGGTGAATGAGTCCCATATGGGCTATTTTGTCAGTTGAGATGTTGGGGAGTGTATAAATTAAGTTTAGATGTTGATTTTGTTGGGTTTTTTATCAAAATTTTCCTTGGGATCCGCAATATAGGGTCATAGGGGCCTATTAATGATGATGTAAAGGTT
Organism: Sequoiadendron giganteum; assembly: GCA_007115665.2. Classification (NCBI taxonomy): domain Eukaryota; kingdom Viridiplantae; phylum Streptophyta; class Pinopsida; order Cupressales; family Cupressaceae; genus Sequoiadendron; species Sequoiadendron giganteum. The sequence continues at coordinate 606,367,089 of CM021109.1, read as the reverse complement.
ATAAATGTAAGGGGGCCAAAAATCCAATGTGCAAGTGTAAATAAATACACTTTACAACACTAAATTAAGGAATATTTTAGTGTATTTAACATAGAAGGGCCGTAAATTCCATGTGAATGTGTAGAAAACATTACAACACCAAATTTGGTCTAATTTATGTACAAACCCCCCAAATTTAATGTCAAGATGTAAATAAATTTATTTCACAACATTAAGTTAGGGCAGAGTTAAGTAAATTTACCTTAAAATGGGCCTAAGACCTAATGTGGATGTGTAAAACACCTCACAACACTAGATCAAGGCAACATTAAGTCCAATTTATCATTAATGATTCCAAAATCAAGCAAGCACATGATTTTTTCCATTACATTTAGCCCCCACTTTAGTCAGAGGATAAACTTTCTTTAAACTCACACTGAAGTAGACATTCAAGAGGGGTCTAATCGCACCCATGCAAATGGTCTAGGATAAAAAAGTACGAGGAAGTGTTCTGACCCCCAAGATCCAAGATCCCCCATCAAACTGACATAAGCAAAAAATGACACACAAAAGGGTGTATAATATGCAACAAAAATAGATATTCAAACATGAAATGTCAATAACTAAAAGGAAGAGAAAGACAATTGAGTTAAAATAAAAAGGTGGATCAAGCTTTAACCTTTTGTCCAACATGATGTGGATTGGATCTAGGTTATTATCCCAAAAAATTCCTCTCTAAGGCACCAAAACTCATGGTTGTCTACTAGGTGATAAATCCTAAAAGGTGAGAAACATACAGTCGTGGCTGGTATGTACTCACACACACAAGTAAGTGGCTATGAGGAAATTCATGCCTCAGATCGGAATTCCTACTCAACATACCAAAATTATAGCTCCTAATAACTTTAAATAGGCACCACACAAGAGTAATTTTTGATCTCTATGAGGCAAGCAAAACTTTGTATGCTTCAAACTCATAGACATTGTAAATGAAAAATGGTTTAAGGTATGTTCAAATGGATTTTTCTTAATTCATGCAAGGTTTCTTCTTGAGGAACATCATGCCTAATTATTCTAGAGAGAGAATAAGTCAAAGAAATATCATTCTCTCAGAGGAAATCAAACCCAATGACACCACTAAGAAAAGAACGCATCATAAGAAAAAATTAAATTCTACAATGAAACACGAGTCTCTATGTATGCCCCCACTTTAACTGTGAGCAATTTCTTTAAAGAAAAAAAGATGTGAGAGCTTATTCGCAAATCCCTATTACAATTCATATGTTTTTTATAAGCTACGTCTTGAAAAAGGTAGTATGTCACACATGAGCCAACTTAAGGCATGTCATGCACATCCCAAGCTTTCTTTTTTATGTTTATGAAAGGTGGTGAACTAGGAAAAAGAGGCAACAAAAAGTCGAATACTAAACCACACATTTTAGGGGAAAGGGGGTTCTCTAGCACTTCTAGGGTTTTCACATAAAAGGAGAGAGGCCTTTCCACTCTAAAAATTGGAAGGTTCATTCAAGATTAATGTTGATGGGATTGAGATATGTGCCTTAATAGGGCATTCAAAATGCAAAGGAATGATAAAAGAAATTAACTAGTAATACGAGATCTAGAAAATGGAAGATATTTGACAACACATAATGATATGCAAACATTTACGGAATGACCTAGAAATGTAAACTTTTAAAAAATAGAAAGCTGGAAATGAAAGAGGTGCACTTGGGAATTTTTTGCAGACTTGAAGAAACTCTGAAATTCTAAAAATACTATTTTTTATGTCTGATTGGACACTTGTGCCAAGTTGGGTGAGTTAGTCCTTTTCTCAGATGATTTTAGAAAACTGCTCTGGGGCCTATTTCAGCCAAATGGGTTTTTGGATCTCCATAAATATTTGAAAAAATAGGCACAGTGGGAATAAGTCACCACAACTGGGGCAAGTTTCCTCTTCACTTTTTGGAAGATTCGCAAGAGGAACGTATAGCTCTCAACCTACATTTCTTCTCCTAGTAATTTCTCAAATCTAGAACTACAAAATTCGGCCTATAGGTGTTATTTTTTGTAGATCTTTTGGCTTAGTCAACAAGGAGATTCCTTCAAAAAGTCTTCAACCTATTCATCAATGATTTCCAAACACTTAAAGTACCTAAATTTGCAAACACACAAAGAGAAATGTTGATTGTTAGGGTATGGTGGTTTGCCTTGGTCAAACCCCTTTTAGATAATTAAATCAAATTAATAGATAATATAATGAAGCATGAAATAATGGATTAAGATCCTTTCCTTGATGATAGATCTTGAATTTTTGTAGCAAATGGTTGAAGATTCAGCACTTGAATGCTTTCTTGATGACTTAGAATTATGAAACCCTAGCTTGCTTGAGAAGAATGAAGGATGAGTGAATGAGTTAGCCAGCTAGTTAGATATGAAAAAATGATGGGAGAACCCTTTATTTATATATGTTGTGCCCTAATTTCCCAAAAATATCTCATCGCAAGCTAGCCTTAGGGTTTAGGAGACAATATCCTAGTAGAATTTTGAGGTAATTTTGATTTTTATGTCGAATGGGACTATGTCGCCCAAGGCGGTGACTTAGTCCACTTGGGAAAATTTAAGTGGTTGTTGTAAATTAAAGCGTAATTAATGATGATTGATGGGATTGTCTTTCAAAGCACACTTAAGTAGGACCTATAAGTGCATTAAGGGCTCATTTTATCATAACAAAGGGTTAATTTGTTGATGAAAAGCCTAGGAAAGTGTGAGACGTTGTTAAAAATCTTTAAAAACTATGAAATAAGGATTGGAAAGGGATTATTTAGGGGCTAAGATGCCAAAAATAGGATCAAATTAGGCATAAAATTGTCCTTTTCTTCAAAGCTATAATTTTTTTGGTGACACACATACGAGGACAAAGTTAACTAATACTTTTCCCCCACTTAGTGCAAGTCAAGGATGAGTCAAATAGTATGAGACTAAGTATTAGTTAGAGGATTTAGGTGCTTCAATACAATCAAGAGCACCACACTCCGTGATATGTTGAATTTTGTTGGTCAAAGCCTTACATTCGTTAGTAGGATGACAATGAACTCTGTGATATGCAAAAAATGAATTCTTGTAGTATAATTTCTTTTATGTTTTTGGAGGGAAAGATACCTGAACCACCAAAAATATGATATGCTAAAAGGGAAAGAGGATTCCCCAAATAGGCCACTAGGTTTTCTCACCTAGGAGCTAGGTTGGAAGAATGACTCTCCTTCACCTAATGATATGATTTTTAGGTGAGTTCATTCATAGATTAGGATTGGGGGTTTGATGTGATGCCTTAAACCTTTGAAACTAATAAAATAAACTAACTATTGAAGTGCAGAAGTGTTTGAAAACATAGGATGATATGCAAGTATGTGCAAGATAAGCTAAGAAATATACATTAAACTAAAACAGAAAATTGGATATGGAAAGGGTATCCACCTAGAAATTTGTAGAAGCTTGAAATGCTACTGATGTTGAAATTTAAGACTACTAGGAGATTTATGCAATTCTGGGCGACCCAGTCCCAAATCTGGGAAACTGCATCAGAGCCCATTTCAGCCAAAACCATATCCAAATCTCTAAAAACATCTGAAAAATAGGTTCAGTGCCCAAACTAGGTTACTATTGTTGGTGAATTATTCCATTTTTTAATTTTTGAACATTAGAAACTGGAAGTGGAAGCCCTCGGTCTATGTTTTCTGCTCCTCCAAGTGTCTAGTCCTGAAAGTGAATATTTTGATCTATAGGTGTCCTTCAAGCTTCAACTAGGATTTATCCAACCTTGAAGAGCTTGGACAAGTTGTTGGATATTCCTCCAGCTTGGTTCTTTTTCAAATATTCCTACAAGACCTTCAAATCACACAAAGAGGGAAAACTTGTTGATTGTTAGGGATTAGGGGTTTTCCATAGTCAAACCCCTTTTGAGTAATCAAACCAAAATGATGAAGTAATATAAATAAGCATGAAAGAATGGAGTGATTTATTTTATCTTGCCTCGATGATTTATCATGAGTTGCAGCAATGGAGGATTCATCCCTTGAATGCTTCCTGAGAGATGTATTGTTGACTTAGAATACTCAAAACCCTGGCTTGCTTGAGAAGGAGAGTGAATGAATAATAAACTAGGAGCCCCAAAATTGATGGGAAAACCCTTATTTATATAATTTGTGCCCAAATTTCCTTGAAATAACACCACATAAGAAAACCTTAGGGTTTTAGAGACAAAATATCTAAAGAATATTAAGTTTATTTTAATCTTTATGCCACATGGGACTAGGTCACCCAAGGTGGTGACCTAGTCTACGAGGGAAATTTTGATTGAATGTTGGGAATTAAAAGGTGATTATTGATGCTTGTCAGGATTGTCTCATAGAACACACTAAAGTAAGGTATGCATATGCATTAAGGGGTCATTATAGCATAATAATGGTTGATATAGTGATGAAAATCCTAGGAAAGTGAGAATGTTTTACAACACCTTACAACACTTTGGCACAACCATTGAAAAGGGGTAAAAAGCAGTTTAAAAAGGGTCCAAAATCTATAGGCAAGGGTCCAAATAAGTGAAAAGTGTCGAAGGCTACACTTTTTTGTGACACATTTACCCGTACTTTAGTGAGAGGATGAACTTGCTTCAAATGGACATAAAAGTATCCCAATGGAGATGACAAAGGATGGTGAAGAAGAAGGACGTGGTAAAGCCCCCAGGGGTTCAAGATTCTAGGTCAGCTCGACATCAATGGAAGAGAGACATTCAAGGGTGAATGATTTGCAACAATACGTGATGGATGATCATGCAATGATAAGAACTAGAAGGAAGAGAGAAATGAAAGTAAAAAGGTTGGATCAAGCTTTGACTATTTGTCTAGCCAGTTGTGGATTAGACCTAGGTTGTTTGTCCAAAAATATGAAGTGTTCTCACTTTGGGGCGATAAGACTTCTTGGTTATTCGTTGGGTTAGAAGGGCCAAAAGGGTGAGAAACATACACACGGTTGGTTTTTACTCACACACACAAGGGTGGCTATGGGGAAATTTGTGCCTCTTGGGCTTCTCACTCAAACCATACCAAAGTTATACCTCCCAATAACATTATTAAGGTGCCATAAAAGAGAATGATTTTTGAAATGATGGTGTAAGGAATATTCAACGTTATTTTTCTTTGTTTGTGCAATGACTCATCTTAGCCACATCATGTGTAATGTCTCCAAGAAAGGAAAAGTGCAAATGGTCTCATCTTGTATCCAAGAGAGGAAGGAATCATCATGTATGTAAAAGAGGAAAAATTAAAATGTCTCGTCCTAAGCAACATTGTACCTAATCATTTAAAGAGAGGGGAATCATAAGAAAAATAAAGATCACACAATGAAATGTGAGTGGTGATGTATGCCCCCACTTTAAAGGAATTGCTAGACACTATTTTGTGAGCAATTTATTTATACTAGAAGAGGAAGAAGACATGAGAGCTTGTTCGAAAAGCCCTATGCTAAGTCATATGTTTGTGAAAAGTGATGTCATGAAAAGGGGAGTAAGTCACATGCTATTCAACCTAAGACATGTCATCCACATCCCAAGCTTGCTCTTATATGTTCATGAAAGGTTAACTGCTATTCAAAAGAGACAATGAAAAGTGACACACGAGGGAAGAGAATAAATAACCCCTTTCCCCCACTTAGTGTAGGACAAGAGTTAGCCAAAGGGATTGATGAATTGCATGGTTGACTTAAAACTGGTATCAATTAGAGGATTTAGTTGCCCCCACATAAGGAATAACAACAAAATCCTTAAGATGTGGAATTTTACTACTTAAGGCCTGACACTCATTAGTGTGATGACCATGAATTCGGTGGCAGGTACAAAAGGAATTTTTGTAGGAACATTTATTTCAAGTTCTGGGAGGATCAAAGATCAAGTGATCTTGGAGGAGTTTTGACAAGATACCCTCTTCATCAAGGGTAGAAGGTGATTCGCTAATGTGTAAATATATCAACATGAATTTTCACCCCTAATACAAATTCCTTCTTGACCCCTAACACTTTAGAAAATCAAAAGATGAGGTTTAATTCCACTCAAGCCCACTGCTTGTATTCCACTTGACACCTATTTTGTGTGTCAGTGGGGGCGTTTCTATCAGGAATGCCCATGCAACACGTAGACATCTTTGCAACATGCTTACATCCCTAGCAGGTTCCTATGGCTAGAGACTATAAAGGTGTTACATTTTTGATGGGCAGTCGAAGAGTAACATCCCTCTTCGGCTAGCCAACCTGAATATGGTCATTTCTCACCTTCTCCTTCATATTATGTCTCCATTCTTCCATTATCAAGTTTTGAACAAGATGGTACACTCTCCCCATACATTGAGCACTTCATTTCCAAGGTTTGCAATAGCACCATTAACTCTATTGCATAAATCCACTACTCCATCACTCTAACATGGTGAGTACAGGATAGACATAGTGGAAATAGAGGCTTGCATCCCTCTCCTTCACTCCTCCATGAGCCTTGAGTGCTTTAGACAAAGGCGGTAAGCTCGTATAATCTCTACCTTTTTTTTTGATTGAGTAAGCACATACTGCTTATTGTGTTTTGTGTTGTGTAGCTTGTAGTTTCTTTCCTTTATCATCTATTTCTACTATTCCAAACTTGGTTTTCCATGGAGGTGGAAACACCAAGATGAGGGTCTAAGTGAGGTAGGCCCATATACAACCCCAAAAATTTATCCCTTTATTGTGTGCAGGTGGAGAGAACTTGGAGTGAGCTAGTGAGGAGAGCATTGTAAAAGATAATCTCTATCACCTTGGGGGTAATAAATTTCCTTTATGGGCATGTGCAAAATCATCATGGAAGAAAAAAGCCCTTAAGTGGTAGTCAAATTTAGAAAAATCAGAGTTAGGCAACTTGACATAAAAATTTGAATAAGTTAACTATATTATTTTAAAAATATATAAAAATAGAATCTGTTGCAAATGGGATGTAATTTCTAAACTACTAGGTTTATTTTTATTTTAAAAAAATGTATTTGGTGAAAATTTGAAATTTCAATGTAGTAGTACTTAAATTTCAAGGAAAAAATAAGAAGTAGGTGTATGTTTGACCACCCTAACAACAATAAAATGATAATATTTTTTTTAAGATTTTAGATATAAGTAGAAGACTCACGTCCCGATATATGCATATTATTTTGCAATTCTTTTCCAAGTAAATAATATATTATGAGTTTTTTATTATAAATTTTAAAAAATATAAAAACTCGTACGTCTAACCACCTTAGCTTGGTCAAAATTTCATGAATTTATTTTTATTTTTTTAATCCTATAGTATGTGACACATGTTTCAGATTCAAAAAATGTAATACCCTTTGAAAGCTATAGATGTTTTTCAATCACCCTATAAATCAGGACTTTAGTCATAATTGAAATAGAAAATGGATAATAATAATTTATTAAATTCAAGTTAAATAATAATTTATATTGGTGGAAAGCTAAGAATCTACTTAAAAAACCCTTTTCGTTTCATCAATTTTGGGTAAAAAAGTTGTCAGCCACATGGGCCATCATATAACTTACATATTGCCACTTTTTGGCCCATCATGATCCTGCACATACCCTTATCGCATTCATATCTGCATTTCTCTTTACTTAATCTTGTTTTATCACCTTAAACATCTCTAGACTAGGTTGGTAGTCTCTCCTTCTGAGTTTCATTTCTATCTTTTTGGTTCTTTGACTGTACGGATGCCAACACACCTATGAGACGTCAGTGCACTACATTGTCATCCTGGAAATGCACTTCCATCCTTAGACAAAGAGCTCCTTCAGATACTATTGACTCTAAAGGTCAACTCACCTAGTCTCCTTCAAACATTTGGGATTGCAGAGAGATCAAAGGATTCATAATCCTCATCATTCTCATCCTCATCATCACAACTATCCTTTAAATTGAGGTGGGTTAGGGTAGCCTTTCCGCTCTTGGCCTTTCGTGACTTGGGGCCTTGCAGTGGGTGGTCCCCCTCTCTCACATTTTTGGTGAACCTAATGTGAACCAATGTCTATCCATTTGTTGGCATCTTGAAATTTTTCTCATATACATCTTTGTCATTGTACCTTGGTGTGTTGTGAAAGTTTATGAGCTTCACAACCAAGTCTATGATCTTTGGGTATATTGTTAGAAGAATTTTGTGACACATTTCAATGGACAAGATGAAGGTCTCCTCTAACTTCACTACTACCCTTTTCTCTGAGTCTGTGGTTGGTATGTCTACATAGGAGCACGTAGCATGAGGAAAATCTAGATTTCTTGATGAAACTGATCACATCCCTACTCCCATGTCACCAACCTCCTCATCTATAGAAAAGCATGAGGTTGGCTATGTCCCTTTCGAATATGTCATTAGTCTCAGTAAGGGGTTAAGAGCACTGGAAAATCACCTGGAAGGCAACCTGAAGTTGGCTAGGGGTACTAAGGTGATCATTGAAATAAGATACATGGTGGAAAAGGACTTGATAGGTGTAGAAATCTTGGCTAGTCTCACCAGTCTGGCTAAAGAATGCACCCCCTCAAACTTTGGACACTTGATACGAGGTGGCCTCTTTGAGGAATGCGAGAAGAAACTATAGATGTCAATGCCTCTTATATCTGTGTACATGAGTGACACAGTCCCCTCGATCAATATACCTTCTACTTCCAAAAGTTTATATAATGTCAAAGAAAAAAAAAACCCGTTGGGTTTCAACCTCACCCCTTCTATCATATCTAGTGGTGGATGATTTGGCAGAATAATGCGTCCAGGATTTGGAGGCAAAAAATTTGGAAGTAGAGGCGATGTTGGTGGAAGTCATGGTGGCATTTTTGTCTCTGGTGGTGACAGCGCCAGTGAAGGCATTGGCGGTGGTCATGGTGGTAGTGTTGACGGAGGTCACATCGTTGGCAATGATATTGGCTGCAGTTCTAATGATGGCCACTACGATAGCCCTGACAATGGTTCTAGCAGTCCTGTCTTCTAATGAATATATTCTGAATACTCTTCTTCGTAATATGGAGAAGATGCAAAAATAGTTGGAAAACTTTTCCCAGCCCTTGACCCATCCTATCTTCCAACCTTTCTTCTAAAAAAACTTGTTGTTGATTGCAATCCTAAACATTCCTTTCCTGCAAGGGATGGAGATTCTAAAATTTGAGAAATATGGTGGTAAAGGGGACCCATAAATACATGTGTCCACTTTTGATGCATTTTGCATAGATTTATTCCATCATGATGTATTGATTGCTAAACTGTTTCCCTAATCCCTCAAAGATACGACATTGGATTAGTACTAGTCTTTTCCCAATAACTCCATCTTCACATTCGATCAGCTTGTGAACCAGTTCTTGCAATAGGTGAAAACCAACATCAGATCAAAGATGGACTTCTCAGACCTTGTTTTGTGTAAATAAGGGGATGATGAGAAGATTACATAATTTATAGTGTGGTACCAAGCACTCTTCTCATAAAACTCGTATCCGTTGCACGATTCAGATGTACAAAAGGTCTTCATGGGGAACTTACAAAGGCCTTGGAAAGAGAATTTCACCCTCATGAAGTATCCTTCTTTTGCACATTTTTGTGTAGCTTTACAAGAGTACCAACAGGTGGTGGTTCAATTTGGGGGTCCTCCCTCATGCTCTCATTCAGAAGGAAGATCTATCATGTCGATCTCAGAAAGAGGTAAATCCATTGTGAATGTAATAGCCACTGTGGACAACATCTTTCAATGAAACTGAAATTTGAGGAAGCTAAGAAAATATTATTCTTCCATCTTGAAAAAGTTTTGAGGGATAAAATCCTTACCCTCCCACCTCCTAAACAAGCTAGAGAGCCATACCGTAGCTGGTATAAGGAAAACACTTATTTTCAGTACTACCGAGTTAACAAACACTATACCAAATGATGTATGCGCCTTCATCATGAGATATAGTACTGCATCAAGGATGGTAGTATCTGTCTTGATGGAGGATACAAAAACATGAAAAAATCGGTGGTGAAAGCTAATAGAGAGTTGTAGATATATAGGAACCCATTTCCATCACATTCTACTAAAATGGTTCTCGATCTCACTAATTCTACTTCTCACCCTGAGGTGTATGTTAACATGGTTACTATTACTCCCTCTACTTGTCTTGCGATCGACTCATCATATGTAACATTTACCTCGCAAGACATTCCAACAAACAGAAAACCCTCTCTGCTCTATACTCCCGCTTGCCTCAATTGCAACATTATGACGGGGGTCCTAGTCGACCCCACACGTAGAGTGAATGTCATCACAAAAGAGACATTACTCTTAAACTCCCTATAAAGGGAGGAATACAACAAAACAAATTCCTTCATCCACACACATGATGGAATTTCTCTTAAACCATATGGATCGATAACGTTGTCTATCCTAGTTGGACCTAGGAGTGTAGACACAGTCTTCGATGTCATCCTCAAGTTGAACCTATTAAGAGAAAAGCTAGGCATAGCATGGCTAGCTTCCATGAATGGGATCGCCTCCATGATTCATAGGTGTATTAATTTTTCCCACAAAGGCATTGTACATGTAGTACATGACACTAGATATCGGCATACGGTATCTTGTGGAGGATATTTGTTGGATCATTTTTGGTCCAGTCCCCCAGAGAAAGGAGCTACTTTACAAAAACTATGTGAAGTACAAAACTAGGAATAAGGGACAACTGAAGTTGACCCTTTGCATTGTTGAGCAACCAACTACGTCCTCCACTAAAAAATGAAAGGAGAAGCTCGCTCCCTCTTGGGCTGATTCATCCACTACCCTCTCTTGGGGAGAGTACTGGATGAAAAAACCCAAGTTCTACCCACTAAGTTTGATAATGCCTCCTTGGAAAAATCCCAAATTCAAGATATCATATCTCCCTAACAAGTCCCTAGGACCTTGGTATTATTTGTACAGTAGAAAGAAAGGTTTGTGAAGAGAATTCACCCCTCGAGAACTTCGTGTTCCCCCAAATAGGAAATGATCCACCACTAAGGTGGTAGAGTCAACTCCTCTTGCTATTTTTGAACCTTCCCCTCCTCCTTCAATTAAGGAGTCTGCCCTTCCATTGGAGACAGTCATGGAGGACACTCCCATTGTTGAGCAGGATTCTTCTATCACTTTATAAGTTCCAGCTTTTGATGTGAAGATCTGTAGAAACCATCTTGTGCATGAGCGTAAGCACCAATTAAAGGCTCTCCTAGCTAAGCAAGCCTCCTTACAGAAGAAGGAACAGAAGACCAAACATCCTACTGTGTCCTCCTCCTTCCCTCCTTCTATCCCTAAATCTCTTTTGGCTATTGCTGTAAACACACATGTACCCAGAAGAGAACAAGTGTCCATTGCTCCTTCAGAAGAGCCACCCTTATTGACTTCCATCCTATTGGAGATTTACCATTTTCCATACTTGCCCATTCTAGTCTTGGGGTTCTGGGTTTTAAGCCAAAGTTGGTCTTGCATCCTCTGATTGCCCTGAACATTCTAATTCTATGTTGATTGTTTTTCCCAATTGCTGGTCTCATTAGTCACTTTCTGATCCATCAAGATATATTAATTACCGGCCCATCTATTTTTATTTCTTAGGACTGTGTTTAAATTGTATCTATACATATCAAGTTCATAAATTTCTAAATTTTCTACCCTGAGGGTCATTTTCATGTCCACCTACTCAGTCCTCTTTTGTTATGAAATTTTTTTCTTCACTTGTAGGTTAGGCATCTTATAGATCATAGGAGTTGATCTGGACTGCTCCCCACCATATCACGATGGAAGATGAGCACACTTTATGGATCACAACATTGCAAGAAGCTGTGATGCACACTTTGTAGCTGTGGAATGAAGGAACTTTATTGGGGAGACATACGTTATTAGAGTGAGATATTCATGTTAGCCCAAACATATTGGTCACGCCGATGGAATTTTATTGCCAAGATATTCATTTGGTCTAACCAACAACCCAACAAGGAACTTCATCGGCAAGAGAATAGATATCAGAGTGAGATCTTCAAGTCAGCCTAAATATATTGGTCATGTTGATGGAATCTTATCAGCAAGACATGGACTTTGTCTCAACGATTGATCAAAATGAAGCATATTGGGGAGACATGAACTATCAAAATAAATTCCAAATTTCTTTTTGATTTCATATGTCACACCGATCAACAAGAGTGGTTTGATGTCTCAACGATACAATCTTCCTACAATAATTTGCATCATAGAGACTCTCTGATATCGATGTGAGATCAAATATTTCTTCCTAGTGCTTTGTATCACCCCGATACACGAGTTCATATGGTCAAGGCGTAGAACAAAGGATTTAACTAAAGGAGATTGGAAAGATCAAAGGGCTCGCACGTAAAGTTGAACATTCAGCTCGATCCCCACCCTTGCTCATTGGTTCACACCCCCAAAGTGGTCACCAATTAAAACCGATGAGTTGCATGTCCTACATTATTATCAAACGGCGCGACCATTGATCTAAGGTGGGTGACCTCTCATGAGAATATGAGAGGACATAGATCAAGAAGAGCAAGATATTTTTAGGGAAAAATATAAAAAGAAGATGTGTGATAACTGTAAAAGGATTTTTTCCTTAGAGAGCAAAGACTAGATTCCATGTAAAAACCTTGAAGAGAAAAATGAGGATATTTTATTTCATAGCCTAATCTTGGTATCGACTATTTGTTGTAATTATTCAATTGTGTGGTTGTCTCCATTTTAATGCTTCTCTATTATTCAAATTGATATATCAAGTATATATTTAGTTTATTGTGTACATTTGTTGTATTTATGTGATGTGATTAATTGGTTCTTTCAAGTAAAGAATAAATCCTTCTAGTCAATCACAGTAATTCAGAAGTGTTAATTGGATAAATAAGAAGAATGATATAATTTGGGCTAGAAATTTGTCTCAAGTAGAGTTTGTCAACTATTAATTTGCACGTTTATACAAGTTATAAACCCTTATTAGTGTGTCAAATAGGTTGAATTATTTCCACTAAGGGTTTCATTTTCTGGATCTTCATTGGACTGCATATACCCAACAAGGCACTAGTCTCACCCATTTTGTATTATTTTAGTTTCATTAAAAAAAAATTAGAATCCTACATTCATGTGTAATTTTGTATCTCTCCACCTCCAAATTACCATTATCGATAGATTTCTTAAGGCAAATACATAGTTCAAATCTACTTCATTCATATAGGTTCACCCGCCTAGGTCTGGCAAAGCCTAAAGAGAAGAAGGTTCAAATTCATCATTTGGCCTTGTACATTAGCCTAAAACGTTGTGAGATCTTGGCAACCTCTCATGGTTCAAACCTTCATTTTTGAGACCTAATAGTTTGGCGACTCTATTGGGGACAAACTTAGTAAAAATTTCTAGCCTATCCATTTATAGAGTCAATACCTTGTAGAAGACTCTAATGGGAACAAGGAACTACAAAATTTTCTCACCTTTGGAAAGTGAGTGGAGAGTTTGAATGAACATGTGCATTGATAGTAATAAAGTGAAATATACATCAAAAATAAACCACCCTAGAGTTCAAACTATCAAAATAGCTCACAACATCCATGGCAAAAGGTCTTTGAATCAAGGAGGTCCGACTGAAAAAATTAAATGGACGCATAAGAATTACAAGGGCAAGAGGGTATCTTATGATATGTGCCTGAAAAATAATGAAAAAGCATCAAAACAACATCTTGAGACATATAATCACTATGGTGCATTGACAAATGAAAACAACTCATCTAGAGAGCCTCAAACTCCAGAAGAGAAAAGGAATCCTTTTTATCAACATGATCCAAAGAAATAGGATGAATTCATGGCTAGATTAGAGGCTAAAAGAGCCTAGAGACAACTTGAATATGATCAGAAGATGGCATTAATCGAGGGGAACCAGAATGGTGATGATGTAGCAGTTGTAGAGAACTATAAACACATGACTTGAGATGAAATAAATGCAAAATTGGAATATGAAAGGCAAGAGGTGGAAAGATGAAGAGTAGAATATAAAAAAAACCTCCCAGCAATAAAAGAGCTTCAAGAATTGAAGTTATAGAAATATCAGATGGCTAATTTAACTAAATATGTGTCACCTCACAGGTAGGGAAATATTAACAAGGACTTTCAAATCCCCCAAAAGCACAACAAAATCAGTCAGGGAATCAATATAGACCTCATAATTTTTAGCCACCTCCTCACCAATAATACATGCCTCCACAAGGTCAACAATATGTGCCACCACCTCACAACATTCCATTATATGAGCATCCACAAAATCCACCTCCTCCACCATACACAACCTTGATCACAAAATTTGGTTTGGTTGGATTTCAAATATATCCTTATCCCATGGATAACATTTGGAGAAGCCTTGTTCCAAAATTCAGAAGAAGTAGTGTTTTCACAATTGAGGAACACTTAGGAGTTTTAATGCATTTATTAAAGACTTGGATATGCAATATGAAGATTTGCAAATGAGATTGTTTATGATGTCATTGGTTGAAGATGCTAGAGACTAGTTTAATATTTTTCCAACAGCTTATATTGATTCCATTCAAGATTTTTATGAACAGTTCCTTCAATAGTATGGGAATCAATGTGCACCAGAATTTTCCCTGCATGAATTGGTAGCTATCCAGAAGAATCAAAATGATTCAGCTTATGAATTCAACCAGAGGTTTTCTAAATTACATAACAAGACATCGCTTTGATCTAAATTAGTTGATCCTATTGTATTAAGTGTCTATTTAAATGCTTTTGATCCTAAGATGGGATATGAGCATAGGAACAGGTGTCCCAAGAGCTTAGCTAAAGCACAAAAGCTAGCATTGACTATTGAAAATAATAGGAAAGATGCATGAATGATTGGTAACAGGGATAATCCTAGGGTCCCCCAATATACTCCTTCAAACATGCAATAAAATGCATACATAAATGAAAGGCCAAGGTTGCATGACACGTCGTATAATAGAAATTGGAAGGATGGAAAGCCAGTAATGGATAGGCCTAAGAATAAGGAGACACCTGATCCTTTAAACAAAAGAGGAGTGTACATGGTAAATAATAGTCCTTGGTGTTAAGTTTGTGACTTGCCACATTCCCTTGATCATTGTATTGTAGCTCACTTGATATCAGGAAAAGACATGCCAAAATAAAATAATTAAGAGGACCATAATGTCTATTTAACTTCCCATACTCTTCACCCTATTGAGAAGGGATATTCATCTTCAGAAGAAGGAGGGTATGAATATGATGTAGATCACCAAAAATATAAGGGTTTGTGTAGGATCATGATGGGCCAAAAAGTGACGATATGTAAGTGATATGATGGCCCATCTGGCTGACGACTTTTTTTTACCCAAAATTGATGAAATCAAAAGGGTTTTTAAAAGATATTCTCAACTTTCCACCAATATAAATTATGATTTAATTTGAATAAATAATAAATTATTATTATTCATTTTCTATTTGACTTATGATTAAAGTCTTGATTGATAAGCTGATTGAAAAAATTCTATAGCTTTGAAATGGTATCACATTTTTTGAATCCAAAACATTCGTCACATTATATGCTTTGCATACTATAGGATTAAAAATAATAATTAAATTTCATGAAGTTTTGACCAAGTTAAGGTGGTCAGACATACAAGTTTTTATATTTTTTAAAATTTGTAACAGAAAAATCATAATTAATTATTTACTTGGAAAGAAATTATGAAAAAATATGCTTCACATCAAGACATGATTCCTGTACTTATATCTAAAATCTTATAAAAAAATATTATCATTTTATCATTGTTAGGGTGGTTAGACAGACACCTACTTCTTATTTTTTCCTAGAAATTCAAGTACTACTGCATTGAAATTTCAAATTTTCACCAAATAGATTTTTAAAAAAAAAATAAACCTAGTAGTTTAGAAACTACATTCAATTTTCTATAGATTCTATTCTTACATTTTTTGAAAATAATATAGATAATTTATTCAAATTTTTACATCGAGTTGCCTAACTTTGATTTTCTAAGTTTTCATCTCCACTTAAGGGCCTATTTTCTCCATGATGATCCTACACATACCCACAATTTTCATATGGTAGAACAAGAAGTTTTTATGATCATGAAGAAAGTGATGATGAACAGTGTTCTCCTCGTACATCATATGAGACAAATAAGTGCAGTATAAGGAGGCCAACCAAAGAAGAAATTGAAATGCTAATTATTGCAATAGTTGAGCTAGCCAAAAGCAGATATTGGTTGAGAAACAAAAAAATAAATCAGAGTGAAGGTGTTCAAAGATAAATATTTTTGAAGGATAATAAAATTCCTCAAGAAGCTTCAAAAAGAATATATGATAAGTAGCCTGATAAAAAGGAACAAAAGCATGTTCATAAGGAGGAAAACAAAGAATTGCCCAAGGAAAAACAAAATTCAAATCAGACAAACAAAAACAAGAAAGAGGAGAAGAGAGGAGAGTCAATGGAGCAAAAGAAGATGATCAGAACAAAAGGTGCCTCTTTTGATTTCATGCAAGCTTTGTCTCAGGTAAAGATGTTTGTCCCATTACTTGAAATGATGAATATTAAAGAGTATAGGGAAAGCTTCTATTCAATTAATGTCTAGTGGATGTAATAAAAGTACAAACCTTGAAAATAGGGATACTCCTAAAATTAGTAATAAAATGGAAAATATAAAAGTTTCAGAGGTTTTTCTAAGTAATGCATTGATGAATCCATCACAAATTGATTCATTCTCTACTACCTTACTCATAAAAACAAGTTGGTAAGAAATTGAATGATAGATTCAGTTGCTTTTATTAACATCATGCCAGTAGGGGTGAGGAAGCATCTCGGTATGTGGGTGGATGTTGAAGATGGTAAATGTTATGTCATGGATACTAGACCTATCCTAGTGGTGGGAATCATGAAATATGTGGAAGTGAAATTGGATACTTACCCACAAGCAACTTATTATCAAGACAATGGACTGCAACAGTTGGAGGTAATGTAAAGTTTGATTTATCATATGCCACAATACTAGTCAACGATGAAGAAGTCAACTTGTATTGAAAACCAAGGATGAATTAGATCGTTGATTTTGTTCCTCAAGAATAGATAAATTATTTCTATGATGTCGATTTAGGGAGCTTTAGAGTGGAACCGTCTCAACCTACATTAGAAAATACTGACCCAATTGAGAAACATGTATCCAAAGATCAGCAGGGTGTGTGGAAAATATATTTTGATGGAGCATGTAGTCAAGAAGGCAATGGAGCTAGAGTGGTATTTATATCACCTGAAGGTGTTACATTCAAAAATTCATTTTTGTTAACCTTTGAGTGTACAAACAATGTGGCAGAATATGAGGCCTTGTTGATTGGTTTATATATGCATGTCAAGCATAAGATCAAATTAATAACTATCCTAGGAGACTCTGAATTGGTTGTCTCACAAATCAGATCAAGATATGCTACAAAGAATAAAATATTGAAATAATATAGAAATTTTTTGTGGGATACAATTGAGTTATTTTATGCTTTCTCAATTGATTGGATAGACAGATCAAAAAAATTGATGACAAATTTTCTAGCTAATGTAGCCCTGAAAAGAGATGATATCACCTTGGCTAGAATATCTCGAGTTGAATTCAAAACAAGACCTGCTATCCCTAAGAACATATACAGTTGGCAAGTTTTCAATGATGATACCAATCTTCTAAATTTTCTTCATTATATAGATCAATATGAAGCTCAAGAGATTGACTTCAATGCTTTTGTGGAAGAAGTGGATGGGAAACAAACTGTATTTGGGAAGGAAGTATTGCAACTTAAAACCAACAAGCTCCCCAAAGGCCTTGTGGCACTAGAAAGAGTGTATGATGAGAATGATCACTCTCTCATGAAGAAGACACCAGTCAAGAGAGAGGATATTGAAGAAATAAATCTACAAACTGAGTTAGCACCAAAAAAGGTCTACATTGGAAAGAAAATAAGTCCAACCATCAGGGGAATGTTAGTTTTTTGTATTGATAAAATACAAACATGTGTTTTCTTGGTCTTATGATGATCTCAAGGCATACAAATAAGATATTTTCTCGCATGAGGTTCACTTCAACTGAATACAAAGCCATTCAGACAAAAGCAAAGGCCTATTAACCCAACTTTAGAGCTGAAGATCTAGGAGGAATTGGCAAAACTCAGAGATGCAGGTATTATTAAACCCATTAGACATTGAACAAGGGTCTAAAACCTAGTTCCAATAAGAAAGAAAAATGGGGATATTAAATTGTGTGTAGATTTCATAAATCTAAATGTGGTCTCCCCTAAATACAATTCTCCTCTCCCAAATATGGATGCAATATTGCATAAAGTAACAAGATGTGAGTTACTATCAATGATGGATGGAATTTGTTGATATAACCAAGTTAAAGTCAAAGATTCTAAGAAATATAAGATAAATTTAGTGCACCATGGGGGACATATGTCTATGTGAGAATTCCATTTGGTATCACAAATGCAAGGGCAACTTTTCAAAGGGCCATGGATGTAGCATTCGCAGATTTGATTAATGTTATAATGGTGGTGTACCAAGATGATCTTACTGCTTATTCCAAAAAGGTAGAAGAACATGTGGTGCACTTGGAGAAGATATTTATCAAAGCTTTGGAATATGGTATTAGTCTTAATCCTAAAAAATTTCACTTTTATGTTACAAATGGTAAGCTTTTGGGACACATTGTATCAAAAGATGGGATTAGGATAAACCCTGATAGAGGAAGCCATATACAAAATCCCCATTCCCAAAATTGTCAAAGAAATCCAATAATGTATTGGTTAAAATAACTTTGTAGGGAGATTTGTGTCAAATTTTGTTGAGATTATTAAACCTATATCCAAGATGATGAAAGAAGGAGAAAAGATAGATTGGACTGCAAAATCCATGGAAGCCTTTATATCTATCAAAAGAGATATTGAAGAATCCCCCATCCTCAAGTCCCCTAATTTTACCAAGCCTTTTCAAATATTTTATTTTGTCTCATTTCACACCATAGCGACTATTATGTTATAGAAGAATGATAAAGGTCATGAGAAACCTATATCTTTTTTCAACAAGTCTTTGCAAGGGTTGGAATTGAAATACGATATCATGGAAAAACAAGCCTTTCCATTGGTCAAAGCAACAAAAGATTTCAGACCATATCTTGTTGGAGCTAAAGTAATTGCATATGTCCCACATACAGTTGTGAAAGACAGCCTAATACAGATAGAGGTGATAGGGAAAAGATGTAGATGGATCACTAAAATCTGAGAATTTGCTATGGAAATTCAGATTACCAAGTTGGTAAGAGTATAGGGTTTAGCTAGGCTTATGGTAAAGAAAAACTTTGAAGAAAACCAAATTTGCAATATAGAAGTTGAGGAGAATGGAGTTGCAAGTATCGAACGTACTCCTTGGTACACAAAAATAATACATTATCTCAAGCACATGAAATTCCTTGAGGGGTTGAATGATAATCAAAACAAAAATTTGAAGCTCAAGCTTCTATATATGTATTTATAGAAGAGGGACTATTTTGGAAGAATAGGGATGGAATGCTATTGTTATGTCTAGATGAATCATAGAAAAAAACATGTATTGAGGGAGATGCATGAAGGGGTGTGTGGAGGTCATTATTCTGCCAAAACCACTACATATAAGATTCTCAGAGATGGCTATTATTGGCCTAAAGTTTTTAATGACTTTTTTGCACATGTAAGGAAATGTGAGGCTTGTCAGATTTTTTCAGGAAAATTGAAATATCAAGGAGCACTACCACTTAGACCTTTGTAGTTGGAAGCCCCTTTTGATCAATGGGGAATTGACTTCATTGGAGAAATACAGGAAAATTCAAGTGGAGGACATAAATGGATACTAGTTGTTGGGTCTCAAAAATGCAGGTTTTAACCATGAGAGGTTTCCAAGCTCTCACAACATTTTTGGCTAACGTACAAGGCCAATTAACATAATTGAACCTTCTGCTCTTCAAGCTTTGCTAAACCTAGGCAGGTGCACATATGTTAATAATGCAGATTTAAAATATATTTCCTACTCAAAGAATCTACCCACAATGGCAACTGGAAGTGGATAGATAAAATCACTACACCTACTCCTATTGCACAAAAGAAAGGATTTGAAAATGTTATTTTATATGAAATCTATTCTCTTAGCTGTGATCAATTAGTGCCTTCTATCCACATGGGAAATGGAGTCAAAAATTATGATGATATGTCTTTCCCTCTTTGGATTAACTATAGTTGTTAGGCACTTTGAAAGTTCTATGACTGGCATAAAACTTCACTAAATTTATGACTTGCATAAATTGTGCTGGAATGTTTCTTTACCTAGTTCTTCTATAACTAAGAAAAATAAATCCTTAAATCACTATGAATTATTGAAATAATTTACTTCTAACTTGCAGACACCAATCAATTAAATCACACAAAATGCGAATACATTTTGACAAATCAGAAATATACTTGATACAGTGATTTTAATAACAAAAAGACCTCAAGTTGGGGATAACCAAATAAAGAATATGAATTAATACACACAACAACTAAACACTAAAAATAATTCACTAGTTAAAATATTTTCTCTATTGATATGCTTCAAGAAAGTTTGTACATTATTTCCATTTTCCCAGTTCTCATCTTCTGCAAAAATCTAACAATTCTAACTATTGTCCTCTTGTTTAACTAATTTTTCAAATTATTTATACATTACATACCAAGGGTGGTGACCCTTGATTTTCTTGTTACAACCATTTGAAGTCATTGACAGAAACTAAAATATTTAATTAAGTTGCCTCATCGGAAAATTAAATATATTAAACTATAGTCCGCCTTTATTTTATTTTATTACTTTGTATGTCGCTTAATTTTTGCTTTCTCTATAGCTTCCTTTAAATTTACCGCCCTACCGCATTCTATCATTTTGCTCCCCACAGGTACATGGTGTCTGACTCGTCATTGTTTGTGTCCCTTCCACCGCCTTATCATAGTCATCATTTAAACTGTCTGCGGAACCATGATCTTAACCATCATGACCTTCTCTCCCTTTACCTCTGGCGGTACTATGGTGTCGACATTTACTATCACACTAATTGTCTATTGTGTCACCACGGTCACTGACTTGATTGTCTGCAACACCATGGTGGTCGGAATTAACTGTTATCCCCGTGCTACCGCAATTTCCATTCTGACCCCTAGCGGTTGCGTGGTAACCGTCTTGACCGCGAATCTCGCTGCTATCTCACTGTCACCTCCCTGTTCACTGCAGTCTCCTCTTTCATTGCTAGTGGTACTATAGTAGCCCCTGTTCACCACCACTTCACCTTCTTTCCTCTTTCCACTCCGTCGTCGTGGTCTCTTCTCTTACTATCCACGATTGCACAATAACTATTTGCATGACTGTTTCTTAATTGTGATACCATGAGCCACTTTGAGAAAAGCCACAGTAAAGTGGTAAATGATATGAAGGATAAACGATGGTGATAAAAGGTATTTTAACATCATGGATGGGGGTATGAAATAATTTTTTATGAAAAGGTAGGAAAATAATGGGTTTAAATGGGTAAAAATGCCTTAGTTTGTTAATGGAAAATTTGGGTTCTAATAGTGGCTCATGTTGGGGATGAGTGATTTTGCAAATCACTGCAAGAATCTAGAATATCATTGGGAGAGAAGACCAAGACAACAAAGTACATGAAAAATGGATGCAACAGCAGATGGAGGGAAAAAGAGATGGAAAATGGAATTTAACCCTACACTACTATACATGGAAAGAAAATGAATGTTTTCAATAAGAGAATTTATGTGAATGTCCATGTACTAGCAAACCTAGGCCCTTCAAAACTCCTAAAACTACCATGCATGGAAAATAATGTTTGAAAATTTTTACTAATAATTGTCCATACATTGGCAATCCTTAACCCTCTGCTTCCACAAAAGCATTGAAATCGATCTCTTGTGCTTTATACTGGTCTATACAATGAAGAAAATTCAAAAGGTCTATATCCTCATTAAAAAAGTGTCAACTATAAATTTTGTCAAGGACAACAGGCCTTGTTTTGAATTCAACCTAGGACATCCCTGCCAAAGTGATATCATCCCTCTTTAAGGCTACACTAGCCAAAAAGTCAGCCATCAAATTTTCAAATCTATCTATCCAATCAATTGAAAATGAATCAAATAGTTCCATTGTATCCCACACAAAATTTCTATATTGTTTCAACCCCTTATTCTTTGCAGCATATTTTGATCTGACTTGTGACACAACCAGCTCAGAACCCCCCAAGACAGTCAACAATTTAATCTTGTGCTTGACAGCCATGTTCAAACCAATCAACAAGGCTTCATACTTTGCCATATTGTTTGTACATTCAAAAGCCAACAAAAATGAATATTTAAATGTTTTACCTTAAGGTGATATGAAAACTATTCCAGCTCCATTTCCTTCTTGGTTGCATGCCCCATCAAAATATATTTTCCATACACCCTACTAATTTTTAGAGACATGTTTATCAATTGGGTTAGTATTCACTAATTCAGGCTAAGACAAATCTATTATGAAATTCCCTAAAACCACATCACAAAAGAAATTGAGTTTTTCCTAAGGAACATATTCAACAATTTGATTCATCCTTGGTTCTTTATACAAATTGACTTCCTCACCATTAATTGGTATCGTCACATATGATAAATCAAACTGCACATTAAACCACCAACTGCTGCAGTCCATTGTCTTGAGAAAAGAATTCCAAACTGAGGAGGTGTATCAATCACAGTTATATCAATATTATAGGTTTATTGTGGTAGGTTTCTAATTTCACTTCTTTATATTTCATAACCCCCATGATTGGGATAGGCCTACTATCCATGGCATAACATTTACCACCCTCAATATCTATCCACATACCAAGCTATTTCACTACCCCTACTGGCATAATATTCATAGAAGCACCTAAATCTATCATGCAAGTTCCTACCAATTTACCATTTATGATAAGGTAGTTAAAAAAGGATCAACTTGTGGGGTATTCATTAATGCAACATTTAGGAAAACTTTTGAAATTTTATATTTCCTTTCTGATCAGCAATTCCAAGATTCTCCTTTTGTTCAAAGTTTATATTTTGATTCGTCCCACTAGATATTAATTGAATATAATTTTCTCTATACTATTTAATTTTCATCATTTCAAGTAATGGGACAAACATTTTTACCTGGGATAAAGCTTGCATGAAATCAAAATATGCACTTTCAGCTGTGATCACCTTCTTTTGTTTTGTTGATTCTCCTTTGTTATCCTCCTTCTCCCTTTTGAATGTCTGATCTACTTTTTGTTTGTCCATGGGAAATTATTTATTTTCTTCTTTGGGGACATACTTCTATTATTTTTTATCAGAGTGCTCATCATTGGTATTTTTTAATACTTCATGGGACATCTTATTTTTCTAGAATACTCCTCTTGGAACACCTTCATTCTCATTCACTGTTCTATTTCTCAACCAATACTTTCTTTTGGCCTATTCAACCACTACAATAGTCAATCTTTTAATTTCTTCCTCAGTTGGTCTCCTCACATTTCCCCTATTAGTCTGATATGATGTAGTAGAAGGTCCTTGTTCATCATCACTATTTTCATAGTCAGAAATATTTTTTTTATCTGCCATGTGAACATTGTATTTCTGGTGATCAACATTATATCCATATCCTCCTTCTTCTAAAGATGAATACCCTTGCTTAGCAGAGTGAAGAATGTGGGAATTCAAATAGATATTATGGTCTTCTTCATTATCACTTTCTGATATGTCTTTTCCTGACACTGACTAAGCTACAATATAATGCTTTGAAGAATGTGGCAAATCACAAATGGAACACCAAGGACTATTGTCAACCATGTATGCCCCTCTCTTCACTAAAGGATTAGGTGTCTCTTTATTTTTGGGCCTATCCATCACTGGCTTTCCATCTCTCCAATTTGTATTATATGGCATGTCATGTAGTCTTTGCCTTTCATTTATATATGTGGGTATGTGCAGGATCATGATGGGCCAAAAAGTGGTGATATGTAAGTGATATGATGGCCCATGTGGTTGAAGACATTTTTTTTACCCCAAATTTATGTAACAAAAATGGTTTTTAAAGGATATTCTCAGTTTTCCACCAATATAAATTATTCTTTACTTTTAATTTAATTAATAATTATTATTCAGTTTCTATTTCAATTATGACTAAAGTCTTAATTGATAGGCTATTTGAAAAAATTGATAGCTTTCAAATAGTATCACATTATTTGAGTCCAAAACATGTGCACATTTTATGCTATGCATACAATAGGATTGAAAAAACAAAATGAATTTCAAGAATTTTTGACCAAGTTAAGGTGGTTAGACATACGAGTCTTTATATTTTTAAAAATTTGTAATAAAAAAATCATAATTAATTATTTACTTGAAAAACAAATACAAAAAAATATGCATCACATTGGGACATGAGTCCTCTACTTATATCTAAAATATTATAAGAAAATATTATCATTTTATTGTGGTAAGGGTGGTTAGACAGACACCTACTTCTTATTTTTTCCCTGAAATTTAAGTACTACTACAATGAAATTTCAAATTTTCACCAAATAGATTTTTTAAAAAAAATAAACCTAGTAGTTTAGAAACTAAATTCAATTTTCTATAGATTCTATTCTTACGTATTTTTGAAATAATATAGATAACTTATTCAAATTTTATGTCAAGTTGCCTAACTCTAATTTTTCTGAATTTTATAGTCACTTAAGGGCCTATTTTTTCCATGATGATCCTGCACATACCCATGTATTTTCCTATTTATTTGGAGGAGAATATTGGGGAACCCTTGGGTTATCCCTCTTAGAAATCATCCCTACAACCTTCCTATTATTTTCAATAAGAGTGCTATCCTTTGAGCTTCAGCTAAATTCCTGGGACACCTGTTCCTAAGCTCATATCCAGTCTTAGAAACAAAAGCCTTTAAATAAATACTCAATGTAGTAGGATAAACTAATTTGGATCCAAGAGGTATCTTATTATGAAACTTAGAAAAAATTAGTTGAAGTCATAAGCTGACTCATTTTGATGTTTTTGAATAGTCACCAATTCATGCAAAGAAAATTTTGGTGCATATCGATTCCCATACTACTCAAGAAAATGTTCATAAAACACATGAATAGAATCAATAGAGGCTGTTGGAAAACCATTAAACCAATCTCTGGCATCTTCAATCAATGACATTATAAACAACCTCATCTGCACATCTTCATATTGCATATCCAAATCTTGCATAAAAGCATTAAATCTCCTTAAATTTTCCTTAGCTATAATTGCACTACTTCCTGTGAACTTTGGGACAAGTCTTCTCCAACTATTGTCCATAGGATAGGGAAATATTTGAAATCCAACCAAATCAAACTGTCTGATCATGGTTGTGTATTGTGGAGGAGGTTGATTTTTGTAATTTTGATGCTGGTACAATGGATTATTATGAGACATTGCCACATATTGCTGACCTTGTGGGGGCACATGTTGTTGAGCACCTTGATGTTGTGGTGGAGCATTTGTGGGTGTATATTGATTCCTTGGCTGATTTTGTTAGGTCTATGAGGAATTTGATGGGCCTGCATTATTGTTCCCCTTCCTATAAGGTGGGACACATTTATGCAAATTAGCCATTTGAGTATTGATCTGATATTTCCTCAATTTCAACTCTTCAAGTTCTCTTATTTCTTGGAGCCTCTACTCATATTCTATTCTTGCTCTCTCCACTTATTGTCTCTCATGTTCAAGTCTTGCATTTATTTCATTTTGAGCCATATGTTCATAGTTCTCCTCAGAGATCGCTTCATAGCCAAGTCCATACAAAATCTCTTCAAGAAATGTCATTTTCTGATCATATTCATGTTGCCTCTTTTCCATTTTAGATCACATTCAGCCATGAACTCCTTAAATTTCTTAGGATCTGGTCGATAGAAGGGATTCCTCTATTCCTCAAGAGTATGAGGTTCTCTAGAGGGGCTATTTTCATTTGCCAGTGTACCATATGAATTATGTGTCTCTAATGGTGCTTTTCATGTTTTATTTTTATTTTCTAGACCTATATCATCAGACACCTTCTTACCTTTATCATTATTTTGAGTCCCTTTACTTTTGTCATTAGGACCATCACCATCTTTATACAAAGACCTTCTTCCATGCATGTTGTGAGAAATTGTGATAATTTGAACTCTAGGATGATTCATTTCTGATGTATATTTGACTTTATCAGTTTCAATGCATTTGTTCATTTAGAGTCGCCACTCACTTTCTCTAAAAGTAAGAAAAATCTATAATTTATTATTCCCAATGGAGTGCTCTGCAAAATATTGACTCTATTATGAAGGCTTAGGTCTAGTTTAACATTCCCTAGTAGAGTCACCAAATTGTTGGGTCTTAAAAACATGAGTTTTAACCACGAGAGGTTGCCAAGCTCTCATAACATTTTTGGCCAACGTAGAAGGCCAATTAACATAATTGAACCTTCTGCTCTTCAAGCTCTACTAAACCTAGGTGGGTGCACCTATGTGAATAATGTAGATTTAAAATATATTTTCTGCTCGAGCAATCTACCCACAATGGCAACTAGAAGTTGATAGATAAAATCACTGCGTGCCTACTCCTACTACATAAAAGAAAGGATTTGAAAATGTTATTTTATATGAAATATGTTCTTTGGGTTGTGATAGATCAGTGCCTTCTATCCACATGGGCAATGGAGTCAAAAATTAAGATGATATGTGTTTCCCTCTTTGGCTTAACTCTAGTTGTTAGGCACTTTGAAAATTCTATGATTGGCATAAAAATTCACTAAATTTATAAATTGCATAAATTGTGTTGGAATGTTTCTTCACTTGGTTCTTCTTTAACTATCCAAAATAAATCATTAAATCACTATGACTTACTGAAAGAATTTAATTATGACTTGCAGACACCAATCAATTAAATCACACAAAATGGGAATACATTTTGAAAAATCATAAATATACTTGATACACTGATTTTAATGACAAAAAGACCTCATGTTGGAGATAACCAAATAAAGAATATGAGTTAATACACACAACAACTAAACACCAAAAAAACTCATGAGTTAAAATATTTTGTCCATTGATATGCTTCAAGAAAGTATGTACATTATTTCCATTTTCCCAGTTCTCATCTTCTGTAAACATCTAACTATTATAACTACCGTCCTTCTATTTACCTAAAGTTTCAAATTATTTATACATTACATACCAAGGGTCATGACCCTTCATTTTCCTGTTACAACCATTTGAAGTCATTGATAGAAACTGAAATATTTAATTAAGTTGTATCATCGACAAATTAAATATTTTAAACTATAGTCCACCTTTATTTTATTTTATTACTTTGTCCGCCGCTTGATTTTCACTTTCTCCGTAGATTCCTTTAAATTTACCACCCTACCATGGTCTGCCACTTTTCTCCCCATGGCTACATAGTGTCTGACTCATAACTGTCTATGTCCCTTCCACTGCCCTATCGAAGTCATCATTTAAACCATCCACATTACCGTGATCTTAACTATCATAGCCTTCTCTCCCTTTACTTCTCCACCACAGGTGTAACCTTTACCTCCGGTGGTACCACGGTGCCGAAATTTACTATCATGCTAACTATCTTCCACACCACCATAGTCAGTGACTTGACTGTCTATGGCACCATGGTGGTTGGCATTAACTACTACCCCTGGTGGTTGTCGGTAACCCTCTTGACCACCAGCCTCATTGCTATCTCACTGTCACCTCCCTATTCACCACATCACCATAGTCTGCTCCTTGACCACCAGCGGTACCGCGGTAGCCCCTATGCACCACCACTTCACCTGATTTCCTCTATCCACCGCACCACCATGGTCTCTTCTCTTATCATCCACGATTGCATAGTAACCATTTGCATGATTGTTCTTAATTGTGATACTGTGAGACACTTTCCAAAAGGCTGCAATAAAGTAGTAAATGCTATGAAGGGTATACGATGGCAGTAAAAGGTATTTTAAAATAATGTATGGGGGTATGAAATATTTTTTTATGAAAAGGTAGGAAAATAATGGGCTCAAACGAGTAAAAACCCCTTAGTTTTTTAATGAAAAATTTGGGTTCTAACACTAGTAGCCACTGATTATTTCACTATGTGGGTGGAGGCAATCCCAACTAAGAAAACAAGAAGCAAGGTGGTGATAAAATTTATGATGGATAACATCATGAATAGATTTGGCACACCAGTAAGAGTGATCATAGATAATGGGATGTGTTTTAGATTTGATGAATTCAAATAATTTTGCAATACATATGGCATTACTATTTCCTATGCTACCCCTTACCACCTGTAAGCAAATGGTCAAGCCAAATCTAGTAATAAAATTCTTCTGAAGATAATAAGGAGGATGTTAGACACAAATAAAAAGGAATGGGACTCAAAGTTGAGAATGGTTGTATGGGTGGATAGGATTACAGTGAAAAAAAAATTAGAAAGTCATCATGTGAATTGGTGTATGGAACACAAGCCAGGATTCCATTACAAAATATTTTACCGGTTTATAATTTTATTTTGCAAGAGGATTTCGATATTTTTGAACCAATGGAGGAAAGAATGGAACAACTTGCAAAACTTTATGAAAGAAGGAGAATGGCACAAAAACAAAATGTGAAGCTGCAATCACAAATGAAATATCTTTTTGATAAAAAAGCTAATGATCAAAAATTTGAGGAAAATGATCTAGTGTTAATGTGGTATGTGTGATGCTAGGGGAAGGGAAAGCATGGAAATTTTGAATCTCTACGATTGGGTCCTTTTGTGATCATTGGCAAAGGAGGGGAGAATTCTTATTATTTGTAGAACATTTCTCGAGAGGAGCAGGAATTTTCGGTACATGGGAAGTTCCTAAAGAATTTTTTCTCTTGAGGAGTACCAGAGGATTAAGGATTGCCATTGCATGTACAATTCTTAACATGCCTCTTGAAATATTCTTTCACTTGTAAATTTTGACCCAATTTCCGATGAAAGGTCATCGAAATTTTGACAAACTTTTGTCAAAGGAATTTCGTCAAAAAATTGATGAAATTTGAAACGTCGATTTTCCAACCTAGTCTACGATCCTAGGTCGAAACATTGATGTTTCAAATTTCGTCAATTTTTCGACAAACAATTGTCGAAATTCTGATGAACTTTCATTGGAAATTGGGTGAAAAAGTATCAGTGTTTTCCATGCACAGTAAACTAGGAATCCAAAAGGGGCTGGGACATGCTAGTACATGGAAAATCCCAGAGTTCCATCATGATAAATAATTTTTCCTATGTACAGTAGTATAGGGTCACTTCCATATCCTCCATTTTCCACCTATGGTGTCTACTGCTTAATTCTCATATCCTGTGTGGTGTTGGTTTTCTCTCCCAGAAGATTGGATTCTTCTTATGCCCACGGGGAAAATACATCCCTAGTCAGAGCCACTATTGGAGCTTTTACCATTTTCCATACTTGCTCATTCTAGTCTTGGGGTTTTGGGTTTTAAGCTAGAGTTGATCTTAGGTCCTCTAATTTCCATGAACATTCTAATTCTATGTTGACTATCTGTCCCAATTTCTAGTCTCATTCGTCACCTTTTGAGCCATTTAGATACATTCATTACCTGCCACCTTTTACCTACCCTAGCGGTTTTTATTTATTGGGACTGTGTTTAAATTTTATCTATGTATCGAGTTGGTAAATATCTAAATTTTCTACCCTAAGGGTCATTTTCCCATCCACCTAATTAGTCCCCTTTTGTTATGAATAGATTTGCTTCACATGTAGGTTAGGTATCTTATAGATTGTAGGATTTGATCTAAGACTACTCTCCACCACATCGTGAATGGAAGATGAGCACACTTTATGGATCATGACATTGCGAGAAGCTACCTTGTACACTCTGTAGTTGCAGAACGAAGGAACTTCATTGGGGAGAAATTTTCTATCAGAGTGAGATCTTCATGTCAGCCCAAACATATTGGTCACATGGATGAAATTTTATCAGAAATACATTCATTTGGTCTCACCGATGACCCTACAAGGAACTTCATTGGCAAAAGAAAAGCTATCATAGTGAGATCTTCAAGTCAACCCAAACATATTGGTCATGCCAATGGAATTTTATCAGAAAGACATTCACTTTGTCTCACTGATGGATCAAAAGGAAACATATCTAGGAGACATGAGCTATAAGAATGAGTTCCAAATTTCCTTCTGACTTCATATGTCACATCAATCGACAAGAGAGGTTTGATTACTCGGCAATAAAATCTTCCTACAACAATTTGCATCAAAGAGACTCTCTCATATCGATGTGAGATCAAATATGTCTTTTTGATGCTTTGTGTTGCCTCGATACGCAAGTGCATATGGTCAAGGTGAAGAACAAAATATTTAACTAAAAGAGATTGGACAAGATCAAAGCGCTCACAAGTAAAGTTGAACATTCAGCTTGATCCCCACCCTTTCTCGTTGGTTCGCACACCCAAAGTGTTCACCAATTAAAATCCATGAGTTTCATCTCCTGCATTGTTATCAAATAGCACGACCATTTATCTAAGGTGGGAGGCCTCTCATGAGAATACAAGAGGACACAGATCAAGAGGTGTGGGAGATTTTTAGGGAAAAATATAAAAAGCAAATGTGTGATAACTATAAAAGGGATTTTTTCCTTAGAGAGTGAAGACCAGATTGCATGTAAAAACCTTGAAGAGAACAATGAGGATATTTGATTTTTCAGCCTAATCTTGGTATCGACTGTTTTTTGTAATTATTCAATTGTGTGGTTGTCTCCATGCTAATGGTTCTCTATTATTCAATTTGATATATCAAGTATATATGCAGTTTTTTGATGCACATTTTCTGTATTTATGTGATGTGATTAATTGGTTCTTTCAAGTAAATATTAAATAATTCTAGTCAATCACAATAATTCAGAAGTGTTAATTGGATAAATAAGAAGAACCATATAATTTGGGTTGGCTGTTTTTCTCAAGTAGAGTTTGTCAACTATTAATTTGCACATTTATACAATTTATAAACCCTTATCAATTTTCCAAACAAGTCAAATTATTGCCACTATAAGTTGCATTTTTTGGATCTTCATTGGACTACATTTACCCAACAAGGCACTTGTCTCACCCATTCTATATTATTTTAGTTTCATTAAATAGTTTTTAGAATCCTGCATTTGTGCATATGTTTATATCTCTCCACCTCCAAATTTCCATTGTGGATAGATTGCTTAAGGGAAATACATAGTTCATATCTGGTTCATTCATATAGGTTCACCTGCCTAGGTCTGGAAAAGACTAAAGAGCACAAGGTTCAAACTCATCATTTGGCCTTGTACATTAGCCTAAAATTTTGTAAGATCTTGGAAACCTCTCGTGGTTCAAACTTGAATTTTTGAGACCTAACACATCCCATATGTCTTTCCTTTCCCGAAGCCTATAGAAATGGTAAACACTTTAGTTATTTCCACTGCAACTCTTCCCTCCTCTTCCTCACCACTCCTTGTTTCATCTGTGAGGAGTTCAACTCCCCCAATGAAGAAGAAGGTACATCCAAGCCCCTCCAGCAATGGAGGATGTAAGAAGATCCAACCTTCTCTAAAAGGTGTCCCCAAACTAACTTGGTCTATCTTGGTGATAGAATTGGTCTCAAATTCCCCTGAGTTTGTCACTGCTCCTGAGAATCTCAGTGAGCCTAGTAGTGAACCTTGGGTGAGAAATCCTCCATCCACCATGGTAAAACATGGCACTCTTTTCAAGTGTATGTTTAAATCATTGAAAGAAGTCCTGACCTTGTTAGCGATCTTCGGTAGGACGTTGACTTTAGACCCATATGATCTAAGAAATAGAGACATTATAGGTCCCTCTACTTTGGCCCTTGTCATAGGAGGATCAAAAGATCCTCCCCTTAACATTACACCATTTTAGTTGCATCTTCTTTCCTTCGATGAGAGTGGGAATTTGATGACCTCTTGGTCGATCAATATTTGGGGAAGACTCTCTTCTTGATCTTTAGATTAGATATGTGTGTGCCATGACATGTACTTCCCACATAATCATGCTACATGTTCTTGGATGACCCTCATCACCCCTGTTGGTGCGTGAATATAGGTGTGGTGTTGGTGTTGTAAAATTTTCTCTATGTGTATCTCTATTCTTCCATTTCTATGATTGACTTTCAGTAAATTGGGGATTTTGTAAAGCGTCGGGAGCATTTAGGCCTCCTTCCACGTTGACCCAATTTTTTATTTCACTTTGTCTTTCATGCATTCTTCCTAATCTGGTTGGGGATTGATGATCATTCACATCTTACCATGATTACCTACTATATATAAATAAAGGTAGATCTAACCCCACATAACCAAATCCCCCTGTGCCCTCTATGCATGATCTATTTTCTTTATCTTTCTATCATCTTTGTTTGAGTTGCCCCATTCATTTGTGACAATATATCTTCTACATTACTTGGTCTTTAGAAATGCATTCATTGTCAAACAAATATTTTCTTGAAGATGCTTCACACACTTCCTTTTTGGAATTGCATTCTCAACTAAAAACCCCAACATAACGTGTTTCCTTCATCACAAGTTCGTAACGAAAGGACTTGAAAATCCTCCTTTGAAGTGGGAACGTTCTTAGTCTTCCCCTCACATGAGCACATATCCTTCCTTTTGAATTCCTTGATGAGGTGAAAATCTTTCAAAAGGATTCCTTGATGATGAATTGATTCAAAAAGGAAGACATTAAGCTTTTTGAATAGTGTGTCCCTTGAGCGGACCTCACCTCTCCATGTCAAGTTCCCAAGGGACACCTTCAAAAGTTTTCAACAAAGTTCTATTGTTTCTATCTTGGGGATAGCCTAACTAGATCTGTTTCAGATCTCGACGTCTAGTCTGGGGGCAGCCCTACTAGACCGTCTTCAGACTCTTACATCTAGCTTGGTGGTAGGTCAAATAGACCCTACTTTTCAAAAAGTGTGTCCCTTGAGTGGACCCTCCTTCCTTTTAGAGGGTTCCTGAGGGACCCCTTTTAAATATTTTACAACTTAGCGATGGTTTGCATGACTTTTCATTCACTAGCTTGCGCGACAACCTCCTGATATGTTCTAGCTATCGGTATCCATGTCACCATCTATGGCTCTACGGAGTCTCCTTTCCTTGGTCTCCCTCATGTGAAATTTCTTGAGGGATACCTTCCCTACAGGTATGCGGTGCTATAAGGTGCTTGTCCTAGTTTCCTTCATGTGAGAGTTCCTGAAGGATACCACCCTTGCAAGACTGTGAACCTCTAAGGTACTTTTGTGCTTTAGCTTTGTAGTTTCATGGATCTATGAAGCCCTCTCCTGTACTTTTGAGTTAGCTAGACCATGAATTGCTTCCTCGTCAATTCAGGTATACATCTCTTACTTTGTTACTTCTTCACTAATCTACTTTACCAAGGAGCTCATCATTACTCATGCTCACTAAAGTGGGGGAAAAATGTATCAACATGAGTTTTTCACCCTAACCCAAATTCCCTTTTGAGCCTTAACATGTTAGAAAATCAAAAACGGAGGTTTAATTCCGCTTAAGCTCACTGCTTTCATTCCACTTGGTGTATGTTTTGTGTGTTGGTGAGGGAATTTCTATTGAGGATGCCCGTGCGGTGTGCATACATCCACGCAATGTGCTTACATCCCTGGAAGATTCCTGTGGCTAGAGACTACAAAGGTGTTACATTTTCGATTTAGATTCAAATTGTAACATCCATCTTCAGTTGGCCAGCCTGAATATGGTGCAACTGTTAGTAAAATGAAAAAAACAACATAACAAAAATACATATCCTTATGAAATAATACTCCATGTTTCAAAATGCAAACAAATGACAAGAATAATCAAAGCACATAAAACATGAAATATACCTATTCCATAGTGGATTGGTGTTATCCTTTGTGTAGAAGGTAGCCCTTTCCCAATCCTTAAAAAGCCAAATGAGATGATATAAAATGAGATGCAAACTGAACTCAAGTTTCCTATAATGAGGATTCTCCAAATTGTAGATGAAAAATAAGAGAAAGGGCATTGAATTTATAGGAGAGATTGACAGAGGAGAGGCCAATATTGAGAAATGTGAGAGTAAAACCCATCAAATAGGAGAGAGTCATTTGTCACAATGTGATTGGCCCATGATTGTGCAAGTTTTGTTCAATGTCCCCATTTCAAATTTGAAAATGAAAATAAATGAATATGGTTGAGGGATTTGGGGGGAATTTTGTTTGAACAAAAAAGTCAAACAAGGGGTGTTAATGAGGGCATATTCCTTGGGAATATGCCTTGTGAGGAAAATAGGTGTTTTAATAAATAAAATTAAATGATTTATTGTGCAAGTGGATTGGACATGGGTTAGTCTTAGCATTAATCAGAGATTTGACTAATTAAACTAGTGATTAGGTGGTGTGACATTTAATTTTCATTTTTGGGTTTATTTTAAATCAAATGAGAGGAAAATGAATATTGAGCCATTTAATTAAATATATGTGATTTAACTAAATGAACAGAGTTTAGGAGATTGATTAATTAATTTGATTTAATTGATTGAGAATAAAATGATCAACTATGATGTTTAATCAATAATGTTGATTTTGCATGTCTACATTTTGCCCCTCTTTGAAGCAATGTACTTGTTGCATTGGTTCAAATAATGATGCCACCGACATCGAAATTAGAAAAAGTCTAATATTTTTTTTGAATGCCCCAGTGGAAATAAGTACATTAGTACATTGCCCCCTCGAGAGATTAGGTGAAAAGATTTGATTTGAGGTTGATCTTGCGACAAAGAGGTTCAAAATGGATGTATGGATGGTTAGACTATATGATCTATATGACAATGATGATGTAAATGAGATGTTTGGAAGATTCTTAGAATAAAAAATCTATATTATCCTAAACAACTTAAATGATTATGTAATGCATGTGAGATAAACAAGATGGATGGTTTTTTCCTATGATGATATGACATGATTATGCAAGATGAAAGTAAGGATGCAGGATGGATGCATTGTTAGCGTGAAAGAAGATAGAAGAATGAGAGGGATCAACCCTTAAATTCAAGAAGATGCAGAAGTCCAAGAAGTCCACTAGTTGTCGAGACTTTATTGGATATGATAATGAATGATGATGATGTATTTCTTACCCAAGGATGGAAGAGATAAAGAGCATACCCTTATTTATGTCTAATAACACACATACGTGTGATGCATCAAGGTATTAAGAACCAGGATGGCATTGCACCTAGTGTGATGGAATTTGACTCGACAATCAGATAGGAGTACTCTTGTTCACACTTGACAAATGAAACCTTATTCAGAATGCAGTTTAGATATTCTAAACATCTCAGACCAAAACATAAAAAGGAAAGCCTTCTTATGTGGTCAACAAGACATCTACAACATCCTCCCTACAAACAAAACAAAGCACGCATGATGAAGTTATTTTACAAGAATATCCAACAAGCATAGTAGATAAAAAGATAATGATTGTTGCCCCATTCCTTTCTCTCTAAACCTGTTTTGTTTAGGCATCATCGAGAGGTCCTCAGAATGAGCACAAAATAAGATAAGTCTAAAGAAGACCAAGATAAAGTAAAAAAATAGGCTAATGTTCTTTGTACTACTAGCCAAGGCTAAACTATGGGGTTACTTGATGCTGATGTCCATCATAGGAAGGTCACATTCCTAGGACATGTTGTGATCAGGGTTTTGATGACATTAGATTGGATGATTATCTATTGATACTCCGAGTTGATCAACTTGTTGACTCATTGATCTAGACTTGAGACTTTGAGGATTGAGCATTCACTTTTGAACCTGTTAGAATTTCTTCTGATTGCCTTACCAAAGGATGAAGGCGATGTTTCTTTATTATGAGTGATGATTATTGTGGGTGAAAGCGAGATGAGACGGGTTCACCATTTTGGGTTTTTCAAATGTTTTGAGTTGTTTTTTGGAATTTTGAGATTATATTTTGTGTCTTAGGGGCCAATCAAGGATGGCCTTGCCTACATTTAATCTTAGAGATGTAGTTTAGATGAAAAATGACTTAATGGCTAATGAGATAGATGGGCAAACAAATTGCCATTGCGACAGACGCCTAAAATGTGAAATAAATGGGCAAATGAATGCCATTGCGATGAATGCCTAAAATCAAAAAATTTAAAGTAGATGGGAAAATGGATTTCCATTGCGATGGATGCCTAAAATCCTAAAATGTAAAGTGGATGAGAAAATTAATTTCCATTGCGATGGATGCTTAAAATGTAAAATAGATGGGCAAACGGATTAATGTGAAATAAATGGGCAAATGAATGCCATTGCGACGAATGCCTAAAATCCTAAAATGTAAAGTAGATGGGAAATGGATTTCCATTGCCATGAATGCCTAAAATCCTAAAATGTAAAGTGGATGGGCAAATTAATTTCCATTGCGACGAACGCCTAAAATGTAAAATAGATGGGAAAACGGATTGTCAATGCAATAAACGACTAAAGGATTGACCTAAATGTGTCGGGGGATGATCAAAGATCAATCTTACCTACGTTCAAGCTTAGAGGCAATGTAGTTCGGAAAGATGAAATCTATTTTTTATTTTGAATGAATTTTGACATGTTTTGGATTTTTGAATGATTTGGATTTTTTTGAATTTTGAATTTTTATTTTTTGATTTTTTTTAATTTTTTGAATTTATGATGAATTTTTCCTATGATTTTGACGATTTGGATATGGATATGTGATAATATCAGTGCTTTATTTTTGGATTTTGTTGGAAACCAAGCTTAATGTTGATCGATTGGATTGATGGATTGATAGTTTTACAAAGTGTGCTAAGTCAAACAAAAGTGATAATGCACTTGTAAATTCCAGGAAGTTGTGATATCTTAGAGTAAACTTGTACAAAAGAGGATGGTTTGACTAAGTGTGTTAAGGAAAAAAAGTTGATGATGGATTGGATAACTTGAGTAAGTGTGTTAAGTCAAATAAGATGATAATGCACTTGTAAATTCTAGGAAGTTGTGTTATTCTAGAGTAAACTCATGCACAAGATGATAGTTTGACTAAGTGTGTTAAGTCAAACAAGGTGATAATTGATTGGATTCAATTGATCAAGATATATGAAGCTTGATTTGGAACAAAATAGCTTTGATGATTTTGATGTGACACAGATGTACACATTAGATATGACTGGTATTGATTGTTTAGATTGATGTTCGATGAAAGATAAAGCTTGATAAGGAACATAGTCTCATCAAAATATGCCACATGGGGCTAGTGATTTGGATTTTTGGTTCAAAAATTCTTTGACCAATCTGATTTTACATCTGCTAATGTTCGGATCACCACATAGGGTGGATGATATATATCAAGATTTCTTCTTGAAGCGAAATGTAAATATCTACCCCTAGTGTCTAGCAATGTTTGAACAACTATGGGTGGATTCTTGGACGAATGGATATGAATTATCTTGTGATAAGATAAGGGTGTTCAAACAAAAGAATGCTCATTCGGATAATGCTTATAGGCTTAGACAATGTTGGGTAAGATAGGATCAATGAAAATGACCCATGTCAAGATGTTTACCATAAACAACTATAAATTTTGCACCAAAATTTTCCAAGATCAAGATAACTTGGATTATGGATGTAGATATGAAAATGGATTAGATAGACAGTTTATGAATGAACAGACGATATGGTTGGAATGTTGGCTTTATCATGGATGTGATAAGATGCTTTCTCCTAAAATGGCACACGCAGGTCCTTGATTCTATACATGATGCTTGTTTTCCAATTTTTCATCATGGTAATTTTCCAAAGTGCCACTGTAGTGGTTTTCACTAGAGGACGATTTTTTTTCTTTCCTATTTTCAATCGTTTTTTCTAATTTTTTTGCATATTTATATTTTTCATTTTTTTGTATTTTTTGCTGAAAGATTTTAGGCTGATGTTGAACTACCTGATGTCACTGATGTAGATGATTCTATCATAATGTTCCATTGATATCCTACTTGAAGAAGATGCTTTGCCAAGATACGTGCACTTAAATGCAACTTTTGAGAAATTTGTTTTTCTTTGTTGATATCGGAGTTAACTCTGTCTTTGTATGCACATTGTGATAGAGTGACTTTTGAATCCTTATAATGAAGGTTTGTTACCAACACATGGTCAATGAAATAATTGGATATCATGTGTGGATGCATGGATGGAGTGTGTTTAGGAATAAAATATGGATTGCTTGACAGTTTGGAACCTTTGACTCTCCAAACTTGGGAAGATGAGGAATAATGGGTGGATACGAAAGTGTGCTTTGAATTAGGAGAAACAACATGATATCCATTGTACATCACTTGAGAAGCCGGATTTTTCCTTTGTGGACATCTTTGATGGATACTTTTCCCTTTTTTATTTTTCCCCATAGTTTCTTTGAATAATGGAGTTTGATAGGGATAATCATTCTTTGTATTCTTTGGTATCCACTTGTATTTGATTTCTCCTTTTTTTCTTTGCTACTTTTTCTTTGATAGCATTCTTCTTACTTTGATTCAAATATCCCTTATTTTGATGTTGGTCCCAATTTGTGGATGGGGTGATGGGTGGATGAGGATACATGATGTGGCTAGTTGTAGTATTGGCATCGGTTTCATCATAAGGATCCTTCATGCTCCCTATGTTGACGTTTTCTCGAGATGAAGTTGCCCGTAGTTTTGTGGAAGTATTACTGATATTTTGAGATGCCTTGATTGTCAAATAACCAAGGCCTTGATGCTTAATATTACCAATAATTTGCATTGGTTATAGGATACGTTGTTCATGTAGACCTAATCCTTTGCCTTGATAATTTATCTGTTGAAATAAATTATTTGCAATAGGATATGATTTACCTTGGAAACAAGGTGCTAATCCTTTTCTTCTATGTGGTGTATCTTCAAAAGAGACAACTTATTCATTGATAAAATAGCTTGCCCTTAAAAAGGTGAGTGATCCAAGCTGATAAGTGATAGGATCCTCTGCAAGTGGGATGACTTCTTGATTGATATATTTGGCTTGATCTTGTGAGATATCAAATTGTAATGCTTCGTTAAGAAGTGTTGATGATTCATCGTCAAAAATTTCCTCATCATTCATTCCTGATATGCTTTCATATGATGTTTTTGATTCACAACTTTTGTAGAAGCCTTCTTCATGTTCTTTTTATGATAGGTGTCCATAGGATCTTTCTGATTCACAACTTCTATAGAAGCCTTCTTCATGATTTTTTTTTGCTATGTCTCCATAATTTTCCATATTTTGGTCGTGTGTACAAATGTTAAGAGTAGGAGACTCTTGTTCCTTGGTAATGATAGCAAGAGTATGAAACTCTTGTTTGGAATGAAGATCATCCGCGTTTCCATCCAAAGAAAGCATCTCATGGGTAGACAGAGGGGTGTGTTCTATATGGATATGATCATCATTTGTGACATCTTGTATAGATAGAAGAGTGCCCATTAGATCATTGTAGTATCTTGGAGTTACAAATTCTTGATCTTGATTAATTTTGGAATTTTTTTTGACATGTTTTGGATCAAGTTCTTGATATGGGTGAATTTCATAGGGTGGATTGCTCACAAAGTGTTCATGGGTATCAACCTTAGGCATGGGAGGTGGCTTAATATCCACTTTTTCTTTGAATGGATTTGGATCAAGTGTAAAGTCAAAGATTCTTTCACTATTCTCAACCATGAGGTCGAAGGATGTCAATAGGCCTTGGGAGGGACCATTGCTAGACCTTGATGGAATATGTTGATAATGATTTGGAATAGCTTCTTGAGATATTTCCTCTAACCCGTTAGGTGATGTAGAGACATTCTCAACATGATCCTTGGTGGATGGATCTTGATCATCATTTTCAATGATTGTGGTGGGAATCTATTGGAAGCTTTGATGAGGGAGTAAGGCCTGCATTTACTATTGAGCCAGTAATGCTTGTTGTTGGTCATGTTGTTGTTGTGCTAACAATGCTTGTTGTTGGTCTGGTTGTTGAGCTACAAGTTTATTGATCTCTTGCAATAGTGCTCGGAATTGTGCTTGCAACTTTTGAGGTTGGTGTTGGGCTTGAGCTTGTTGGGCTACTTGAGCCTCTTGTGCTTGCTAAGCAACTAGCTATGTAGCTTGTTTGTTTTGTAGGACCTTTCTCTAGGGGGTTTGTTGAGTGTCTTGCAACATGATGGAGAATGAATTTGTCATGTTGTGTTTTGGCAGTGGTGGTGGTGGATTGGGAATGGTGTTGATTGTTTGGGTTGCTTGGATGGTTGCCATCAGTTTTTGCGATATCGATGGAAAAATGGGAGGATTTGACATAATGCTTTGACTTATGAAGGGGGTGTTGCTCGATTCGGTTGATTGACAGTTGGAAAAGGGATAAGGCTCATGCCTTGACTATTTGGTTGATATATTTGTAAGTATTGACTTTTATTTAAGTCTACCAAAGGGAAAGGTGTTCTAAAATTTAGATTGGGAAAACTCACATTTTTTGTACCATTGATGTTTGGATTGTACGAATGCAAGTTTGGAAAATAAATTGGCATCGTAAGGCTTGGATAGTTTTGTTGAATTGGATTACTCATAATGGAGGAATCAAGTTTATATTCCATGTTCCTCTTGTGTTTTTACCTTGCTATAAGAGTGAACCTCTAAGGTGTTTAGGACCAATGATGAGATGAAGGATGAAATGGGTGAATGATATGGGTGTTTGAACTTTTAGAAACTTTGGATCAATGCTAGACTTTAGGACTTGATTTGGTTTGATTTTGAGGATAGTTTGACTAGGTGTGTTAAGCCAAACAAGAGGATGGTGAAATTTTAAACCCTAGGAAGTTGTGTTATCCTAGGGAAAACTTGCATAAGAGAATGAATTGGCTAAGTGTATTGAGCCAATCAAAGTGATCATGAACTAGTAGACCTCAAGAAGTTGTGTTATCCTAGAGGAAAATTTGTTCAAGAATATTGATAATTTGACTAGGTGTGTTAAGTGAAAAAAGGTGATGTTGATTTTCCAAAAGTCTAGCATGAATGGTGTTTTCAAAGTTTAAAAAGTTTTTAGTGAAACAAAATTTGATAAATTTTTGGAGGGAGTGAAGAGTTTGACTTGATCCTAGATGAACCTAAGAGGATCTGCTTACAAGACCAAGATAATGAAGAACATGCTTTTCCCTAAAAGTGGTTCAAACCAAAAGACCAATGTTTGTGTGAATACCATAAGACTTCAAAGAGAAAAAGCACACGTGTGGTTCAGTTGTTTGTTATCTTGATTAGGTTTAGTTCTTTTTACCACATAAACTTTATTGATTATGCTTTTCAAACTAGATGTCCAATATCCTAATTTTCTTTCATCCCAGAAAGTGCATTATGTGGAAATCAAGGAAATCAAGGAAAAGATTTACTAGTGTTTAACCTTGATTTAAACAAATGATGATAAAATGCAAGCACTTAGAAACTTCTAAGGATATGATCCTTAGTGAAAGCAAGAGTACTAGAATTCATCAAGGATATTTGTTTCCTCCAAGGGGTTTGAAATTTGGAGCTCTTTGTGAATGTTTGTTTTTCAATTGTTTCGAGGACCAAGCAATGTATTTTCCATTTCCAAGCACATGTACAACCCTAGGATGAAGAGACAATATTTTTTTGGGTTCCCACTTGGACGAATCCAGTTGCACATATTTTATATGAATGACTAGATGCTTGACCACACTGGCACCCCTCCATGGCACACACTTCTTGGGTTAGCCAAGCATCAATACCCATGAATCTCCCATCGAATAATTTTCATCTCTACAACAAAACCACATGTATAACGTGGGGCG
This sequence comes from Sequoiadendron giganteum, assembly GCA_007115665.2. Lineage (NCBI taxonomy): Eukaryota > Viridiplantae > Streptophyta > Pinopsida > Cupressales > Cupressaceae > Sequoiadendron > Sequoiadendron giganteum. The sequence continues at coordinate 606,325,026 of CM021109.1, read as the reverse complement.
ACTTCAAAGGACATGACCTTTTGTACCAACAAAATAGATAAGGATTTGGCCTTCTAAACAAGGGGTTTTAGTTCGAACTTTTCATTCATGGAGGCTGACCCATGTGACAAGAGACTATTGTTTCCCTTCTCATTGGAGCCAACCATGTGATACTAGATTTTGTTCCAGTACCCACTTTTATATCCCAACTGGAAACACACTTGGCTTTATTGTGTTACCAGTTGGTTCGTTCCCTTGCATGAGTACTTTTTCCCACAAGGAAGGCCCTGTAAGATAGATAAAAGAAAGAAGAAATATTCATAGTTCGATCAACCTTCATTTATAAAAAAAGCTAGAACACACGCAATAAGTTTACTCACACTCGCAAGATGTCTTGTTAAATTTTAGATCCCAAATCAAAGTATGAAGGCAATATTTTAAACAATCTAATATCACCAAAAGAATTTTGATTCTCAAGAATGCCATGAAGTGTGAGAGAAGAGCATGTGCCTTTTAAATGATACTAAGCTGTGAAAAATATTGCAAAGCATGACAAACACTTGTTCATTTTAGATCATAAAGCAGTGATGAGTTTGTTTTAAAAGCACCTAATGAGATGTGAAGTTTGCCTTATTGAATTGTTAAATTTAAACAAAATCTAGTAAGTTTCTAAGTTCAATTTTAACCAAGCTGAAAATTTCAAATCAAATGGTTAATTTTAAACCAGAAATGAAGTGAGTTGTCCTAAAAAAGAAAATAAAAGTAGCAAATGCATGCCCTCAGCTATTACAATAAGCATTTAAAATTGTTTTTTCCAGTCTCATGAGCAATTATCCAACTCAAATGTGCTTGATATTTTTTTGATTTTCTTCACTTTCTTACTCTATTATATTAATGATCCCAATGTGAGAGAGTATACCATTGTTTCTTTATGTAAACTTTGAAGTTTCAGCCATATGTCGCCCTGCAATATAAATCAAATTGGATTCAAAAAGTAAGGAATAGGTGGAATTCTTTCTAAGCAATTGTCCAATCAAAACTAAAATTCAGATCTATTTAGCAAAATCCCAAGTGACAATGTTGAATCCTTGATATGTGTGTAGTCTATAAAATCCCAAATAATAGTAATTAAATTCTGCAAGCACCATGTCAAAGTTTAGTCATATGAAGATATAAGTCAGATTGCATAAAGTAGAAATCATAAGAATTTGGTAGAATATCGAGCTTAAGATTCTCATAAAGAAGAATATTATTTGGCTTCTATAAATCATAAAGAAAAATATTGAGCTAAAAGTTCTAGGAAAGTCACTTCTAATAAAATAGATTTTATAACCACAAACAAGCTACCTATCTCCCTGCTATTGATCTCATTCTTTGTCAGCTTGTTTCATAAATGCATTTCCTTTGTGAATTTATCAAGCCTTGTGCCAATGTAGAAGGTAGAGTGGAAATCACTTTCCATGTGAATGATAGTAGAGATTTTGAAGATACCATAGTTATTTATGATCTGAACAGATCTAGAAAGGCGTAGTAAAGGTGTAGCATCAAATCAATGAATAAATAACTCAGCCTACAAACACCATCCAAATATTAAAGAACCAGCATTGTTGAAAAGACTTTAGATTTTTTTATTTTTTTTAAGAAAATACTATGAGCAGTTGTAAAACCGAATTCTATAACTTTTGACTAAAACCCCCTCTATACACTAAGAAATATTTTGTCAGATACTATAGGTGCTAAAGCTTAATTCTGAAAATAGAAAAGCTTCCCAAAGATATTTCTGGCAAACAATTGTGAGTCTCAGGTGGATTTATTGTTCTTGTCTGAGAATGCCATATTTTGTACTAGTAAGGGAGATTGGGTTGTTGATACGGTATTAAAAAACAATGTACTTGATGCATTCATGCACTTTGATGATGTTCTTCATGTTGGAGAGAGTACTCTTGACCCATTAAGATACTATCATTAAACACTTTGACTATATTAGAGGCAATGGTTGTCAAAAGAGGTGGAGTGGCCATGAAAGAAATGTGGATTCCTTAGCTCTAAATATTGTACATAAAGGTTTAGCAAACAAATGAATTTGTGAGAAAATGCACAAATATTTTATGTTATGGTTTAAAAGCAAAAAAGCCATGTGTTATAAAGCCTTGTTAAAATTACATCGCACTCATCGTCCTCCACTTTTACCTGAAATAAAGTTAAGACAAAAGTGGGAACTATCATTAGGGTCATGTGAATTCTTAAAAACGTAGACAACCAGTCGTGGGTAGTCTCAGCAGTCACCTCTGAATTCCTCCACCATGTTTTTCCCATTGTCTCTGCCCTTTGGTATGGGGAGCTTTGTAGACTTTCTAATGGCACATGGGAGTTGTCAGAAAAGATGCATGAATCGATTTTATTTTTCGGAAACAAAATCAAGTCATCAAGTCATTCCTATATAAATGTGATGTGAGAAGTTTAAAAATACTTATCTAAACTCAATCAATGTCCTTCACTTATTGGAATTCGTGTATTTGGTACCTATCCAAAAAACCATCAGTTTGTAGTAGTGGGTATAGAGCTGGTTAGCAAGCTGAAGATGCCTATAGTAATGATAGAAAGCTTATCGCAATACCATAACCGATATCATAAAGAACAGATACTAAAATTGTAAAAAAAAAAAACACTCAAATATCATGTCGCCAAGCAAATCAACTTGCAAACATAAAAGATCAAGCTTCTTAGATGGTGTTGTCATATCTTCCTTGGTAGACATGTTTGCAGAATGTGGGGCACACAGACTAAGCACGTGAGTTGTTTGACCTAGCTCCTCAACAAGGCATGTTATTGCTTGACATGATGCCTCAGACAACATACATGGCAGAGGATTACAGACAGAGGTTGGAATCATTGTTAGACTTCATAATCTCAAAATAACCAGATTGCTTTAAAATCAATACAATGAAACGATAAGATTTAAAATTTATCTTAAAGAAAGGCCAATATGATGTTATAGATGGAAACACGTAGACAATAGACATGTATGCAATATGGGGAAGCATAGAATAGGCACGTGTAATTCTAGACAAAACACCTTTGTGCATGGTTTCTCTCTAGTCCTCGCCTATCTTCCAAGCAATCTTCTGAACACTTTCTATGCATCTTTCAGATTTCATGCATAAGAGATTTATGGAAGTCAATGGGGTTACAAGCATATTTGTACAACATTCACCTATTGGTTATCAAAGAATCCATATATATTTTATGATAAAAACTCAGCAGTGGAAGCATCAGTTTTGCTTGTAAGTTTTGTGAAGGACTTGGTACACCTATTACAATTCATCAGACAATACTACCTCTAATGTAAAATGTATTAAGCACCAGAGAAATGTGAACAAAATATCTGGTGAAAAGTAGCTAGTGCAACTACCAGTGACAACATCCTAATTAAATTGGATTGAATAATATGAATTTTAGTTAAGGACTTCAACACATAAGCATGATTCAACACATATATGAAGGAGTTTATTTTCCACTGCGCTTATCCTATAGATTAATATCTATCAAAAAATTAATAATATCGTATCATACCAATAACAGAGGATCCCAAAGAAAAATAAAGAGGAAGAAAATTTCTCATGGAGAAGACAATACCAACACTTGTACTGCACCTCTAATCATAATGCTAATACAAAGAGAATGAGAAAAACAAAAAGAATAAAAAAGGCAATATTTGTTAACAAGGTTGAAGATCAATAGCACAACAAACTCTCAAGCAAAGTGATGGATGCTTCATGTTATAATGGTGGTTGATGGATGTTCCCTCTATCTTTCCCTATCCATCACCAAGTAGCTAGGTAGTGTTTGGTTAACATTGAATGTCATAAATAATGTGTGTTGCTCCTTCAATCGTTAATAAACTACAACATGAAATTACAATATAAAGAGATAGCTTGATTTGAAGCTATTATCCCCGCAAAAATATATTTGAAGCCCAAACAAGTCAACAAATATATAAAGGTTGTTGTTGTTGAACACACTTGTAAACAGGTTACATAGGCCACAATTGTAACTTGTGAAAAGATCAATATGTTTGTAAATATGTCTACTATACCCATGTAGGCTTTTATTCCAAGCACAGGGAAGTCACAAAAAGAGCGAGTAACTAAATTTATACAATGTAGATAGCCAATGAAATTTACTTAATATAGATACATGGATTTATCCAAAACTTTAGAAAACTAAGAATTTCAAGACTACCAATTTATCCACTTTGCCCTCCTTCTAGTGCCATATTGTGGACATGAAAATCTGCAAATTTTAGTAAAATAAAAAAAACAACATAATAAAAATACATATCCTTATGAAATAATACTCCATGTTTCAAAATTCAAACAAATGACAAGAATGATCAAAGCACATAAAACATGCAATAAAACTATTCCATAGTGGATTGGTGCTATCCTTTGTGTAGAAAGTAGCCCTTTCCCAATCCTTAAAAAGCCAAATGAGATGATAGACAATGAGATGCAAAGTGAACTCAAGTTTCCTATAATGAGTATTCTACAAATTGTAGATGAAAAATAAGAAAAAAGGCATTGAATTTATAGGAGAGATTGAGAGAGGAGAGGTGATGATTGAGAAATGTGCGACTAAAACCCATCAAATAGGAGAGAGCCACTTTTCACAATGTGATTGGCCCCTGATTGTGCAGGTTTTGGCCAATGTGCCCATTTCAAATTTGAAAATGACAATAAATGAATATGGTTGAGGGATTTGGGGGAAATTTTGTTTGAACAAAAAAGTCAAATAAGGGGAGTTAATGAGGTCATATTCCTTGGGAATATGCCTTGTGAAGAAAATAGGTGTTTCAATAAATCAAATTAAATTATTTATTACACAAGTGGATGGGACATGGGTTAGTCTTAGCATTAATCAAATATTTGACTAATTAAGCTAGTGATTAGGTGGTGTGACATCTGATTTGCATTTTTGGGTTTAATGAATATTGAGCCATTTAATTAAATATATGTGATTTAACTAAATGAAGAGAATTTAGGAGATTTATTAATTAATTTGATTTAATTAATTGAGAAGAAAATGATCAACTATGATGTTTAATCAATAATGTTGATTTTGCATGTCTACAGTTAGCATTGTCAAACGATCACTTTCTAAGGTTGGGTTAGAAGGGTGATGAGGGATAGGGCTTGTGTTGGAGGAAGGTTGGATGATTTTGATGAAAGAAAAAAATCCAAGCACATGATGGGTTGTTTTCATGTAAGGCTCAATATGGTGGTGGATACCTTGTTCATTAGCACCATGTACTTTTCCACTATATCCAGGTTATTTCATGATCTCATAACCTTTTCTATAAATATTTTTCAGCTATTTTGGATCGAGTGAGGGTTCATTATTGGTTGTATTGGTTAAAATAGTTAAGGTGGATTCTTTCAAATGATCAACTGAGTCTTCTGTTGAGAAGATGGTGTTTCCCTTTTTAGAGTCCTTGTGGGTGATCTTGGATTCTCCTATTAAAGGAGGGGTGAAGTTTAAGGAACCCCAATCGTCTAAGGGTGTTTGGTGTATGGGTTCCACTTGTATGGTGGGTGTTGAAGTGGTGAAGGGTTTGGATTGGTTTTTCTCAAGGTGCAAGACAATATAAGGCTTAGTATCAGCGTCGAGTGTGTACACTTTGTTGTCGTAGATAGACTTCATCTTACGATGAAGAGTAGAAGAATTTCCATTCATTGCATGAATCCATGGCCTACCCAAAATGAGGTTAGATGAAACATCATTTAGCATAAAATGGATCAATGTGTCTAATATGGCCACTCCAACTATAAAAGGCAAAGTGATCACATGAAGAAGATTTTGGCCTTTATTTTAAAATACATTGAGAGATAAGGACGTAGGTTGAATGGTTTATTTATCGACATGGATCCTATCCAAGAGATTGACACTACACATATTGATAGTGGAGCCATTATCAACAAGCGTTCAATTTATCCCTATGTGTTTGTATTGAGATATGATCATGAAGGCATTAGCTTGTTTTTGCACATCCAAAGAAGGGAGCTCACTTTGGTGGAAAATAATGTCAATATTCAAGCCTTGAATCATAGCTGCTATGTCATTTTTTTGTGCATTGTAAGGGATGGGAATTTGTTGTAAGTAATTCTACATCATGTTGTAATAGTGAGGGGAGGCTTGAATAAGGTCCCATAAATATATTTTAGTAGGAGTATTCCTTAGTTGGTCAACGAGGTCATACTCTCTAAGGATGGAATTAAAGTGAGGGACAACAAGTAAGATGGGAGGGGATGAAGGTAAGGAAGTGGAGGTTGGTTGTTGCAATCGTGGATTGATTCTAGTGTAATGTGTATGAGCAACAATATCATGACTCGGTTGCTACAAGACATTATGCTAGGGTGGGTGGAGGGTAAATTTAGGTTTAGGTTTGGTTGTAGGGGGATAAAGGATGAGTTCAGGTTGAATAATATTAACATCCCCTTGGGAAGGAGAGGAAACTCTATCCTTTTTCCATCATGATATTCTCCCTAGGAGGAGAGATTTTAGGAGAATAATAAGCCATGGGTTCTTGACATGTAAGGATTGGTTCTTCTAAAATGACTTTGTCACAAATAGGGGAATGATCAATGATGGGATGGTCAATAGGGAGCTCATTAGGAGAGGGGTCTATTTGATTTCCTTGTTGTTCTAAGGTCGCATTATCTTGTTCCATACTATATGTCTTAGTATAAGAGTATGGAAGAGGTTCTGTAGAAATACAAAATTAACATCATATTTCACCCATCAATTAAACAAATCAAGTTTAGTCTCCTAAGGTTCCTCCATTTAATTAAATAAACCCAAATGTTTAATTAAAACTCTAATATTCATTTTCTTCTCATTTGGTTTAAAAAAAATCTGAAAATATAAATCAAATGTCATATCACCTAATTCCTCATTAAGTTAAAATCCAATCCCTGATTAATGCTAAGCCTAATCCATGTCCCATCCTCTAGCTTTTCCCACTTGCACAATAAATCATTTATTTTGATTTATTAAAACCTCTATTTTCCTCACAAAGCATATTCCCAAGGAATATTCCTTCATTAACTCCCTTTGTTTGAATTTTTTGTCGAAAAAAACCCCCCCATAAATCCTTCAACCATATGCGTTTAATGCTATTTTTAAATTTCAAACGGGCACATTGGCCAAAACTTGCACAAACATGGTCCATTTACATTGTGACAAGTGGCATGAACCTATTGGTTGAATATTAGTCCCACATTCCTCAACTTTGCCTCTTCTACATTTTTAGAGCATTCTCACTATAGGCAACTTGAGTTTATTTTGCATCTCTTTGTCTATCACCATCATTTGCTTGTCAAGGGTTGGGAAAGGGCTACCTTCTACACAAAGAGTAGCACCAATCCAATATGAAATAGGTGTGCACCATGTTGTTTATGATTTTCATGAGTTCATTTAGTATTTCTAGTTGTTTCAATGTATTAGTTTAGCATGTCTAACATGGAGTAATATTTCTTAAGGGTGTTGGATTTGTCACATTTATTTGATTTCCATGAGAAGGTTTGTCAATACACTAAAAATTTCAGATTTACCATCCTACATTTGGCGCTAGAAGGAGGGCATGAGTAAAAATTGTGTTTGTAACAACAATTTTGAGGTTTTCCTATGTTGTATTTTATAGTCAAGTAATAGCTATTGCACTTTTTTTTTTTAAGACTATTGTTCGGGAAAATCAAAATCACATCCTAATATCAACTGTGTGAATACACTCATAGATTTTTTTTTATCTCTCTATGTTTGTTGTATATTTATCTCTTTATGATTGTGGCATGGATTATCCTTTGACATTTTTCATGAATAGCATATCTTTTGGTGTGGATTATTATCTATTTAGTTCCTAATGAATAGGCATGAGAAAGGGACTTGGTGAATACACTATTCTCTATTGTGACCATAAGGATTCTAATTTTTATTATCTTATCTTATTCATACCTACTTTACTCATGAATTTGGCTATGAATTCCTCCATTTGGATGTAGTGATCTGCATTTTAGGTTAGAGGTTATGACTAAATATGGATCCCAAATAAGGATAGAGGTTATGACTAATCTTAGGAAATTGGTTGCCATAATGAGTCACTAACTCATTTAACCCCAATTTCCGATGAAACCTATATAATCAGATGTATCATCGAGCACTTGTGCGAATTTCCTTTTTTTAAAAAAATTTTCCCCCGACGTTCATCGAAATTTCGACGAGCCGTTGTTTTGTGTATGTTTTAACAAAGATCTTTCACCAAAATTGGGGCGGTCCTGCAAAGTTAAATTGTGGTGGGCATAAATTGAAATGAGCCCAACTATTTATTGCGACAGTGTTTTGCTCAACGGTTTTCTTGGGGAAAATTAGAAGAAACTCAAGAAGATATCGCCAGGTTGAGGGAAGTCATTGTCTTTTTCCAGAATTCATTTGTGAAGTCAGATTTGTACTTCCAGGTTTGAAAATCATATTTGAAAGCAACATCTCATCAGATTTCATTTATAGTCTTGTGCATTTTTAGAATTTCATATCCAAATTTTAGACCTGGCTTCACAAATTCTTTATAAGGGAATTATTTATAACTAATGGAAAATTCTTGATGGATTTGGACAAAGATTATATTTGCAAGGTTTCAATTTTAACCCTAATGATCAATTTGCAATAGATTTGGGAGCCATAGCTAGATAATATCAAAGGTGTTGGTTGTTTTTTTACTGTAACCAAGTTTATCTTCTAGACACATAGCATATAAAATCTCAGATAATACTGCCTTACAATACTAGCAATCTATATTCTAACCCAATACTACTTATCAAATCCTTATATGAACATAGTCACCTATAACCTCACTCAAGAATTTTAATTAATTCCTTGAATTAAAGCCAAAATGAGAATCACACACCATAGCAGTGAGATGAACAGAATAACCCTTGATCATTTTATTCAAGATTATAATATATTCATACAATGGAGATACATGACCTTGAAATGAGTAATTTTCATTCAGATGCTAGTACTGTCGTGAAAATTAAGTACCCATAAAACTAAAACCTACAATAGAATCACGCCAAACCTAAGAATAGTATCTTCACTATAATATCAGGATCTTTACAAATTCGCTCTGCAACTTCAGTTAGACTTGACCTAAAGATATCTAACTTGCTAACTAGCCATATTTTTGGTCCTGAAATCCTTCTTATAGGGAAAATGAAGGAGCAACAAGCATCGGACCAGAAATACACCTACCACTGGTCACTTGGACCGCCTTATGACATTTCAAAAATTGGTTACAACAGCTGAGTCTCTAGAGAATCTTCTTGTTCATCCCATCCACTGGAGAATAACTGTTGCATTTTCCAAACTTTGAAATCTTGCACCAAAATTGCCACCAAGACATAGCCAAAAATTTTTATAACCATAACCGCTGAGCTGTTAACTGCTCGTTGTAGACTCTGTCCTATTCTTGTTCAGTTAAGTGCTTTTGTACCCATCCTTGATATTCCTCATCTATTGTGCAATTACAATTTACCACCTAATTTACCTTTGCATTGTAAGTTGCATACTTTACTGCTACTTGATTCGCCTCCCTTTCAAAAGATTCCAAAAATGTGCTAGTGTTAATGATTTCATCTACCCTGTCCTGCCATTACTGCAGTGATCTAACATTTCCTTGGGCATCTACAATATTTGGTAAAGATGTGCCACTCCAGTCATCTAAACTCTTTACCAACTCTTTAATCCTCTTGCTCAAATCATTAGGTAAGGCCTAGAAACCTTGCAGTGACTTCAGAAAGTCTTGAATAGGCTTTAATTGTTGAGGCTTATTAGCTGCATTTTGAGAATTTCATTTCCAAATTTTGTTGTGCAAGTTCAATATTATGATTTTAGGAGTATAACAGTTGGAAATCATTGTAAAATCATAATTTAATAATTTATGTAATTAGCATTTGAAAGTGTTTTTTGGGGTCAATACCTTCAGACTATCTTCTCTTTTGTAGGGGTGGTTGCATGCCAATTTTTTTGGTGCAAAATATCATAATTATTATATTTTGTTACTTGTGTACGATTAAAAATTATTAGAGTGCATGTGAGTTTGATATTTTTTGAAGATCTAAATATTCAAGCTTGGTAAAGAAAAATCATGTTAGATAATATTAGTCTAGAACAAAATGAAGAGATAGTTGCTAGATTGTGGGCTATATTGAAAAGAAAGGGTGATGGGAAATGTTATTGTCCTTGCAATAATTGCAAGGGCTTAAAGATGAGAAGACTTTTAATCACAACAACTGAGAAACATTGTAGGCAGCATGGTCACGTTGAAGGGGGACATGATTATCGTCCATTGGTAAGTTGTTCATTATATGTGTTTATATTGATTGAATTTACAAATGTTTATATTGTTTTAACATTTGATATATATAAAAAAAATCACTTGATCATGATCATCGTTTATTTGTGTTTGTCATTATTATAAAGGTGGGGTGCCCTAGGGCACACAATATGAATTATCACGGCCTAAAGAATGTGGTTTTTCAAGCGGAGGAATATGGAGCTATGAATATCGAAGATGAAATTAATGATCCTATGGAAGAAGATGATTATGCACCAAAAAACACAATTGAAGATGATGGTACAAATACATTGATCCATGAAACATGTAGTGGCACATCTGATCATATTGATTGAGATGACTTTGATGATGTTCATGATTTATCTGTACTTGAGAAGGCATATGAGCCGCTTTATGAAGGCTCCCAAACAACTCTTCTTTTTGTTGTATTGTTGCTGGTGAACTTGAAGGTTATGAATGGTTTATCCAACATAGCAATCTCACGGATGTTAAGGTATTTCATATATGTCATTTTTTTTTATCTATTTTAATTGTTGTTAGTTCATCGCTAGTAAATAAAGGATGAAGTATGTACCTTTAATATTTTTTATATTAAGAAGTTATTTTTTGTTGTAGATTGATTGGTGAATTTTTGTTACCACCATCAAATATTTTACCTCGCTCATACCGAGATTTATTTGGCATTATGAAAGACATTGGAATGGAGTATCAAGCAATAGATGCATGTCCCAATTATCATATTATATATCATTAAAAACATGAATTTGCAACAGACTGCCTGGAATGTCATATCAGTAGATATCGAATAGATCAACTAACAAAAAAAGGTGCCTCGCAAAGTTCTTCGTTATATTCCCATTATTCCACATATGCAATAATTATTTAGGTGTGAAAGCTTAGCATAATTTATGGATTACCATGCACATAATAGAAGTGGAGATGAGATTCTTCGAATGCCTGTGGATGGTTCTGCATTTAGGGACATGGAGGAAAAATGGCCACACTTTAAAGAAGAACCTCGTAATCTCAGGATTTCATTGGCAGCGGATGGTGTCAATCCATTTGGAGAGCTGAGATCTATTTACTCGGTGTGGCCTATTTTTGTTATCAACAATAACATTCCTCCATGGATGTCAATAAAGCGGGAGCATATAATGTTTGTAATGATTGTTCCAGGTATTTGTTCACATCAATTTTCTTTAACGTAGTAGCATCTCATTTGTCTTATTTGTTGCATAATGACTTATATGTTTTTTCATTTAATAGTCGTGTACATGAATTTATATATATTGGAGTAAAATGGTTATAATAATTATGTAATGTTTATGTTCATTCAACTAGGTAAGTACCAAGTTAAAGATATGAATGTATATATTGAGCCTCTTATCGACGAGTTACTAAAGTTATGGAATGGAGTCACTATGTATGACGTATCTAGACCAATAGGACAAAGACAATTTCAATTCCATGCAATGCTTGTATGGACAATTTATGATGCCCCAGGGCTAACACATTTTTCTGGTATGTTATAACATTTGACTGCATGACTTTAATGATATTTAATTTTATGAATTAGATATCATGCATATTTTTTAAATAATCTATTCATTATATATAATTATAAAAATTGACATGTTTAATCCAATTATATATGATTTGCAGGTCTTCAAACAAAGGGAAAATTTGCATGTCCAATTTGTGGTCTAAAGATGAAATCTCGTCGTTCAACAAGTTTAGGAAAGCAGGTTTTTGATGAGTATAGGCACTTCCTTCACAGAAATCATAAGTATCAAACTACTGAAAAACATTTTTTCAATGGGAAAGAAGAGACTACATCAAAACCACGAAGAATGACACCTTGCCTATGGAAGTTGGAATATAATATAATTAATCGTCAAGGTTAAACATCGGATCAAATTATTTATCTATCATTTATGATATGTTTTGAATTTTTATTTTTATTTTGTGATCATGTTGTAATTGACAATGATTGTCGTTGTTAATTTGTTTAACTTATATGCTTCATGAAGGTCATCAAGGCATTAATGGTCAGCTTCGATAGGGACTGAAAAGTTATCCTAGACAATTTAGTAGGTTACCCTACTATGAGCAGCTACAAATTGTGCATTTGTTTGATACAATGCATATCGGAAAGAATATGACAGAAACGTTATGGAAAATATTGGATGGAAGCCATGACAAAGAAAAAATTGTCAAAATCTGTAGTGACATTCAGGAAGCCAGTCATGCAATAAAAAATTTCATTCAATTAAATAGCGATGGAGACCAAATTAATATAAGTTCCCTTCCTTGGTTATTAACAGAGTAGCAAAGCAATGCTATAAAACAAGTCATATGAAAAATTTGATTTCCCATAGGATTTGCTGCCAACATAAACAATATCATAACAAAGAAAGGTGAATTTGGGTTAGGGATGAAAATGCATGATTGGCATTCCTTTATTAAGGTAATTATTCTGGTATATTATATATATATTTGTATAATGCATGTACTTTTCAGTGTATTATGTTTACTACTTTTGGAAAAATATTAATGAAAAGATCATTTTATAATTGTTGTAGTACGTTCTACCTCTATCTCTCCCAGAAAACTTCAACAACAATGTCAAGCAAGTTATATATGATCTTGGAAAATACATGAGGTAAGTAGTGATATTTGTTCAATTCATTGTATATTTTTGTTAAATCTCATTAATATATTTGTGCCTTGAATCACTTGTAGATTGTTGTCATCTAAAACAATCCATAAAGAAGATATAAATTATTGGAAGAGAAGAATTCCTCGTCTAATGTGTGAAATGCAAAAGTGTCTACCTTCGACATTTTCCAATGCACAAGAACACTACCTCATACACCAAGTTGAGGAGATTGAATTGTGTGGACCTATACACACAAGGTCAATGTGGATAGTTGAGAGGCACTTGAAAATTTTGAAGGCTTTGGTTAGAAAGAGAGCACATCCCAAGGGTTCTATGGTGGAGGGATACATGGTATACCAGACCATAGTGTACATTACTAAATATCTTCCTAAGTTTGCAGAAAAGATCCATGTAGATCACATTTGGGATCTCAACTCCATTAACAAATTCGAAGGGGATTACTTGATGGGGAAAGGTAGATTGAGGAAAGTGTCAGGTAATTATAAGATGGTCATGGAGATTGGTGTAAGTGTTCCAAGGCTTTCTTGCACAACTAGCTAAGAAGACCTTTCCTTGTCTTCTTGTGGGAACCTAATATTTTTTAGGTCCTTGTTAGGCTTAGATGATCAACTAAGTCCTAATCCAACTCCTCTCCAAGAGTCTCACACCTTCTGCTTCACCTTGAAGGACTAACACCACTTTGTTATGTGCAAACTCTCTCCTACACTTAGAAGATTCTAAGTGCCAACATCACACAAACATTGAATTGATTGCAGGGGTGCCAAACACATTGGAAACATGCCATGTACTTTCAACTGGATCCATCTTGGACAATCTCCAAACTCCTTTTGTACCAGTTTCAAGAATTGGTCTTGAGGAGGCCTATTTCTTGTAGCCCTTGACAGAGACCTTTACTTCGTTCCTGCCCAAACTTTCCAAACAACTTAAAAAAAAAATTCCACATTCGAATACCCTTTTTGATTTTTTGAAGGATTCAAAAGATTCTATACTCCTAAGTCCTCCGTACACTGGTTTCCTATTATCTAGGTTAAATAGGGCTATTAGGCCTAGTTTGTAGGACCCCACTGGTTTTCTTGCTCAAACCTCAGTCAAATGGATTGATATAACCTCAATGCTTCTAGAATGTTAGAATATGTCTATACCCTACCTATAACTGTACTTGTTCCATACTGTACCTCAATCCCTTGCCTAAATTCTTCAATTCATTATTTTCAAACCTCTAACCGGGCACTCTAAGCTCGCCTAGGACTTGACATTAAACACAACTATTCCACTCTCCATGACTCCTAGCTCTACATATGTATAGGCCAATGGCTCCCCTAACACATCCATCTACCCTCAGGAAAATTCTGTGACTAGATTTCATGGGGGAGCCATAAAAACACAAGTTGGTTAGGACAGGACCAATAAAACCCTTAAACCTTAACCTATCTATTCAAGATACTAAAACAGCTTAAATCAACTTACTTGCAGAATGAAAAAAGTTTAATACTATCCCATGAACATGAATCTAACACTAAATCAAAACATCCAATTCACTTAGTATCACTGTCACTCAATAACACTTGGAGTTCACATAAAAACAAAAATTGTAGAGCTATCTTCTATTCCAAAAACTTGATTACAATCTCCCTCTTTCTTGAATTCGAGCTTGATTCATATTAGATTCCATTCACCATTTTTGTAGGGTATGTTGGTTGATCCCACACTCCTATCCTTTAGGGGATCCTATGTAACTGATTTCCATGCAACATTTTCCATAATGGCAACTGTTGTCATGACAATTTTGTAAAAAAATTTGGCAACTCTGTCACTATGCCACCTTCCTAACTCTTAGGACCTCTATCTCCTATATTTTGTGTAACCAACACCATTAAAGGCCTCATGGCATCTTTCTAACATCATTCATGTGTTTAGAACACATTTAAGACTCAAATCCCAACTTAAGCTACTAAGGCTAAGCAATGTTAAAACTATTAACAATGACTAACTTTGGTGAACTTAGTCCTAATGACTAACTCACCTAGCCACAACAATGACCTTCTAAGGTCCAAAACAAGCATATAATTACTCTAACTTGGCTAATGTCAAATACAAGCCCAAAATATCCTAACTATGGAGGTTAGCCTAAGTGTGCTCCTACACAAGAGATTAATTAGAATACATTTTACATTTGGTTTTTATGTATATTGTACTTATAAATTAAGGTCGTATACTGTAGTAATTAACTAATTATATTTCGTTTGTGAATTTCATTTTTTTTTATACACTTGGTCGAGAGTGGGATGCACTACAATTGTACGTCACAAACAATCTTGATTGGATGATGGTATGGATTGAACGATGTCAACAATCTAGTCACGCATTAACATGGGAAGGTGTGGCTTCATTGGTTAAAGAAGCTCATCGCAATGGAGATTCCAATGTTACACCAAGGGAAATTGATTTAGCATATGGTTTAAGAGATAAACAGGTATGTATAAATATATTAATCACCCATATTATTTAATTATTTTCAATTATATTGATGTATATATATGTTGAGATTTTTTTCTTTGCATACATTCGGCCAAGAATAAATATGTTTATCAATGATGATATTGCAATAAGTTTTGCATGTTTGACATATTGCAGGTGAAACACCACAAGGCTATGTGGTGCAATGGTCATAAATTTCGAATCAAAAAGTTGGATGACACGAAGAAAACTTGTGATTCTGGGATAACTGTAGTCTTCTAGGTGACTAATGTTTCATCTAGAAGCGACATACATCCAAAAGTCTTAGAAAATCAATACTATGGGATTTTGGATGATATACTTGACTATGACTTTAAATCCTTCAAATTAGTTTTGTTCATCGTCCTATGGTACAGGCTACGATTGAATGAAAATGATCCCAAGAGAACTATTATTGAACATGATAATGGATTTACCATGGTTAACACAAGGTATTTTGAGCGAGCTGGAAATGAGCTCTATGTTCTTCCAGGCCAATGTGAGCAGGTATTTTACTCAGAGGTTCCAGGTAAAGTGGGTTGGTCATATGTTGTTAGACATGATCCAAGAGGAAAGCTAGTAAAGTATAATGTGGTGGAAGAAGAAGATACTGAAGAAATAGAAGATGATGTAGATGATGATCAAGATCAATAGTTAGTTGATGATGTGCTTGACAAAGATGTCGAAGAGGAGGAACTAGATCATGATGATGTATGAGTTAATGTTCATGAAGATGATATCCGTGTGGATGATGACATTATCAAAAATGATATCAATGATGATGATGATGATATGACCAATCCTTACAATGTTGAATCTAGATCGGATGATACAAACAAAGAGTTCGATGAAGAAGAAGATCAATGAGATTAATTTGTATTATCTATTTGATATTAATTTCTTGAAAGAATTATATTTGACTTATGTGGTTACATAATTAATTTATGATTTTTTTAATTTTAATTATATTTGAATTATATTAGAATATGTTTAGTTAATAGATGTAAAAAAAAATGGATAAACCAAAAGATGAAAGCGTGAGACCACTGCCTTGTTGGGTGTATGGAGTCTAATGAAGATCTATAAAAGTGTAATCTATGATGGAAATAATTCAAACTGTTTGGCACACAAATGTAGTTTATAACTTGTATAAATGTGCAAGTAAATGACTAACAAACTCTACTTGAGATAGAATGACAATCCTAGTTATGTGATTCTTCTTATTGATACAATTAATACTCTTTAGTTACTATGATTGACTAGGAGGGTTTAATCTTTACTTGAAAGAACCAAATAATCACATCACACAAATACAGGAAATGTGTATCGGTAAACTAAATATATATATATGCTTGATATATCAATTTAAACAATAGAAAGGAATCAATAGTATCAACTACTTTGAGCATGAGATGATTACAACGACATTTCACCACTTAAGATAGTCATTTAATTTGCAATTTGGCAGCAAGCTCTAAGCTAAGACAAATAGACACAAAACCTTACAAACACATATGATTTAGAACAGTGCCATATACTATTGGGGAGTCGAATTAATTCACAAATATTTAGATTTCCATAACAGGTTCAAACACATAACATATAAGATCTCAAACAATATTGCATTACAACAGTGTCAATTTCTATCCTAACTCAATACTTCTTATCAAATCCCTTTACAAACATATCCATCTATGACTCCATCCAAGCATTTTAATTTACTCTTTGAATTAAAGCAAAAATGGAAATCATACACACCATGATAACAGTGAGATGAATGCCATAACCCTTGATTATATTATTCAAAATTGTGATATGTTTATACAAAGGAGAGCCATGAGCTCTAAATATATCATTATAACTGAAATGCTAGCACTATCATGAAACATCAAACCTTCATGCTATTGGAACTATCAAATTTTGACAAATTCAATATTTCTTCATGATTAGTAGTCTCCGAAAAAAGATTCACAATGCAAACAAAAAAATCCTCACATAGCATATTTTACCAAAATCCGATTTAAAATTGTGCCATAATGCCCCATAAATTTCATTTGACATTAAAATATTTACATATAAAAATATCGGCATAAGTTGATGCAGGTCTCATCGATGATAATATACATATCCTAAATGTATCGGCAAGACATAGCAAGGGTCACACCGATCAAGTTATACATAGAGAGAATGCGGGTTTCTATATCTTATCATCAAGACAAAAAGTATCAGCAAGACAATGTAAGGTCACATCGAGATAAATTACCTTTTGCCGATTGGAGTAACGTAAAGTCTATCAAAGAGACTTTGGTCATTGGAGAGGGATTTTATAACACTGCCCGTAGCATTATTAGTCTTGCCGATAAAGAAAGGGTAGGCCTCACTCGGTGAGACAAACGATGCCGGGGAGAATTCGGAAAGTCTTACCGACCCCTCGGGTTACACTCAAAGAACTGAGCATACAAAGATAAAGGGTGCTGAAAAGACAATGCGCATGGTCTCACCGAAGAAAAAGCATATCGGTGAGACATGTCACCACGGGGAGATCTAAGAGACATCATGGCAAGTATCGTTTTGTAGAAAAAACAAATACTTGGTCATGGCGACATAAGTCAATAAAGTGAGCATCTCGGTGAGATGAAAAGCTTTCGGAGTAAGGTGAAGAACTATTGCCCTGATTCATTAAGTCTGGGCGATAGTTATTTTGGTGAATGTCATGGCGATAAAAAGGAAGAAAGAAAGAAATTATTAGGGAGAATTGTGATGTCGGGGAAACTGGAAGACGTCTTAGCGTATGGGTGAACATTGAACAGGTGGACCGGCCAGAGGTTTGAAATGTCTTATCGATGTTATTGTATTGGCGAGACATCAAACAAGTCATACCGATGAAGTTATACACTAGGAGAATGCAGGTTTGTATTACTTATCAGCAAGACAAAAGGTATCAGGGTGACGGTGTAAGATCATATCGAGCTAAGTTACCTTTTTTCGATTGGAGAAAAGTAAAGTCTATCGAAGAGACTTTGGTCATCGAAGAGAGATTTGAAAACACTGGCCAAAGCGCTATTGGTCTTGCCGATAAAGAAAAAGGAGGAATCAATCGGTAAGACAAATGATGCCTGGAAGAGTTCATAAAAGTCTTACCGACCCCTCGAGTTACACTGATAGAATTGAGCATGCGGAGATAAAGGGTATCGATAAGATGATGCTCATTGTCTTGCCGAAGAAGAGGCGTATCGGTGAGACATGTCACCGTGGGGAGATCTAAGAGACATCACAATGAGTATTATTCTATCACCAGAACAAATTGCTTTGTCTCGGTGACATACTTGATAAAGTGAACATCTTAGTGAGACAAAGTACTTTCAGAGTAAGGTAAAGAACTGTTGGCCTGATTCATTAAGTCTGAGCGATAGTTGTTTCGGTGAAAGTCATGGAGATATAAAAGAAAAAGGAAAGAAACTATTAGAGAGACTTGTGGTGTCGGGGAAACTACAAGATGTCTTGGTGGGTGGGTGATTGTTGAACCCTAATGTGATAGCGAGAATTTTGAAAAAAAAACTTGCAGCATTCATGTCTCGATCGGTAAAGACATTAATGGCACCACGAAGCGTAGGAGATTTTGCATATCAGAGTATGATCAATTGAAATCATTGTCTCACAGAATTCAAAGCAAAGGAGAGCAAGGGAACCAATAGAGAAATTAAGGCATTCACTTGGCTTGAGTTTGGAAGAAGTTACAATAAGTTTCTCGTCCTCTCAGAATTCGTAAAAATTGGAATTATGGAAGGCACTGGTTCAGGAAAACTAAAGGGAAGAAAACCTGGGGAGGGAAGCCAATCAAAAGAAAAAAAGAAAAAGACTCAGTTGCAACCAGAAGGTACTGAAAGGAAGCTAAATCAAGACCTCATAGACCAGTTACCTGGTTTTGGACCTAAAGCTAGGTGTTCTACATAGCTCAAAGTGGAAGTTGACAAATTGGATGACAAATGCAAATTTATAGGTGATGTTTGGACTCCAATTAGAGGCTATGATTTATTCAATTTCCATTACCAAAGGAGAAATCACTTTGAGCCAGTATGCAATTCATGGAGGTTCAATTTAGGGAAATTAGTGTGCCCTAATGTTTTTATTAACATCGAACTGGTAAAATTGTTGGTCGGACACTATGGCTCGAAAAAGAAAGCTATATGTGATTTTTCAGGGAATCCATTGATACATGTATCTGAGAATGTAATTGCTGAGGTTTTCAGAATGGAGGGAATATGCAGTGACAAAGTGGTGAGTGAAGAGCTCGATAGTGAGTTCAGAAGGATGGACACCATTTATAGAGGGTGGAGGTTACCTCGGCACAAAATTAGGTGTCATGGAAAACCTACTCCAATGGAAGACAGTGAGGGGCCACCCTTTCATGTAGACCTCTTCGAACCTTACCTAAAATATACTTACTACTCAGTGGGATAGGTATTAGGGATGGAGGTACCTGAGCATATGTCGGTTGTTCCCATGGTGATTTCTGCAGACATTCAGTACCACAATTCCAGATCATTTGACTATGTTGTACATGGTTTTAAGGAGCTAAATGCAGGTTTGATGGCGATAAAGAGTGGTTCTTTTGTTCTCCATCTTAGAAATTACTCACTGCTGATGCACTTAGTGTTGTATTTTGGACAAGAGTTAGGTTTATGGCCCCAAGATCTGAGGATTTCACAATCCAACAAGGAAGTTAGGCCATTGCCTATTCAATTATGGACTCTTGTTTGGGACAGCGGGTTCGCCAATTCAAATTTCTTGCATTTTGAAGAATTCTTTGTGAAACCCTTGTATAGATTTTTTAGCCATCCTTGTGATTATTCTTTATCTGAACAAGTAAAAAGGTTTCTTAGGCCTAGAGATTACAATGGACCCATTAACCACAACTGGGGGGATTGGTATTGCTTAGAGAATGCCACAATGATTAGGGTTTATGGCTTTGAGGACACAACTTTCATTCTGCCCATAACTGTCCCAGATAGAATTGCATACCTTGAAATTGTTAGGAAAATAGATTACTCTAGTGTTATGAACTTAAGTTCATATGGGAAACATGCTTTTATGCCCAGTACATTATGTTTTAGTGATTTCACTATATTAGCCAAGGAAGGTTATGATCTGATTCTAGACAAATTATTGCACTACGGCATGAGAAGAGCACCAGTGAGAAAGAACTTTGATCCAGAAGGGTATATCCACTTTGCCAGACAAAAAGTAAATCTTAGAGGGTACCATCATGTGCCCTTTAAATATGATGACATAATCAAAAACCTGGAGGTAGAGGAAGCTGAAATTGTGATTGAAAAACATAATCAGGAGTTGGTGGATGCTAAGTTGTTATCCTCCATTAAGGGGATTTCAAAAATAGATAGGCCACAAAGCTCATCTGAGAAAGCTTCAAGAATGAAGACTCAGGAGTATGCCTATGTTTCCATAGAAACAGATGTTGAGGAAACCATGGATGTAGATACAAGACATGAAGACTATAGGTCTTTCATATCAGATGATGAATTTATAAAGACCTCGAAGTTTAATACATTTTTATATAAGCAAAAAGGGAAAGAGATAAAGGGACAGGTTGACAATGTCACTCTAGGGAATGAGGATCAATTGTTAAAAATCTTAAAGGATCAACTGGACAAAGAGATGATTGACATGAACCCTGAAAAGGGGAGGGAGCTGCTTGAAAAGGTAGGTTTTATGATTTTTCAAGGTTTGGATATGAATTTTGCATTAGTTTTTGATAGTTTCTTAAAAGATAACAATGCTACCCATAAGCTCAGTATAGAGAAGGTGACAGAGGTATACATAGGATCAAGATACAATCCTGATGATGAAACATTGATGATTTGGGCCTTGTATCCTCCTCACAAGAAATCAATTATTATTGATACTAAAAAGGCATTTGAACATGTCATGACCCTGAAGGCTGGGGAGGTTGATCCTATAGCGACTACTAATATTAGGATAAATATAGCCAAGTTGAATAAAGCCCAAATTCAAGCATTGATAAGGGAAAGGGAGATGTACAAAACCAATAATGAGAGGATGTTGAGAGAGAATGAACGCTTGAAAGACTTGGTAGGTGGTGTAACAAAACCAACAAGGATGCTCACTCAAGGTGAGAGTTCACAGAAAAAAGACCATTGGGAAGGGTCAACTGCATACTCTCAAGGGAGAATGGATGCATTTACTACAATAATAAAAAAAAGGCAGGTTGTTTTAACCACTTGGTTAAATAAACTCTGGGGAAAACATTCATAGTATGTAGATGCAATAAAGGAACATAGGAGAGTGGATAGCAGAATTCAAGAAAGAATTGAGGAATTGGAGGAGGACACTACTAGTAATGAAGAGATTGAAAATTCCAATTGTATTATGGATAGGCACATGGATTGATAGAGGCTGCCGAAGATAGATTCACCAAGTTATGTGATGATGAAGGGAAAATGAAGGAAGCGACTACATGGAAAAGTGGGTGTGAAACAATACTCCAAGGGATGTTGGAGACAACCACTACGAAAGATGTGATATTGGATGCAACATGTGAGCAAAATGAGCAAATGATAATGATGGAGATTGTGATCCACAATGTGTTGGGAGATGCTGACACTCATGAGTGCCAAGATTATACGGAGCATATGTCTGCAGTCCATTTGTGGCTCAAGAGAAATTAGTTAATAGTGGATTTTTTAAACCTTTTATGCTTTAAACCTTTTTGAAAAGGCATGTCCTTTTGCAAACTGATGTATAAGTATCCGTTGTTGGATAAATTTAAGGGGTAGAAGATAGAACTAGAATAGAATAGACTGCTATAAGCATTAAATTTTTAGAAATGATGACATTCAAGGACACTATGTTGCATGTATGAACTTTGAACGAGATAATGAAAGACTGTTGATTTAGTGGCTTCATTCTGGTATCAATTTTTTGTTGGATTCTTGCGATTATTTGATTGTCTCCAATCTGATGTTTCTTGGTTGTTTATATTGAAGTATCAAGTATATATTCTATTTATTAGTACACATTTGTTGTTTTTGTGTGATTTGGTTTATTGGATTCTTTAAAGAAGAATTAAAATTCCTTTCAATAAATTATAGTAATTTGGGAATGCCATTTGGATCATTAAGAAGAATCAGATTATTAGATTTGATATTCTGCCTCAACTAGGGTTTATCAATTACACTCTTGCTTGTTTATACCAGTTGTAAACTCATAGTTATATGCCAAACAATTAGAGGACCTGCTAGATATAAACCATTCATTAAAGGCTTTCATTTGACTCCATTTTACCCAATAAGGCATTGGTCTCCCTTATTTACATTACATTAGTTTTATTCATTTCATTTAACATCTCTTAATTGAACATATTAATTCATACCCTGATATTGCATATACAATTTACACCAAAGTAGGATCATATCTTTCCACTATTAAATTTCCATTTGTGGATAGTTATATCAAGTAGGAAACATAAATTGAACATATTAATTTAGTATAAGAGTCAACCAATCATAAGGAAAACATAATATGAAGATGAATTTTCTCAAATCTTGTGGTTGTAGATGCCCTTTTGAAATCTATGCAAAATGTGGGAGGATAGACAAAGCTCATGAACTATTTGACACAATGCCTTGAATAATTGTAATCTCATGGAATACACTCTAATTAGAAAAGTCTCATCACTGCCCTCATAACAATCTATCAATTTGTTTTAGTGTCTATTGTGTTATACCCAATTTTGGACATGGGGTATAACAAAATAGACACTAAAATAAATTGAGAGATTACAATTCTTTGAGACATTTTGTCAAATAGTTCACAAGCTTTTTCTATCCTTCCACATTCTATATAAATTTTAAAAGGGCATCTACAACCACAACATTTGAAAAGAATCATCTTCATATTATGCTTTGATGGATGTCTATACCTTGTTCAAAATCTCCCATATTAAGGAAACCAATAAGGATTTTGGTGAAGGTTGTGTTGGTGTTTAAAATACAATCCATGTAGAGGTTGAAGATATCTAAGAGGTATCCAACCCCTATCGAGGACAACTACAACCACTAATGGCCAGCTAATGAGAGTCAGTAGAGGACTAACTTCTCCTACACTTTTGGCTCTGTAGGACCAAGGTGGGTAAACCTAAATGTGCTCACATGAATGTCTCATGATTGGTAAGAACACTTCCTATGTACTAATTACAATTCCTACACAGTCAAAGGGATAGTAATCATCTCAAGGTTTTGGCACACCAGAGAATGACTACCAATACCAAAGAGCAATGAAACTGACCCACTTATTTGTTACAATACCTCCCTGAGGAGGACAAGTTTGTATTCAAGTGCTTTGTGTTCAGTATTTGGATATCCTTGCTTAGAACCTACAGTCTTGAACTAATAAAATGACACAAACATTATCCAGTGCTTCATCCATAGGGCAACGGAGTCATACAAAACAAAATCCTGATACGATGAACCCATCTCATATAGCATTACTATCATGAGATATTTTAGCATATTAAGATAGGACTTCTTCAAGCATCCTGAGCATATACAACCATGAACATGTAACTTATTTTTCAAGAATTTGATTAACTCTTTGAGTTAAAGCAAGAAAATGAATCACATTTTCAATTAACTATTGAAACTAATGAATAGATTAATCTTCGATAAATCTATTCATAATCCATGGCACACACCTAGGAGAGTAAATGATCTTAATTTTATAGATTTCTTTCGATATCAGTAATTAAAAAAGCATATCATACTAATCTGTATATAAACCTAACCCCAGGATGACTTCGTGAAACAAAATGTTCATAACACTTTAACAATAAAGAGGACTATATAACTTCCAAGCATCGGATTCCAAAATTTTTCTGACCCTTCATAATGAGCCATGAAATCTCCTTTATAGAATAGGAGAGCAACAAGCATTAGGCTACATTGTGACACCAAATCGAATTTCAACACAAAAATGAAATTTAAATTTACATTCCTTGTCATAATGATACCATGCATGAACAAAGGAATCAAAACGGTTATGAAATAACTAGTCAGAAAACAAAATTTCATGCAAAGCACGCTCACATCCATATCCACATCCACATCCACTTGATATAACAACAAGAGAAGAGGAGACACATCCAACGGACCCACTGCCAGTAATCATGAAGAAGCAACATGGCCCCGGTACAAGCAACCGCTCTGAGTTCGAGCCTACGATAGCGATGGCACCACCTCCTCTTTACCAACCTTGCGAGCACATTCCCAAACAACTGGACCTGGTGTTAATGCAGACACTAGCTCAATTGCCAGAACCTCCTCATCCACTCCCATAGGATTGGCCAGGGAAGCCAAATAGTATGGATAATCAGAATCAGTCTTTGATTCATCAGAATCCGAGATGATTATCGGGGATGAACAATGTACTGGCCTCTTCCCAGTGTTCCTAATAATAGCCTTGTGAGACATGGGAGAATTGGATTTCTTCATGACTGGTGAAGCCAAACTCGCACTCCTTCACTTAACTAATTTACTCATGATAGAAACAAAGCGCAGCCACAAACAAAAGAAAAACCTTACTGCACTTAGACACGAGAGAATGCAATGCTGATTACATACAATTCAGTTAGCATTTATAGAGCAAGCCAGTATGCAAGGTACAATTACTTGAAGGTGATTCAAGCACTTGCACAATTAATGATCCAGATAACAATGAATACCTCAGCAGGATGGCACTATTCGCATGCAGGAGGAAATTAGGTGGAGATCCTCGGGAGAAAAGAAACCTGTATCATTAATGACATGAGAAACAACCAAGTAATACATGCCATGTGAGCAACTCACACACTTCTTCCCTATAAATGAACTGCCAATTCAGAAGGCACTTTAACAAACGAAGGGTGGAGATCAAGTCAATGGATGTTGGCAATCCACATTGATTCCTTCAGAAAACATATCCAATCAAAAACCCGCAGAAGAATAGACCCAGACCACACAATGGGTCCCATATAATCCCACTGGCACAAAACCACTCCCTCGTGAACCTCGCAACACTCTCTCAGATATTTACTCTGCCCGTGCGAGGTGTGCAGGAGATCATGATTACCTCGTTATTGATGGCTATTACCAGTGAAAATATGGCCCCCTATCATATCAAAGACCTTGGGAAGACAACCCATTCATCAATTCATGCCACATGGCCATATCTCGTGAACCTCGCACTACTTTGATGATGCCAGCAGACAAACCTGTGAGGTCTGTAAGAAGTGGTCAAGATCAAATTTTATGATCGGATGGCTCATCAGCCCTTACATGGAACATTTAAGTGGGGTTTGGATTGAAATTTCTGGCAGTGTAATACCTAGGCCATTACGCCAAAAGACTAGCAAATCAGGTGAAATAGGGCTGGTTAAGCACGACCCAAGAGGGATGAAACTTCACTTAAGTTACCGGTCCACCGTGGCAACAGGTCACTGTTAAAACATAACAAGAGGGTTTTGATCGATCCATACTGAAGGTTACCCTGAGTAATTTAGAAACCCTCTAACCCCAGCTTCAATTTACTGAAGTTCCATCAGCTTGTGGAATTTTTCTTTGCATCTACCAATTGCATTTGTTTGAAAGTTTCTAAAACCTTTTCAACAAATCCATTATGTGTATATTCTAAAATCATTATAGTCCTTATAGTCCTTCTAGTCCACATCACTTTGTTTTTTGAAGAAACTATTACCATATATTTCTTATTTATGTTCTAAATTGGATACATGTTTATAAGTTTGATATTACAATTAATAATATTAATTTTGGCAAGACATTAAAAGATTTTGTTGATTTTAAAAATATATGCATCCCAATGTAAAAATGCCAACAATGGAAGCAATGATTGTAACACATAATTTTTGATGTAGTATCCAATTCAAAGGATGATGTTACAATTTAGGGTTATGATTGGGTATTTAATTAGGGTTAGGATTTAGTGTTGGGTTAGTGTTAGGTTTAGAGTTAGGGTTAGGGTTAGGAAAATAATGTTAGGATTAGGGTTAGATTAGGGTTTATGTTTTATGGTTAGGGTTAGATTTAGAGTTTTGGTTATGGTTGGGATTAGATATGAAATTAGGGTTAGGGTTTAGTATTACAATTAGGGATTATAGTATTAGGGTTATATCTAGAATGAAGTTTTGGGGTTATTGTAATTATGATTAAGGGTTGTTTTTATATTTGTCTTAGAGTTGGGGTTAGGATTAGGGCTAGGGATAGGGCTAGGGTTAAGTTTAGGGTTATTAGAGTGAATGCAACTAATTAATAAAATAAATAATATTTAGGGTTGGGGTTAGAGTTTTGGTTGTGGTTAGGGTTAGGGTCAAGGTTAAGGTTTTGAGAGAAAGGGTTAGCTTATGATTTGGATTACCCTAAACTCTAACCATAACCATAAAACTAATCCCAAACCTAACCCTAATTGTAGTGTTTGAGGCTAGGCTCAAACACTATATAACCTAACAAATAACCTAGCACTAGAAAAAATTCTTCTCCCAAAGAATCTCCTCTACTTCTATTCATGCCTACTAGAGTTGCAACATTCAACATTGGTGCTTCAACCATTCATTCAAAGCTAAGAATTTGAAAGCAACATTCATTTGTAATATAATTAATCATTTAACAATATTATAATTATTATTAATCTAATACAATATTAATATTATTAATAATATACCAATAATATTAATAATCTAATATAATTACTATTAATCTATATATAGATTATATATAATCTTAATATATCAAATGTATCATTATAATTCATATAATGTAATATACTATTGTTATATAATATATTAATATTATAACATTACTATTAATCAAAGTGATTTAATATTTATGTCAAGTTTTAGTACATTATATGATAGGTTACTAAAGTGGCTATAAGATGCAAGTGCTAAAAATCGACGGTGATGTTATAATCTTGATGAAAATTTGCTTGACAGTTATGTTCAGTGCTGGTGACTTCTCAAACACAAGAAGATGTGATTTTGGCCCTATTAGGAGAATATTTAAAAGTTCATTCTAGAGCTGAGAAAAATTATCATATTAAATTATGAAGCCCCTTTCTTTGGCAAGGAGATTCCATGTGTGCTCAAAAATTCTTGTTCCAAACATTTCCATTATTCATGTTGCTAAGAACCTTGCAAATCCTCATATTTGAAGATTGAAAAAATCCAAAGGTATATTTTATGGCCTCCCTTTAACCAAGGAAAATGGTTTCACAAAGTATCCTAGGAGTTTTATTATTTCCCTCATGACTATAATAGGCTTGGCTTACTTTATATTCACTACTCTAAATGGCGCCATAATAGGCTTTGCTTTCTTTATATTCACTACTCTAAATGGCACCATAATTTTTTTAAATTTAATTAACATACTCTAAAACCTAACTAAAGTAAGTTGTAGCTCATCAAATTGGACAAGTGAAAGGTCAATACCAGCGCTAAGGAAGAATTTGGGGGAGTGAAAACAAGGTCAATACTAGCGCCAACGAAGAGTTTGGAGCTAAAACAAGGTCAATACCAGCACCGAGGACAAGGTTGAGGGCACTCAGGGAAAATCGACAACAAAGGGAAAATAAGTACTATAAGTTTGGCACCCCCATTCTCTTTAACCTACAATTTTCATTCCTAGTTTCCCAAGATCTTCTCACACATTGGCCCCCCCATTCTCATAAAATGGTATAAGATAAGACAGAAAAAATAAAATAGCTTTGACTTTCACATTTTTATGGTGATTACTAGAGGCACATAGACCAATTCTTCATGATAGATGAATTTGATCATACTTTTCCAATGATGCAACAGTTCAACTTTGGGGTGTATCATTTAGGCAATAGTTCAACTTTGGGGTTCATCATTTAGGCAATGATGGATCCCTACTCTTTCCATATGCTCTTTCCTTTCTATTTCTTCAAATGTATAGTTTATGTCCTATATTGTATTGAAATAGTTATTCCCACAACTTGTGTGGGACACCATACATTTGTAATTATCAATAAAAGACATTTGTGAGAATTTTGTGCAATCTTTCTCTTGTATACATTTGCATAATGAACTACAATTCATTTGATAATACTTTTGTGTATATGAATGGAACTTAGTAGAATTGAATGTGTACCTTTATCTTTATTTTTGCAAAAACTATCCCAACTTTACTTGATTGAGTTAGAAGCTAAATTAGGTAAAAAAATTGGTGACATCTTCTATATGTTTGCTTGCTAAACATCCTCACTAGTTGCCTAAACTTATCCATTGGGCATGGTGTCGACTCTTGGAACTTGACAAGACTTGAGAAATAGTCTTGTATAATGTTGTAACTCATCCAAAATAGTACATAATGTTGCCATTTTTTACAACCCAACTAGAACCTACAAAAGCTTCTATGAGCTTGCCATACTCAATTTTAAAAGTCTTGAAGGCATTGTGCCAACTTAACGAGAAAAATGCAACAAAACTATTATCTCTCCTACACTTCGGACTCTGTAAGATCCAGGAGGGTATCTCTAAAATATATTGTTAGTCATGATGAGAATGATTTGCTCATACATGGATAAACAACAGATAATTTCTAGTCTAAGTTTAAACAAGATAATCCTTCAAGAAATTGGCTATTTCTCAGGAGAATTCAGCTCTTATTTAACAAGGAATTGAAATAACACCTAAGTGTGTTTTTATGAAATATTCGAGTGAAATTTCCTGAAGCTATAACAAAAAATACAAGAATAATAAGCAGTCAGAGTACCAATGCCATATCCTAAAGCACAGAGTCAAACTGGAAACTGAACTATAGGGTAACTTTCATCTAGAGCATCTATGATTTGTATGTAAGGCATTACCATCCATTCATCATTACATGAATCTATTACTCTTTAGCAAATTCTATGTGCTAATTTGCATGAAATTATTGAACAACTGAAGCATTTAACATGTCCATTGAACTAGAGCTATAGTTGAACATAATCCACAGGAAATGACAAATGAAATTTAATGAACATCATCTTTGATAGACTTTTCATTAAAAATTCATGCAAATTATTACAATAGGAGAGAAAATAGACTCAAAACAATCACAAGATTTTTATAAGTGTGCTCCAAAACCCCATGATTTACTAAGTTCCCAAACAGACTCAAAGATTCAAAAAATTGGACATATTCTTTTATGTCTCTCTACTTAATTCTTCTCTTATGTATCTTAAGTAATTTCAATAGACCTATTCCTCAGCCTAGAATTCCCTTTTATAAAAACAAGGGAGCAAACAAGCTTAGGTTAGAGGATACACATGTCCATTTTTTACTAGACCACTAATTCCTAATCAGTTATCTTTACATCATTTGCTTGGTAAGAGAAGAAAATATTCAAACAAAATGATGATTAATTTGTTACAGAGGGAAAGAAAGCGTGGTTCCAAGTATTGATTCCCTGACACCAAAGCATCTTTTAACCACTCCATGTGCTGATTTTATTTGCACAATTTGTACATGAATCTAGGAAGAGAATGCATTTCAAAATATAATACCATAGGCCAGACCTGTATTTTACATGACCAAATTGTAGCTCTCATCCCCATTATTTATAATTCAAGTTCATCAATAAACATCTTTTCCATGACTCAAAATCTTCCTCCGACGGCCAATTGAAAGCCACCACCCAGTCCACCATTTTTCGATAAGGTACATACTTTATCATTAATGACGTGGTTGTCTTCTCAAAATCCTCCAAGAAACTAATGACAAGTGATAACTTCTCTAAAGTGTTCTCCAACATGCAAATATCAACATTTTTGCATATCTCATGAGTTTGGGTGGTCATTATATTATTCATTTGCTCCTTCCATGCCTACAAAGGCTTGACACTATCCTGACTATGCAAAATATGAGGTAGTGGAGTCAAATCTTTTGCATCATAAATATCCTTCAGTGCTTTGATTTTGGACTCCATAGGAGTAGCAGACCCCTAGAATTTTTTCTCAACAATAGTCTTAACAAATTGATATGTTGTCATGACTGTAGGATACTTATTCCCATGCTACTTTGCTCCAACTGCCATAAATTTCAATTTTTCCATTCTAGGGCCCCATCTATTTAGCAAAGGCATAGCCAATTCTCCGCCCCTTGGAAAACATTCAAGTGCTTGCAGCATCAAGGCATAATTCGCATGAACACCATTCAGGTTACTATAGACCCGTTTATGTAGATGCCTCAACACAGTATCAATAATTTCTGAATTATTCCTTCCTGTTGCATCCTGGATTTGATTTACCATCTCCTTATATTCTTCAATCTACTGGAGTAACTTTTCACTAGAAGGATCTTCGCTCGAGGTACTTTCCTTCTCAACCACAATAGGCACTTGTCACATATTATACGGGACCATAGTGCAATATTGAACCTGTGTAGGAGGTTGGGGTTGATCAATTGGTGGGTCAACAATAATTTGGCTAGAGCTAACCTGCTTTTGGGATCTCAAGATTTCCATTTGTTTCCTTAATAAGGCCATTTTTGTTTCCAATTCTGCCACCCTTTGCTGACTCTTATTATACTCAATAATAATGTCATTATATTGGTTCCTCAGAGTATCTTGATTTTTAGTTAAATCCTCCATGGTTGCCCTAGTAAATTTGGCAACATTCACAACCATGTCAATAGCCTCCAAGGCAGGGGTATCAGCAACTCTCTTCACAATCAAATGACCACTAAAATTGGATGTTTTAGTGACAATAGGTTTTTGAGACCCTGTAGATAGTGAACATATTGCCAGAGAATCCCACTCTTCAATGAAAGTTGATCCTTTAATTGCTAATGTTGCCTCCTCCTCTGTTGCAAGAAGTGGTTTATTTTCCCTTCTTACTACATCAAATACTACAGCATCAGCAATATCCCAAACTTTTGAACCAATGTTCTGCCCTATTCTGGTGTGATTTCCTTAAACCTCTCCTTCAATTGTACTCTAACCTTTGACTGAATTACTTGCTCTGGAAGCTCTGGGTGCAAACTTATCTCATGTGCTACCTGCTCAGTATAAGATGAGAGATGAGCTCTCCATACAAAATCTTCAAAAGCACGGGTATTGATAAAAGAGTCATCCATCATGAATTCTTTGCAGGCTTCCATTCTCAAATCATCACTATTTGTAATTCCTTTAATCTCATCCTTCCCCAATCTTAGGGTGATGGCTCCTGAGCTCATTGCAATGTCAGTCAGATCTAGTGGCATTTCTAGATTTATTTCATCCGGAGTTACAATAATATTCTCCTCATCATTACCTTACTGTCCAACATCCCCCATACTATCAGTTCTAGGCCTCTTTGGGGATGATGTGCTAATTTGTTCTGAACTCTTCAGGGGTGAATCCAGATCAATAATACCAGATACTGATTTCCTTAGGATAGATGATGCACCACTCATCATAAATTTGTTTGTCCTATTTCTCTTCCTTCTTGAAAACACTTTTATTTTCCCTTGAGGTTGGTAGGTAGGCTTTTCTTCGATTCTTATCTCAGGGTGCTGGTCAGTAACATGTGACTTTCCCTTTCCTTCTACAATCCTTTCCTCCTTCAAGACTCCTATTATGCTCTCAAAATTATCAAGAACATAGATTGCCTTGTTGAGCTCATATTTAGCATCAAGTACAGGATCAAAACTAGGTATTTTCTCCTGTTTACTTCTTACCATTTTTGAATAGGCAATGTACATTTCCTTTCTCTCATCCGGTAAGTCCTCATCAAAAATATTCTTAATGATATCTTCAGGATAGTAGAAATTATGAACAAAGGTTCCAGTCCGATGTCTAGCCTTCATTTGGGAGATAAAACCCTCATGATCATAATTCCTAGGGCATATAGTATTCAATCTATATGGCTTGAGTAAAAAGTGTAAATTTCTCCACCCTCCCTTTATCATAACAAAATATGCAAAAGCTATATATTCAGGGAAAAAGGATCCTTTCTTGTGTTCAGTAGGAAAATGGAAATCTTGAGATGCACCCAGTTGCCTCATAATCTCTACAACACCAAGTCTGAGAGGAACTTCTTTAGGTAGGACAAACGGGATGGCATTGGTGCTAAAGACCTTGAAGATTGTAGTATTGTGATTGGGGATAATATCACCCCAATTGTGGGTTAGATTCAGCTCAGGCCTCCTCTCCATAGGTCTTAGAAAGTCATGAATTTATTTTGGAATCCTAGGTGGATCAACAACTAAAGCATTCCTTAACTTAGATCCAAAAATATTATGAAAGGTGACATAATCAAACTTATGATTATTTTTGTCTAAGACCCTAGTCCAATATTGGACAGGCATTTCAATATCTCCTTCCATCTTCCTCAACTCCATATCTTTTTCAAATACCTTCTGACCCCTATATAAAAACATATGAATCAACAATGAAAACCATTTGAATTTTACCCAATTCTTTCCCAGCTTCAAAGTTGCTAAGCGAGAATCTATTTCTCTACAACGTAAGTGGAAAAGTCATATACCACATTATAACCAGGGTGTTGGAGGTTGACAGCCATATACATTATCTTTATAGGTACAGTCTTCTCCAGGTCAATCCCCAAAACTTGACATAGTGCATAGATGGTCTTCATGAAATGAGGGGTGAAGTAGTCTACCGGGAAAGGTTCAGGCTCATTCTTGCCAATAACAACCTCTTTTTGATTCTTCCCTCTTCCCGACACAGCCAAATGGGGTATCAAAAGGGATGTCCTTATCAAACCCTTAGTGTTTCTGTATTCTTCCCTGAAGACCTCCAATTGATGGGAATCATATCCTGGCTCCATTAATGTAAGCCAAAAAAATCTGCAATTTCCTCTCTGGTTACTTTAATCATAGGCTTGCCAAGATGTGTTCTGACAATTCGAGTCATAGGATCGTACCTTGCAGCAATATATTTTAATAAGTCTACATCTTCTAGACATTCAGTACCACCAGCTTACCCAAGTCTAGTCTCCATGGATTAAACAAAGGAACAGGCGAATTTCTATTTCCAAACCAATTAGAAAAGAGCTGCCAACCAGTGTACGAAAATTCGGCATCATGGATTGTACATTGTTTGTCCATTAAACCTTCATGAATCACTGGTCCATAGAACAATATCCTTCCTTCTTGCTTCTTGCTCGTAGAAGGTTTCAACAGATCAATAATATCTTGTGAGTAACCCCTAGGCGTAGCCTTGGGACCAACAGTTTGTGCCTTGGATGCCATATATTTTAAACAAAAGGGGATTTGAAGTAGGGTTTTCTTAAAGAAAAACAAACAATTACACCCTATTCTCGACTGCCATTACATAAAACTTTTTTATATGCACACAAATCACTAGCAATGACCTATATAAGCTCTAACAACCAATTCGCTTAACAATTGACTAGGAATCGAAAAGGACACAATCACCAATTATTCAATAGGCAACGCTAATATATTCTGAAATTACAAAAGAAGGCATTTGTATCACTTACTATTTATTTTGCAGAGCGTCAACTGTCGCAATAATGGAGAACTAAGATAATAGCCACTTTTCTAAACACTAAGGAATTCTTATAAACTAGAATGCAACACTAAAATAGCAATCCACTGGTGATTTAGCATTTAATTATGTAGGCCGAGTCGAACTTGACCATTACTATTCGCTCACGTGAGATAGAACGGATATAGTACAACACCAGTTTGTTTGAAAACATGCCGTTGATCAAAGATATAGTTGGCCAGACGGACGGTCTAGATTTGGTCAATAGTAGTTTGAAAATGACACATCCTCCTTCCAGTCAGCAAGCAAGCAAGAATATTGCCCATTAGGTACCACATCAGCATGGAACAGGTCCCACCTCATTCGTTAATCAATAACATCGGTGCCCACGCGTCAACACATCACGTACCTCGCAACATTATTGAAACTGAAGTTTTAATTATGTGAGGTCAGCGAGGGACAACCCAGATGCATTGGATAGTACACAACTATCAACATCATCACCTGTCCATTAGTCAGCACTCAAAAACTGGCCCCACCAAGTTACACAACAGGTGGCAGCATCTTGCAAGCCTCGCAGCATTTTCTGTGATGCAAGCACAAACCTTGTGAGGTGTGCAATGAATGGTCAAGATCGCAATTCCTACATCCGTCGGCTAATACAAATCTACACATGCGAAATAGTTACTTTAAAGAAAGGGGACCACTAGGCAAACAGGGAAATAACCCACGGGGTCAAAAAATAATTCAAAGGCTGCGTTGTAAAGGTTAATAGGCCGAAAACCACAGGGACGCATAAGTCAAAATGTAAAACTGAAAGGATAGGTAAAAGGGGTTGGTGAGGTGATGGCCAAAAGGGATAAAACACTACTTAAGTGACTGAGTACTACTAATAGCAAGTCAACAGCCAGAAAGAAAAAACCCCCAAATACTAGACCAGTAGAAAAATAATGAAGATAAAACCACCCCAAAGGGAAGGAAAATAAAAGCTCCACCACATAACACCTACCAACCTTATTCAACCTACCAAATGAGTCAAAACAAACTAACTGTACAAACAAAAATTATTCACTTAAAACAAAAACTATTCTAACCTAGACTAACTGAGGAAAGGAATACCTAAATAAAACCATTAACTGGTTCATGAAAGTAGCTACCCTTTCTTTGAAAATTGTAATGCTCCATATGTTTGTGAGCATCAAAGAGGAAATGAAGAAATGATAGATGTTTAACCAACTATTGCAATGCCTCATAAATGGAGAAAACAAATCCACAAATCCACTTACCATTCATGTTATCTTAAAATGGATAGGATAGTAGGATAGAGTCCTCATGCTGGGTGCAATAATGACTTGTGATGCATTGCTAGTTTCCATCCTAGTTAGATGCCTAATAGGACATCCCCTTGAAAGCTTTAGATTGGTTTTTCCTTTTTCCTCTTTTGGTGTGATCATATCCTTCATCTTACTCTTATGGTGCTCTTATGGTACAAGAAATTGATTTGGAACTTCATGGTTTTCTTCTTCTTTCAAAGAACCCAATAAGGTTGATATAATATTATCATGAATACATTCTTCAAACCTTTCTACCTTTTTTATGGTTGTCCTGCAATATACATAACTCAATTTTGACATGTTTTTCATAAGTATTTCATAGATAGGCTTTGAAGTTTATGGCAAAACTCAAGTGGAAAAACAAATGACCTTCCTAGAGGCTCGAATGTTTTGCTTCACAATTGAATCCTACATAGAACTAGTAGAACACAAACTATGACCTACACAAACATGCATTTTTGTATAAAGGCTATGAGAAACTAGACTAGAACCAAGGATAAACATTATCATCACATGGAAATATCAATAATTTCATGTTATCACACAATATCTAGTATTGAGAAGGAAAAATAGCTTGCTTTTATTGATTGAAAGGTAAAAATACAGCTGAGTACAAGTCTGTGAAAATGAGTTACAATGCTATCTTTTTCTTGAAAGCTCCAAAAATGAGCTACAATACTTGCTGAAAGAAGAAAGAACTAACTCCAAACTATCATTTGAAGTTACTTTATGCTTGCAAAGACGCTGCACAAAGACATTAAGTAGATTTGATTTGTGATGGACACATTTGGACGGTAGTAACAATAACTTGCAATCTATCAAGACTTGATTACCTTATAACCTATCAATTTCTAGTGATGAAATGATAAATTAATCATAATGTCACCTTTGGATCACATCACCATGAAAGAACTTCATCCAACATCCTTATGAGTGCAAGCACCACAAAATAGGTATTTGTAAGATTTGTCTTCCTCAAGCGAGGGAAATTCAGGAAGAGAAGAGGAAAGTGAGACATGTAGTAGGTCTAAAAGAGGGAGATCAACTAGAGGTCAAAAGATTAGAAGAAAATTCCATAAACGCATGGAATTTTTTATTACTAAAGGGGGATCATGTTCTTATGATGATGAGAGCATAGGTGACATCGAGGTGCCCTTGAGGTACAAACATCTACGGAAACAATGGGTACCCAAGGAACTTCCTCCAATAAACACTGATCTTGGTGTCAACGAGAGGATATATCGTATAGCACCATCGTCATTACATGGTTTGGCCCTATTTTGCATGGACAGCATAAAAGTCTATTACGAAAAAGCTACTGAGTTGATGGAGTATGTTGGACCCTGTTATAGTTACAAAGATTGGATGCAGCTGATTCAATATACACGAAGTATGCGTAGGTATGCACTATCAGCAAATTATATACAACTAAAAGATAAGGATCAAAATAAAGGAGTGGCTAGGTACATTGACGAGAGGCCAAAAGCATCACGAAATATTGCAGGGTTTATAAATAGTACACGACCTGGGTCAACAAATAAGCAACCCAATTGTATATTCAAGGCACGAGAGGGAAACCGTGTATTCGTATGTGCGATAAAATCAATAACTATAGGAGAAGAGTTGCTAATCGATTACAATTTGAATCACTTAGATACAAACACAATTACTCTGGGGGTGGTATGTACTATATATATACCATTTTACCCAACCTCCAATTAATGACTCCAATATACCATTTTATTATTATGTTTTTTTCATAAGTCTATTGGTTTCATTTCAGTAATGTTTTTTATATTTAATTTTTGTCACAGTGGGACATTGATCATACGAGGAAGGCTCCAGCCCAGAGCATAGATCGTGATCCATCTTCAGGCGCTTCTATCCAATAGGTTTACGTCATTGTAATTGTACAAATTAGATACGAGCAAAATGTTTTATTATTATGTTTTTTTCATGAGTTTATTGGGTTAATTTTGATAATGTTTTTAATATTCTTGTTGTAGTAGGTTGATAGAGGAAAGGCACCAACAGTACAGGAGAGCATCCATATGGAGGTGCAATCACTATTATGTGATGATGACATCATATTTTCCACAAACTCTATGGATATGATGAGGAAGGCCCAAAAAAAATGCAATCAAGAAATCCTTCAATTGGTATTCGTAGTGCCTCAAACAGATGAGATAAGAGAAAGGGTTAAAATATTGTCTGAGAGAGCACAAAACTTGGAAGTAAGTTGTCATGAGATCTTTAATTATAACATAATTTCATTCATGGTTTTATATTTTGTACTCTTTTATGTCATGAACTAAAATATGTGTTGTTTTTATAGGATTATTTGCATCCTCATGATCATGTTGTTGGCCATGATCAAGGTCCTGCAATTGTTTCCCAGGAAGTAGGGGATGGTACAAGTGTCAATCCTGATCTTCCTGCGCATACAACACATCATCCGACCCCATCATCTGTGCCTATATTGTCATCTGAAATGTCGGCAACACATACCATGCAGGCATTCGGTAGTCCACCCTCTGGCAGCGAACACATGCCACTACATGTGTCAGTACCTGTGGATGCAGAGGCCACTACTACTGGTGATGTTTTAGCAACATTTCCTGGATCTTCCCGTATTACTAGTATGAGAACATTGCCGGTCACATTTGTGGTGACCGAGGATTTCCTTCCCATAAAGATAGAGAAGGTCCCAAGTACTTTAAAATGTTTTAATTATTATTATTATTTTTTTAAGTAAGTGCTAACAGTGGGGATAGCACCCTATTATATTGATTTACAAAATGGCAATATTTGCCTACATTATAATTGCAGGAAATGATGTTTTTTATAAACATCTAAGTGATATTTCATTGGAGCTCTTCGGGCCCACCATACGTACATGGTGGAATGCCCAAAATCAAGATTTAAAAGATGAGCTCATTAACCGTTTAGTTGTGTTGTTCAATGATAAAACATTCAACCAAACCAAGGTCCTTAAGAAAGCTGGTACCTATCTAAAGTATGTGAGGGACCAATATAGGTCACATTTAGAGAAGAACAGAAAGTACGAGCATCCCCCCATGATTCTGGAAAGGGAGTGGAAGGACTTGGTGTCGGATGGAAAGGAGAAGGCTGAAAAGAAGAAAGGAAAGATACTACCGGGCCAAGGAAGGTATGTAATACTATCAACAATTTAATTATATACTGATTAATCTTTCTTTTTACATAATCTAACGTATTTCAAATTTTTCATAGGCTGCCCGACACATCGAAGGCAACAAAGGCAAGACTAGAAAAACACGGGCAGCACAAACTTGGCTCTGGTGGTTATATGAAAGTAGCCGCATGATTTGTAAGTATCAATAAATGAAATATTGCATCCAAATAATAAATTGCAAACAATTTTGGTTTTATCACATCATAGAAGCAAAATTCATGATTGCATGCAAAAATGTAGGGCTTTGATTTCAACAGAGTGCCCACACAAGAGGACCTAAAGATTGCCTTTGACCAAGGCTATGGAGCCCTGACTGAACAACTAAGAGTCTCGACTGGGCAAACACAATCTTCCACTGCATCCAACACGCAGGTAAATAAACTCAATAAAGTTTATTTCAAATTGAATACTTGTGCAATCTGTTCAATATTAATTTCCACCATAATAATGTGCCTATTTGTTTTACACAGATAAGCAATGATAATCCTACACATGACATTGGAATGCAGCCTGGTGAGGGTGGAGTGCAACCTGCCGATGAAGGCCATGGTGTGCATCCCGGTACTAGATGTATTCATGTGCTATACAAAACAGTATGGATTAATACAATTAAACATCTTTAATTGCATTTAGTGTATTAATGAATGTAACCTTTCATGTTTCAACTTTAGAGCATGTAGAGCGTGATCAACATGTTGAGCATGATCAGGCTAGACAAGATCAGGAACATGATGTGGCTCCATCAGGTAAGCAGGACCACTCTAATGTTCTTTTAAACATTTTTAATTGCAATTGGTGTATTAATTAATGTAATCTTTCATGTTTCAACTCCAGATCAGGATTTAGAGGGTGTTCAACATGTTGAGCATGAGGCTATAAGACAATATCAGGAACATGATGTGGCCCAATCAGGTAAAGAGCACCACTCTGATGTTCTTTTAATTAATGAAATACGTGTAACAATAATAATAAAACATATCAATTTAACATTTCTTTGCTATTGCAGCAGACCCCCCCTTGCAGCCGCGTCCACGTTGTGAGTACACGACTAGGCATACATTAAGATCATGAGCAGAGCTCGGAACAACTCACAGATGATTTTGAAAACGATAAAAGAAACAAAAAAAAAGTGATTGTAATCATATTATGACAGCCATATTTTTGATAATATGTAAAAACTAAAAAAATGAAATATGTTAATGAAAAAATGTTATATGTTAATGAATGAATGTTATATGTTATTAATGGATGAATGAATGAATGTTATATGTTATTAATGGATGAATGAATGATTAATGTTATATGATCAGGTATAGGGAATTGAGAGTGATGTGATGGGGGGGGGAGGGGGCAAATGAGCTTCCACCTTCATGTGGTTGGCCCTATTAAGTAGAGATTATTAAACTACTCTCAAAACAAAGAGAAGCTCAAAAAGGTAAGTAATGCACTTTTCAATATAAGAAATGCATCATTTGAAGCATCAAACCAATCTACAAAGATGAAAGAAAGTGCTAAATTTTCACTATGAACATTGTGTTGTGTGTGGATTTGGTTTCAAAGCTCTGTTGATGGAGATGGCTTGTATGACAGCCAAGAAAATATTTATCATTATTGCTACTACAAACAGGCCTCATATCGCTATAATAGTCTTGATCTTTCAACGAATAGGTTTTTAAAAAAAAAAATGCACTTTCTCGTCGAATTTACGACGAACTGCAAAAACATCCGATGAATTTACAATGTATCCGACGAAGTTTCATCGCTCGTTTGACAAAATTCTATCACTATTTCAATCTAAACTATGTTGCCAAGACTCCTGGCAATGTAATCTTATCGGCGTCATATAGCTGCTCGGGTAGACCTTCAGAACTTACTCCGATGATATATGTCTTGCCAATATGCTTCCCTCGATGAGACAATATGTGTATCTCACCGATGAAAAGTTACCACTGAGACAGAAAACCAGTCTTCCCAATATATCTTCTCAGGCAATTTTGATCGCTATAATAGTCTTCATCTTTTACCGATATGCCTACATTTCAACGAATAGGTTTTTTAAAAAAAAGTGCACTTTCTCGTCGATTTTACGACAAACCTCAAAAAGCGTCCGATGAATTCACAATGTATTTGACGAAGTTTCACCATAATGACTTGCCTATTTCGTCGCTCGTTCGATGAACTTCTTTTGCTATTTCAATCTAAATTATGTCGCCAAGACTCATGCCGAAGTAAGCTTATCGACGTCATATAGCTGCTCGGGTAGACATTTAGAACTTACTCCGATGATATATGTCTTGCCGATATGCTTCCCTTGGTGAGACAATATGTGTATCTCGCCGATGAAAATTTATCGC
Source organism: Sequoiadendron giganteum (assembly GCA_007115665.2). Classification (NCBI taxonomy): domain Eukaryota; kingdom Viridiplantae; phylum Streptophyta; class Pinopsida; order Cupressales; family Cupressaceae; genus Sequoiadendron; species Sequoiadendron giganteum. The sequence goes on along the minus strand of CM021109.1, from coordinate 606,284,022 downwards.
TGAGACAAAAAACCAGTCCTCCCGATATATCTTCTCAGGCAATTTTGATCACTGTAATAGTCTTGATCTTTCAATGAATACGTTTTTTTAAAAAAAGTGCACTTTCTCGTCGAATATACGATGAACCGCAAAAACGTTCGACGAATTTGCAATCTATCTGACAAATTTTCATGATTGTGACTTGCCTATTTTGTCGCTCGTTCGATGAACTTCTGTCGCTATTTCAATCTAAATTATGTCTCCAAGACTCCTATTGATGTAATCTTATCGGCGTCATATAGCTGCTCGGGTAGACCTTCAAAACTTACTTCGATAATATATGTCTTGCCAATATGCTTCCCTCGTGCTTCGTCGATGAGACAAGATGTGTATCTCAATGATGAAAAGTTATGACTGAGACAAAAATCCAGTCCTCCCGAAATATCTTCTCAAGCAATTTTGATCGCTATAACAATATTGATCTCTCAACTATATTGCCAATATGTCGAATTTGTGTCATAATGGCAATGGACTTACGTTGTTAATCCAATGGTTTGGCGAAGGTATGCCTCTCGTCATCCAGGAACTGTTCGTCACACGATTGACGAAGTTGGCATTGTGGTTCCGACGAGCGTGTGTCATGAGGTCGACGTTTTGCAGCCAGTCGGGATGTAGACAAAATTTGAGCGATGACATTGACTTCTGTTAATCATCAACCGACCGGCAATGTATCATCGAGATTCTAACGAAAGGCCGTTGAAAATTGGGGTCAAATCCTGTAGTAAGTTGTAGCAACATGTACAATGGATAGAATATTTTACATTGTAAATGAGTGCAACTTTGTATGGGTTCAATATAAGAAAATGATTAAAGTAGATGTTGGGGACCCTACAAGCAATAATAGAGTTAGCTGAGCAACTATGCTACAATATAACAAATGTAGGTAGAGGAAGCACCAAGGCCAGTCGTATTGAACACTCTTATTTTGGTAGAGATATTTATGGTGGAAACACAATAATTGTTAAATCAATCTTTTCAAATAGATAAAGTATGTTCAATAGTTGGTTGAACATTTTTTTGTTTATCAGTGAAGTTTGTGTGACTCATAGATAAATTATGACAGTATTTTCTTATAACATTTGGATTGCAGAGGTAGTGTTTTACTGAAAACATAAATACTTGGCGTATTGTGTGTGACCTTTTCTAATTTGTAAGGGTGGATTTTTATTAATCCTTGTGTGTGGTTTTCTTCTTTTACAATTTCAGGATATCGGTTATTCTCAAAAGGTGCAAGAAATTAATTGTTTTGTTATCATTACCTCTATTTACATAACAGTTTGGTTGACCATTCATACCCTCACTATTAAATATGCTTGCTGACAAAGGAATGAAAGTTTTTCCATGAATTATGAAAAAAATTAATGTTTTGAATTTGATTCTTTGTATTCATGAGTTTTGTGTCAAACTTGATGCAATAAGTGATATCGAAAAAAATAAAAAATAAAAAGGAAAGCGCCTTTTAGCGTGGAAATAAATTTGGTTATGACATCATTGTCCAAAGATTGTATCACTAATCTTATATTTTGGTATAGTGGATACAAGAAACAACAGAAAGCTCATTCACATCACCTGTTGCCTATCTTGGTGTAGCTTATACTTCATGTTTATCCATAACTATAAAAAAAATTATTCTTTGAAATAAATCTTATTTGTTGTAACTTTGTGTTGTTTATAGGTTGACATTGGAATCAAGTGAAGGAAAAGTGAGATTGGAGAGAAATCGAGCATCGAAACATGAGATTCACAAAGAATTTTTAAAGTCTTATGGCTTTCGATTCCTTCTTTTGTTTTCTATTTTAAACCAACTCACTTTTCAATTTAGGTTTAAAATCAATCACTAGTTTGATCTTTTCAAATTTGGATTAAAATTGAACCTTAGAAATTGGCTAAGCTTTTCAATTTGGGTTCTAAAATTTGACAAACAACTCTCACATCTCATTTTGATAATTTAAAATGAATCAAAATCATTGCTTTGTGGACTTAAAATGAACAAGTTTTTTTCATTCTTTGCAAACTTTTTCACAACTTAATATCATTTAAAAGGTGTATGTGCTTCTCTCATGCTTCACAGTGATCTTGAGAATCAAAATTATTTTAGTGATATTAGTTTGTTTAAAAGATTGCCTCCACACTTTGATTTGAGGATTTAAAATTGAACAAACTTGTCTAGTGTGAGTGTGGACATGAAAATCTGCAAATTGGTTAGCATGATTCCAATATCCTCATAGAATAATACAACATTCTTCAAAATAAATGACAACTAATTTAAGCATGCAAAGAAGACATGAAGTATATCTATTCTATGGTGGATTGGTGCTCTTTGAATATGTGAAAGAGCCCTTTCCCAACCCTCAATAAGCAAGATTGCCAAGATGATGAGATGATAGACAATGAGATTCTCATGAACTCAAGTTGCCTATAGTGGAGATGCTTTCAAATGTGGACCCTGAAATGAGAGAAAATGCATTGCATTTATAGAAGAAGTTGAGAGAGGAGATGCCAAGATTAGGCAATGTGGGACCAAATCCCATCCAATAGGAGAGAGCCACTTGTCATGATGGGATTGGCCCAAGCTTGTGCATGTTTTGGCCAATGTTCCCATTCAAATTTGAAAATGGCCATAAATGCATATGGTTGAGGGTTTTGGGGGGGAATTGTGTTTGTCCAAAAAAGTCAAACATGAGAGTTAATGAGGGTATATTCCTTGGGAATATGCCCTTGTGAGGGAAAATAGGTGCTTTAATAAATCAATTTAAATGATTTATTGTGCAAGTGGATGAATCTAGAGGATTCATGTAATTAGGATTAAACTAATCATGATTTGATTAATCTAATAGAAGTTTAGGTGATATGGCATTTGATTTAAATTTTGTATTTATTTTAAATCAAATGAGAGGAAATGAATATTGATCATTTAATTAAATATTGCTGATTTAATTAAATTAATAGACCTTAGAAGAATATTCAGGTAACCTGATTTATTTAATTGTTGGGTGAAATATGACTAATCAATTATGTTAATTGATAGTGTTAAATTTGCATGTCTATAGTGAGAAAAAGGCATTGCAAGTGTTATGTCTTTGTTCATGCAAACAAAGATGATCGAACTACGAATGCACTTACTTGCTATTGTACACCTTTTAGAAAGCTTGCCTTGGTGGGAAAAAGTACTCACCCTAAGGCAATGACTCAAACCACTAACGAGTTAAATGCCAAGCTATTCCTAACTGGTATACAAATTTGAATGGTGAGGAAAGTTCATCATTACAGGAGCTCCTACGGACAAGTAGTTGATACTCTTTATATGGGTTGATCTTGCCTCTTGTCTAGCCTTCTGAAAAGGTACCCTGATTAGGAACCAATTTGTGTAAAGGCCAAAATCCTATCTATTTTTGGGTGCAAAATTTCATGTCCTTTGAATCTGCCTCATGTATACATGTGGTTATGTTGTAGAGATCAAAATTATGCCATGAGAGATTCATTGGTATTGATGCTTGGCTAACTCGAAAGGCAAGTGCATTGTAAGGGGGAGCTTGTGTGGTCAAGAATCTAATCATTCACACTGAATATGTGCAACTATATTTATCCAAGTGGGAATCCAAAAAATATTGTCTTTTTAGCCTAGGGTTGTGCATGTCATTGAAGTCAAAACACTTTGCTTGGATCTAAAAATTAAAAAAAAAAAACATTCAACAGGAACTTCAAAAATTTTAACCCTTTGGAGGAAACAAATACGCATGATAAATCTAAATGTTGTTGCTTAAGCTAGAGATTCTATCCTTAGATGTTTCTAAGTACTTGGGTTTAATTGTCATTTGTTTTCACTAAAGTCAACTTAGGGAATTGTGCTCTTGAAACCTTGATTTTCACATAATGGACCTTGTGGAATGAAAAGGAATTGAGACATAGACTTATAGTTTGAAGATTTAATCAAAGAACTATTTGTGATAAAAATAACTCATTAATAAAAGTAAAAGACAATCGACTCCACATGTATGTGTTATCTCAAATTATTTCCCCCAAAGTCAAAATCCGGAAACCCAAGTTGAAAATTCTTAGTCTGAAAGCTCATGAGGAGCGTCTTGAAAGACTTCTCAAAGTTAGAGAAAGGTTGGTTCACAACTTTTACAAGAAAGCTTCAAGAAACAACCCCGACTTGTATGAGTTCTATTATTAACAAAACCTCAATATTTTCAAACGGTTTTCTTTTCTTACATAGGAAGTCAAGTGTGTTCTTCAAAACTGAGGTCTTGTAAGAAGGAGTGTTATCTCGGTCAAGTCTAGGATCAAAATCAATCACTTTCATTTGCCTCTCAACCATCAAAATCAGTCAAAAAATCACCTCACCAACAACTCTTGGAAACTTTGTAAACATGATTTATGCTAAGCTTCTAGGAAAAATCAAAATCACTTTGTTTGAAATAGCACACTTAGTCAAAATATCATCGTGTGCACAAGATTACTCTAGGATAACACAACTTCCTACGGTTTACAAGTTCATATCACTTTTTTTGGCTTAACACACTTAGCCAAATTATCAAATCCATAATCACCTCGTTTGACTTAACACACTTAGTCAAACCACCCTCTTATGTACAAGTTAACTCTAGGATAACACAACTTCCTAGAGTTTATGAGTGCATTATCACTTTTATTTGACTTAAGACACTTAGCCAAAATATCAATCTATCACAATAAATAAATTCAAGAACTAAAATTTTAGAAATTCCTTCAAGGTTCCTCAAGAGTTCCATCTATTTGCATCGCTCATCTTTCATTTATCTCATCCCCATCAACACTTTGGTCCTTGAATTATCCTTGTTCTTTGCTTCTTCAAATCTAAGGTTTAGATGAATCTAAGGGATTAGAGGTTCATCTCTAACATTCTTGAAAATTGATCTCTATTTTATGGTTCAAACTCAATCTCAACACAAGAAGAATATGGAGAAAAACAAAGAAAGATCAATTTTGAGTGATCTAAGTCAAACCAAAACAACATTCAAGCTGATAATAAAAATTGACCTCCCAATCAATCCTCCTCAAGTACTTCAAAATTCTCAAGAGGAAGGTCATATAGAGGACATCATTGACAATGGGATGACACAATCATAACTTCTAGAAATGGTGCAAAACCCTAAGAACCACCGAATTGTCAGTTCCATGCTAATATTGTACCCATCCCAATAAATGCTAGAGTTAGCAAAAGAAGGGGCTAAAATCCCTTCTGAATTTGACGTAAGCACTATTGTGGAGAGGTCTCTTGGTATCATGTACTCACCCGCATCCACATTTCCACTTCAAAACATGACTCAATATATCCCCCAAATCATATCATCTATCGCTTCAACCTCACTGGTTATTAACAAGGGAAGCACCATGCTCCGTAAACTCCAAAAACATCACCTTGTGAGCAACCGAGGGTTGAATGCAAGTGCCACATTGGATTAATCTATCCCAGTAAATCCATTACACCCTTTTGTCTCACTCACATTTCATGATCATACAAAATCATCCTCATTTCATGCAACACCATATTATCCTCTTGACATGCACACCTCTCTCCCTATCTCACAAAGAGAAGGTGACTTGTTTGGAATAGGGGGAATCTTGGATCCATCATCATCATTTCCATGGATTGCACCACCCGTATTTCCACCACTTCCACCCCTACCACTCACATCTACATCATCTCTGGGGTTGGGTCTTCCTCCTCTTCTTGCCATCAAAAATTCAAATTAGGACACCTTATCAAATCCACCAGCTGTGCCATTTGTATCACAACAACAGATGGAAACTATCCAAATAACTATAGCAATCAATACATCTAGCATTCCTCAAAGCATGGTTTGGTAGGGACCAAGCACATCAACCACACCATTCGTTACTCAAAACCCGATCATTAAAATGACCAATCTGCTCATCACAATGGTCGGTGTTCTTAATAATCCACCGCCATTACCACCAAGTAACAATGTAGAAAATTCATTCACCATGACATTGCAAGATGCTCGGCAAGCTACTCAACCAAAAGCACTAAAAAAGCATCAGGATGTAGAACTAGCTACTCAGCAAGCACAAGAAAAATTAGTAGCACAACAAGCATAGCAGGTTACACAAGCCCAAGCCTTATTGTAACAAAAATAAGCTATACAATCTGCCCAAGATGCGCAAGCAGCTCAAGATGCTCAATCCGCACAAGCTGTGCAAGTCACACATGCCACCTAGATTGCACAGGAAATCCAACAAGCACATACTCAGGCATGAGCCCAATTCCAAGCTCAATAAGCACAAGAACAAGCATAGTACCAAGCACAATTGTAAGCACAATAAGAATCATATCAGCCAGCCTTGCAAGACTATCAATTCTAGCAACAATACAACCAACAACAAGTGTTGTTGGTGCAACAACAATATGACCAACAACAAGCATTGTTGGCACAACAACAACATGATCAACAACATGTGTTGTTGGAACAACAACAACAAAAGGACCAACAATAGGTGTTGTTGGATCAACAACAAGCATAGGCATCACTTTCTTAGCACAGCTTGCAACAAAACCACACCAACCTCCCACCCATCAATCCCACACCCCAGAACATATTCACCCCACCTCCTAATCCATAAGGTGATGTGATGAAACAAATCAAATTGCTCTCACATCAATTGCTATATTTTTAATCAGGTAATACATTTAGGACACTGAGCAACATGTGCCTCTATCCATTTTCAAAAAGCTTGGCAATGGTACCATTCCTAAAGGGATTCAAAATCCCAAAAATTGATAAATATCTTGGGATAGGGAACCCTAAGGATCACATCAAGGAGTTTTAGGTACTTTGCATGGAAGTTTCCTACAATGATACGTATCTAATGTGGCTATTTTCTCGAATCTTGGATGGTGATGCTATGGAATGGTTTTCTCGTCTACCTATGAGAATCAAAACATTTCAGGAGATCAAAGATGCATTCCTCCAAAATTAAGCATTCAAATTTTTGGTGGATGTTAGTCTGGAAGAACTCTTGGTGCTCAAATAGTGTAAGGGGGAATCAGTCATCGCCTTTCTCCAACGATTGCAAGCCAGGGCCAATCAAATTAAGTGGGCCATGCAAGAAGAGAAACAAGTATGTACCATCATTGCCAATATAGATAAAACCTTGGAATTCTATTTGAAGATGTAATGCATCACTATGTATGATCAACTGATCCCCAAGGCACTCAATATTGAATGAGCTCTTGTTAAACAAGCGGGCATGCCCACTTATTCTAAAAATTAGGATAGTCGCTCATCCACTAGTTACAGGAAAAAATCTTGCACATGGGTGAAGAACCATAATGTCACCAACGATGGAGTGGTGGATGCCAAGGTTGTCATCAATGCTCCCAAGTAAAATAATCAAATGCATCATCGCCAACCACAAAATAACAATAGGAATAACATGTAAAAAAATGCAGTGAACCAACAACCACCCCAAAACCAGATTAATAATCTCAATATTCAAGGAGGACAACCTCCATGAAACAAGTTTCCCCCGAAACAAAAATTCACAGCCCTTGGGGAGTCAATTGAATCCATCATCCAAGATCTCATTCAGGACAAAATCATAAATATTGAGCAACTGACTGGTAATCAAGATCTAAAGATATACATGAATCCGATGCCCGATCAAAAATAGGGAAATAATCAAGGAAATAACCAAGGTAACAATAAAGGAAAAAAAAAGTATGCCAGTGCTAACCTTGTATACGAAAACATTTTCACATACATAGATGAAATGGTCACTGTCATTAATGTCAGAGGAGCCAACACTGATTGTGGAGTCACCACACACAGTGGAAAGGTTACTAATGTAAGGGCATCATGGTAATTTAAGGCCCCCATTTCAAACACAAAAGTCATTCCCTATGATTATAATTTCATTGACCAGTTAAAAAGAACCCCCACTTAGATCTCCATCATGGAGTTGCTAAAAATTTCCACACCCATAGGAAAATCCTTGATGAAGCATTAGTTGCATCCACTATCTCCACTAACCTTGATACAAAAACATTTTAGGCTATGGTTGGTAACATTGTTACTCCAAATCTCCTAATCTTCTCTAATCAAGACTTCCCTGCCCAACCATCTCACACTCATGGATTTCACCTTTAAGTGTTGGTTCACAAGAAAAGGGTCAAAAAGGTCTTGGTGGATGGAGGCATGAGCCTCAATATTTGTTCACTCAAACTCATAAAGAACTTGGGAATTTTAGAAGACTCGATCGACAAAAAAAAATGTATCACCATCAGAGTGTATGATGACCAGGAAAGAGTGTCTCAAGGAACTATTAGGATCCCAATCAAAGTGGGGCCAGCCACCATGGAAACCACATGTCAGGTCCTTGACCTTGCTCTACCATACAGTATCCTCCTCGAATGCCCATGGATCCATGGAATGAAGGTTGTCGCCTCAACATTCCACCAATACATAAAATTATTATACGAAAATGAGGTCACAATATATGGTGATCCAGAGCCATTCGCCTATTGCCAAAACTTGGAAGCCATGTTTTACAAAATTGCCCAGGTCCCGAAAAATGATGAAGGTCCCTCCACTTCATATGTAGATCCATTTAACCTCACCTCCACTTCTATGACAAAAACACCCTCCATCCCCAACATATCTAACATCAAGCTCATGATCTAGGACAATGGGTGTGGAGATTACAAAATGAGAAAAAAATGCTTTCATTGTAGGAGAGTTACCACAATCTCCTAGGTAACATGGGAAACCCCCATTAGTTGAAACACCTGTCCACACTTTTAGCGCAGACCCTTCTAGATTTCATCATTGGGGGGATCTCAGTTGAGAAAATTTAGATGAAAGAGACATTGCAAGCTCGCTATACCAACATGAAAGGCCCACACACACCCTACCCATTGATGAAGCTAGCAAAGGATTGCAAATTTTGTTGGGTATGGGCTACAATAGAAATGAAATCCTTGGAAGGAACAGTGATGGATGACTTGAACCCATCATTGTGGAAAGATGAATGACAAATATTTTCCTTGGATTTACCCCTCTAAGTATAATCATACATGGCAGAGGTACCCCTAGTAGAGCATCTAGGTCTCCCCCTCAGTTATCAATAGCCACTCTTCAACTACCCGTATCCACAGGTCTACCCTTAGATAATTTCACTTTCGACATAACTGATGTTTGCAGTAGTAGTGATGATGAGGATACCATAACCAACCTTCCCATACTTTTTAAAGATTCCTCCTTACTAATGATTATTGCCTCATCAATTGAGTTAGAATGTCAAACTCACAAAATAAACCTAGTTTACCCCCAACTCATCGACTATGACCAACGAAGACCATCGATTCTAGACACATTCAAAAATGATGAGGCTCTCTCAGAATTCATGGGACTAAGGGATATAGTACCATGTTGAGATCACAAGGTTGGGTTCGACATCACGTTGGACACATAGGCTCTTTATGGGGAGACGATTGAGTCCTTTAATCACAAAATCAAATGAATGTGAATAATCTGTGGGTCATTGAGTGAAAACCACATTGTGGCACTCTCTAACCATAAAATAGTAAAAATAAAGGATGCATCCAATGGTGAAACTTCTTTGAGGTGCCATAGGATGAAGGGTTCAATCTCCCCCTATTGCACTTCATCAAGAGAAATCAATAGTCTTAGCAGAATGGTACAATCCTATCAATCTAGGAATAGAAGAAATGTCACACATTACTTTCTATGTTGAGTCACTTTTATCAAAAGAACCAGAACTATTGGCTACATTAATAAGAGAAAGAAAGGTGAAATTAACATGGACCTATGTTAAAATTTTGAGTCTCGATCCAGAAGTCATGGTAAATCATTTAGTTGTCTACCAAGGAAAAAAGCCAGTGAGACAAAAATTAAGAAATATGCACCCTCAAATAGCCTTTCTAGTCATGGTAGAATTATAGAAACTCTTGGATGCCAGTTTTATACACCCAATTGATTATTCGAAATGGGTATCAAATCTTGTGCGAGTTTCAAAACTAAATTGGGGCATCTGTATCTCCACTGACTTTAGAGACCTCAACAAAGCATGTCCTAAGGATGATTTTCCACTACCCAACATTGATATGATAGTGGGCATGATGTTTAGACATGAGATGCTATCACTAATGGATGTTTTCCCAGGGTACAACCAGATCATGATCGCAAAGGAATACCAACATAAGATAACATTTACATGTCCATGGGGCACCTACTATTGTAACATTATGCCATTTGGGCTAAAGAACGCAGGTGAAACATACCAAAGAGACATGACCCTAATTTTTCATGACATGATCCAAAAAATAGTGGAAGACTACATAGACGACATATTATCAAAATCCAAAAAAAAATACAAGACCACATAGCAGCCTTGAGCTATACCTTTGATAGATTGGAAAAATATAAGGTTCGTCTCAACCCAAAAAAGTGTGTCTTTGGGGTACAATCTAGCAAAATCCTAGGATATATAGTATCAATGAGAGGAATTAAGGTAGACCCACCAAGATCAAGGAAAACATCAATATGGAAGCACTGAGGACATTAAAGTAGCTGAGGGGTCTACAAGGCAGGCTCCAATCCATCTATAGGTTCATAGCACAACTGGTGGATAAGCAAATCCCATACTCTCATCTACTCCACAAGGGATTAACATACAAGTGGGATGACAAGTGTGAGCAAGTGTTTAGTAAAATCAAAGAATATCTAGTTATGCCACCAATTCCAGGAAAGCCATTAATTCTATACATTTCAGCAACCATGGAAAATCTTGGTGCTCTATTAGCTCAACACAATGAAAATGGGACAAAGAGGGTCATCTATTAAACCAGCAGAATATTGGTCGGCGATGAGTTAAAATACTCATTCATTGAAAAATCCTATCTAGCAGTAGTTTTTTCTTAGCAAAAATTTTGACATTACATGTTGGCACACAAAATCAAACTCATCGCCAAGATCGATCCCCTAAAGTATCTATTGTTTAAGGAAATTCTCACAGGAAGGATGGCTAAGTGGGTCATGATAATATCAGAATATGACATTGAATCTATGGAACAAAAATAAATCAAAGGAAAATTCATTGCAGACCAACTGGTAGAGGCTCCAATCCATTCAGAGAATCCACTCATATAATATTTTCCAAACGAATCCATCTTTAATCTCAGCATAGTTGATCATTGGAAACTCTACTATGATGGCTCATACACACAACATGGATCGGGAAATGGTGTTTTCTTCCTCACCCCACAGGGGGATTGTATTCCTAGATCCTACAAATTGGAATTTCCCTACACTAACAATATTGTAGAGTACAAGGCTCTAACCATAGGTCTCAACATTGCAGTACAATGGTGAATCATGACACTAAGATTTTATGGGGATTCACAACTTATTATTAACTAAGTCAATGGAAAGTACTAAACTAAAGATGATAAGCTGAATCCATACAAGAAGCTAGTAGAGAGCCTCAAATAATCATTCATTGATATCACCTTTGAGAAGATACCAAGGGCTAACAATAGAGTGGTTGATGCCATGATAACAATTGGATCCTTACTGGATATCCCTCGCAATGTCACAAAACATGAATTATTGGTAGAAAATCTTCTCGTACCAACATTCGAGGTACCAAAGTCAGAATATGTGTGTGAAATCTATACCTACATAAGAATAGGAGTCCTCCTAGCTGAAATAACCCCAAACCTCAAATAAGCCTTTCACAAAAATTTTGCTCATTTTGTTATCCTAGGAGAAACCCTTTATTGTAGGAGCATTGGAGGAACCCTTTTGCATTTCTTAAATCTTGAGGAAGCCCTGACTACTCTAACTAAGGTTCATAATGGCATTTGTGGTTCGTACTCATGTGGTATGACCTTGGCTAAGAAGCTGCTAAGGACTAAGTACTATTGGCCAACAATAGAAAGAGAGGCACATGACTTTGTTAGAAATTATTTATAGTTCCAACAACATGGATACCTTATTCATGCACCATCTCAAGAGCTTCATCCTATCATTACACCTTGGCCTTTTTCGCATTGGGGGCTCGATCTCATTGGAAAAATCACATCTAGCTCATCCAATGACCTGAATTTCATCATCACCGCCATAAAGTAATTTACAAAGTGGGTCAAAGAAATTCCAATGACCTACATAACTAGAAAGAAGATATCAAATTTAATCCTAAACTATCTCATTTGCCGATATGGTGTCCCTCAATCCATTGTCTTTGATAATAGGACACCTTTCAAGAATTAGGATATTTGTGACCTATGCAATAAATTCAATATCAAACATCACTTCTCCACTCCATACTACCTACAAGGCAATGGCCAAGCAGAAGCCACTAATAAAACTATCTTGAAAATCCTTAAGAAAATAGTCAATGACTCTAGTCATGACTAGCATCTGCAGCTAAATCTTGCATTATTTGCCTATTATACAAGAATCTGCATTCCAATAGGCACCACCCCATTCTCCCTGGTCTATAGATCAGAATGCATCCTCCCAACTGAGATCAAGCTCCCATCATTAAGGATACCATTGCAAAACCTCATTATAGATGAGGAATATCGGGTCTCACAACTAAATGAGCTAGATTTATTAGACGAATGACACATGGATACCCTCAACCATCTATAGGTCTATCAGAACCGACTAAAGCACAACTACACAAAGAAGATCAGGAGATGCAACTTCCAAGTTGACGAATTTGTCCTAAAATAAAATCAGAAGAACGTGCCAAATCTAAAAAGAAAAGGAAAATTTGAGCCCAACAAGTTGGGACCTTTTGTCATCACAACAATCTATAAATAAGGGGCATATCAACTATAAACACCAGAAAGAGATCCTTTGTAGGAGCGCCTGAATAGCTCCCATCTCAAAAAAATTTATGCCTAAAATATTGCAAGGTATAGAGCCAAAAAATACAAACAAAATAGAAAAATGTCTTGAAAAAATGGTCACACTAATGAAAACCTGGCAAACAGGCATCTTGGTGACAAAAAATAATAATAATAATAATAAAACAACACAAAAATCCAAACAAAATAGAAATACGATTAAAAATAGTAAAGAAAAAATCATCCTCTAGTGAAAACCACTTTTGTGGCGCTCTTGACAAGTACCTTGGTGAGAACTTGGGAAAAAGGTGCCAAGCATAAATAAAGCACTCTCCATCCACTAGGATCTTCATGGCCTATTATATGCACTCACGTATCCATTACACTCCATCTATCCTTCGACCATATGTTCACATCTGTACCATAGCCTGATCTTGTGCTCATATCATTATCCACCATAGTACTACTTGGCATATTCCTAAGGTAAATTTGTCTTTCCTTTATCAAAGTAGTCTATCACATCATGCAAGGGGCATGTTCCTGTACTTGCATCGGATCAGATTCATGTATATTCTTGTAAACTTCTCAAAAACATAAAAAATTCAAAAACATTCAAAAAAATTAAAATTCAAAAAACATCAGAAAAAACAAAAAACCAAAAACATCCAAATCATTCAAAAGTCCAAAAAATATGTCAAAACACCAAAAAAATCAAAAAATAGAGTCATCAGCCAAACTACATCGTCTCTGAACTTGAACATAGGCAAGTTTGATCTTTGATCATCCCTCAACACACCCTAGGTCAGTCCTTTATGTGTCCATCGTATTGGCAATTCATTTGACCATTTGTTTCACATTTTAGGTCAGTCCTTTAGGTGTCTGTCACAATGGCAATCCATTTTCCCATCTATCTTATCGTTGATTCAATTTTGTCATCAATCGAACTATGTGGTCTTTGTGTGTATAATGTAGGAAAGGATAATCTATGGATCAGCTTCGAAGACCCCTAGGATAGGTCTTTAAGTTAGTCTCTTGGTCATAAATCTAAAAAATAGCAAAACATTTGTAAAACATCTCAAAACTCCAAAAAATAGCCTCAAAAAATTTGAAAAAACCCAAAATGGTGCATTTGTCTCATCTCGCTTTCACCCATAGTAATCATCATTCCTATTAAAGCATCTTCACTTTCATCCTTTGGTAAGTTAGCTAGAAGCAAGTCTAAGCAGGTTCTAAAGTGAAAGCTTAATTGACAAAGTCTCAAGTCTAGATTAGTAAGTCAACAAGTTGATCAACTCAGAGTATCAATAGCTTATCATCCAATCAATCTCTTCAAAACCCTGATCATAACATGTCCTAGGAATGAAACCTTCCTGTGATGGACATCAACATCAGGTATCAACATAGTTTAGTTTTAGCTAGCGGTACGAAGAACATTAACTTTTTTGTTTACTTTATTTTGGTCTTTTAGACTTATCTTATTTTGTGCTCATTCCAAGGACCTCTCGATGATTCCTAAACAAAAAAAATTTAGAGAGAAAGGAATGGGGCAGTGATCATTATCTTTTTATCTACTATGCTTGTTGGATATTCTTGTAAAATAATGTTTTCATGCGTGCTTTGTTTTTTTGTAGGGAGGATGTTTTAGATGTCTTCTTGACCACATAAGAAGGCTTTCCTTTTTATGTTTTGGTCTGAGATGTTTAGAATATCAGAAATGTATTTCTGAATAAGGTTTCATTTGTCAAGTGTGAACAAAAGTACTCCTATCTGTTTGATGAGTCAAAGTCCATCACACTAGGCGCCATGCCATCCTAGCTCTTTATACCTTGATGCATCGCACCTATATGTGTTATCAAACATAAAGAAGGGTATTCTCTTTATCTGTCCCATCCTTGGATAAGCAATACATCATCACCATTCATCATCATGTCCAATAAAGTCTCGACAACTAGGGGACTTGTTGAACTTCTGCATCTTCTTGGATTTAAGGGTTGATCCCTCTCATTCTTCTATCCTCTTTGGCACTAACAATGCATCCATCCTGCATCTTTCATAATCATGTCATATCATCATAGGAAAACATCATCTATCTCATTCATCTCACATGGATTACATAATCATTTAAGATGTTTAAAATATTATAGATTTTTTATTCTAAGCATATTCCAAACATCTCATTTGCATAATAATTTAAGTTGTTTAAAATCATATAGATGTGTTACTCTAAGAATCATAGAAATATATAATTTACATCATCATTATCATATAGATTAGTTATTCATAGCCATCCGTACATCCATTTTTGAACCTCTTTTTCACAAGATCGACCTCAAATCGAATCTTTTCGCTCAATCTCTTGAAGAGACAATGTACTAATGTAGTTCTTTTCGATGGGGCATTTGAAAAAATCAGATTTTTTTTAAATTTCGATGTCGGCGACATCATTCTTTGAACCAATGCAACAAGTACATTGCTTCAAAGTGGGGCAAAATGTAGACGTACAAAATTAACATCATATTTTGCCCATTAATTAAACAAATCAAGTTTAGTCTCCTAAGGTTATCTCCTTAGTTAATTAAATAAAATTACTTAATTAATGTATGAAGGTTCCTCCATTTAATTAAATAAACCCAAATGTTTAATTAAAACTCTAATATTCATTTTCTTATCATATGGTTTAAAAAAAAAATGAAAATATAAGTCAAATGTCATATCACCTAAGTCCTCATTAAGTTAATCGAATCCCTGATTAATGCTAAGCCTAACCCATGTCCCATCCTCTAGCTTTTCCCTCTTGCACAATAAATCATTTATTTTGATTTATTAGATCCTCTATTTTCGTCAAAAATCATATTCCCAAGGAATATGCCCTCATTAACTCCCTTTTTTTGACTTTTTTCTCCAAACAAATTTCCTCCCAAATCCTTCAACCATATGCATTTAATTCTATTTTCAAATTTGAAATGGGAACATTGGCCAAAACTTGCACAACCATGGCCCATTCACATGGTGACAAGTGGTATGAAACTATTGGTTGAGGATTAGTCCCACATTCCTCAACTTGGCCTCTTCTTCTCCCAATCTCTCTTATAAATTCAAGGCATTTTCTCTCATTTTTCATCTACATTTTTGGAGAATTCTCACTATAGGCAACTTGAGTTCATTTTGCATCTCTTTGTCTATCACCATCACTTTCTTGTCAAGGGTTGGTAAAGGGCTACCTTCTACACAAAGAGTAGCACCAATATGGAATAGGTGTGCACCATGTTTTTTATGCTTTTAATTAGTTCATTTAGCATTTCTAGTTGTTTCAATGTCTTAGTTTAGCATGTCTAACATGGAGTAATATTTCATAAGAGTGTTAGAATTTTTACGTTTATTTGATTTCCATGAGAAGGTTTTTCAATACATTAACATTTATAGATTTACCATCCTAGAGGTTCATTACATGCTTTATCACAAGGGGGGGAGGCATCAAGGGAAGGACCACTATGGTTTTCAAATAGATTATCCCAGAGAGGAGGAACATTAGGAAAGGGAGGGTCAAGAGTGTCATGACTTGTAATAGGTGAATCTTCTAACACCAGCCTATCCTCTTAGCATTGAGCAGGGATATCAGAAGAAGGGAAAGTTTGATGGTTATGTTTAGGGAGACTAGGTAAGAAAATTTTTAGAAATGTTTGATGTTTAATGTTTAGCAAAGGGGGATGAGGAGAGGGACAATCAAAACCTTTCATGCTTGTAGCTTCTTCCACTAAGATACCTTCATCACTAATAAGAGAATCACAAGTATGATTTTTATGATTGTCACCACAAAGATCCTCATCGATGGGTAATGTAATGTTAAGAATTGTGTCAATGGTTGGGTATGTGTAGGATCATGATGGGCCAAAAAGTGGCGATATGATGGCTCAAGTGGCTGATGACTTTTTTTTACCCAAAATTTGATGAAATGAAAAGGGTTTTTAAAGGAGATTCTCAACTTTCCACCAATATAAATTATTCTTTACTTTGAATTTAATAAAAAATATTATTCATTTTCTATTTGAATTACGACTAAAGTCCTGATTGATAGGCTAATTGAGAAACATCTATAGCTTTCAAACACTATCATAGTTTTTGAATTTGAAACATGTGTCACATTCTATGCTTCACATACTATAGGATTAAAAAAAAAAAAATCATGAATTTTGACCAAGTTAAAGGTGGTCAGACATACGAGTTTTTATATTTTTTAAAATTTGTAATAAAAAAATCATAATTAATTATTTAGTTGGAAAAACACTATAAAAAAATATGCATCATATCGAGACATAAGTCCTCTACTTATATCCAAAATCTTATAAAAATATTATCATTTTATTATGGTTAGGGTGGTTAGACAGACACCTACTTATTATTTTTTCCCTAAAATTTAAGTACTATTGCATTAAAATTTCAAATTTTCACCAAATATATACTTAAATAAATAAAAAAACCTAGTAGTTTAGAAACTAAATTCAATTTTTCAAAATTCTATTCTTAAACATATTTTTCATATAATATATATAACTTATTTAAATTTTTACATCAAGTTGTCTAACTCTAATTTTCATGGACTGTTTTTTACATAATGATCCTTCACATACCCTGTTTGGTTATAAATATGTTCTTTCATGAATTCATTATTTTTTTCTACATTGAACTCATAAGAAGGAACGTTAAATTTATACAATCCATTTGAAACCAAATCAAAGCCAAATATTTTGAAAGAAAAAATGGTATGAAGAGAAGGGAAAGAGAATGCAATGTAATAATTTAAAGTATATTGTTGAAATTCAATTTTTCAAATGGGAAACCAAGTAATTTTATGATTACACTATGTAACAATCGGAAAAAGAAATGTAGTATATGTAAAATTAAAACTAATCAATACATGAAATGAGATAATTTAAGCTAGTTTTAATGAAATGCATGTAACAAAGACAAAACCAATGGATACAAATAGGTACTAGCACAAAATAGAAACATAAAAAATAGGTTTTAATCTCTATAAAGGGTGGTTTAAGGGGCCTAAAGGGACTAGGTCACCTAAGGTGGCAACGTAGTCCTCCTAGTGTTTTTTTTATATTTTGCAAAAAAAATTGATGGGTACAGGTGGTTTTTGTATTCTACAATGCAAATCTAACATGAAAATGTATAATTTTAGAAATATTTATTGTTTTCTATGCAAAATGTAACCTATATGCGCTTTCACTAATGCAAATTTAAAAACCCTAGAATGCAACTTCACTAATGCAACATGCAATGTAAGTTAATTATAGGACAATGAAGGACACTAAATCAGAAAGGAAGGGATTTAGACGTTAGGTTCACCAAAATGAACCACAAAAAAGATGATATGCTAGAAGGGGAATATGATTCCCCAAATAGGCCCATAAGGTTTTTCACCTAGGAGCTAGGTTGGAAGAACGACTATCCTTCACCTAATGATATGATTTTTGGGTGAGTTCATTCAAATATTCAGATTGGGGGTTTTTTGTGATTCCCTAAATGTTGGAAACTAATTAATTAAACTAACTAGTGAATGTAAACTATTGAAGTACAAAAGTGTTTAAAAACACATGATGATATGCATGCATGTGCAAGATAAGCTATGAAATATACATTAAAATCATAAAAGAAAGATGGAGATGGAAAGGTTATGCACTTGGAAATTTATAGAGGCTGGAAGTGCTACTAATAATGAAATTTAAGCCTGATGGGACATTTACGCCATTCTGGGTGACCTAGTCCCAAATCTGGGAAACTGCACCAGAGTCCGTTGCAGCCAAAAGGGTTTCCAAATCTCTAAACATATCTGAAAAATAGGTTTAGTGGGACTAGTTCACCATTGTTGGTGAATTATTCCTCTTCTAAATTTGTAAGGATTAGAAACTGGAAGTGGAATCCCTCTATCTTTGTTTTTTGCTCCTCCAGGTGTGCGGTCCCGAAAGTGAAGATCCTTGTTTGTAGGTGTCATCCAAGCTTCAAATAGGATTTCTCCAAACTTGAAGAGCCTGGAAAAGTTGTTGGATATTCCTAGAAGACTTACAAATCACACAAAGAAGGAAAACTTGTTGATTGTTAGGGATTAGGGGTTTTCCATAGTCAAGCCCATTTTGAGTAATCAAACCAAAATGATGAAGTAATATAAAGAAACATGAAAAAATGCAGTGATGGGGTTTACCTTGCCTTGATTATTGAGCTTGAGTTGCAGCAATGGAGGATTCATCCCTTGGATGCTTCTTGAGAGATGTCTTATTGACTTAGAATAATCAAAACCCTAAATTTCTTGGGAAGAAGGAGAGATGAGATAATGAGAGGAGACCTAATGAATAATGAACTAGGAGCCCCAAAAATGAGGGGAGAAACCTTATTTATACAAGTTATACCCTAATTTCCTTGAAATAACACTAGACAGGCTGACCTTAGGGTTTTAGAGACAAAATATCAAAAGAATGTTAAGTTTATTTTAATTTCTATGCCACATGGGACTAGGTCACCCAAGGTGGCGTCCTAGTGCACCTGGGAAATTTTGATTAAATGTTGGGAATTAAAAGAAGAATATTGATTCTTGTCAGGATTGTCTCACAAATCACACTAAAGTAAGGAATGCATATGCATTAAGGGGTCATTATAGCATAAGAAAGGGTGTACTTAGTGATGAAAATCTTAGGAAAGTGTGAGATTGTTTTACGAAACCTTACAACACTTTGGAACAAGCCTTGAAAATGGGTAAAAATAAATTGAAAAAGGGTCCAAAATCCATAGGAAAGGGTCCAAATGAGTGAAAAGTCTTGAAGGCCATAGTTTTTGGCAACACAACATCAAGCAATCTTAGAGGAGTCTCATCAAGATATTATCTTGATCAATAATATTAGATGTTCTTTTATTTGGTGACAAATATGTCATGCACACACTAAATGATAAGGCTTTAGATGAAAATGGAGATAAAGGTGGTAAACCTAAATTTTTCTCAAGAAAGATAATGGTAAGTCATTTTTCTTCATGTGTTCATTGTATCCATGTGTAGGAGGGATATTGTATCTAAAACCATAATAGTCTTTCAATTCAAATGAAGCGAGGTTGTGTTAATAAGAAGGATTAGTTTCTTCATGAGAACACAAATCCTTTTTAAATTTATGGGTTTTCCCCTCATGAGGGATGGGAGTTAAATAGCCCCCATCACCACCATGGAGTAATATTATATAACCAAGTTGAGAAAATCAAACACAAGGTTGTTTTTGTTTAGGTTCTGAGATTTTGCATTCTCCTATAAAGGGAGTTGTAAAACCCAAATAATTACTAAAACTTGTATCTAAAAATGAATGATTGGTATATGAATATTTGGACCTTGAGGGTGAGATTTTGGATTCTTTATTGAAAGGATGCATAAAATATAACAACCCCTTATTGTCACTAAATATTTTAGGGTTAATATCAATTTGGATTGGCTCAACTTTGGATTTTCTAATGAAACTATTATGGGAATTACAAGTTTTGTGATTGTATGATTCATAGCTTCATTCATCTATGTCAACAATGTATATGTTGTTGTTGTATTCAAATTTCATTGCAAGGTGAAGAGTAGATGGGAATTATTTCATAGCATGAATCCATGGTCTCCCTAGGAGAAGTTTGTATAAAATGGGTCTTGGCATGATATGGATAGGGGTAGGAAACACTATAGGTTTGAACTCAATAAGTAATGTGATCATCCCTAATGCTTGCCTATTAAAATTTTCAAAGCCACAAATATGAACATCATTGAGTTGAATAAGTCTCTTGTCCATACAATTTTTTTCTAGGAGGTCAATACTACAAACATTGATTTTTGCTCCATTGTCTATGAGAGTGCACCTAACTATAGTTTCATTAGTGATCACCTTTATCATCACAGCTTCATTTATTTTGGATCTCAAGTGAGGGTAATTCATGTTTAGGGAGTGTGATTTCTTACTGTGTGACTTGTGTGGGAAGAAAGGAGGATGTTACCCTATTCAATTTCATATAAGATTGGATCTTCTCTTTCTTTATTTGTAATATTTCTTGAAATAGGCACTTGTATGTAGGTGATAGTTGAATGAGTTTCCACACAAATATATTAGTGGGAGTCTTTTGAAGATATTCAACACTAGGCATGGAGTTGAGGCAATGGTGATGTTGTAGGAGTGATTTGTAGTTTTCTACATGTTTGAGCAACTATGTTATTTCTTGGTTGTTGCAAAAAATTATTAGATTATCCCCTAGATTTCAAGAAATCTCCTATTTTCTTATGTGATTCATTAATTGGAGGTGACTTAGGGAGCTCACTAGCTAGAGGAGATCAATTTTGGTCATCATAACCTAAATGATATTTTTCTTATTTGCATGATTTCTTAGTGAAGAGGATTCTAATGTGACTTCATCATCTTCATCTAAGGAAGCCCTATTACATGTGTCAATGTTCAGATTTTCTCGCACCATGATATCCTCCCTAAGAGGAGCATTTTTAGGAGAACTACAAGATAAATGTTCTTGAAATTCAAGGATTGATTCTTCCAAAATGACTTCATCACAAGTAGGGGAATGATCAATGGTTGTATCGTCTTGTTCATCTATAGAATTCTCATGACTATCATTGGTTTTGTTCTCTAACATCAAATTATCTATGTCACCACTAGGGGAGATACTAAGAGAAGAAAAAGTGTTCTTATCAAGATTGTCTAAATTTTCAATCCTTTGTCCCATAATTTTTTCTGAAATAGGATAGGTGGGGGAAGGAACATAAAGAGGGTTGTCATATATCTTAAAGGTTTTCTTATCAAATAGCAACATATCCTCATCATTATCCCAAGACGAGAAGATGTTGGGAGATAAATGTGGGTGTGTTTCAATGGTCTCTTTTTTTCTTATATTATTGTCATGACTACTTATGGCTATGTCCTCTTATTTAGTAATGTATTGCCTAATAAGAGAGGTAAGAGGAGAGAAACCACTCAGGTTCTCAAAACTCTCATCAATTGGTTCTTCTAACACTATAATATCTTCGTCACAAGTAGGAGAGATGTTAGGAGAAGAAACAATGTGATTGTTATGATTACCCGGGGTTTCTTTCACTAGAATAACCTCAATCTTAGAAGGTATACTATGAGAGATATTAATGATGGATAAAAAGAGAGGGGAAAGGACCACATATTCGTATACACTTAACAAACCTTTCTTGCAACATTCAACAATATTGGAAATTAGAACTTGAAGTATGATAACTATCACCTATTGCAATGAAAACATTATGTAATGATTGTTCTACAAGTTTGAAATGCAGCAATGATAGAGAAAACATGCAAAAGAGTAATGCCATCTTTTACATTTTGAAGATGACAATTGACTAATTATGCTATGTAACAATGTGAAAAATGAAAATTTTAAATTAAGAAATGCGTGTAATAGAAACTCAACCAAATGAAATAGATAGTTAATGGCAGCAAACAAAACTGTAAAAACAAGGTTTTTAATAATGTAAAAGGTAGTTTTAGGGTTGAAAAGGGACTGATTCACCCAAGGTGGCGAATGAGTCCTAATGGGGATTTTTTTGAATTGTTTTAGAAGTTTTAATGAATTTTCATGATTTTTATGTTGTATGATGTGAAACATAAGTGAGAATGTAGACTTTTTCAAATGATTTTCAATTATTTGAGATGCAAAAAAGTGACCTATATGCACTTTCACTAATGGAAAATTTTGAAACAGTAGAATGCTAATTAACTAATGCAAAGTTAATGCAAGCTAGATCTAGGATGATGATGGAATCCAAACTAGAAAAGAAGGTAGTCTAAATTTATGCTCACCAAAATGTAACATAGATTTTTGATGGTCTACTAGGGTTTTAGGACCTAGGGAAACAACTTTCTATACTTTACATTCAAGGATAACCCTAAAGATCGTACCCGAAGAATAAAGGCAAGAGATCTTTCAATAGAGTATCCTATGGTATGATTTCAGATTAGAAGAGAGGTTCACCACCAAATTTAGACTTAGAAAGATTATATAATGAAGGATGAAAATAAAAACCCTAGTTTGATGAAATGCTTCAATGAATGACTTGGAAATGACCATGAAACAAAATTAAAATCTATAAAACTAAAAGTGTGCACTTGGAAACTTGTAGAGGCCTAAATGAAGAATGGAAATGTTTTTGATGCTCAAAATTTTGTCCACTAGGATTGATTAAGCAATCTATAAGTCCCGGATTGGGATTTCTGCACATAAACAGGTTTCTTGAAAAGGGGTATCTAAAACTACAAAAATATCAAAATTGACCAAAAATGGGACTCATTCGCCACTTGTGGTGAATGAGTATAGTTTGGATTTTCTGGAAATTCAAAGTTTTGATCTACACTTCTCAGTCTACTCATTTTGTTCCTCCAAGTGTTTAGATCTAAAACCCTGATTTTCGGGGCTATAAGTGACTTTTTGTGAAGATTTTGATATTGCAAGTAGAGAGATGACTTTGAAAATTTTGAAACCTATTCTTCAATAATCTCCAAATCTTCAAAGCACCCATATCAAAAATCACACATGGAAAGAGAGAGAAGATGTTGATTGTTAGGGAATGAAGGTTTTCCTTGGTCAAACCCATTTTAGGTAATTAAATCAAATTATGAAATAATAAAATGAAGGAATGAAGCATGAAACAAAGAACATGAATCATGGATAATAATACCTTGAATGATGTCTTCTAAATATGTAACTAAACTTGAAATGGCCTTCAAGGATGTAGATCCTAATCTTTGACAATAAGAATAAAACAATGCTTGTTCTTGGATCTTCAATGCTACATCACAACACTAGCTCACTAACATGTTTGATTCTTGATATGCTTAATATGATAATGTATTTTGAATTTGTACAACAATTGATGAAGAATCTTGCCCTTGAATTATCTTGAAAGCTATCTTGATGACCTCAGAATGCTTAACTTCATGATGTGAACATATGATGTTTCTTGGATTTCTTAGATTGATTGGGTGTTAAATAATTATTTGAGGGCCTTTTTATATAAGGAAGCCACTCAAATGACCATTAATTTGATCCCCAAGGTCGACATTCAAGAAATTTAAACTTAAAACCTAGTTTTTCCCACTCAAACCTCGAAAATAGCTTAAATGGGACTCATTCACGATCATGGGTGAATGAGTCCCATTTGTATGGAACTCATTTACCCAAGGTTGTGAATGGGTCCCATAGGGACTAGTTTCCCAGCTAGGATATCAGGGAGTGCATAAATTAAGTTTATATGTTGATTTTATCGAGTTTTTTAATAGAATTTGCCTTGGGATGCATATAAAGGGTCATAATGGCCTATTAATAATGATGTAAAGGTTATAAATTTCAGCACTCCCCTTGGGATTCATGACATAGACTAACAACCTCCAATGGATCCGCTAATTCTGGCAGTTGTATCAAGCATTAACATGTCAATCTTTTTTTGCAACATCAACTATGGGCCAAAAAGTGGCATCAGAGCTAAAGGTGTTGTTAGAGTAATTGGGTATTTACTTTATTAATTAAATAATATTTGTTTAATTATGTAAAGTTCCCTTTTACCTCTTTTCACTTAATCTAAGATTAGGTGCATAATAATTAATTACTTTATTAATTATTATTGTGCAAGCCTAGGGTTTTCCTTTTTAGGGTTTTCATCTATATATGGTTGAAAACTATCTTTTGTATCAATAATTCATTTTACATTTTGGGTGAATACATTGCTCCACATTCTTGAGCATTTCCTTTGTTGTTTCTCTTTGCTTCTCCTTGTAATAGGTTATTTGCTTCCAGAGATCTTTGGGCTTCTATGGTGTTGTATCTTCTCAACTCCAACATGGTATCAGAGCTTCAGATCTGCAACTGCTTGTTCTTGTTTTGAAGATTTTTGGAGCTACAAGGGTTTGTTACAAGCCGTTTTTTATTGGAGCCATCATCATTTTATCTTCAAAAATTCAGTTTCCACTAATTTGTAGGAAAAACGATTTATGGGTTTCGTAGCCAGCGTCAAAATCTGAACTGGGTATCTTCTAGATTTTGCATATCTTGCACAGATCTGGAGAAAATCACTATTGAAAAAATGGCGTGCGTCATTTTTCTCCTGGCTGAAAGTAAAAAAAAAAAAAAATTTCTCATATTTTGCTTATTGGATCAAGAAACGATTTTTGGGTTTTGTTTCCAGCATCAAAATATTTCTGGATTTTTATTTTTGTCTACAAACAGTGAGTAGATTTTCCTGAAATCAAGTTAGAAATAAAAGTTTTTTGCTAGAAAATTCGTTTCCTGTAAGCTAAATTCAGTTTTTGAAAAATTCATAACCTTTGGCCACTGTGTCCATTTTGCACAAATGAATAGGCATTGGAAAGGTGTTACCATGCTCTTTCCAAATCTACAGTCTATTTTATCAGAATATTTACCAGGTATTTTTTATTCAGCTTTGTGTGTTTTTACACTTTGCTCAATTACTTGGTCATTCTAGCTCCTTCATGGGTTTTGTTTACGTGGAATGGGTTATTTTAATTTGATCTAAATGCTATAAGGTTAGATTTCTCAAAAAAAGTTCATTTGAAGAATTATCATGGGTTTTTCTACTCACCCTTTAGTTGTAATTCTAAAACAGGGTAATTATGAGTCATGGGCAAAGGGTATACTTACACATTGTAGGTGGCTTAATCTTTTACCTTATCTGTATGATCTCATACCTGAACCAACAACTTCAGAGGGGATATTAGCATGGGATCTCATTAGAAATCACATAGTAGGACTTATATTGTCTAGTGTTGATCATGACACTGTGTTGGCTATATCGGACATTGATTGTCCTCACCCACTTTGGACACATCTTTGGGAGATCTATGGAGACCCAATTCTCTTTCCATTCCTAGAGGATCCTGCTTCAAATTATCTCTTACCCATTGCTTGGAGAGAGAATACACCCTTTGATCATGATACTTTAGAGGAGCTTGAGTATTTAGACACCCTTACATGTTCCGATGGATTAGAGGTTTGTCTCACAGTTCCTACTCTTCAGACTGAGACTTTATCAGCATCTCTTGTTGTTCTTGATTCAGTGCAACAGGGAATCATACATCTTCCAGACATAGCTACTTTGGACTCTTATGTTGCAGACATATCTTTCTTGTTTGTTGAGTCCTATATTACAGATTTGGAGGATTATTTTGAGGACATTCATCTCCTCTACTATGATAGTTAGGTTATCATTGTTCACCCACCATTATCCTTTATTGTGCAAGCCTGGGGTTATCCTTTTTAGGGTTTTCATCTATATATGGTTGAAAAATATCTTTTGTATCAATAATTCATTTTATATTTTGGGTGAATATATTGCTCCACATTCTTGAGCATTTCCTTTGTTGCTTCTCTTTGCTTCTCCTTGTAACAGGTTATTTGCTTGCAGAGATTTTTGGGCTTCTGTGGTGTTGTATCTTCTCAACTCCAACAGGTGTTAGGTTAAAAACCCCTTAGATAATACTAAGGCGGAGTTTCTTGGTAGATGTTCAACACTCCCCTTAGGATTCGTGACATGGACTAACCACCTCTTATGTATCTCTTAAATCTAGTAGTTGTATCAAGCATTAACATGTCGATCTTTTGGTGCAACAACAACTGTGGGCAAACAATAAATGCAAGGGGGAAAAAAATCCAATGTGAAAGTGTAAATAATTAAACTTTACACGACTAAATTAAGGAAAAATTGAGTTTATTTAGCTTAGAAGGGCCCTAAATTCCATGTGAATCTATAAAACATATTACAACACCAAATTTAGTCCACTTGATTTATAAGCCCCCCAAATTTAATGTGAAGATGTAAATAAATACATTTAACAACATTAAATTAGGGTAGAGTTGAGTGAATTTAGCTTAAAATGTTCCCACTTGATACCTAATGTGGATGTGTAAAATGCCTCACCACACTAGATCAAGGTGACATTAAGTCCAATTTATCACTAATTATTCCCAAATCAAGCAAGGAAATAATTATCTATGCTACAATAATGATTAACAAAGTGGTTATAGTTATGGTAGACCATTCATTATAAGAAAGTTCATAGTATTGTTCTCGGTGGTGAAATTTGATAAAAGTCTATCTATGTTTCTATCAATAGTAATCTATGTACTAACTTATATGTTTTCGTGGTAACTTAAATAATTTTTTAGTGATTTATTATGCTATAATTTAATTTGGAGGGTTATATTAAAGTCTAGTATTGTTATGTTCCCTACTACAACTCATTATGGAGGAAAATCCATAGGTATATAATTATAGGTATGCCACTAGGCATAATCTGTGCATTTTGATTATGTAATTAGTGTGATTGAAGAAATAATTTTGAGGGTTTAGTGGGATTGAAGGAATGGATTGAATAATCTATGGAATTGAAAAATAGATTGATCTATTACGAAATAGATGGATTTTTCATCCAATTAGAATGAGCTATCGATCATTCACAATTTTCTCAATCATGAAAGTGGATGAGAATAGTTAATTAATTGATTAATCTTCTTGGAGTTGAATGTGAAAATGAAGTTTGACTTTTGCAAACAAAGTGGTATTTTTTTCATTTGATATTTGATGTTGTTTTGAATAATTAAATTTAGCTATTCAAATTTTGGGGAAAGTGACATAATTAGATTAATGTGTTTTAATAATTTAATTGACTTAGGGGAATAAAGTGAATTAGTGACATAATTAAATAATTGATGTTCTTTAATTAATAAAGAGGAATAAAGTTAGATTATGACTTAATTAAATAATGTATTATTATTCAATTAATAGAGGTAATTAGGGTTTTAGGACTTTATTAAATAGATGAAATTTATTTAATTTGTCAAAAATGGTGAAAAAGTGAATCAACTAAATAATGTCGTATTATTTAATTAATAGAGGAATTTACGGTTTTTGACACGTTTTGATGCGAGATGTTGATTTAAGGATGAATTAATTAAATAATGTTAAATAAATAAATTAATAGATGAATATGAGAAGAAATAATATTTAAATAATAATGTATTATTTAATCTGAAGGGTGAGAGTCATTTAAAAAGTGTTCTTTACCAGTTAGGACAATTTTAGGTGTCTACATTTTCCCCCTCTTTGAGACAAAGTAGTGGTTGCTTTGTTTCAAATATTTCAATGTTAAGATAAAGTTTTAAAAAATTTATATGTTCCACTATACTCCAGTATGCCCGAAGTGAGATAGGATGGTGCCCCCTCATAAAATTTGGTCAAAATTTTGGATAATGAACCAATTTTTTTGATAAGCTGATGTGATTCTTATTTAGTGCAAGGATTGATAGAATACATGTTGCCTAGAAGAAAATGTTAGTAAGATTTAGAAGAAAATTGATGTAGTTAGTCTTTGATGAGATTTTGTTTTGCTTTGCGTAGAGGCTTCACACCTTTAACAATCCTTATTGATTAAAAAAATAGACATGATGCACCAAGGTATTAATGACCAAGGTGACTTTGTATCCATTGCACAGAATTTGACTCGACATTAAAATAATACTCTTGCTTATACAAGACATACAACCTAGTTGTGTTAAAACTTTTCGGACTAGTTACACAGAGAGGCATGGAATGCCTAATGTAACACTAGAATTAAAAAAAAAAAAAGCTTAATATTATAAAATCATATACCAATATAATCCTATGCTAACAAAAAAGAATAAGGAAAACTAAAACCATAAATACGAGAAGGATCTCACCGAACATTTGTATAATTCCTTGGATAACCTCGATTTCCCTTCTCCATTTTTTTGTATTATAATAATTGCCCTCAGATTTTAAAAACTATGCAAGTATGGCCTATGTGACAATGATTTAGAAAAATATCAAAGATTTTTGAATAAGATTCCTAAAACTATAAATATTTTGGAAGGAATAATGATGAAGGTCAAGTCAATTTATAGAAAATTGATTTTTGAACGATTGGCTCATATTTTCTTTGATGATAAGAACAATTGGCTCATATTCAAAAGATAGATCGATGATTGAGATTAATGAATGCCATGTGATAGATATTTAGTGTTAGTAATAACATGAGTTAGAAAGTCTACATGATGGTGATTGAATTAAATAATAATTTAATATTTAGCCGAGACTATTCGAAATTTAGAAGAATAAAGCTTGCATGTGAAGGATAAAGATTGAAATAGAAGAAAATTTGTGTTTGAATGCACAAATGAATTATTTAATTAATAATATTTCACACACGGAAGAATAAGAGTGGCTTATTAAACTAGAAAGTTTGTTTGTCAGAAATAAGCAGATATTAAACCATTAGATAGTTGGCCAATTTAATTAATTCTTGACTTAAGTAGTAAATGAATAATTAGATAACTAATAAATTATCTAATCACAAATGAATATGTGAAGAATAATTATTTTTATGAATACATGATTATTTAATTCAATATTTGAAATTCAGAGATTAAATTAAATAAATAAAGATTTGTTTAATTGACTGGAGAAAATGTTAAAAAATAATTAAATAATTTGATATGAAAATTTAATTATAGTCAAAAATATGATAAAGGGTAAATTAAATAATTTATTTAATTTGGAAACATGATTAATTAATTAGTGATCTAATTAACATTTATTTAATTAGTCAAGAAGAGATAAAGGTGAGAATGAATTAATTAAATAATTAAATTCATTTAACTAATATAGTATAGCTAGTTTTAGAAAATAATTAAATAATTAACATTATTTAATCATGACCATGAACATTAGAAATGTGTCAAAAATGATGTCAAAGGCCTAGACCAAGTTTTAGTGTCTACACTTTTCCCCTATTTGATACAATATCATTTCCACTTTTGTGTCAAAGAAAATCAGTTAAAACATGCCCCAGTCATGCCTCGATGTGAAATAGGTTAGGGTATGCCCACTCGGGAAAAATGACAAATTTTGAAAAACATTTGAAAATTTTGGAAATTGTCTTGATTAGGTAATTTCATAGTCAAAAGTTCGATGGTGGTGAAATAAATTGATTTTGAAGTGATTTGGCAAGCGAAATGGATGTTAGAAGTTGGAAAAAAGTGCATCTAGTATAGAAGGTAGGATAAAAACCCTCCAAAACCCTAGGTATAAATAGGATTGGGGGTGGAAAATAAAATCATTTGCACCCTAGACATTTAGAAAACCTTGATTTTTCCCCAGATATCGCAATGAAGATGTCTCTAGTTCCATATGCAGAGCATTATGGTTACCGCATCTGGACCTTTAGATGACCAGCTGACACAAGATGCTTGGTATGTTCCCCTAAACCGCCTTTTGAAATTTTGTTTTCATGCATTTTTAGGAACTTAATTTTTTAATTTCATATGCGTCACTTTAGATTCAACACAAATGTGTTTTTATGTGATGCATGTGCTCACAGAATGATGCATATGTGCAAACACGCCTAGTTTTATTTTAGGTCATCTACTGACAGTGTTGCATTAGAATAGTGCAGCACATTTTTTTTAGAGCACCACATTTACATGATAGTTATGACAATATTTATGCAGTGCATTTATAAAAAATTACGCATTTACATGCTAGGTAGATGTGATTGGCTACGTGATGCATTTGTGTTAAAATAACACATATGCATGTTTAAATGACACATTTTAGTTTCTACAACACATGTGCAAATTTTAATGATGCATGTGAAATATTGCACTACATTTGATATTGAAACAATGTATTTGCCTCTCAAATTTTTCAAAATTTTCATGATGTAAAAATGAATATTTCATATTTTGACACAAAGTATTTTGATGCATTTGAAAGTTGTGTTGGATCCGATATACACTTGGGAGTCGAGGCTAGAAAAAATTGAGCTACAAGACCAGTTGGTGAGTGTGGAGACATGTTAGATTTGGATTTTAGGACTACATCATGTTTGCACTATGCCCACTATTTGGGCTAGCAGAGTTATTTTGACCACTCTCTGTGAGCAATAGCATTCTGACACCTCTTTTTATTTGGTTACTAGAGAGGCAAACATTACTTTAGAGGATCTAATAGGATTTTGAGATTGTCTATTAGAGGTGAGAGAGCTTTATATGATACCTAGAGAGGGTACAATGAGATCACTCAATTTTATGTTGATGTTGACATCAAACAATTCAGTATCCAACACTACAAGATTATATGACATGTATTAGCATAGAGATATGAGAGGGGGTATGTGCAAGATCATGATGGGCCAAAAAGTGGTGAAATCTAAGTGATATGATGGCCCATGTGGCTGAGGACTTTTTTTAAACCGAAAATTGATGAAACGAAAAGGGTTTTTAAACGAGATTCTCAGCTTTCCACCAATATAAATTATTCTTTACTTTAAATTTAATAAATAATTATTATTCATTTTCTATTTGAATTACAACTAAATTCTTGATTGATAGGCTGATTGAAAATAATCTATAGATTTCAAACTGTATCACAATTTTTGAATCCAAAACATGCATTACATTCTATACTTCACATACTATAGGATTAAAAAAAAATTCATGAAGTTTTGACCAAGTTAAGGTGGTTAGACATACGAGTTTTTTATATTCTTTAGAAGTTGTAATTTAAAAAATTCATAATTTATTATTTACTTGGAAAAAAATTACAAAAAAATATACATCACATCGGGACATGAGTCCCCTACTTATATCTAAAATATTATAAAAAAATATTATCATTTTATTGTGGTTAGGGTGGTTAGACAGACACCTACTTCTTATTTTTTTCTTGAAATTTAAGTACTACTGCATTGAAAATTTAAGTTTTCACCAAATAGATTTTTTTTAAAAAATAAATAAACCTATTAGTTTAGAAACTAAATTCAATTTTCTACAAATTCTATTCTTACATATTTTTCAAATAATATAGATAACATATTCAATTTTTTTACGTCAAGTTGCCTAACTCTGATTTTCTGAATTTTATTGCCACTTAAGGGCCTATTTTTTCCATGACGATCTTGCACGTACCTGAGGGTTGATTGTATGTTATGTACATTGATTTTTGGGATTGTTCTTCTTGACCATCAAGGTCATGGGTTTCCTTTTGGGTATGGGGAGATGCTGGTTGGGATGCTAGAGCATCATGTAGTATATGCATGGGGCCCATGTCTACTTGCCATGTTATATTTTCATTTACATGACATAGCCTATAGGGATGCATAGATGATGAGTTGTGGTACTTCCTTGTTGATGATCTGGGTGTGGGAACACATTGTTGTGTTTCATCCCCCAGTTACCTCAGATCTAGATGCTATATCAGCTTATATTTTTTGTTATGTGAGGACCATTACCAAGAGTCATGTTGGTGAAATTGGTTACTAGAGACATACCCTAAACACACTGGTAAATTTACATGGTGACCTTACATGGATTGTGCTTTAAGGAGGGATGAGGACATATATTTTCCATTTTGTAGACAAACACAGTACCTGATTGGTAGGACTATTTTGAGTTTTCATATTATTGAGAGATACTTGCTAGACCATGTATTGAGATAGTTTGTAGAGGTTTAGGATGGGCCTCGAGGGCAAGCTGATTTTGTGCGGTCTTCAAGAGAGGTTCCATTGTGGGGGCCTATGATTCCTATAGTTACAAAAAAGGTAGATATTTAGGATTTATAGCCTATGCAGTGGGGTTGGAGGGGTGGGATAGCAGATCTAGGTTCTAATGCAACATATGATGCTTGGTGGGAAGTGCACAGGTCCATTCCCTTTACAGATCCATATTAGTTAGCTCTAGTTGAGAGGCAGGGCATTTTACCTAGAGGATGGCATGGTGGTAGGGCTAGGGATAGAGGAGGTAGAGGTGACAGAGGTGGAGGTGATGATGGTAGAGGTGGAGGAGGGAGAGGTGGTCGACGAGGTTGACCAGGGAGGAGAGGTGGGAGAGGACCTGGATTGTCACTCATCCATGAGGAGGAGGGTGAAGGAGAGGTTTACATATGTTGGATTTTGGTGGAGGAGGGGAGGTAAAGATAGGGGTGAGCATGTAGCTCAGAGGCAATAGGTGAGGAGCATGCAGATGAGGAGGCCGAGAGACACGATATGGAGATAGATGGCCTTGGTATGTTTGCAGGGTATCATGATGATAATGAGGAGGTGGACAAGATGGGGGAGCAGTAGAGGGAGCTTCATGATAGGATTGTGGATGATTGGGATGCAGAAGTAGGAGAGAGACCACAATGGGATGAGAAGGTTCTTAGGGATCTGAGTGTAGAAGAGTTTTAGGCTCAAGTAGAGGCCCTGGAGGAGAGGGTGAGGGAAGTTACTATAGAGCATGATGTGATGCAGATGGAGAGAGAAAGTTCCTACATGCACAAAGATCAAGCAATGGCTAGGAGGTCAAATATAGAGGGTAGTTATAGAGTTGAGGGCTCTATGCACTGGAATGGTTGTAGCCTTCGCTCAGGAGTTAGTCAGAGTAGGTGAGAGAGAGAGGTATTATAGAGATCTTTATGAGGCAAAGGTACCGCTCGAGAGATGAGCTCCCAACTACTCACAAGAACATAGTGGCAGTTCCCGGAGCAGGTCACACTACCGCTCACAAAGCATAGATGATGTGGTTGGGCCAGCTAGGGTAGGACCATATGACAGGCCTCTTTTTACACAACGAGAAGCTCATCAAAATTTCCCCCCTTAGACTCCACATGGGAGCAATGGTAGGACTTCTCAATGAGATGTTTATATTTGTAGACATTGTATTATGATCATAGAGTACTACGAGCTCCCTTTGGATTGATACATTCTGACATTGTACTATGACACATATTTTGAGCGTTATATATATATATATATAATTTGATGGAAATTATATGATTTACAATTTTTCTATATGATTATGCAGTTTTCTACATGATTATGCAATTTTATATTTATGTATGCATATATTATTCATGAGGATGTTTACATTATGATGATTTGATGATGGATTTATTCTATGTGATAATGAATGCACATTATTTATAAATGTTATGTATGAATTCTATGTTTATGATAATGAGATGCAATGTGATTTTATTATGTATAATGCCATATGGATGTATCTATAATATATACAATTTGTGATTGATAAATGCATTTATGTCATGATTATCTAGATGTGATTGGATATGCATTATTTTTTGTTGTTTTTAAAATGCAACATAGATGTATGGTTTACTATATATATATATGATGATGTCTACATGATGGTTGAAAAATAAATTGATATGTAGATTACTTAAATTGTTTTTTGTGTCATAGGAATCTGTCATTATGTAGGATAGAAGAAATGTTAGCACAGATTATTCGAAATGTTAGTATTTAAAAAATGGGTCATTAGAAGAATGTAGAATCTTCAATATTTTTCCAAATACAAACTAAGCCTTGCATTAAATCATCATTGGGTGGGACATGAAACAAATGGATAGAAAACATCATGATATGAGATAGACCAAGGTGTACAAAGTCATCCACTTGCTAAAATAGACAGTTGTGGACAAGGAGTGTCCAGACTCATACTAAGGGAAACAATTTCCCCAATATTTTTGTCTAGATCCTTCATGGGACATCCTTGAGAAAGCTAGTAACCTGACTTGAAAAACATGTTTAAAAGAGAGTTGACAAACAAAAATCAAAGAAAAATAGTCATGAAATATCCTTGCTTCTCTAAATCCTTCAGGGGAAATCCTCAAGAAAGCTAGTAACGGGACTTCAAGACAAATACAAATGAAAAGATAAGAGTAAATAAGCCATAAAGTCAAACATCTAATAAGAAAATTTGTCAAAATTTTATCTGTTGTTTTTTTGATAAGATGATTGTTCAATAAAGCATGATGTCATGGATGACACATACTGTATAAGATTTTGAGTCTGATTTCGATGTTTTGACTATCTATGTAAGGCATGATGAAGCTTGTTTTTAGAAAGACACATACCATATAAGAAATTGAGTCTAATCTCATGGATGTGACAAGATGTATAATGCTATAATGATTGTTTTGCCTAAATGATATTGTATGTTGTCAAGGACACATCTTGTATAAGACATAAGTTGACTATTTTGGCAATTCACTTGATATGACTTGACGACATTGTTGACTTGTTTGTCTTTCTTGATACGTGACTTGTCTTGGTGTTTTGATCATTGTGTGTGTGTGATGACAGTGTACGAATATGTTGATTGACACAATGTACCCTAAATTATTTACCTAGTGCAGCCTCAGGGGCTCATCGATTGATGGTCTTGCCTACATTATACACATAGAGACCTTGTAGTTTGACTAGACTTTCATTGACAGAATTGACTGAAAAAAAGGTTCTAAAGTTGATGATATCTGACATGTGTTATTGTGAATGTGATATCCCTAATGGACTGACTAGGTGTTGCCTCAAGGGATCATCAATTGACAAACTTGCATACATTATACACGTAAAGACTTTGTAGTTTGACATGACCAATGACTTTGAAATGTACATAGAATGAGTCATGACTTTATGTGAGTGATATGTGACAAACCTAGAAAGATGGACCTAACACCTTGGGGGTAGATCAAGTGATGGCCTTGCCTACATCTACTCACAAAGGCCATGTAGTTCAACTATGTCTATGACTGACTTGACACAATTGAGTTTGACTCTATTTTTGGTATTTTTGATATGTTTTGATTTTTTAGTCTTTTTGGAGTTTTTTTAATGTTTTTGGATTTTTTCCAAGACATTTTGTGATGTTTTTGGATTTTTTTAGGACATTTTCTAATGTTTTTGGATTTTTCAAGACAATTTAACGATGGTAGATGAGTGAGTGAAAGGTCCAAATGATGTACATCAAGGATTTTCCCCTAGTCGGATATAAGACCAATATGATAGAGTGGGTAGATGAAGTGGACTTAATCTCAATCATTCCAAACTATGGAAAGGATAACCATTTATTATGGGTGATGGTGGAAAATTCTAATTGGAATGATGGTAGATGAAGCAGTGAAGTCGACAACACACACTAACTCATTTGACTACAAAATCCGATGAAAATTTCTGATGAAAGATGTATAATTAGATGTATTGTCGGGTACTTGTGATATTTAATGTGTAATTTTGATTTTTTTCAAATTTTATCCTTGACATTCATCAAAATTTCAATGAACTTGGGTTTTTGCCAAAATTTTGACGAAAATAAATAAAGTGAGTTTGACTATTTATTGCGACAATGTTTTTGTATTATCGCCAGGTTAAGGGTAGTCATTGTCTTTTACATAATTCATTTGTGAAGTCAGATTTGTACTTCTAGGTTTGAAAATCATATTTTAAAGTAATATCTCATTAGATTTTATTTTAGACTTGTGAATTTTTAGGGTAATTTCCATCAAAACACAAGTGAGTAGTTCGATTCAAGACTTTGTAAACGAGGTAAAGTGTTTTTTTATTTGATAAATATTTCTCTATTGGCAGTGTGGTGTGAATTTGTTTCTTTGTAGCTCATTCTATGTTTTTACTAGAAGCTACAAAATAAACATAACAAATTACAAAATATTTAGTTGTCCATAGCATCTAGCTATGAATTTCAATCCTAGGGAGCTCAAAAACTTTGGAGAAATGGTAACAACCATAAAACACTTGATTGAAGATTAATTTATAGAATCAACAGTTGAAGCCTTATTATCTAAGTAAGCTTATTTTGTGGGTGTGGATATGGTATGTGTAAATCCTAAGGTTTCTTATTAAGTTAATTATGTTATAAGAAGAAGGTGATAAAATTGTTTCAAGAACTCTTTTACTATTTATCTAAAAAATAATGTTTTTTATACTTCAAAAGTTAAAAACCAAAGGGATAATTATACTAGTGACTACCAATCTTTGGTTTTTGAATTCAAAATTTCTTAAACAAATTTCATGATGTCTACAAACAAAATATAGGAGGCCTTTAAAGGCTTTCTGTTTTATCAAAATATTCTCTAGTAGGTAATGTCAGATTTGTACTTCCATGTTTGAAAATCATATTTTAAAGCAACATCTCATCAGATTTCATTTTAGACTTGTACATTTATAGGATAATTGCCATCAAAACACAAGTGAGTAGTCCTAGTCAGGACTTTGTAAATAAGGTAAAGTGATTTCATATTTGCTAAAAATTTCTCTATTGGTAGTGTGGTGTGCATTTGTATCTTTGTAACTCATTCTATGTTTAATTGGAATCTACAAAATAAACATAACTTAACATATTACAAAATATTTAGTTGTCTATAGCATCTAGCCATGAATTTCAATCCTAGGGAGCTCAAACACTTTGGAGAAATGGTAACAACCATAACACATTTTATTGAAGATTAATTTATAGACTCAATAGTTGAAGGCTTATTATCTAACTAAGTTTCCTTTGTGGGTGTGGATATGGTATGTGTAAATCCTAAGGCTTCTGATCGAGTTAATTATGCTATAGCAAGGAGGTGATAAAATTTTTTCATGAGCTCTTTTATTGTTTATCTAGACAATAATGTTGGTGATACTTCAAAAGTTAAAAACCAAAGGGATAATTTTGCTAGTGACTTCCAATCTTTGGCTTTTGAATTCCAAATTTCTTAAGAAGATTTCATGATGTCTACAACCAAAATCTAGGAGGCCTTTAAAGGCTTTCTTTTTTATCAGAATCTTCTCTAGTAGGTAAAGTCGGATTTGTACTTCTAGGTTTGAAAATCATATTTTAAAGAAACATCTCATCAAATTTGATTTTAGACTTGTACATTTTAAGGATAATTTCCATCAAAACACGAGTGAGCAGTCCTAGTTAGGACTTTGTAAATGAGGTAAAGTGATTTCTTATTTGCTAAGAATTACTCTATTGGTAGTGTGGTGTGCATTTATTTTTTTCTAGCTCATTTTATGTTATAATTCGAAACAAAATAAACAAAACTTCACATTTTACAAAAGCTTTAGTTTTTTGTAGAATCTAGCCATGAATTTCAATCCTAGGGACCTCAAACAATTGATTGAATATTAATTTATAGACTCAATAGTTGAAGACTTATTATCTAAGAAAGTTTCTTTTGTGGATGTGGATATGGTATGTGTAAATCCAAGGGTTTCTTATTGAGTTAATTATGCTATAACAAGAACGTGATAAAATTATTTCATGAGCTCTTTTACTATTTATCTAAACAATAATTTTGGTGATACTTCAAAAGTTAAAAACTAAAGGGATAATTCAACATGTGAATTCCAATCTCTAGCTTTTGAATTCCAAAGGTCTTAAATAGATTTCATGATGTCTACAATGAAAATCTAGGAGGCGTTTAAAGGATTTCTTTTAGATCAAAATATTCTCTAGTGGGTAATGTCAGATATGTACTTCCAAGTTTGAAAATCATATTTTAAAGCAACATCTCATCATATTTCATTTTATACTTGTGCATTTTTAGGATAATTTCCAACAAAACATGAGTGAGCGATCGTAGTCAGGACTTTGTAAATGAGGTAAAGTGATTTCTTATTTTCTAAACATTTATGTATTGTCAGTGTGGTGTGCATTTGTTTCTTTGTAGCTCATTCTATGTTTTCATTGGAAGCTATAAAATAAACATAACTTAACATATTACAAAAGCTTTAGTTTTCCATATCATCTAGCTATGAATTTCAATCCTAGGGAGCTCAAAAAAATTGGATAAATTGTAACAACCATAAAACACTTGATTGAAGATTAATTTATAGACTCAAAAACTGAAGGCTTATTATCTAAGCAAGCTGATTTTGTGGGTGTGGATATGGTATATGGAAATCCTGGGGTTTCTTATTGAGTTAATTATGTTTTCACAAGAAGGTGATAAAATTCTTCCATGAGCTCTTTTAATTTTTATCTAAAAAATAATGTTGGTGATACTGGATATGTGGAGGATCATGATGGGCTAAAACGTGGCAATATGATGGGTATGTGTAGGGTATGTGGTCGACAACTTTTTTTTACACAAAATTGATGAAATGAAGAGGGTTTTTAAATGAGATTCTTAGCTTTCAGCCGATATAAATGATGTTTTACTTTGAATTTAATAAGTAATTATTATTCATTTTCTATTTCAATTACAACTAAAGTCCTGACTGATAGGCTAAATGAAAAACATCTATAGCTTTCAAATGGTATCAAATTTTTTAAATCCAAAATATGTGTCACATTTTATGCTTTGCATACTATACGATCAAAAACAAAATATTGAATTTCATGAATTTTTGACCAAGTTAAGGTGGTTAGATAATGTAGTTTTTATATTTTTTAAAAGTTGTAATAAAAAATCGAATTAATTATTTATATGGAAACAAATTACAAAAAATATGCATTACATCGACATGAGTCCTCTAACTTATATCTAAAATCTTATAAAAAATTATTATCATTTTATTTTGTATAGGGTGGTCAAACAGACACCACTTCTTAATTTTTCTCAAATTTAAGTGCTACTGCCTTGAAATTTCAAATTTTCACCAAATAGATTTGTTTTAAAAAATAAACCCCAGAAGTTTTGAAACTACATTGAATTTTATACAAATTCTATTCTTACATATTTTTAAAATAATATAGATAAATTATTCAAATTTTTATGTCAAGTTGCCTAACTCTGATTTTTTTGAATTTTTTGCCACTTAAGGGCCTGGTTTTTCCATGATGATCCTACACATACCTTACTTCAAAAGTTAAAAACCAAAGGGACAATTCTTCTTGTGACTTCAAATATCTATGTTTTGAATTCCAAAGGTGTTGAAAATATTTCATGATGTCTACAACCACAATCTAGGAGGCCTTTAAAGGCTTTCTTTTAGATCAAAATCTTCTCTAGCAGGTAATGTCAGATTTGTACTTCTAGGTTTGAAAATCATATTTTAAAGCAACATCTCATCAGATTTCATTTTAGACTTGTGCATTTTTAGGATAATTTTCATCAAAACACGAGTGAGCAGTCCTAGTCAGGACTTTTTAAATGGGGGAAAGTGATTTCTTATTTGATAAACATTTCTCTATTGGCAGTGTGGTGTGCATTTGTTTCTTTGTAGCTCATTCTATAGATGTTTTAATTGGAAGCTACAAAATAAAAATAACTTAACATAGTACAAAGGATTTAGTTTTCCATAGCATCTAGCTATGAATTTCAATCCTAGGGAGCTCAAAAACTTTGGACAAATGGTAACAACCATAAAATAATTGATTGAAGATTAATTTATAAACTCAACAGTTAAAGGCTTATTATCTAAGAAAGTTGCTTATGTGGGTGTGGATACGGTATGTTTAAATCCTGTGGTTTCTTATTGAGTTAATTATGTTATAACAAGAAGGTGATAAAATTATTTCATGAGCTCTTTTACTATTTATCTAAACAATAACATTGGTGATATTTCAAAAAGTTAAAAACCAAAGGGATAATTCTGCTAGTGACTGCCAGTCTTTGGCTTTTGAATTCCAAAGGTCCTAAATATATTTCATGATGTCTACAACCAAAATCTAGGAGGCCTTGAAAGGATTTCTTTTAGATCAAAATCTCATGTTGTAGGTAATGTCAGATTTGTACTTCTAGGTTTGAAAATCATATCTTAAAGAAACATCTCATCAGATTTCATTTTAGACTTGTGAATTTTTATGATAATTTACATAAAAACACGAGTGATAAGTCCTAGTAAGGACTTTTTAAATGGCGTAAAGTGATTTCGTATTTTCTAAACATTTCTCTATTGGTAGTGTGGTGTGCATTTGTTTCTTTGTAGCTCATTGTATGTTTTAATTGGAAGCTAAAAAATAAAAATAACTTAACATATTATAAAAGCTTTACTTGTCCATTGCATCTAGCTATGAATTTTAATCCTAGGGAGCTCAAATTTTTTGATAAATGGTGACAACCATAGAACACTTGATTGAAGATTAATTTATAAACTCAACATTTGAAGGCTTATTATCTAAGCAAGTTTATTTTGTGGGTGTGGATCTGGTATGTAAAAAATATTGGGGTTTCTTATTCAGTTAATTATTTTATAACAAGTAGGTGATAAAATTATTTCATGAGATCTTTTAATATTTATCTAATCAATAACGTTGGTGATACTTCAAAAAGTTAAAAACCAAAGGGATAATTCTTTTAGTTACTACCAATCTCTAGTTTTTTAATTCCAAAGGTCTTAAACAACTTTCATGGTGTCCACAACAAAAATCTAGGAGGCCTTTAAGGGCTTGATTTTAGATCAAAATATTCTCTAGTAGGTAATGTCACATTTGTACTTCCAAGTCTGAAAATCATATTTTAAAGCAACATCTCATCAGATTTTATTTTAGACTTGTTCATTTTTAAGATAATTGCCATCAAAACATGAGTGAGCAGTCCTACTCATGATTTTGTAAATGAGGTAAAGTGGTTTCCTATTTGCTAAAACTTTATGTATTTGCAGTGTGGTGTGCATTTGTTTCTTTGTAGCTCATTCTATGTTTTAATTGAAAGCAACAAGTTAAACATAACTTAACATATTACAAAATATTTAGTTGTCTATAGCATATAGCTATGAATTTATATCCCATAGAGCTTAAAAACTTTGGATAAATGGTAATAACCATAAAAAACTTGATTGAAGATTAATTTATAGACTCAATAGTTGAAGGGTTATTATCTAAGCAAGTTTCTTTTATGGGTGTGGATATTGTATGTGTAAATCCTTGGGTTTCTTATTGAGTTAATTATGTTATAACAAGAAGGTGATAAAATTCTTCCAAGAACTCTTTTATTGTTTATCTAAATAATAATGTTGGTGATACTTCAAAAGTTAAAAACCAAAGGGATAATTCTACTAGTGACTGCCAATCTCTGAATTTTGAATTCCAAAGGTCTTAAAAAAATTTCATGATGTCTACCACCAAAATCTAGGAGGCCTTTAAAGGCTTTCTTTTAGATCCAAATATTCTCTAATAGGTAATGTCAGATTTGTACTTCTAGGTTTGAAAATCATATTTTAAAGA
Organism: Sequoiadendron giganteum; assembly: GCA_007115665.2. NCBI lineage: Eukaryota > Viridiplantae > Streptophyta > Pinopsida > Cupressales > Cupressaceae > Sequoiadendron > Sequoiadendron giganteum. The sequence continues at coordinate 606,242,075 of CM021109.1, read as the reverse complement.
AACATCTCATCAGATTTCATTTTAGACTTGTGCACTTTTAGGATAATTGCCATCAAAATACGATTGAGCATTCCTAGACAAGCCTTTGTTAATTAGGTAAAGTGATTTCTTATTTGCTAAAAAATTCTCTATTAGTAGTGTGGTGTACATTTGTTTCTTTGTAGCTCATTCTATGTTTTAATTGGATGTTACAAAATAAATATAAATTAACATATTACAAAATCTTTAGTTGTCTGTAGCATCTAGCTATGAATTTCAACCCTAGGGAGCTCAAAGACTTTGGAGAAGTGGGAACAACTATAAAACACTTGATTGAAGATTGGTTTATAGAATCAATAGTTGAAGGCTTATTATCTAAGCAAGTTGCTTTTGTGGGTGTGGATATTGTATGTGTAAATATTGGGGTTTCTTATTGAGTTTATTATGTTATAACAAGAAGGTGATAAAATTCTTCCATTAGCTCTTTTACTGTTTATCTAAACAATAATGTTGGTGATACCTGAAAATTTAAAAACCAAAGGGATAATTCTACTAGTGATTGGCAATCTTTGGCTTTTTTTGGGTATGTTGTCAAGTGGAAAAGTGGCTTCTATAGGGGCCAGAGCCCAAAGAGGTAAACTAGGTAACCTTTCAAGGTGGTTAATCAAGTGATAACTAAAACAATATTTAGAATATTAGGTGGTACTTCCCACTAAGCAAGATAATTTTGTGTCACTCCTAGACATAAGTTCTCGTTAGGCTTGGGATGGGTGGGAAGGCCTCAAATGGAATGGTCATATATCTTGTCTTTATGAGAGGTATTTGATTCCCCATGAGTAAGTATGGGTGTCGGGATTCAGTTGAGGCCACCAAGATAACCCATATTGGGCATCAGAGCCTATGCAGATTCCTAGAGGGTAATGCATGAGGAGCTATGTGATGACACTCTATCTAGGACAATAGTTGGTATTTAATTATGTGTGTATGGTTCTCCTAACATACTTGATATGTTTTATATCTAGAAGCAATGTGACCATGTTAGAGTTGTACTTGTGTTGTACTTGACTTGTGCATGTGATTGGTTGTATCAATATGAGTCAGTATGTTTTAGCCTATGTTTATAGGTACATGGTATTCTCTAGGATCCCTTGTTACTATCTCCTAGCATGGGGGGTGGGCCTTAGGGTACCACTTGGTTGGGTGGCGTGCACCTTAATCCGTTGAGATTTCTTCTTGTTTGTGTTGACGAGATTTCCAGTTGGATAGATCATGGGATCGAGTTTCATTTTATGCTTTATTCATTTCCGTTGATCTTGTGATTTATTACCCCTCATTTGTTATCTAGGTGGAAATTTGTAATCTTAATTATGTTTATTGTACTTCCCTCATTCAGGGAATGAGAGATGTAATTGTATTGTTTAATTATGGATAAATGAAATTGAAAGTTATCTTTATGCTTTGATGTAATTTATCTTATTTAGAATGTATGTGTTTAATTTATAATGTAAATAAATGGCATGGTTTAGATTCATGTTTTTTTTTTAGGTTCTAAATAACCTTTGTCTCATAACCTTAGAGGATGTTGGCATTGGGTAGTGAACTTGCATGTTAATTGTTCTTAAGCAAAAATAAAAATAAAAATTGTTTAATTAGTTAATTTCAACTTCCTCTAGGGTTGTGTGGTGGGGTGTTACACATGGTATCAAAGCCTAGGTTTAAACACTAGGTACTCTAGAATTATGGTGGACCATTAAGCTTTTAGTTGTGTAGGCTTCTAAGTTGTGTACCTTGCCTAATACCTTGAAGTGTCTATGCAAGAGTATGCCTCTCAGACATGGTAGAGGTAGAGGGCATGGATATGGCCTTATAGGTAGTCATGATGGGATTCATCATGACTCTCCTCCTCTTGTTCCTCTTGTTCCAGATTAGGAAGAACATTTGGCATCATAGAATGCCCTAGGGATCAATGATCGCCAACAGAGCCTTCTAGGGATTGAGGTTGCACATAGAGCACTCGAGGAGGAATTGGCACTCCTTGGTCAGAGGTCAGTCAAGGTTCAGGGGAATCCTAGTGTGAGGAACGTTCCAGTTCAATCAGAGGTAGTAGCATCTACGCATATGATGGATTTTCTCAAGGAACATTGACCTTTATTTGATGGAGCAGAAACTGGCTTTGAGGCTAAGAATTTGCTCATTGACCTCAACCGATGCTTTTCTTTGCACCCATTTAGTAGTAATACCAAAGCATGGTGCACTTGGGAAGTGTAAGGACTCTCAATTGCATCAGGGTGATGGTGGTTCTTTGAATAGAAGGAACCAAAGCTAGTGGCACAACAAGTGCAATCGACAGGAGAAGCCAACCTAGAGTTAATAGTCTGGAGATGATTGGGGTAGTATGTAGCAGTCATCTGCACCATTAGGAAGTAGAGGGGTTGGTCATAGCATGGGGTGTTACTCTTGTGGCCAATAGGGCCACCTTGCTAGGATTTTTCCATGATGGAACACTTTTGGAGTTGGTCGTCTAGTGCAGGATACTCATCCTCAGGGGTCGAGGTTTTGATTTGGATGCAGTTTGTATGAGGGAATTATATCCCTACTTGTTTGTAGGCTTCCAGGAGTAAGTTTGACACTAGGGTGGAGGACTTAATACCCCTCCATTTTTCCTTCTAGTTGGACAGTGTGTCCTTGTGTTGTTTTGTTCCTTTGATGTGTTTTTGGATATTTAGATGCTTTATTATGTGTGTGTTATGTTTGTACTTTGACTATGGTACTCGGTTACTATTTGATCGATATATGTAAAGCGATGTGAATGTTATCTTTTGATGTGATGGTATTTTAATCAGATGTTAGCATTATGGCATGCTTTGAATTAGCATCGTGAATATTTGAATTAATGATATTTTATGCTTTGGATTAAATTATTATGTTAGATTTGTCAGTTAGCTACATTGTATTGGTGAAGGGGATGGTATCGTATCACTCGCTTGCGAGCACCCTACGATTCTGTGATTTCCTCTTCATGGTGTGTCTCATTATGACATATATATGCATGTGGATATACTCTTTATTTTTAGGTTAACAGGTATAGGACATCAACTCCACCTGGTTTCATATGTTTGAGTGTGTCCATTACCCAATGGTATTCGATTGGGAGATAGTAGCTAGGTTTTATGTGCCAAGTCATCACCCTATTCATAGTGTGTCGTCGGGTTTTCGTTTGGTTCAGTTACGTTAACATTGTGCTATTAGCCTTGATTTTATTTAAATTGCAAGTTAGAAAATGGTAATTAATTGTATTATGTATTTAAGTTGTTGATTAAATTAATCCTGTCATAATGTTAGAAATGTAATTTAATTTATTAATTTATTTAATTTAATTGATAAAATAATTTAATCTTGGATTAGAATTATTTTATTGATTAATTAAATTAATTATGTTGAATTAAATTAAGATATGCATTTTGGAATTTATAGATATTTTGTGTAAAAATGGAAAATGGAAAAGGTTAAATGAGATATTTTGAAAAAGGTTTTAAAATTTCTTTTTTTGAAAATTAGAAAATTGAAAATTGAAAATTGGGATATTTTCTATTTTGTTTCTGAAAAATTGATTATAGTGGTTGATGAGATATTTTTCTTTTTTGGCTATAATTTGAAATTTGCATAAAATTTTGGGAGAGGATTGAAAAAGAAAAAAGGGAAGAGGATTATTGCTGGTTGTGGATTTTGGATTTGGGTTTTTTGGTGAAGCTATATTGGACTATTGGGAAGGATATTGAAATTGAGGAGAAGGCTTTTCTCCATTATCAATTACCAAGCTTTTGGAATTAGGTTCTTTCAATTAGTTTTTTCATTTTGAAAGGTTTTAGAGTTTTATTATGTTATTTGAAAATGTTTAAACTCTATTTGTTTTTTGCAAGAAATACCCGTGTTAAAACTTGCTTCAAAATTGAAAACTTTTGTTTCTATTTGATCTTTCTAAAAAAAAATGATATTCTTGACTGAAAATGGTTTTCCCAATTTGTTCTAAAAAATTATTGTTTGAGAATATATATATATATATATATATATGTAATATGTATATGGAGTTATAAGGTTTTGTCTAATTTTGTTTAATAAAATTTTAACCCTATTAGAAAAAAAAATCGGATTAAAAGTCCACAGCTGGGGTGAAGCATTTTTTTTTTTAAATATATATATTTTTGTGGGGGTTGGGGGCTCACCCCCACTGCGCCCCCCATGGGAGGCGTGTGGGGGGAGCTACACCCAGCGAGTCCCCCACAAACCCCACCCCCGGTTATTGCTAACACAACCACCACCACTAGTGGTGGACGGTTGTGCTAAGCACAACCACACGACCAACAATGGTGGTTGGTTGTGCATAGCACAACCTCCACCACTAGAGGGTCGATTGGTAAATCATCGCCCCAGACCAAATTTTGCACGTGGCCCAAAATCCGCATGACCCCAACCCTAAAAACAACATGCGGCCCGAGGGAAAAACATGCCTTAAAAATATGTTTTAATATTTTAATGTTATATTTTTTATAATATTAAATATTAATATATATTAAATGATAAAATAAATATTAATATTTAATTTTATTATTATATAATATTAAACATTATTATATATGAAAATTAAATGAATAAATATGTATATTGTATTTATATATATAGATATATGCATATAGTTTAATTATTAATTTTAATATATGTATATATATATATATATATATATATATATATATGTTTACAATATACAAATATTAAAATATTGATCAAATGATGGTATGATTTAATATAATTGAGGAATTTAAAATATTAGTTTTTTAAGAAAATTATTGACTTTATTTTAAAAATAATATATTTGTTTTAAATAATATGGATATTCTGTTATGTTAAATTGTTTTGGAAATGATTATGTCAAGTAGGGGAAACATTTATTTATTTTAAAATGTTATGTTCTAAATGGTTGAAATAAATGTTTATTTTATAATTATTGGAAACATTTAGAGAATGTGATATTTGATTTAAAAGAGATGTGTTTAATAGCTTGATTGAATGTTTGTTTTTAAATGCTCTATTTTGGAAGGAGAGATAGTTACAAATAATAATATGTTTTAAATCGAAGAAGTGAATGGTTGTTTTATTTTTAATTACAAGCAATTAAGGATTAAATATTTGATTTAAATTTATTCTTATGTCTGAAAGAGACATTATTAAATTAGTTTTATTATGAAAATAACCTATTGAATTTTATTAAAAGAAGTGGATTTAGGAAATTTGAAGTATATTTAATTCTGATTAAATTGCTTGTATAAACGTAATTCCTTCTGTTATTGATTTTGGGGAAATTAATTAGAAAGGGTTGTTGAGTCTTCCAGATGAGGTCTTTTAAATATGCGAGATGTTGTGTCATGTAGTCAACTTGTTTTGAATCCCTTGGGTAGTGCATGGTACATTTTCAGTTAATAATCCGGTTTCCATGAACGGGGATGTTTTGTGCCTTCTGTTGGAATAGGAGTGGATTAGGTGTTTTGTGCCTCCTTGTAAGGAGTGGCTTTTTTATTTTTGTTACCTCCAATGTTAGGAGAGGGTTTGACTTATGTTTCCTCCTAGAGTTGGAGTGGTTGTATATCTATTTTTTATTCGCTTGGTGATTGGTTTTGTTGGGTATGTTGTCAAGTGGAAGAGTGGATTTTGTAGGGGCCAGAGCCCAAAGAGGTAAACTGGGTAACCTTCGAAGGTGGTTAATCAAGTGATAACTAAAACAATACTTAGAATATTAAGTGGTACTTCTCACTAATCAAGATAACTTTGCCTCACTCATAGATGCAAGTGCTCGTTAGGCTTGGGATGGGTGGGAAGGCCTCGAATGGCATGGTCATCTATCTTGTCTTTATGAGAGGTATTTGATTCTGCATGAGTGAGTATGAGGCCCAAGATTCAGTTGAGGCCACCAAGATAACCCATATTGGGGACCAGAGCCTATGAAGATTCCCAGAGGGTAACTCGTGATGAGTTGTGTGATGACACTCTGTTTAGGACAATAGTTGGTATTTTATTATGTGTGTATGGTTCTCTTAACATACTTGATATGCTTTATATCTGGAAGCAATGTGACCATGTTAGATTTTTACTTGTGTTCTGCATGTGATTGGTTGTATCAGTATGATTCAGTATGTTTTAGCCTATGTCTAGAGGTAGATGGTCTTGTCTAGGATCCCCTGTTACTATCTCCTAGCATAGGGGGTGGGCCTTTGGTTACCACTTGGTTGGGTGGTGCGCACCTTAATCCATTGGGATTTATTCTTGTTCATGTTGATGATATTTCTTGTTGGAGAGCTTGGGAGATCCAGTTGCATTTCATGCTTTATTCATTTCCATTGATCTTGTGATTTATTACCCCTCATTTGTTATCGAGGTGGAAATTTGTAATTGTAATTATGTTTATTGGACTTGCCTCATTCGGGGAATGAGAGATGTAATCATATTGTTTAATTATGGATAAATAAAATTGAAAGTTATCTCTTATGCTTTGATGTAATTTATCTTATTTAGAATGTATGTGTTTAATTTTTTAAGTAAATAAATGGCATGGTTGAGATTCGTGTTTTTTGTTGAGTTTCTAAATAACCTTTGTCTTGTAAACTTAGAGGACATTGGCATTAGGTAATGAAATTTCATGTTAATTTTTCTTAAACAAAAATAAAAATTAATTCCATTTAAGTAGTTAATTGCAACTTCCTCTAGGGTTGTGTGGCTGGGCATTACAACTAATCATGTTGATCAAGATGAATTTGATGATGTTCATGATTTACCTATACTTGAGAAGGCATACGAGACCCTTTATGAAGGCTCCCAAACAACTCTTCTCTTTGTTGTATTATTGTTGGTGAACTTGAAGGTTATGAATGGTTTATCTAACATAAAAATCTTAGGGATGTTAAAGTTATGTCATTTATGTAATCTTTTTTCATTTATTTGAATTTTTTGTTAGTTCATCACTAGTAAATAAAGGATGAAATATGTACCATTAATATTCTTTATATTACCAAATTATTTTTTATTGTAGACTGATTGGTGAATTTTTTTTACCACTATCAAATATTTTACCTCGCTCATATTAAGATTTATCTGGCATTATGAAAGATATTGGAATGGAGTATCAAGCAATAGATGCATGTCTCAATGATCATATTATATATCATAAACAACATGAATTTGCAACAGAGTTCCCTAAATATCATATCAGTAGATATCGAATAGATCAACTAACAAAAATGGTGCCTTGCAAGGTTCTTCTTTATATTCCCATTATTCCATCTATGCAATGATTATTTAGGTGTGAAAGCTTAGTGCAATTCATGGATTACTATGCATGGAATAGAAGTGGAGATGAAATTCTTCGAATGTTGGTAGATGGTTCTGCATTTAGGGACATGGAGGAAAAATGACCACACTTTAAATAAGAACCTCGTAATCTTAGGCTTTCATTGGACGCAAACTATGTCAATCCATTTGGAGAGCTAAGATCTATTTACTTGGTGTGGCCTATTTTTGTTATCAACAATAATATTCCTCCATGGATTCCAATAAAGAGGGAGCACATACTATTGGCAATGATTGTTCCAGGTATTTGTTTATCAATTTTTTTTAACGTAGTAGCATCTCATTTGTCTTATTTGTTGCATAATGACTTAAATTTTTTTCATTTTATAGTCACGTTCATTAATTTATATATATTGTAGTAAAATGGTTATAAAAATTATGCAATGTTTATGTTCATTCAACTAGTTAAGTACCAAGATAAAGATATGAATGTATATATCAAGCCTCTTATGGATGAGTTACTAAATTTATGGAATGGCGTCACTATGTATGACATATCTAGACCAATAGGACAAAGATAATTTCAATTCCATGCAATTCTTGTATGGACAATTCTTGATGCCACGGGGCTAACACATTTTTGTGGTATGTTATAACGTTTGACTGCACTTTAATGATATTTAATTTTATGTAGATATCATGCATTTTTTTTAAATAATCTATTCATTATATATAATTATAAAAATTGACATATTTAATCCAATTATATATGATCTTCCAGTTCTTCAAACAAAGGGAAAATTTGCATGTCCAATTTTTGGTCCAAAGATGAAATCTTGTAGTTTAACAAGTTTAGGAATGCAGGTGTTTGATGAGTATAGGGACTTCCTCCACATAAATCATAAGTATCGAACTACTGAAAAATATTTTTTCAATGGGAAAGAAAAGACTACATCAAAACCATGAAGAATGACACCTTGCCTATGGAAGTTGGAATATAATAGAATTAATCATCAAGGTTATACATTGGGTAAAATTTCTTATCTATCATATATGATATGTTTGGAATTTATATTTTAATATTGTGTTGTGTTTATTCATGTTGTAATTGAAAATCATTATCGTTGTTAATTTGTTTAACTTATATGCTTCATGAAGGTTGTCAAGGCATTAATGGCCAACTTCCACAAGGACTGAAAAGTTATCCCAGACAATTTAGTAGGTTTCCCTACTATGAGCATCTAAAAATTGTGCATTTTTTTGATACAATGTATATCGGAGAGAATATAATAGAAACATTATGGAAAATATTGGATGGAAGGCATGACAAAGAAAAAATTATCAAAATTTGTAGTGACATTCAACAAGCCAATCATGCAATGAAAAATGTCATTCAATTAAATAGCGATGGAGACCAAATTAATATAAGTGGCCTTCCTTGGTTATTAATGGAGAATCAAAGCAATGCTATAAAATAATTCATTCGAAAATTTTTATTTTCCAAAGGATTTTTTGCAAACATAAATGATATCATAACAAAGAAAGGTGAATTTGGGTCAGGGATGAAAACGCATGATTGGCATACCTTCATTAAGGTAATTATTTTGGTATATTATATATATATTTGTATATTGCATGTAATTTTTAGTATATTAGTTTTACTACTTTTGGAAAAATAATTAAAAGATCATTTTATAATTGTTGTAGTACGTTCTACCTCTATCTCTCCTAGACAACTTTGACAACAATGTCAATCAAGTTATATATGATCTTGGAAAATACATGAGGTAAGTAGTGATATTTTCTCAATTCGTTGTATATTTTTGTTAAATCTCGTTAATATATTTGGTCCTTGAATCACTTGTAGATGGATATCATCTAAATAAATCCATAAAGAAAATATAAATTATTGGAAGAGAAATTCCTCATCTAATGTGTGAAATGAAAAAGTGTCTACCTTTTTCATTTTTCAATGCACAAGAACACTACCTCATACACAAAGTTGGGGAGATTGAATTGTGTGGACCTGTACACACAAGGTCAATGTGGATGGTTGAGTGGCATTTGAAATTTTTGAAGACTTTGCTTAGAAAAAGAGCACATCCTGAGGGTTTTATGGTGGAGGGATATATAGTATACTAGACCATGGTGTACATTACTGAATATCTTCCTAAGTTTACAGAAAAGATCCATGTATCAGATCCCAACTCCATTAACAAATTCGAAGGGGAGTACTTGATGGGGAAAGGTAGATTGAGGAAAGTGAGAGGTAATTGTAAGATGGTCAAGGAGATTAATTAGAATACATTTTACATTTTCTTTTTATGTATATTACACTTATTTAATTAGTAATCTTCAATATACATCAATTATAAATTAAGGTCGCATACTGTGGTAATTAACTAATTATATGTCATTTGTGAATTTCAATTTCTTTTAATAAAGTTGGTCGAGAGTGGGATGCACTACATTTGTATGTTGCAAACAACATTTATTGGATGATGGTATGGATTGAATGATGTCAATAATCTAGTTGCACATTGACATGGGAAGGTGTGGCTTCATTGGTTAAAGAAGTTCATCATAATGGAGATTCAAATTTTATACCAAGGAAAATCGATTTAGCATATGGTTTAAGAGATAAATAGGTACGTGCAAATATATTAATCACCCATATTATTTAATTATTTTCATTTATATTGATGTATATATATGTTGAGATTTTTTTCTTTGTATACATTCGGCCAAGAATAAATATGTTTATCAATTGACAATATTATAATAATTTTTACATGTTTGACATATTGTAGGTGAAACAAGACAAGGCTATGTGGTGCAATGGTCATAAATTTTGAATCAAAAAATTGGATGACACAAAGAAAACTTGTGATTCTAGGATAACTATAGTCTTTTAGGTGACTAATGTTTTATCTAGAAGCGACATACATCTAGAAGTCTCAAAAAATTGATACTATGGGATTTTGGATGATATACTTAAGTGTGACTTTAAGTTCTTCAAATTAGTTATGTTCATTTTCCTATGGTATAGGCTACAATGGAATAAAAATGATCCCAAGAGAATTGTTATTGAACATGTGATAATGGATTTACCATGGTTAATACAAGGTCGATCAAGCAGGATGGAAATGAGCCCTTTGTTCTTCCAAGCCAGTGTGAGTAGGTATTTTACTCAAAGGTTCTAGGTAAACCAGGTTCATCATTTGTTGTTAGACATGATCCAAGAGGAAGGTCGGTTAAGTATAATATGGTGGAAGAAGATACCGAAGAACTAGAAGATGATGTAGATGATGATCAAGATCGACACTTAGTTGATGATGTGCTTGATAAAGATGTCGAAGAGGAGCAACTAGATCATGATGTTGTAGGAGATAATGTTCATGAAGATGATATTCGTGTGGATGATTCCATTATCAGAACTGGTATTAATGGTGATGATGATGATGATATGACTAATCCTTACAATGTCAAATTTGGATTGGATGATAGAAACAAAGAGCTGGATGAAGAAGAAGATCAATGACATTTAAATGTATGAGTTATGTGATTGTATTATCTATTTGATATTAATTTTTTGATAAAATTATATTTGACTTATGTGGTTACATAATTAATTCATGATGTTTTTAATTTTTATGCCATTACATAATTAATTCACGATGTTACAACTATTTTATCTCTCTTATAAATTTACATTGGGAAATTTCATGAAAGATGACACATTGATCGTAGTAGTGAAATAATTGAAAAGTCGTTTAGATTTTTTAAACCAATCACCCTTCACAATTTCATTTTTAGGATCATCTCCAATTTGATTACTAGGACACATAAGGTAGGATTTGATTGGTTTATCTTGGAGGAACATTGTGGATTTGTGTAATTTGAGAAAATTTTGGATGGGGTAGTGGTGTAGGAGCACCTACATCTCATCTTCTATGATTATCATGTGATGATAATTAGGGATTTCAATAGGTTGGCTTAGGAATTTCAATAATTTTTTATTGTGAATAAGGTCACTCAAGACCATTAGTCATGTTCTAGGTGAAGTTTTGAGTTATGAGTTTGAGTCTTGCACTAAAGAGTTTTGTAGCCTTTTTAAGGAAAAATTGGAGAATTTACATGTAAAAGGGTGTAAGGTTAGTGTCATGTAAATAATAAGGATATCATCAAGCTAGTAGCATGGTCTTTGAGGTGTCCTATGAGTTTCAATACATTTGAAAGGTCAAAAAATTAAAACATTTCAATAGTGATGTTAACAACCTTGAAACTAGTGTGTTTTATGTTTCATGTGATCATAAAAGATTAAAAAATCAGTTGTAGAGGTGGTTGAGGTGTAAAGTCCTTTAAAAGGAATAAAGTGATCATTGTAAAGGTTTTTGATGGTTTAGAATTTAAAATAAAAGCTGTTGACATTCCAAAATCAATGTTTTTCTTCAAAAAATTTGTATTTTTCTTGTTTTGCAGCACTATACAGTCATAAAGAGCCATATTTTGATGTGAAATCAATTCCATGTCATGAATATATGTAATAGATTTTATTTGAATATGATTTTAGGCCTTAAGGCATTTATTTGAGTTAGAAGACATCATTTCTTTGCATACAACCCGGTTACCCTGTATTTGAGGGTTTTATAGTCCAAACATGATATAAAGGGGATGTTACACTTTTTGTGATTACTATAGCTTGTCTAAGAGGCCCCATGAATACTGTTGTGATTTTAGTATGCATGAATATGGTGTAGGATGAGAAATAAATAAGTTATAGCTATTATCCTCAAGAGTTTTCTAAAGAAAAGAATGTGAAATGAGAGGTGCAAGCCTAGGTTTCAAAAAAATATGTATGGGAGATCTAATTTTATGAATTTTTATCCATGCGTAGACATAATGGGTTGTGTTTGAGTTGTTTTGAGATCTAGGAGGTTGTGGAAGTAGGAGATTCAATAAACCCTCATGTTTATTGCCTAAAACTAGGGTTTTTTGGGTTTGGCAAGAATTTGGCCATACAAGTGGAATATTTTTGTGGATTTGGAGGTTTGGAGGCTGTTAGCTCTCAAAAATTCAAGTAAGAATACCTCAAGAAGTTTCCAATCTCTTGATATGTTTTAGGGTAACAAACAAGACCAAATGATTTGAACCTTCTTCTCTTCAGGTGTTGCCAAACCTAGGTGGATCTTGTTGGATGTTGTGGTTGTGTTGCTGATATATTATTATTAGTGACGTCAACACTATTAGAATTTTAATATGCTTAAGCCTCTATAGGTTGAGGAGATTGATAAAATTGTTAAAAATATAGTACAAGAAACTAGTGGAGATGAGAAGGTCAGAATGTCGGGAAGCTTTGTGTGTTGAAGATTTGAAGGTGTGCTTCAAAGGGTTTGGTGTTGAAACTTTCTAGCATGTTGTGTGAAAGTTTAAGTGGTGCACATAATATTTCATGGAAGTTATGATGATTTATGTGCCTACAGTTATTCAGTCTATGTATATGGTGTTCTTGGTCAAAGTGGATGAAAGTGTGGTAATATCATGTGTTTCTCATGTTCCTATGGCATTCATGGATGAGTCTAGATCATGCTCTATCCTTGGTGTAGGTCCACAGTGATTGGAGTGATCGTGATCGAATATTTTTCTGACATGTGCTCATGTGTTCATGTTCTTGGCCGACCTTGTGGTGTTAGTGTGTTGTGGATCCATGAGGATTAATATTTTATTGTTTGGAGATTTTTTTTTGGGTCCACACTATGTTATGGCTGACTTGTGTTGGTACACATTGAAATTTATTCATGTATGAAAGAAGATAGTTGTAATTTATTCCTTATTTGTAGCCACCTATATAGTGGATGCAAATCTGTGTAGCAAACATTTATACAATATTTTTTTCCTCATTTAAGGGGGAGTGCTCAAGCGTAAAAGTGATGTACAAGTGCAAATAAATGTTAGATCATTAAGAGAAGAGTGTGGAAGAGTTTGAAGAAGTTTTGTGTGCCTAACTGGAATTATAATCAGGGTTTTGCAAAAGCTATTTTATTAGTTCAAATTCATCACATGGATTTAATTTGATTACTATATGTAAGTGAATGAGCCTTCCCTTTGAGCAGTGTGCTCTAGGTAGTGTGTCTGAATGCAAGTGTATTCTCTTCTTATTTTTCATTACACTTCTAACAGGGTATAATCTTGTGGACTAACATCTATCATGGTTTTTCCTCTCACAAGCTTTCCACGTATAAATTTTTTATGTTCATGTGTCTCTAATGTGTTATTATTATGATTGCATTGATAATTATTAGATATGTGATATAAGGATTGGTTAATGTTGTATAAGTTTGATTTTGGTAGAAAATGATTCACCTCCCCCCACTCTGTTGTCTATCCTTGGTTTTCCAAAAATTGGTATCAGAGCCAGGTTCTTTTGAAAGAAGCCTAACAAATTGAGGTGATCTGAGATAGCATCATTTAAAAAGGATAGTCCTAGATTCGACGGTATAAACTACTCTCTATGGAAAGTGAGGATGGAATGTCATTTAAGGTGCATTGGTGAACCTTTATGGTAGATGACACAAATTGCATATAATATTCCTTAGAATGGCCCCTCCATTGAAGATGAGATCAAGAAATCATAAATTAATACCAAGTCAGTAGAAACACTGAGTTATTTGAAAATTTTGAAAATGACAAATGTGATGGGTTTGAAGACTACATACTAGATTTAGAAAAATTTAGAAACATTGTATGAAGGAGATGCACTGGTGAAAAGTTCTAAGCTACAAAGTCTAAAAGGAAAACGGAACAGATTGAAGATGAGTGAATATGAGTACCTCTTTTTCTTCTCACATAAGATAGATGAATTGGTGATGGACATTAGATGTGTTAGTGGAACTAATAATGATGATGAAATTGTGGCTAAGATACTTAGATCTATGCCCCTTTCCTTCAAGAAAAAAGCTCATGCTATTGATGAACTCAAAACCATGACAAATATTAAAAAAGACATGTTGATTAGAAAACTTGTTGCATTTGAATTAAGTGAACAATAGGAGATGTTGATGAAGTCTCAATCTAAAGAGTAGGAACTGTGAGACAAAACTTTGATCCATCAGAACATGTAAGGGTGTCTAAATACTCAAGCTCCTCTAAACTATCATGATCAAAGGGTGTATTCTCTCTCCAAGAAATGGGTAAGAGATAATCTAAAGTGGGATCCTCTAGGAATGGAGAGATATTAGGGTCTCCATAGATCTTCCAAAGACGTGTCCAAAGTGGGTGAGGACAATCAATGTATGATATATCCAACATAGTGTCATCATCAACACTAGACAATAAAATTCCTACTATGTGATCTTTAATGATATCTCATGCTAATTTTCCCTCTGAAGTGGCCGGTTCAGGTATGAGATCATAAAAATAAGGAAAAATATTAAGCCACCTACAATGTGTAAGTATACCCTTTGTCCAGGATTCATAATTACCCCATTCTAGAATAAAAACTAAAGGGTGAGTAGAAAAACCCATGATACTCAATCAAATGAATAATTAGAGAATAATGATCTCAGAAATGATAAATCATATTAATCTAACCCATCCAACGTAAACAAAACCCATTAGGTGCCAGAATAGCCAAGTAATTGAGCAAAGTGTAAAAACAAACAAAGCTGAATAAAATTTAGCTAGTAAATTATCTAATCAAATAGGTTGTAGATCTGAAAAAAAAATACAATACCTTTCCAACGCCTATTCGTTTGCACAAAACGGAGTTCAGAAACAAAAGATATGCCTCTAGGAGTGCCAAAAATATGTTCTAACTCTGACTAGTAAAATATGTATCAAAAAGGAAGACTCAAAAAATTAAACCAATACCATTGGATAGTGCCTGGAACCAGCTTTCTGAAGATGTCTTGTTTGCTCAATTTTGACATCGTATGCCCAAAATATGACTATTTTACTAAGAAGTGCTCATTTAAGAATTAAACGAAATATTTTATTAATTTACAAATTAAAAAATTAATAAAATATTCGGCTATACCTTTATGGCATGAAAATCAAGCTAGTGTAGAAATCGAGGCAAAATGACACTAAAATCGAGGCAACTCAAAAATGTTTCAGATGCCAAAAAAATGGCAAAAAAATCGAGGTAAACTGACATGAAAATCGAGGCATTCATACGGATTTTTCTAGCAATGTATTTGGAAAACCTGAAAAACTCAAAAAAATCAATTTTCAAAGAACCTATCATATTTTATATGAAAATAGGGGTTTTTGGGTCTTCTGAGTGCAACCATGAGGTCTATTTTGCACCATTTGAGAGATCAATGTAGAAATCTCTCAAAAAATGATGGAAAAATCCTCTGATTTGGCCAAAAAACTGTAGTAGTTTGAAGCCCTTGCACAAAAAAAAACTTTGTAAACTTATATCTTCAAATCACGAATAGACAACCACAGGTCTGGAGCTTTGATACCATGTATAAGTTGTGAAATCCAACTTCACAAACCCTGAAGATCACCTGCATTCAAATAACCTGTCACAGAAGAAGACATTTGAGACAAGAAAACAAGGGTGCTCTGAAAGTTGAAAATTGTATTAATCAGGGAATGAGAAATATACAATGGATTAATCCTTAAGAAAAGAGATCATGAAAAACCTAAAAGAAACCCTAATAGGTAGACATTTAATAATTAATATAATTAATAAATGTCACAATAGGGTATGTGTAGGATCATCATGGAAAAAACAAACCCTTAAGTGGCAATAAAAAGACAAAAAATCAGAGTTAAGACAACTTGATGTAAAAATTTGAATAAGTTATCTATATTATTTCAAAAAAATGTAAAAATAGAATATGTAGAAAATTGAATGTAGTTTCTAAA
This sequence comes from Sequoiadendron giganteum, assembly GCA_007115665.2. Classification (NCBI taxonomy): domain Eukaryota; kingdom Viridiplantae; phylum Streptophyta; class Pinopsida; order Cupressales; family Cupressaceae; genus Sequoiadendron; species Sequoiadendron giganteum. The sequence continues at coordinate 606,225,884 of CM021109.1, read as the reverse complement.
CTACTAAACCTTTATTTTAAAAAAAAAATCTATTTGGTGAAAATTTAAAATTTCAATGCAATAGTATTTAAATTTTAGGGTAAAAATAAGAAGTAGGTGTCTATCTGACCACCCTAACCATAATAAAATGATAATATTTTTTTATAATATTTTAGATATAAGTAGAGTACTCATGTCCCGATGTGATACATATTTTTTTATAATTTGTTTCCAAGTAAATAATTAATTATGATTTTTTTATTACAAATTTTAAAGAATATAAAAGCTCATTTGTCTAACCACCTTAACTTGGTCAAAAAATCATGAAATTCAATTTTTTTTTTGAATCCTATAGAATGCAAAGCATAGAATGTGATGCATGTTTTGAATTCAAAAAATGTGATACTATTTGAAAGTTATAGATGTTTTTCAATTATCCTATCAATTAAGAATTTAGTCATAATTCTAATTGAAAATGAATAATAATTATTTATTAAATTCAAAGTAGAAAATAATTTATATTGGTGGAAATCTGAGAATCTCCTCTAAAAACCCTTTTTGTTTCATCAATTTTGGGTTAAAAAAAGTTGTCAGCAATATGGATCATCATATGGCTTACATATCACCACTTTTTGGCCCATCATGATCCTGCACATACCCAATATGCAAACTAGAGTGAAATCTTAAGAGAGGAATAAAGGTTACTTAATTAACATAACTAAGTTAAAACCTTTACTCTAACATGCAAATCTGTGTAGCACATATTTATTAAAGATTTTTTTCCTCATTTAAGGGGGAGTGCTCAAGTGTTCAAGTGATGTACAAGTGCGAATAAATGTCAGATCATTTAGAGCATAGTGTGGAAGAGTTTGAAGAAGTTTTGTGTGCCTAACTGGAACTATAATCGGGGTTTCACAAAAGTTATTTTATCAGTTCAAATTCATCACATGGATTTAATCTGATTAGTATATGTAAGGTAATTAGCCTTCCCTTTGAGCAGTGTGCTCTAGATAGTGTACCTGAATGCAAGTGTATTATCTTCTTATTCTTCATTACACTTCTAACATGGTATAATATTGTGGACTAATGTCCATCATGGTTTTTCCCCTCACAAGGTTTTCATATATAAATTTTTTGAGTTCATGTGTCTCTTATGTGTTGTTTTTATGCTTGCATTGTTAATTATCAGATATGTGATAGAAGGATTGGTTAATGTTGTATAAGTTTGATTTTGGTAACAACTGATTCACCGCCCCCACTCTCTATTGTCTATCCTTGTTTTGCCAACAATTGGTATCAGAGCCATGTTCTTTTGAAAGAAGCCTAACAAATTGAGGTGATCTGAGATAACATCATTTAAAAAGGATAGTCCTAGATTCGATGGTACAAACTACTCTCTATAGAAAGTGAGGGTGGAATTTCATTTGAGGTGCATTTGGGAACCTTTATGGTAGATGACACAAATTGCATATAATATTCCTTAGAATGGTCCCTCCATTCAAGATGAGATCAAGAAATCATAAATTAATACCACGTGAGTAGAAACACTGGTGAGTTATTTGAAAATTTTGAAAATGAAAAATGTGATGGGTTTGAGGACTACATACTAGATTTAGAAAAATCTGGAAACAATGTATAAACGAGGTGCACTAGCGAAAAGTTCTAAGCTACAAAGTCTAAAAGGAAAATGGGAGAGATTGAAGATGAGTGAATATGAGAACATTTTTTCCTTCTCACATAAGATAAATGAATTGGTGATGGACATTAGATGTGTTAGTGGAACTATGAATGATGATGAAATTGTGGCTAAGATACTTAGATTTGTGCCCCTTTCCTTCAAGACAAAAAATTATGCTATTGATGAACTCAAAACTATGACAAATATTAAAAAAGACATGTTGACTGGAAAACTTGTTGCATTTGAATTAAGTGAATTTGGTGAGTGTTCTCCTAAGACTGAATCTACTTTTAAGGTAACTGTATCCGAGAAAAATAGATATGACTTAGGCGAGAGTTCCCAGAGAACATTCAAATATGAAGATAAGATGAGGTGGGTTGAAGATAAAGAAAGGGAATTGGAAGAGCTAGAAGCATTGATTGTGAAAAGAGAATCAAGATTTTATGGTAAGTACAAAGGAAAGTTACCTATTAAATTATTTTCTTGTAGTATGATAGGTCATTTTTCTTCGAGATGTACTAAAAGAGTTTCAAAATATAAGCCTGAGAATACTAGATTTCAAAGAAAGTGCTATTATGCTGAAGAAGGTGTAACTGATGAAGAATTTGATAAATAAATTGAAAGTGAAGATGAATGGGTATTTATTGCTATCAAATAAAATATCAGGTGTCCATTGAATCTATTTGTAATGTAAATGTTGAGAAGGCTCTTGTAACCAAATTTGAAGAGAAAGATGAGTGGGTAATTGATAGTGGATTCACACATTATATGACTGGTGACAAAATAAAATTTGTAAGCTTGGAAAACTATGATGGTGGTGTAGTGGGGTTCGGTGACAACATTTTTGGTGTGATTAATGGTAGAGGAACTATTTCTTTTGATGGTAAGCACAATACTGATGATGTTCTTTATGTAGAAGTCCTAAAGCATAACTTGTTGAGTGTTGGACAAATGCTAGACAAATGCTAAAATGTGGAGTTCAAGAATGGTAAGTGCAAAATAAGAGGAAGTTTAGGAAATATAATTGCTTTAGAAACAAAGACAAAAGGTAATATCTTTCATTTAAGTATTGCTAGTCAAATTTATTTGATTTCTCAAATTGATGTAAGCTAGTTATGGCATAACAAGTTATGTCATGTGAACTTTGATAATATTGTCAAGATAAGTTCTACTCAAGCGGTCAAATATTTACCTAAGTTAGTGAACCCTACTAACACTATGTCCAAGGAATGTCAGATGGTAATGAAAACAAGAAATCCCTTCTGGAGCAAACAATACAACTCTAATGGAGTACTAGATTTGATACATACTAATCTATGTGGTCCTTCCAAAATCATAATCCTCCAAGGTGAAAAGTACTTTAAGTTACTCATTGATGATTTTTCTAGAATGATATGGGTCACTTTCTTAAGAGAAAAACATGAAGCATTGGAAAATTTCAAAAGTTTTAAAGCTATGGTAGAGAACACAACTGGTTAAAAGATCAAATGTCTAAGGTTAGATAGAGATGGTGAATTTGCTTCATGGGAATTCAATTCATTTTGTGAAGATCATAGTATTCAAAGACAACTATATGCTCCTCGGACCCCTCAACAGAATGGAGTTGTTGAAAGAAAGAATAAAATCATTCTAGAACCATGATACTAGAAAAAAATGTTCCTCATTTCTACTGGAGAGAACCTATAAGTACTGATGTGTATACTATTAATAGGGTTCAAATGTTAATAGTAATTCTAGTAAGAAACCTTTTGAGGTATGGTTTGGTTATAAGCCTACTATCAAATAATTCAAAAAAATTGGAAGCAAATGCTACATCAAAATAGACAATTATATATGTAAGTTTTATACTAGAAGTGATGAAGGAATCTTCCTAGGATACTCTACTAAAAGCAAAGCTTACCAGTGCTTTAATAAAAGGTTGAAGAAAATGGTTGAAAGTGAAAATGTTAAGGTTGATGAAGATATTGGTAAATCATATATACTTAGTGATTATAATTTAGATGATTAGCATGATGATGCTGACAATGATGCTCGAACACATAATCAACTTTTGATTATTTCAGTTAATCAAGAAAATCAAGAAGCAAAAACAAGAAAAAGTGCAGAAGAAAGATCACAAGAACAAGAGGTAAGAGAAAACTAAAAACCTCATAAATATGTGAGAAGAAATCATTCTGATAGTTAGATCATAAGAGACAAAACCAAAGGTGTGAAAACTAGAAGAAGAATTCTAGAGGAACATTGTCTAATTTCTAAAGCTGAACCTAGAAATATAAGTGAAGCATGCAAGGATGAACATTGAATGAAAGCCATGAAAGAAGAACTTCTACAAATACAAAAGAGTAATAAATGGGATCTTGTTCCTAGACATCAGAAAAAAAATGTGATTGGAACCAAGTGGGTGTTTTGGAATAAGTTGAATGAACAAGCTGATGTGGTTCGAAATAAAGCAAGATTGGTTTGCACAGGTTACTCACAGATGGAAGGTATTTATTTTGAAGAATATTTTTCTCTTATTGCTAGAATTGAGGCCATTAGAATACTTCTTCCTTATGCTACTTTGAATAACTACAAATTTTATTAGATGGATGTGAAGTTAGCATTTCTGAATGGTGAATTAGAAGAAGTTTATGTTGAACAACCAGATGGATTTTAATTGATTGATGAAAAGGACATGGTATGTTGATTGAAGAAAGCTCTATATGGACTAAAGGAATCTCCTAGAGCTTGGTATGCTATATTGGAAAATAATTTATTGAAGCTTGAATTCAATAAAGGTACTACTGACAACAATTTGTATTTCAAGTTGGATGAGAACACACAATTGATCATTGAAGTCTTTGTTGATGATATTATCTTTGAAGGAGATGATGGTTTGTGTATGAAGTATGTTGATTGGGTAGGAGATATAGATGATAGGAAGAGTACCAGTGGTGGTTCATTCTTCTCAAGTAAGAAGCTAGTATCTTGGTTAAGCAAAAAGAAAAACTCAGTTTCATTATCTACTGTTGAGGCAGAGTACATTGTTGTTGCAAACAATTGTACCCAAGTATTATGGATGAAGAAAATGTTGAGAGATGTCAGAACTAAGTATGAAGAACCCATTGCTATGCTCTATGAACATTCATGTACCATTATAATTCCTAAGAATCTAGTATTGCATTCAAAGAAAAAACATATATCCATCAAGTATCACTTCTTGAGAGACAAAGTAAGTGACAAAGAAGTTAGACTAGAGTACATACCTACCAAAGAGAAAATTGTAGATATCTTTACAAAGTCATTGCCTAAGGATACTTTTGAGTACCTTAGAGGAAAGTTAGGGGTAATTTACCCTCCTAAACATAACTAAGATGCATGTATTTGCATCAGTCTATGAATTCATTACTATATCATATTTTGAATTGATGTTGTGGTGACTGCTACTTAGGGGGAGTAGTAATATTTTTTCAAGATTGAAATTAGTGAATATGCAAATTTTCCATTGATTTCAAAAAGGGAGAGAAGCAATGTGAAAAAATAGGAATGAAGAAGGAAAGAAAAAGTGCAAAATCTTAGTGGGAGATTGTTGAAGAAGAGTTAGTTGGGTTGATGGTATTACTTTTCACATCATGTGTTTCCATCAATGCCAAAGGGGGATATTTTTGGATGTTTTGGTTGTGTTTCTGATATATTCTTTTCATTTATGTCAAAACTATTAGCATTTTAATCTACTTAAGGTTGTATATGTCGATGAGATTGAGAAAATTGTAAAAAATATAGTACAGGTAGGTAGTGGAGCTAAGAAGGTGAGAATGCTGGAAATCTCTATGCGTTGAAGATTTGAAGGTGTGATTCAAAGGGTTTGGTGTTGAACCTTTCTAGTATGTTTTCTGAAAGTTTCAGTGGTGCACATGATGTTTTGGGGAAGTTATGATGATCTGTGTGCCTACAGTCAGTCAGTCTCTATAGATGGCATTCTTGGTAAAAGAGGATGAAATTATGGTAATATAATGTGTTTCTCATATTCCTATGATGTTCATGGATGATTATATATTGTGCTCTAACCTTGGTGTATGTCCGCAATCATTGGAGTGTTCGTGATTGAAGATTTTTCCGATATGTGCCTGAGTGTTCACGGTCTTGGCCAACATTGTGGTGTCAGTGTGTTGCAGATCGACGAGGATTAATATTTTATTGTTTGGCATGTTTGGAGATGTTTTTTTGGGTCCTCACTATGTTATGGCTGACTTGTGTTTATATGCATTGAAATTTATTCATGTATCAAGGCCGATAGTTTTAGTTTATTCCTTATTTGTGGTAAACTGTATAGTGGATGCAAATCCATGTAGCATATATTTATACAAGATTTTTTTCCTCCTTTAAGGGGGACTTCTCAAGTGTACAAGTAATGTATAAGTGTGAATAAAGGTAAAATCATTTAGAGAAGAGTGTGGAAGATTTTGAAGAATTTTTGTGTGCCTCATTAGAACTGTAATCAAGCTTTTGCAGAAGCTATTTTCTATCTTCAAATTCATTAGATGGATTAAATCTGATTATTGTATGTAAGGTAGTGTGCCTAAATTCAAGTGCATTCTCTTTTTATTATTCATTATACTTCTAACAGGGTATAACCTTGTGGACTAACATCCACCATGGTTTTTCCCCTCACAAGGTTTCCACATATTAAATCTTTGTGTTCATGTGTCTCTGATGTGCTGTTCTTATGCTTGCATTTTTAATTATCAAATATGTGATATAAGGATTGGTTAATGTTGTATAAGTTTGATTTTGGTAACAAATGATTCACCCCCCCTCTTAGTTGTCTATCCTTGTTTTGCCAACAAGTCTACCTGTGTGAACTAAGCAGACTTAATTGATGTTATTTTTTTTACAACAATCTATTCACAATGAAAATCTTATAGTGAATAGATATAATCCTAATAAATTGTATGTGTAATATTAGAATATGTTCAGTTAACAGATGTAAAAAATAAAACGGAGAAATAACTTTTCCAATTTAACTATAAGTATATATAACTTTAAGTTATTTTTATTTTAACTAAAAGTACTGAAGTTACAACATACAAATTAAATGATATTTATAATTATAAAATTGATTATTAAATATATCTCTTAGAATCCTTTTCGTCCCAATTTGAAAAAAATTCTATATTATAGAATACATTCTTTTAAATTTTAAGATGAAAATAACAAGGAAAAATAAAAAAAATATCTTTATGAAAGAAGTATATTGGCATGAAATTAAATATGATTTGTATTCAAATGTAAAAAATACAAAGAATGGAAATAATTATTTCAACACATAAACTATTATGTAGTAGTCAATTAAAATTATCTAAATAGTCTAATAATTTGACCATTATCGTAGAGAATTTCTATAGAGTTGCAGATCTCTTCCATTTCAAAACAAAAAATTAATATTAGGTATATAATCAAACATCTTTCATTTCTATAGTGACTTATTTATCCTAGAGGAACTAAGTAGTATACAAAGAAAACCAACAAACCCACAACTACCCCTATTTGTAGGAGTTTAGTTTTCTCCCCTTCCTGGTCTCCCTAATATTGTCTAATTATTTTAGAGAGACCAAGGGTCATAACACAACTTTATTCAATCTACTAAATATCTTGGTTAATGAAACTTGAAAAAGGCAAAAAAGCAATTGCTGCATTTGGCATTGAAATTGGATTTTGTTTACAACAATTTATTCACAATGGCAATCTTATAGTGAACATATATAATCCTAATAAAGTGTATGTGTATTATTATAATATGTTCAATTAATAGATATAAAGAATAAAATGGATAAACTAAAATATGAAATGTGTGAGACCAATGCCTTGTTGGGTGTATGGAGTCTAATAAAGATATAGAAAAGTGTAATCTATGATGGTGATAATTCAAACTGTTTGGCTCATAGATGTAGTTTATAACTTGTATAAATGTGCAAGTAAATGACTAACAAAGTCTACTTCAGATAGAATGACAATCTAAGTTATGTGATTCTTCTTATTGATCCAATTAATACTCTTCAGTTATTGTGATTGACTAGAAGGGTTTAATCTTTACTTGAATGAAAAAAATAATCACATCACACAAATACAACAAATGTCTATCGGTAAACTGAATATATGCTTGATATATGAATTTAAACAACATAAAATAATCAAAATGGAGACTACCAGATAACTGTATAATTCCACAAATAGTTGATACCAAGATTAAGCCACAAGCTCAGACATCTTCACTAACTTCATTAAAATTCATACATGCATTTGAGTCTTTTAAAGGAAAGATTCATTGCAAACTATCTACTGTATCTTTCTCCTATCCACCTATATCTATTTTACAATATGAAACGGATATAAATATATCAAAATTTTGAAAGGACACATCCTTTTAGAAATATATTTTTCTTAAAAATAATAACAAACTAGAAATTATGCTCTATTAAGCCATAAATAGATGTTTGACCTGGATAATCTTGGTAAGCTTACTGCTCATGTGTATTAGCATCCTCTAGCACATTCTTTATGGATATCTTCATTTTGAACATCTTCTCATTCTATTCACATGCCACATCCATTGTTAAATCATTTCCTATGTGTTGATGGTTAAAATGATACAAACAACATTAAAACAAAATATTTCTACTCTATTTCTCCTGAAAAAGAAAGACTACATGTAGTGGCCTAACTCCCAAGGTCCTGGTAGTTGGTTCTCAACTGTCTGATGTCACTCAATTGGTTCATGCAACTGTAATATTCAAGGGGCCTATGCTGGTAACAAAGGATTCAAGCTACGACTCTTTTTATCAAAATAGTTCCTATAAATCAATGAGTTTTAAATAAAAGAAAAAGATAGATCAAAGGGGTAAATCAGCAAGTATGAATTAAATTTATCTAATATCCAGACATATACTTCTAATAATGAATGTTTTCTCAACCAATCACAAAAACCATAGCATGACACAACCCACAGTATAACTGTACCATCGTATACATCTTAGGTGCTTAATTCAATTCCACTATTCGCATATCACAAGTATTTCCAAGATTTCAAAACAACACACATTCATTCATCATCAAAACTATAGATCAACAGACTTCAATAACTTTAATTCAATGACAATTTAACAAGATAATCTTTAAACCTGGTTTCTTCTAATGACTTTCATCACATAAGAAACTATCATGCTTCAGCACAATCACTGGCATTCAGGTGGATTATAACTCATTAACCTTATCAAACAACACAATTCAATGTAAACTCCATATTTCGTAAACCTGCAATTCTATTAACTGGTAAAAGATCTAGTACAATGTATCTCTGCAAAACTCTCTAAAATTCTATCTCCTAGCACTAGGTAAGCCAATCCAATTCTCAATTAGCCAACCCTTACAATGTGATACCCATCTCGTATTTATAGATATATAAAAGAAGTTGGAACTTTACTTCTATCTTAGGCTTTCCACCTTTTTAGGAACAATCAACTTTCTTGGAAACTTAGATCAACTTTGATCTTGAGTTCTTACATTATACATTCAGTTTGATCTAACAATAGAAGATAGAAATAGAAGAAAAGAAGTCACGCGCCCTTAAGACTGTCAGTGCTGCATGCATGCAACATGCAAGGAAGAAGATCATCATTCATGCGGCATGCAAGGAAGAAGAACATCATGCAACAAGATTTTATGCATGTGAAGCTGAATCCGCTATGAACTCATCATAACTGGTGAAGACTTGTTGTAGCATATCCATATCTGGCCCATCAATCCAATCATCTTCAAACTTGATGCAATCCAACTCAACTACAGCAAACTCTCTCATACTTTTTACCTTGATCAACTCTCTCCCTGCAGCTTTTATTTCTTATTTGACTTCTACAAGCCGATCTATCACTAAGTCTCCTCCATCATCTTTCTCCTGCATGAGTCCTCGAAATCTTTCATTCCATTTCTCTCTAACCTGACTCAATAGCATGTCATCTTTAGTCATTACATTCACATCTACAATTATGGCCATAACCGCTTCCAACTCTTCCAATTGCTCAGTTAAATTATTAACTGCTTCTTGAATCTCATCCTTATGCTTGCTCAAAAAGCTAGTCCTGAACTTAAGTATGCGAGAAGTCTTTTCTACAAAATCTTTGTTATGATCTTCAAGTATAGATTCTTCTAGAAGAGTAGTTAGAGGCAATGTATTTATCTTCTCTAACTTTTCAATGTACTCCTTATACTCTTCTTCTAGTTTTTCGGATGCCTCAATGTATTGATCCATCTCTTTTATTACTTCTTCTACTTCTTTGTAAGTTTCAAACCCTTTTTCCAAAACATCACCTACCTCCTGGTTCACTTTGTCTATCCATTTGTCAACCATCTCTGCCTTACCTCTAACCTGCACCAAATCATCAACCTCCTTTTTTATTAGCAAAACAAGAGTCTCAATTGCTGCAACTTGTTGTGACCTTGGAGAGGAGATACTCTTCAAGAATGAATGTAACCGATCCAATTGAGCCTTAAGCTCATCTTTCTTTTGTTTGTCCTTGATCATTCTTGATTTAGTCGTTGAAGCCACCACATCAATCAGATTCATTTGTTGATTTCTAGTGGGTCTTCCCAAATTAACCATACTCAATTGATAGTCTGTAAGCTGCATATCCCCTACCTCCTTTTTAGTCATAGGCACAACACATTCAGCAACTATCTCCCCTTTATCTGTGAGTCTGGTAGAATGCAAAACTTTAGCCCTCTTCTTAGGCCTTTCCTGTTCAATCTCCTTCATCATGTCCTCCCAATTAAGAGGTTGAGGAGGTGTTCTAGCTCTCTTCTGCAAATCTAATTTCAACCATGTAGGAGCACTAGGAGCAGTCATCATCATGGAAGAAGAAGCAACAACTATAGAGGATGGCTGAACATTTACCTCACGTTGAGAATGAACCTTTGCTTTCTCTTGTTGTTTCTGCAGCACATGCATCTGCACCAACTTCTCAGCCTCTTCTCTATCCCTTTGTTCCTGCACTTTCTTATCTTCTTCTTCTTTTCTCAATCTCTCCTCTTCCATCTGATCCTTCACTTCTCTTTCTCTAAGGCCTCCTTTTCCAATCGTTCTACCTCCAAAGCTTTAAGTTTTGCAGCTTCGACCTCTTTTTCTTTTCTTATCTTTTCTGATTCTTCCTTTTCTATTCTTTCCATTTCTAAGGCTGTGAGTCTCTCTGCCTTTTCCCTTTCTTCTTCAGCTTGTTGTTTCTTCATTAACTCTTCAGCATCTCTATCCTTTCTTAGAGCTTCAACTTCTTGTTCTTTATGTCGAGCCTCCTCTGCAAGCTTCAGTCTAGCAACCAGGGCTTCCTTTTCCCTTTGATTTCTTGCTTTCTCCTCCTCGAGATCATGGATCTTCTGTATCAGTTCCAGCTTGTCATTTTCTACCTTGACCTTGATGTCATGCTCTTGTAGCCTCATTTGCTCCTCCATTTCATTAGCTGTCTTCGTTGTTTCAACTTCTTTTACATTTAATTGTTGCTGTTGAAGTAGAGCATCAGCTTGTAACTTTGCCTCCATTTCCTTTTCTTTTTCTGTAGCAGCCCTTGCATCAGATTCTTTGGTAGCATCTTCAAATTGTTTCCATTGTTCTTCCTGTGTAAGAATCTACTCAATAGTATGATCTAGAGGCACGTTTTCTTGCAAGTCCTCTGACAGAGTTTCATCTGAGTCTGTCTCAATTTCTACCGATTCTTCCTCCACTTCTTTTCCTTTAGTAGCTTCAGCCATGGCATAAAGTACTCCTTGAACTTCTTTACTTTTCTTTCTTGTGAGTGGGGCTTGTGCAGATGACTCACCCAATGCGGGCATAGAAACAACAGATTCAATTGGAACATCTCCCTCGGGTGTCTCTTCTTCTTCATCGACTACCTCCAAATCTGTTTCTTCAACATCAGGAGGAAAGAATTCTAATGGTTCCTTGGAAGGTTCCTTTCTTTTAATCCTCTTATACCCTTTACCTTTCTTGAGGATTGGTCCCCGAGGAGCTTGAGTTCTCATCATCAACCATTGTACACTTCTATCCAAGACTATTCTTCCAATTTTCTTAATATCAATCATTTCTTCCTCATTCCAGTCTATTGGATCTAAACTTTTAGTGCCAATATTCAAAGCTTCATATGAGGGATCTAATACAATTCCATCATCCACCAAAGTGTCAGGAATATTATCTTTAATACCCAACTCTACCATATGTGAGACTGGTAATCTCTCATAATTCTTCTTCCTTAAGTCATATTCATCCTACCTATCACACCAAAAATCCTCTAACAAATTAAAGTGTCTAGTAAACACTAAAGGTAATAAAGCATACATCTTCTTCTTTGGATCAAAATACTTACGAGCTGTATACAATCCCAATTTCAATTGTATCAACTCATTACAAACCACCTTTGTTGCCTTCAAGTGTTGACAATTGTATTCACCTAGTGTCATCGGAAATTTATGGCATCCTATCTTGTGCTTCATTCCAAATCTAGCATTAACTCCAATTGCTTGATATATAAATTCCATTAGCACTATTCTATTGCTACAACATCTTGGAAGTAAATGGGGATGAACCTCAAAACCAAACAATCTAAAGTATGTAAATTTGGGGTATTGGATGTACCAACTTCCCCATTTATAAATGAATGCCATAGCCTCTTGACTTAACTTGTATCCTGCATCTCCACTCAACTGGTTGATAACCACGTATAAAAATGCATCATTGACTCTTCTGAAGTGAGTCTCAACAACCTGAAGAGATAATTGATCATAGTGTTCCCATACCTTCCTTTGTCCATCCAAGACTCCCATTATACCTACTCTATTTAATCCTAGGAAAATCCCCAATCTTGCTGTAGCATAGACCACATATGAAGTCATGAAGAAATATTTGGTCTGTCTAATCCTTGTAAGCTGATCATGTATAGCATTAGAAACAATCATTGACCAATCAAACTGGTAATCACCCTAAAAAATTACTTGAATAAAATGAAACATCCATTCCTTGAAATGGAAGGCATCCCTCTTTCCAAACTTTCTGGACAGCATCAATTTCAAATCAGATATCTCCTTCTTGAAATCTACTAGCTTGCTTAAAGACTTATTCTCGGTGCTTAACCATCTTTTGTTTAAATGAGAATTATTGGAGTCTTTATGCTTGTTGTATTTCTCCAATGCTTCTGCCTCAGTTAGCTACACCAAATTCTTGGGATTAGGAACATTAAATATGCTTTGGAACATTTGCGGAGTAAGATCTATAATCACATTATTCTATGAATCCATGCATGATCTTGTAGCTAGATTATAAGTACTGGCCACTGTCAATATCAACTCCGGACACTGAACTGATAACGGAAACACAGTGATATGTGCAAGACCGGAGTCAACAATCCTTTGTGTTCTCCTTGTCAAGTTTACAATTTCTGCAAAGGTCTCTTCATGTAATTCTTCAAAGTTATACTGGCCCAGATTAGTATCTGTGATATCTGACCAGTCTGATTCCACCTTGCTCACCTTCACCACTGGATTCCTATGATCATACCTCAATGTATAAGGTAGCTATTATGGTTTCACCTTCTTGATTTTTGGTGCTGTCTTTGATGTTCCAGCTGATTGATTCCTTCGAGCAGCCTCTCCTGACGTTCCTGACATCTCTCAAATCTCCTGCAAGCAAACCTCTAATTAGACCTTTAGATAAATCATCATAAAACATGCTTTTAAAACATACCTGTTACACATACATTGGAGTTAGAACTAGACAAAAGCTCAAAACAATCACTTTTAAAAAAAACTGGCGGACTCGGAGCAAAACTGATATAGGAACTTCACCAAACAACAAACGGGCTCGGAGTCGAAGTCGGAGAGGTCATCGGAACTGGGATCGGAACAAAAAATCAGATTTGGTTTTCTTTGAATTTTTTACTTTTCATATTCTATTCCCATTCTGCCTCCGCCTCCGATTTGTTTATCATTACTTTGACAAAAGACTTTCCCACTATATGCGGAGCCAGACACGGGATGAAAATGGAACTGATACCCTTCGCAAACAAAATTCTTAAGTTCAAGATCAGTTCTGATCCCGCCTCCGCCAATTTATCCTATACTTCAAGAAAACCTTTTAAAACTTGGAATCAGAAACATAATAAAAATGGAATCAATAACCTTTGTAAAACAAAACTCTTATGTCCATAATCCATTCCAATCCCAACTCCGCCTATGCTAATCATGACACCATCAAATTTATTCATTTTCAACATAACTTCATGATTAAACCTAGGTCGCTATAAAATGTCAAAGGAGCCTAAAAACTCTACCCTCATATGACCGTGGGGAACAATTGTATTTTAGGGCCATTTATTTAAATCTTATTTAAAGTAATTGCAGAGACCAACGAAACGCTAATCTAACAAACCTAATAAAACTAGGGCATGGGTTTAAAACCCTGCCATTCTACCAAACGATGAAACCCTAATTTAAACAATAAATCTAATCTACGCTAACTCACTGTAAAATCTCTAATCTACCTCACTGTAAATTCTTAATGTAACTCATGCCATTAAAAAAATTTAATCTAATCTAATCTACTACAAATCAAAAATGACACGACGCAATCACGATTAAGACATGAAAGTGACAATGCCCTAAAATAGAAAGAAATGACACGAAGCAATCACGACAACAAAGATTTAAAGCAAAACAAACAAGCCAAAACAAGAACCTACTCATCCAATCACAACGATGATCATAAAATTGCTTTAAAACACAATGATTGAACACACGAGTAGATACAAAGCAAAACACAATGAACACAACAAAGATAAAAGACCTACCTCAAATGCAAACAAAGCCAAGCTAGCTTTTTGAATCAATTCGCACACAATATCCCTTCTCTATCTCAATCAATTTGCTCAAACGAACTCTGCTATTGCTCTTCGCACTCTCATACTTGTAACAATAACAATAATGATCGGCTTTAACCCTTAATAAAGAAAAATATGTGAATTTCTACCTACACCGACAATGACCATTAATGCATTAAAATGCAGTAAAGGTGGAGTTGGAACTGTAAGAGAATGAACACTGGTCTGCAATGCAACTTCAGTCAAAAATTCAACGACAAAATGGGTGGGGGTGGAACTAAAATGGAAACAGGATCTTAAAATCATAAAATTTCCAAACCTTATTCCTATTCCGACTCCACGTCCGACAACTAAAAAAAAAAACAAAAAGTTAAGTAAAAGACCAACCTGATAAAACAAAACACAAAAACCGAGACAAAACAAACATTAAAAAGTAGCAGCGGCGGGATCGGAATTGAATTTGATTTTGAAAATTTGGATAACAACCATCCCAATTCCCACTTCGGCTCTGCTTCTGCCAAAGACTAAAAACAAAAGCAAAGAAAAGACCGTTGGGATAAAAACCAAAAACAAGCCTCAAAAGAACATTTAGAACCCGATTCAGTTCCGGTTCCGATTCTGACAGAGAAACAAAAGAAAAACAAAGTATTGGCAAAACTAAACTCCAAACTTTGTTTCAAAAACAACTAAGTACAAAAACACAAAGGGGGACCCATTTTGACCAAGGCAAAAGATGGGGTGGTTATGCAAGGCATAACACTATGGCTATCTCTAGAATTGTTTGCATCATCATCTCACATTCCTTGATCCATCTATCTTTTCCTTTAGTTCCCCTCCATCTTCTAATAGCATTGGTACTCCCTTTTTTGTGACATTGATCATCCCCTGCTCATCACCTTGCAATTATTCATTGAAGTCTTTATGTTTTTCATAAAATGGTTTGTAGTATCAATAGCTATGTTATCAAGAGCATCCCTTTGGTTGATTTCTTGGAACTTCTCTCAGATCCTACCATCTATCCTCTTATGTTCTTGTAGTGTAGTAAAATTGTGTGAGTTCGTTCCCTAGAGCCTACTCAACCAAGTCATTAAATTGGTTTGCCTCTTCCTTATTATTTCAATGAGTGCATCACATTTACCTTGTGAGTACACATTTGATTCTTCCCACTGGTCTCTTTCCTAGGAGATTTCACCATGAGTCAATTACTTTGTGGATCCGAGTGTGATTCCCATCATGTCCTTCAAGCACTCATTCTCTCTCAGTATTCTCTCGTTATTAATATTTTACATTTATTTTTCCTTGATTAGCTTTAGGATTTGGGCTTTATTTAATTTGGCCACAATAATACCATTTTTTGTTGTATCTATTGGATCAACCTCACCAGCTTTTATTGTCTTTACATGTCCAAAATCCTTTTCAATATCAATTACAATAGATTTATTTTGTGGAGGATATAGGGCCCATATCATAAGTGATCCATCAACTGGGTTATACTTAGATCTTGCATAAATCTTTGTTACCCCCTAAAGAGTGAGTTTATGTGTGGCGTTACTATTCTTCAGAAAACTATCAAAAGCCAAAGTAGAGTTCAAATCCAACCGAGGAAAGATCATGACACCAACATGTTCTAATAATTTCCTTCCTTTCTGAGGGGTCATGCTCTCCATTTCTTCTTCCACACTTGATTTTAAGTTATTCGACAGTTGTCCCTCATTACTTGGTGTAATATTCTCTAGTGATTCCCTTATTAATTTTCCTTTTAATTTGTACAAAAAGGTTTTAAATTTTGAGGTTTTAATGAATTCATCATCAACCACAAATTATTTAAATTATATCTACCTTTTGTCAGTATCTACACTCTCTTCAATATTTTGTTCCCTGAGAACATACTTGTAATCTTGAGTTCTTAATCTAGAAATTTTATAAATCGCACTGCTAGGCCTACCTTCACCATATTCCTTTTCATTAGAAGATAGTAGTTTTGTATCTTTCAATCCCCTATTATACTCATCAACAACTTTTTTTTCTTCCTCTTCTTCCAAATTCCTAATCAATTCATCATACAAATAGGGTATGTGATTGTATCCTCACAAGTTCATTTTATTTTTGGAAAAATCAATATACCATTCTAGATCAAATCCTTTTCGTGGTGGACCCTTCTTCATGCTGTATTGCAGAATTTTTTTGAGAACCATATCATAACCATCCCTTGCTAATATAGAGATATCACCGAAGCATAGCATACTAGGCATAAATGTTTTCTTTTCGAAAGAACTCAGATTCAAACATTATTTTTATCGGGGAGACTTTATGCTGATATCACATAATATATCCATGTGATCCATATAAATGTCACCAAGAGTCACCCCAATGACTATCTTGATCTATTTGTGTCTTCATCAGAAAGACATGGTGTATCGCTAAGACATTCAATAATTTTACAGATGTTATAAGTCTCCCCAATGATTATTCCTTTGATCTCAAGTATGTCGCCAAGACTCCTATTGATGTAATCTTATTGGTGTGACATAGTGGGTCGGGAGGAAATTTTGAACTCATTCTGATAGCATTTGACTTAGCGATAGTATGTTTCTTTATTTTTTCGGCAAGACAAGATGAGTGTTTTGGCGATGATATTAGATGAGCGAGACAAATGCACTCAAGATGACTCAAGGATCTTACTCCGATGGTGTTGTTCTAACTGATACAACTCCTTGTACTTTGATTGGTGATACATGATAGGTTTCTTGCCGATGGAACTTCATCATTGAGACCTATATGCTCGGTATGACCTTTTCATTTCACCCTGATGGAACTTGTCTTACCAATGATATGGCTTATTTGAATACTAGATTTTGGAGGTTTTTCACGATATCAAATGGTCAAGAATGATGTGATCATATGTGACTATGATGGATTATACTCAAGATAATTCTTTCTTTAGGGAATCAATGAGTGAAAAATTACTATAAAGGCTAGTTGCTTTGTAAAATAGGCCTAATCAGCCTAATCAACACAACCTAGAAAGGGTGATTTTGGTGATTTGGTCCAAAGGACTTGTAATTTACCTTCAATTATGTTTAATAGCTCAAAATTGGGTGTCTAAAACCATCAAGGTTTTCTTTGGTGGTTTTGGAAAGTTTTGAGTTATTGGGAAAAAACTAGGTTTGCACTGTTACAAGGATTTAAGGAGTCAAAGTGTGAAATCTGACTTCTATTATTTATCAGGATTTGAGAGTTGTTTGGATTGTGTAAATAGGTCATTCTAAATTTTTTGGAAGCCTCTTAAATTTATGTTGATAGGTTGGTTGAGTTGAGTCTCCCAGGTCTACATTAGGTAGTTGCTATTGCTAAGGTGGATCACTATATGTATATATAACTTTAAGTTATTTTTATTTTAACAAAAAGTACTAAAGTTATAGCATACAAATTAAATGATATTTATGATTGTAAAATTTATGATTCAATATATCTCTTAGAATAATTTTTGTCCCAATTTTAAAATAATTGTATATCACACAATATCATTTTTTAAAATTTTAAGATGAAAATAGAAAGGAAAAATAAAAAAAATATCTTTATGAAAGAAGTATATTGGCATGAAATTAAATATGATTTGTATTCCAATGTAAAATATACAAAGAATGGAAACAATTATTTCAACACAAAACTATTATGTAGTAGTCAATTAAAATGATCTAAATAGTCTAATAATTTGACCATTAGCATATATTAATTTCTATAGATTTGTAGATATCTTCCATTTCAAAAACACAAAACAATATTAGATAGATAATCCAACATATTTCATTTCTACAGTGACTTATTTATCCTAGAGGAACTAAGTATATAGTTAGCCGATAGGCTATTTATGTGGGGAGACCCCACAGTGATCTCCTCTAGTCTGATGTCGTCAGGGAGAAGTTTACGACAAATTGTTATTTACGACAAACTTTATGACAAACCAATCTGTGGTAAAATGCATTCATTGGCGTGTAAGGTATTTGGCAAGAATTGTTTCATCTTCTTGCAAAACATACCCATCACATCATATTCAATTCACCCAACTAATAAAGTCTAATATATGTAAGGCAATAAAATTACAGTGAAGGGTGTCATCCACGTTATAGATTGTTATCTCATGAATTCTGTAATTTACTCATGCAACCGTCCATTCTAACCAGCATTTAATTGCAAGAGTGTTTCTTATGTAGCAGGCTTAATAGTTTGATTTCCCTTTTTAATTCTATTTTCTATCATGTCAATCAGCTCTTAAAGCTTCAATTTTACCCCAGGTTTTATTTTTTTAACCATGCCCCACTTTAATTCATTAATTGTGGTTCTCACTACATTTCGTAATTTTTTTGAATATAACTAATTTATATAATAATAATCTCTATAATAAATTAGAAAAATAATAATTTATATAATAAATAAAATAAAAAAGACTCTTTAAATAAAATAATATAATAAATTTCTAATAAAATTAAAATTTGTTCTATGTTATAAAATCCAAACAATAAACAAATAGAGAGGGATAATTTTTAATAATAATTTTTTAATAAAAACTAAAGTTGTATGGGAAGTGTTGTTTTTGGAATGAATTGGAGACGAGGGTAAAGAAGGAGAGAGAGAGAGAGAGAGAGAGAGAGAGGGAGGTAGAGAGGGATAAGTGAGATAGAGATAGGGAAGAAGAGAGAGGTGGGATAGAAAGAAGTAGAGAAAGAAAGAGAGAGCCAAAGAGAGTGAGATAGAGAGGGATTAAGGGAGAGATAGAGAGGGATAAGGGAGATATAGATAATTAGAGGGGGAAGGAGAGAGAGGTAGAGAGGAATAGGTGAGAGAGGTAAAGAGGAATAAGTGAGAGAGGGAGAGAATCGGAGAGGGAAGGAGAGAGTGCGAGAGAAATAGGTGGGATGGAGGGAGGGACAGGTAGAGAGGGATATGTGATATAGAGAGAAATAGAGAGGAAAGGAGAGAGAAAGAGGGAGAGAGAAGGGGGGAGGGAGGGAGGGAGAGGTAGAGAGGGATAGGTAGAAAGAGGGAGGAGGGTAAAGAAGTAGAGAGGGAAGGATAGAGAAAGAGAGAGAGAGAGAGAGAGAGAGAGAGAGAGAGAGAGAGAGAGAGAGAGAGAGGAGGGTAAGAGGAAAGAGGGAGGTAGAGAGTGATAAGTGAGATAGAGATGGGGAGAGAGAGAGAGGTGGGAGAGAAAGAAGTAAAGAATGAAAGAGAGTGAGAGAGAGAAGGATTGAGGGAGAGGTAGAGAGGGATAGGGGAGTTATAGAGAATTAAATGGGGAAGGAGAGAGAGGTAGAGAGGAATAAGTGAGAGAGGGAAGGAGAGCATGAGAGAGAAATAAGTGGGATGGAGGGAGGGATCGGTAGAGAGGGATATGTGATATAGAGATAAATAGAGAGGTAAGGAGAGAGCAAGAGGGAGAGAGAAGGGGGAAGGGGGGAAGGGAGAGGTAGAGAGGGATAGGTGAGATAGATCACTATTTTCTTCACACCGTTCACTTCTTTTTGTGGTCATAAATAATGTGGGCTCAACCTATCAGCATAATTATTGCACCTTATTGGGGTGCAAGTGCTAGTATACAAAGAAAACCAACAAATGCACAACTACCCCTATTTTGAAGGAGTTTAGTTTTCTCCCTTGCTTGATCTCCTTAATATTGTCTAATTATTTTAAAGGGACCAGGGGTCATAACACAACTTTATTGAACCCAGTAAATAGCTTGGTTAATAAAACTTGACAAAAGCAAAAAAAAATTTATACATTTTGCATTTCATGTGGAATGAAGAGTGGTGAAAATAATCTACTTATAGTTTAATAAAACACTATTTTTATAAGAAGTCTTGACATTCGAAAGATAAGTGTGACTTATAGTTTAATAAAACACTATTATAGTTTTACTGTAACACCCCTTTGTTTTTCTCTATTGTGCGAACTATGTTGTTTCCTTTCTATGCATTAATTTTGGTGTTGTACTTGGACTACGTACTGGATTATAGTGGATCATTGTTCTATCGTGATGTATTTTGATGCGATTATTATGGCATGTTTGGGATTAACATATGTGGATGTTTAATTTATAATATTTCATGCTTTCGATTATGCTGCTATGTTAGATGTGTCAATTAGAATTATTGAATTGGTGAAGAGGACGGTATTGCATCACTCGCTTGTGAGTGCTCTGTGATCTCGTGATTTCCTCTTCACGGTGTGCCTTATTTATCACATATTATTGTATGTGTATATATATTCTATGTTTGCAAGTTGACAGGTACAAATCATTGACTCCACCTGGTTTCTAGGTTCGAGTGTGTCCATTGCCCAACGGCAATCAATTGGGAGATAGTAGCTAGGATTCCGTGCCGAATCGTCACCCTACTCCTAGTATGTTGTCTAGTGTTAGTCAGGTTAAGTCATCTTATTTGGGTCTTCTGACTTTAAATTCAAGCTTATTGTGCAAGCTAGGAAAATGGTAAAATATATGCTCTTATAGTTAAATTGGAAATTACCTTGTTGATTTATGTTGTGATGTAATTTATTTTATTGTTAATTTAATTTAATTATTAAATAAATTAATCATGTAGTAAATCCATGTTATTAATTGATTAAATTTATAAAGTTGTAATAGTTAAATTTAATAAGGAAGTTTATTAGTTTTAATATTATAATAATGAAATTAAGGCATGAGTATGTTATTATTTTTCATTAGTGAAATTTGGTTTAAGGATGGGAATTAAATTAATTAAGTAAATAATTAATTGAATAATTCTTAAATGTTTTTACAAAGGGGAATTGTTTTCTTGGGCAAACGGGTTGTGCAATCTTAATTATATTTTTTATATGGCGTGCTTTTAATTATTAGTATTAAATCAATAGCCTTTTTGAAATATTAAGCATGATTTGACAAGAAATGTGTTGGCGTCATACTTAGTGAACAAAT
The DNA here is from genome assembly GCA_007115665.2 of Sequoiadendron giganteum. Lineage (NCBI taxonomy): Eukaryota > Viridiplantae > Streptophyta > Pinopsida > Cupressales > Cupressaceae > Sequoiadendron > Sequoiadendron giganteum. The sequence continues at coordinate 606,204,382 of CM021109.1, read as the reverse complement.
GATTTTTCCATAGACCTGTTTGATTTCTAAACGCTTAGTCTTGAAACGTAGATATTAATCAATTCTTGATATCATTGACAATAGTGAAACTTGAACATTGGAGTTGAATTCTATTCCCTTCCTATTTTATTAAATGCAGTGAGTTACTGAATATTAATGAGGAAATGGGTTTAGTGAACCCAAAGTAGGAATTCAAGTTTGTCTTGATTATTGACCTGTTCGTGGCATCATTGGGATATGTGGGTATGGTACTTGCAAGTCTTCTAGATAGGGTCCTTTCTTGGTGGGTTTTCATGTCAGGTTGTCAACCTATTTTGTACCCTTGGGAAGTGTGTACTAAGTTGTCAATCATTACCCGGTTTCCACGAACGGGGGTGTATTCTATTTCTAGTATTAGGGCGGATTATGGGATCCGTATCTCCTTGTAAGGAGTGGCCTTGTTCTATGTTATACCTCCTAGAGTTGGAGTGGTTGGAACACCTTTGTTGTGTGTCACTTCTGAGTATCCTTGGGGTTGTGGAGTTGTTCCATGTGTCATCTTAGAGGTGTGGCTTGTAATAGGGGCTGGCACACGAAGCGGTGCTAGGGTAACTCATTGTAAGTTAGTTAATCCAGTGATAACTAAATTAAATTATTAGAGTATCATGTAGTACCAAAACACTTAATAAGATATTTATGCCTCGCTCAGGATCACAAGGGCTTTTAAAGACTTGGGTCGAGATGAGAAGGCCTGGAATGGCAAGATCGTCATCTTGTCACCAGAAAAGATAACTGATTCCACATTGGTTTCATGAGGGGCTGGAAGTCGTTAGGGGTTACTAGGATAACCCGAGATGGGGGCCGGGACCTTGGAAGACTCACCAGGGTAACACATGTAACATTGTGATGACACTTCTCCTAGGTTGACAGTATGTTTGCATCAGTGGTGCAATTGATTAAGTAATTCTGGAAGCATTGTAACCCTTTTATTATGTGTTGTTACTGTATTTATTTAAGTATGGTTTTGTGTAGCCTATGTCTAGAGGTAGACATCCTTGGTTAGAGATTCTCATTACTATCTCCTAGCATGGGGGGTGGACCTTAGTGTTCCACTTGGTTGGGTGGCATGCACCTTAATCAGTTGGGCTCCTTCTTCATGTTCTTGTGGACGAGACTTCCAGTTGGAGAGCTCATGGTTGTTTTTGTTGCAGTTCTTCTTGTTTTCATTTCAATTTCTCGTAATCATTATCCCTCTGAGTTATCAAGGTGGAATTTTGTAATTATAATTATGTTTTGTTTTGCCTCATTCAGGGAATGAGAGATTGTAACCTTATTGTTTAATGAATGGATTAATGCATTTGAAAGTTATATCTTATGTTTGTTGTTATCTCACCTTATTTAGAATGTATGTGTAAATTAATCTTATTGTCATAGTTTATATTCATGTTTTTTGTTGAGGTTCTATATAACCTCTGTCTCGTAGCCTTAGAGGTTGTTGGCATTAGTTAGCGAACTTTCTTATTATTTATCCTTTTAAAAAAAATTATTCCATTTAAGTAGTTGAATGCAACTTCCTCTAGGGTTGTGTGGTGGGGCATTACATTTACAAACATATACTATTGTATTATTGAATGGCTTCTTAGTTAATATGTGGGGAGATAGAGATAGATGGGGAGAGAAATAGAGAGAGATAGAGATATATGGGAAGATAAAGAGAGATGGATATTTATGGGAAGAGAAAGGAAGAGAGGTGGAGATAGAGATTAGATAGATAGGGGGGATAGGGAGGGAGAGATGGTGAGAGATAGAGAGGGGGAGGGAGACAGAGGGATATAGATAGGTGGAGGAGGAGAGATAGAGAAGAGGGGGAGAGAGGGAGAGATAGGCTGAATAGGAAGAGAGAGAAGAGAGCGAGAGATAGGTTGAAGAGGAAGAGACATAAGAGATGGAGATAGATAGGTAGGAAAGGTAGAGAAAGAAGAGGGGGAAAGGGAGAGAAATATGTAGAAAGGGAGAGAGAGAGAAGAAGATAGGGGAGAGAAGGAGAGATAGCTAAATATATATAGGGAGAGGGAGAGACATATAAAGGGGTTGATATAGAGAGATAGAGCTAAGGGGATGGTGAAAGAGATAGAGAGGTCGTGATAGAGGTAGAGAAAGATATATGGATAGAAAGAGATAGAGAGAGTGAGAGGGAGATAAAAAGATCATAAATATAGATAGAGATATAGAGTAGGAGAGATGGAGGGAGAGATGAAGTGAATGAAAGAGAAATCGGGGAGATGGAGAGATAGCTCAATAGATATAGGGGGCAAGACGGAGTGACATAGATAGTGGGAGATATAGAGAGATAGAGACTGATAGGGATAGATATATCAGTCAGCCTACCTATATCTCTATATATTCATCCTTATCTCTTTATCTCTATACGTCTCTCTATCTCTTTGTCTCCTTTTCTATTTCTATGTTTCTCATTATCTCCCTCTCTCTCTGTTTTTTGTTCCCTATATTTATCTTTGTCTCCTTAAGTGTGAAATGGGTGCATTAAAGAGGTCTTAAAGGAGAATTATCATATCTTTAATCAAATGGCATGCTGCCTTGATGATAACTCCCCAAGGACACATTCCATCCTTGGATTGTTCACATGAAATAACCAATAAAAATTTAGTTTCTCTTTTCCCTCTTTCTCCTTTCCTTTGTATCTCTTATCTCTCTCTCTCTCTCTCTCTCTCTCTCTCTCTCCCTATCTATCTAAGTTCATCTCTTTCTCTCATCCTCTATCTCTTTAGTTTCTATCTCTCTTTGTATTAGCTAATAGGCTACATATATTGTGATATTTCAGCTTGAAACAAATCTCATGCCTAGAAACAAGTTTTGGTATGTACAGGATCATGATGGGCCAACAAGTGGGGATATGTAAGTGATATGATGGCCCATGTGGTTGACAACTTTTTTTTACCCAAAATTGATGAAATGAAAAGGGTTTTTAAAGGATATTATCAACTTTCCACCAATATAAATTATGCTTTACTTTGAATTTAATAAATAATTATTATTCATTTTCTATTTGAATTATTACTAAAGTCTTGATTGGTAGGCTGATTGAAAAACATCTATAACTTTCAAACGATATCACAGTTTTTAAATCCAAACAATGTGTCACATTCTATGGTCCACACAGTATAGGATTAAAAAAAAAGAAATTGAATTTCATGAAGTTTTGACCAAGTTAAGGTGGTCATGCATACGAGTTTTTATATTTTTTAAAAGTTGTAATAAAAACATCATAATTGATTATTTACTTGGAAAAAATTTACAAAAAAATATGCATCACATTAGGACATGAGTCTTCTAATTATATCTAAAATATTATAAAAAAATATTATCATTTTATTGTGGTTAGGGTGGTCAAACACCTACTTCTTACTTTTTCCCTGAAATTTAACTACTAGTGCATTGAAATTTCAAATTTTCACCAAATATATTTTTTTAAAATAAAAATAAACCTAGTAGTCTAGAAACTAAATTAAATTTGCAACAGATTCTATTCTTACATATTTTTGTAATAATATAGATAACTTATTGAAATTTTTACTTCAAGTTTCCTAACTCTAATTTTTCTAAATTTTATTGCCACTTAAGGGCCTTTTTTATCCATGATGATCCTACACATGCCCATTTCAACTGCCATTTAATGGTAAACCATCTATAGTGGAATCGTAAAATACTCTAAAATATCAGGTAAAAGCCTATATATACTATTATATAATAATAAATATAATATAATTATATATAGTTTAATCTAATATTACTATTATATTAATTTTATTTTGTATTATATATAAATATACTTATTATTAATTATAATAATTTTATATGTATTTGATAATTTTGTTAAAGAATATAATATATAATTATAATAAGTCTAATAATTATATTATTTAGTATGTAAAATATAGCTAATATATACTTAACTATATTGTAGAATATTAAAACCTAGCTAAATGGCACCATAATTTAAAATTTAACTAACATACTCTAAAAACCTAACGAAACTAGGTTGTAGCTCGTCAAATTGGAGAAGTGAAAGGTCAATACCAGCACCGAGGAAGAGTTTGGAGTTAAAACAAGGTCAATACCAACACCAATAAAGAGTTTGGAGGATTCAAAACTAGGTCAACACTAGCACTGACGAAGACTATGGAGGAGTGAAAACAAGGTCAACACCAAGGCTCAAGATGAGGTTGAGGGCACTCAAGGAAAATCGACAACCAAGGGACAATGAGTACTATCAGTTTTGCACCCCCATTCTCTTTAACCTGCAATTTCCATGCCTAGTTTCCAAAGATCTTCTCATACATTGGCACCCCCATTCTCATAAAATGGTATAAGATAAGATGGAAAAAATAAAATAGCTTAATCTTTCATATTTTTATCGACCAGTCGTAGGTTTTCGAAAAAATCCCATAATCTACCCACATCATGGTTGTTGGTGGGAACATGTTATTATTTTTTGTATGACCTACCTCAAATATTATGTCCACAAAGTTGCTAAAAACATAAAACAATAAGAAAAAAATTGAAGGTACAACTAAAAAGGGGTTATTTACTTTTTCCTCCTTCACCTCTTATATTTCAACATAGCATGGAATTACACTTACATAACATAAACTCAAACATATGGAAATAGAGGCATACAAATCTTCTTTAATACCTCTAGCACAAACATATGCAAGGAAAGGTCTCCTCCCTTCTTGGTAGTGATAACCTCCTCCACACACAACCCTTAAAAATTATGAATAGAGGAATATAATCTTTGAATAAATCAAAGTTGATTCCCTCCTACCTGATGCAATTAGTCATTTTATCCTTACAAACATTTATAGTGATTACTAGAGGCACATAGACCAATTCTTCATAATAGAAGAGTTTGATCATACTTTTCCAATTATGGCATTATGAGAAAATCTTAGGTTAAATGAATAATTCCTAGCTAAGTTTTTTAAATCATGTACAACCGTATAAGAGAAGACCACTTCTATTTGTAGTTGGATACCATGGAGAAAGGCTCCTTGAGCTCTTTCATCAATCAAAGTATTGTTAAATTTTAACACCTAAAAGTGAGAATGAAGAATCTTTCCTAGGATGGTGGCCAATTATGCTTCTCAACACCTAGATTACAAAATCTTTGTCAATATCATTTCCATCACAATTAAACCTATTGCTTGAGATATAGTCATATAGGTAAACAAATTTGTTTTCTTGGTAGTAGATACATTCTAGACAATTCAATCCTTACATCAAAGATTATTGAATGGGCCCAACAAACTGCTCATGATGCCCTTACTATTAAGTTAAAACTTTGACAAGGCATATTATTGTATCAAATGTCCTTTCATTTATAAAAGGCTTGAATGGATTTAATTTTAACCCTAAATTATTATCACACATTCATCTATTTTTTTGAGTGATTTCACAATAGTGTGTCCCACTTGTGGGATGAGGCAAAAAAATAATACCAAAATTACAAAATACCATTTGAATGAAGAACCTTCATTTGAAGATGATGTCATCATGACCTTTGAATGAAGAAAATTGATTCAAAAATGATGTCGTGCCAAGAATTTCAAGTGAAGGTATTTTTTATTTTAAATATTTCATGTCCAAAATGCTTTATAAAATGAACCTTCAAATGAAGACCATAATTCAAAGGTCCTTCTTTAGAAGATCCTTCATATGAAGGTTCCTTTAATGCCATCAAATTATAGATGTTATATTTTTTAGAGATATTTTTGTTTCTAAGTAGAGATTGGACCATCAAATAGTGTCACCATGACTCTACCAAGATATCCATCAAATTAATAAACCCTTACTTAACAACCACAAATTCAGAAGAAAATTACCCCTGTAAAACCTAGGGCATCAATTCAATGCCAAGTTTCTTGCTTTAACAGATCCCTAAATGCAATGAACCTCTATCATACCATGTTGTATAAAAATCTACCAAGTTATAGTTCCAAGACAATGGGTGGATTGGTGGATTTCATTACTATTTATCCATCAAACCCTTATGTAGGCAAAATAGGGCAGTCCCTATATTTGATTGTTTTCTCCCACAAAACAATAATTTATCACTTCAAAACAAATTCAAATGAAAGGGAACACATGAATTTATCCACACCAATTATCTTAGAGCATTTCAAGGTTGTATGGGTCCATACAACACAAAATAACTTCAGAAAAGTAGTAAAAACACATAAAATTGCTTCCAGAACGTGGTATTTGATATGAAATTTTTGTATCAACTCCTCCAACAATTGAAAAAATTGCAATGGGATGGGAATACAGTATGATAGAAATGGGATAATAAATTCATAATTTGAATCATCAAACCAATATGCAAAGATGAAAGAAACTACCAACCCCTTAAACTGAAAAAGTTTCTTTTAACTCTATGTTTGTTGGGTAGCAAATTATTTTAAGTTATCAAATCCCATCATCATACATAATAAAAATGTTGTTGTTTCAAATGACTATGAGCACTAACTTTCACTATTTGAAGATGTTGAAACCTTGTCATAGAGAACTAGAAAATTGATGCAACCACTCATCCTACCTTAAAACATACCAAAAGTCTCCTAGCAATTAGACATATGAAGATTTAAGATGACTTAAACAATTTTTATTTCCAAAGAATAAAATTATGATGACTTAACTAGGCCTAGTACATAATCTCTCCCCATTAACAACTTAGACATATGGAAATTAAATGTAATTTTTTTTCTATTTTTAGTCATGTAGGTGTCTAATAAACCACTTGGTGGTGTTTCCTTCCAAGTTTATTTACTTGAATGAAGATAAAAAGTCCTTTTATTACAATTAGAGAATACATTTGAGGCCTTGGTTGTGTAACTTGTGGACCATAGTCACATTTAACACATGCTACAAAGTTTGGGAGTCAAAACATTAAGTAGATTTGATTTGTGACGGACACATTTGGATGGTAGTAACAATAACTTGCAATCTATCAAGACTTGATTACTTTATAACCTATCAAATTCAAACAATGAAATGATAGATTAATCATAATATCACCTTGGGATCACATCACTATGAAATAACTTAATCCAATATCCTTATGAGTGTAAGTACCACCAAATATGTATTTGTCAGATCTGTCTTCCTCAAGGGAGGGAAATTCAGGAAAAGAAGAGGAAAGCAAGATATTTAGTAGGTCTAAAAGAGGGAGATCAACTAGAGGTCAAAAGATAGAAGAAAATTCTATAAATACATAGATTTTTTTCTTGTTGAAGGGGGTCATGTTCTTATGATGATGAGAGTATAGGCGAAATCGAGGTGCCCTTGAGGTACAAACATCTATGGAAACAATGGGTACCCAAGGAACTTCCTCCAATAAACACTATTTTTTGTGGCAACGAGAGGATATATCGCATAGCACCATCGTCATTACATGGTTTGGGACTATTTTGCATGGGTGAAATAAAGGTTTGTTATGATAATGTTACTGAATTGGAGTATGTCCAACCCTATTATAGTTATAAAGAATAGATGCAGCTAGTTTGATATACACGAAGTATGTGTAGGTATGTACTGACAACAAATTATATATAGCTAAACGATAAGGATCAAAATAAATAAGTGGCTATGTACATTGATGGAAGGCCAAAAGAATCAGGGAATATTGCAAGGTTTATAAATAGTACACAACCTGGGTCAAAAAATAAGCAACCCAATAGCATATTCGAGGCATGCGAGGGAAACTATGTATTCGTATGTGCGATAAAATCAATAACTACATGGGAAGAGTTGCTAATCAATTACAATTTGAATCGCTTAGATACAAACATAGTTACTATGGGGGTGGTATGTACTATATACCATTTTACCCAACCTCCAATTAATGACTCTGATATACCATTTTATAATTATGTTTTGTTTCATAAGTCTATTGGTTTCATTTTGGTAATTGGTATGTGTAGGATCATCATGGAAAAAACAAGCCCCTAAGTGGCAATGAAAATTCATAAAATTATACTTAGGCAACTTGATGTAAAAATTTGAATAATTTATGTATATTATTTTAAAAATATGTAAGAATAGAATCTATAGAAAATTGAATGTAGTTTCTAAACTACTAGGTTTATTTATAAAAATTAAAACTCTATTTGGTAAAAATTTTAAATTTCAATGCAGTAGTACTTAAATTTCAGGGAAAAAATAAGTAGGTGTCTATCTGACCACCCTAACCACAATAAAATTATAATATTTTTTTATAATATTTTAGATATAAGTAGATGAATCATGTCCCGATGTGATGCATATTTTTTTGTAATTTTTTTCCAAGTAAATAATTAATTATCAATTTTTTATTAAAAGTTTGAAAAAATATAAAAAATCGTATGCCTGACCACCTTAACTTGGTCAAAAATTCATGAGATTCATTTTTTTTTAATCCTGTAGTATGAAAATCATAGAATATGACACATTTTTTGGATTCAAAAATGTGATACCGTTTTAAAGCTATAGATGTTTTTCAATTAGCCTATCAATCAAGACTTTAGTCATAAATCAAATAGAAAATGAATAGTAATTATTTATTAAATTCAAAGTAAAGAATAATTTATATTGGTGGAAAGCTGAGAATCTCTTTCAAAAACCCTTCATTTCATCAATTTTGGGTAAAACAAGGTCCTCAACCATATGGGCAATCATATCACTTACGTATCGCCACTTTTTGGCCCATCATGACCATGCACATACCTTAATGGTTTTTTGTATTTAATTTTTGTCTTAGTGGGACATTTATCATCTGGGGAAGGCTCTGAATCAGAGCTTAGATCATAATGCATCTTTAGATGCTTCTACCCAACCGATTTACCTCTTTGTAATTGTACAAATTATATACGAGAAAAATGTTTTATTATTATGTTTTTTTCATGAATTTATTGGGTTAATTTCGATAATGTTCTTAATATTATTGTTGCAGTCAGCTGATTGGGGAAAGGCACCAGTAATAGATGAGAGCATCCATAGGGAGGTGTAGTCACTATTATGTGATGATGACATCGAATATTCAATAAACTCTCTCGATATGATAAGGAAGACCCAAAAAAAATTGCAATGAAGAAATCCTTCAGTTGTTATTCATAGTGCCTTAAATAGATGAGATAAGAGAGGGTTAAAATATAGATTGAGAGAGAAAAAAACTTGCAAGTAAGCTATCATGATGTCTTTAATTATAACATAAGTTCATTCATGGTTTTATATTTTCTACTCTTTTATGTCATGAACTAAAATGTGTTGTTTTTACATGATTTTTTGCTTGCTCATTATGTTGTTGGCCATGATCAGGGTACTATAGGTGCTACCCGAGGAGTAGGGGTTGGTACAAGTGTCCATCTTGATCTTCCTACACATACATCACATCATCCAACCCCATCATCCATGCCTATATTGTTGACTGAAATGTGAAAAACACATACCATACAGGCATCTGGTAGTGCACCCTCTAGCAATGAACACATGCTAGAACATGCATCAGTACATGTACTTGGGGATGGAGAGGCCACTAGTACTAGTGATGTTTTAGCAGAATTTCTTGGATATTCTCATATTACTTGTATGAGAACATTGTTGGGAGCATTTGTGGTGACCAAGGATTTCGTTCCCATAAAGATAGAGAAGGTCCTAGGTACTTTAAAATGTTTTAATTATTACTATATATAATCCAATTGAAATTTAGTTATTGAGATCTCTCTTTTTAGACTAATGATCCCATGATCATTTTATAGGAAATGATTTTTTTTATAAACATTAAGTGATATTAAATTGGAGCTCTTTGGGCCCACCATACATACACGATGGAATGCCCAAAATCAAGATTTAAAAGATGATGTCATTAACCGTTTAGTTGTGTTGTTCGGTAATAAAACATTCAATCAAACCAAGGTCCTTAAGAAAGGTGGTACCTATCTAAAGTATGTAAGGGACCAATATAGGTCACATTTATAGAAGGAAAAAAAGTACGAGAACGCCCCCATGATTCTGGAGAGGGAGTGGAAGGACCCGGTGTCGGCTGGAAAGGAGAAGGCTAAAAATAAAAGAGGAAAGACACCATTGGGCCAAGGAAGGTATGTGATACTATAAAAAATGTAATTATATATTGATTACTCTTTCCTTTTACATAGTCTAACGTATTTCAAACTTTTCATAGGTTGCCTGACACATCAAAGACAACAAAGGCAAGACTAGAAAAACATGGGAAACACAAACTTGGGTCTAGTGGTTATATGAAATCAGCCACATGAATTGTAAGTATCAATAAATGAAATATTGCATACAAATAATAAATTGCAAACAATTTTCGTTTAATCACACCATAGAAGCAAAATTCATGATCTTATGCAAAAATGCAAGGCTTTGAATTCAATAGAGTGCCCACAAAAGAGGACCTGAAGATTGCATTCTAGGAAGGCTATGGATCCCCAATTGAACACCTAAGAGTATTCACTGGGAAAACATAATATTTCATTGCATCCAACACCTAGGTAAATAAAATCAATAAAGTTTATTTAAAATTGAATACTCATTCAATCTATTGAATATTAATTTCCACCATAATGTAATTATGTGCCTGTTTGTTTAAATAAATAGACAAGAAATGATAATACTATATATGAAATTGGAATGCAACCTAGTGAGGGTGGAGCACAACCTATAGATGAAGGTCACGGTGTGCATCCTGATGTTGGATGAATTCATGTGCTATACAAAATGCAGTGTGGAGTAATACAATTAAACATATTTAATTGTATTTGGTGTATTAATTAATGTAACCTTTCATGTTTCAAATTTAGAGCCTCTAGAGCATGATCAACATGTTGAGCATGATCAGGCTAGACAAGATGAATAAAATGATGTGGCCCTAGCATGTAAAGAGGACCAATCTAATGTTCTTTTAAACATATTTAATTGCAATTGGTTTATTAATTAATGTAACCTTTTGTGTCTCAACTCTAGATCAGGATTTAGAGGGTGTTCAACATGTTGAGCATGAGGCTATAAGACAAGATCAAGAACATGATGTGGCTCCATTAGGTAAAGAGCACCACTCTACTGTTATTTTAATTAATGAAATACTTGTAACAATAATAATAAAACATATCAATTTAACATTTCCTCGCTATTGTAGCAAACCCTCCCTTGCAACAACATTCATGTCATGAGTACACGACTAGGCATATATTAAGATCATGAGAAGAGATGAAAACAAATGAAGGGGGGAAAAATGATTTAGAAAATGATACTCCACTTCATCTTTTTTTAGTTGCAAAAAAGAAACAAAAAAAAAAGTGATTGTAATCATATTTTGACAACCATATTTTTTATAATATGTAAAAAATGAAAGAATGAATGTGAATCTATTAATGAATGAATGTGAATATGTTAATGAATGAATGTTATATGTTATTAATGCTAGATGGATGAATGAATTTTTTATGTTATTAATGGATGAGTGAATGATTAATGTTATATGATCGGGTATGGGGAATTGAAATTTATGTGGGGGGGGGGAGGGTTAGTGACCAAATGAGCTTCCACCTTCATGTGGTTGGTCCTCTTATGTAGAGAATATTAAAATATTCTCGAAACAAAGAGAATCTCAATAACCTAATGCACTTTAATATAAGAAATGCATCGTTTGAAGCATCAAACCAATATGTAAAGATGAAAGAAAGTGCTAAATTTTCACTATGACCATTGTGTTGTGTGTGTTGGTTTCAAAACTCCATTTCTTTTATTTTTACTGGTGACATAATTTTAAAATTTAAATTTCTTGGATAATAGGTTAGTGGAAAATTTTATAGCTCTAAAGGGTTTAGAGGCTTAATTGAGATAGATACATGGATATTTGGATATTTTTGTTGATGGGAGGCTTCCACTTAACCATTAAATTTTGTACCATCTGCAGGTATGCAAAAATTTCTCTACTTACATTCATTCAACTTACTGTAATATAATATCTGACAAAAATCTCCCTTTCATTATACTTAGATGGATTTTTGTGCCCTATTCCAAAGCACATGTTTTACAATAGGCAAGAAGGATTCTAGAAAGGGTTGAGGAAATTATCTTTACACCTGCCAATCATATAGTTTACTTCATTCATCCAGCATATTGCCAATGTATTTCACAATTGTTGGAATCATATCCTATAATTATAAAACTAATAAAATTAAAATATGCAAGTTTCAAATATGGAAATGCATATCTTTCTATGAATTTTTGAAAGAAAATATCAAAATGGAGAAGTATTAACAAAATAATTTACATAATTTCTAAGAGATTAGGGAATTTTTTTGTAGAGTTATCTTGAATATGTTTAAGAAAAAAACAACTTATAAATATTGAAGCAAAATATCGGTAGTCTAAAATCACTAGTCAACACATCTTTGTAGTATCTCAATTCAAGAGAACTAGGTCCACTATCCATTAGCCAATTAAAAAAAAAAATCAATTCATAAGATTATTTTTTTCTAATAGGGTTGACTGGTTTCTTGTTTCTATTTGATTGTTAGGAAGTCATCAATATACACTTGGTTTTCCCACCTTCTCTTGCCTCGTGGCCAAAGATTTTATGTAGAAGGTGTCAAAGTAACCTTCAACATTGACAATGGAAATGAGTACAAGGTCAGTATAACTTAATGTTAATTGGGTATGATTTTATTTGTTCAAGACCAATTTAGATTCATTTTTTCTCACACCACTTTTATTTACATTTATGTTTTTCTAATATCCATTTTGCTTTACATTCATATTCTTCTATACATATTGTGTTTACAATAATTTTTTCCTTAATTTAGTCTAGGGGAGAGGACCCAATACCTAAGAATGTTTCAATATTTGTGATAGTAATGGTTTATATAATTTCCAACCCTAATTATTTGATTCTCTTAATGATCCAATTATTAATTTATAGTTACTGTGATTGATTATAAGGATTTAATCTTTACTTGAAAGAACCAAATGATCAGATCACACAAATACAACACATGTGTATCAACAAGATAATATATACTTGACATACCAATTTTAACAACATAAATCATCAAAATGGAGACAATCAAATAACCGTATAATTCCGTAGATAGATGATACCAAATACCAAGCCATAAATTCATATATCCTTATTAACTTCATGGAACTTCATCAAAATTCATGCATGCATCTGAGTCATTTTGATGAAAAAATCATTACACGTTCTTTCAAAAATGTCTTATACATCAAATATCCCCCAGAGTCACCTCAATCATTATTTCAATCCATTTGTATCTTCATTGGAAAGAGATCATGTATCGCTAGGATATTTTGTAGTTTCCCTGATGTGGTGAGTCTCCTTGACTTGGTGAGTCTCCCTGGTGATTATTCTTTCAATCTCAAGTATGTTGCTAAGACTCTTGCCAACGTAATTTTATCGACGTGACATAGCAAGTTAGGTAGACATTCAGAACTTACTCTGATGGTACATGTCTTGCTGATATACTTCCCTCGTGCTTCATTGATGAGAGAAGATGAGTATCTTGCCGACGAAACTTCATCACCGAGATGAAAGACCGATCCTCCTGATATATATTCTCAGAAAATTTTGATCATTGTAATAGTCTTGATCTTTCACCAATATTCCTACATTTGAATGAATAGTTTTTTTGTAAAAAATTCATTGTTTCATCAAACTTTCGACAAACCTCCAAAAGCATTTGATAAATTTACAATACGTTTGATGAATTTTTTTTCATAATGACTTTCCTATTTCATCACAATTTTGATGAACTTCTGTGGTTGTTCTTTTGATCTCAAGTATGTCACCAAGACTCCTGTCGATGTAATCTTATCCGCATGACATAGCAGGTCAGGTAGACATTCAAAATTTACTCTGATGGTATATGTCTTGCCAATATGCTTCCCTTGTACTTCATCGATGAGATAAAATGAGCATCTCATGGATGAAACTTTATCGCTGAGACTACATGCCACTACTCTAGATATATCTTCTTAAGCAATTTTGATCACTATAAAAGTCTTGATCTTTCACTGATATTTGTAATACTTACCTATTTTGTCGCAATTACAATGAAATTATGTTGTTGATTGAATGCTTTGGCAAAGGCATGCCACTTGTTTTTTGGCTATTGCTCATCACTAGATTGACGAAAGTTCCATCAATATTCCAAAAAACACTAGGTCCCCTTTTTCATGGTAGCAACTAATGAAATTGAGTCATGATTTCAACATTTTAAAGCTAGTTGAGAAAGTGACGAAAATTTAGTGATAAAAAATATTTTTGTAATTCATCAGTATTCTAACAATAGATTGTCGATATTCCAACAAAATTTCATCAAAAATTGGAGTCAAATACAGTAGTGACATGGCACCTCTTTGCCAATTTTTCACCACGGTACTTATGAAAAGTTCCACCGAAGTGGTTTTCACTATTGGATGACTTATTTCTCTTTACTATTTTTTTTGTATTTTTATTATTAAGACAAGGCTCTTAGAAGCTATGCATATAACCTATTCAAATGAAGTTTGTTGATAGGTGATGATAGTGGTTGTCCTTCAAGGGTAGATATTTGATACACTCCTAAGATAAAGGATTTTGTAAAAATATAAGGTCCTAACTAGTTTGGTTCAAACTTGTCTGGTTTTTCTCTTTTTACTTGATTCTTTGGGTTCTCCATTAAGACCAAGTCACCAATGTCAAAATGTTGATTCAAAACTTCCCTATTATAGTTGTGATGAAGAAGGTTTTGATATGCTTGAAGATGATCTAATGCCTTTTTTATTGTTCATCTATTAATTATAACTCATGTAGTCTTGACATAGTACTCTTCATCATCAATATGACCTTCCAAAGATACCCTTACAAGAGGAATTTTGACCTCAATAGGTAAGATAGCTTCAAAACTAAGTACTAGGGAGTATGGATGCTTGTACAGTAAGCCCATAAGGTAGGATTAAGTTATAAATGCCAGTCATGACCAGTGTCGTTAACAATATTTTTAAGGATTTTGATGATTTTTTCTTAGATGCCTGAACTTGGTCATTACCTTATGGATAATATGGAGTGGAAATTGATGTTGGATATGGAATTATTCAGAGAGATGGAGGACTTCTTAGTTATTAAATGGGTGGCCATTAACTATGACGATGGATTGAGGAACACCATATCAAAAAATGATGTAATTAAGGATAAACTTGGAAGCTTGTGTGCTGATAATACATATCATAGGAATAGCCTTGATCCACTTGGTAAAGTATTCAGTTGTGGTTATTATCAAATTATGGCCATTGGAGAATGGAGGGTGTATCTTACCTACGAGATTAAGTCCCTGTTGGGAAAAAGGCCATGGTGAAGTTATCGGTCGGAGCTCCTATGCTGACATGTGTATCAAGTCTCCATGTACCTAGAACTGTCGACATTTACTGATGAAGACATATGAGTCCTTTTCCATGGTACTCCAATAATAGCCCAGTCTCATAATCTTCTTGGCTAAGGTAGGACCACTAGAATGGGATCCACATATACCCTCGTGCACAACACATAAGTTTTCTTTTGATTCTTCAACATCGAGACATCTTAACAGGGTATTGTCTAAGGCATGTCTATAAAGGGTATCTCTAATGTTGGTATATTTGGAAGACTTACGGATAAATATCCTATATTGGATGTTTGACAGGTCTAAGGGTAGGATTTGGGCATGGACATAGTCATATATGTCCTTGTACCATGGGGAAGTGGGACCAAAGATCTCACACACCATCACATAATTTGGGATGCCATAGGTAGGGACCAAAAGTTATTCTACCAAAAACTTGAATTTAGGCATGTTTCTAGGTATATCCAATAATGAACCAATGGTTTCCATAGCATTTTCTACCCTATTTTGAATGCAGGGTATTTTTTGAAAGTTTATGTTATCAAAATATTGCTTAAAACTATCTGTCATGAGCTTATATGGGAAAGTTTCTCATATTTAGTTTTGTACAAATCATTAACTTGTTAGACTACCAATTGAGAGTCTCCATAAAATTGTAAATGCTTAATCTTCCATTAGACTGCCATTTTTAGTCCTATTATAAGGGCCTCATATTCGACTATGTTATTTGTACATGGAAAAGCAATTCTGAATGACTTAGAAATAGTGTCACCTTGGGCTGTAACAAACAATATTCCTACTCCTGAAGCATGATTAGTGTGGAACCTATCAAAGTATAAATTCCATGTGGTTATTTTTTCTATGGTTAAGATGAACTCATCAAAAAAATTTGCTACTAGAGGAAGCTCATCCTTGATTGGTATGTCTGCCAGTTGATCAACAATAACTTGCCCTTTTATAGATTTTCTTTCTACATACTGGATTCCATATTCACTAAGTATCATTACCCATTTAGCCAATCGTCCTATTAGTGTTGCTTTACTTAGTAGATATTTCAAAGGATATATATTGGCAACCAAATAGTTTTATGGTTTAGCTTGTAGTGCCTAAGTTTTTGAGTAGTAAAAACTACTATAAAACAAGCCCATTCTATGTGACTGTAATTTAGCTCATATCCCACCAAAGTACAAGTGATATAGTACACTTCTCTTTCATGACCTTCATCATCATTTTGTGCAAGCAAGGCTCCTAGTGCTGATTTGGTTACTGAAATATATAGTATCAAAGGTTGGGTATCTGTAGATAACATTAACATAGGTGGTGTAAGTAGGTAATCTTTGATCCTTTGAAAAAATTCTTGGCATTTGGCTATCCATATAAATGGTACCCCCTTTTAGAGTAAGTCTTTGAATGGATCTATCTTGTCTACTAACTATACTATAAAGCATCTAATAGATTGCAGTCTCCCTTGTAATGTTCTTAGCTGACTTATGTTGGCTGGTGGAGGCATGTCCATTATAGCTTTTACTTTTGTAGGGTACACTACAATGCCTCATCTAGAAATGAAGTATCCAAGAAGGTTTCCTAATTGAATGCCAAAGACTTACTTTTTTGGATTTAGCCTTACTTTGTATGCTTCTAGCCTTTGAAATATCCTATCTAGGACTTGCAAGTGATCAACTCTTGTCAATGATTTGGTTATCAGATCATCCACATAGTCTTCCATGAGATTATCCACTGGTATGTAGCTCCAACATTTTTGAGCCCAAAAGGCATGACATTCCAACAATATTTTCCCCATGGACATGTAAAATCAATCGTGTGTTGGTCCTCATGTGTGATATTGATTTGGTTATATCCAGAGAAACCATCCATGAGGGATAAAATCTCATATCCTGATGTGAGGTCCACTATCATGTCAATGTTTGTTAAAGAGAACTCATCCTTAGGACATGCCTTGTTGATATTTTTTAATTCTATACAAATGTGAATGCCCCCAAATGGTTTGGCTACTAGAACAGGATTATAAATCCATTCTACATAGTCTATTGATTTGATGAATTCGACATCCAATAGTTTCTTAAGTTTAGCTTTGACTGGTAGAGCAATTTGTGGATGCATTTTCCTTAACTTCTAAATGATGGGCTTAACACTTGGTTGTAATGGTAGATGGTGCAATATAAGTTCATGATCCTGCCCAGGCATGTCGGCATATGAACATGCAAATTTAATCTATCTTTTTGTAAAGATGTCACAAAACTCTATTTCCTCTATCTTTGTCAAAGATGTTGCAAAGTAAATTACCCAAGGATTATCTTTAGTGTTTATGTTGATCTCGATAGATTCTTCCACTAAAATTGGTGAATTTTCCTTAGCAACTGGGATAATGTTCAAATATCCATCCTTGGGCACCTGAGAGAAATTTTCTCCCTTGGATGCGTCCTTTATTTTTACTATTTCATTGTCCAAAGGTGCCTTTCAATTTTCACCTAGGCACTTGTCATTTTCATGTTTTTTATTTTTTTTCTTTTTTCCTTTATTTTTGCAACTAGAGGTGTCAATGGAATCCCTAAAATATGCCATTTTATCCAAGTCTATGGTAAATATAGCCTTATGATCACCTCTAGGTATGCCTTCTCGCAGTCCCATGAACTCAACTATTGCTTTGTAATTCTCAAATATGTCTAAGATGGGGGTGCCTTGTTGATCCCAATTGATAAGTTGGGGATATATGAGGGGCATGTCATCATCAAAGTTATCAAATATGGAGGTTGACAAGGTGAGGATAGATTGGCTGACATGGTCATAGAAGTTTCAGACTAACTCTTTTTTGTTCTTTTTCCTAGGGATAGGTAGACTCTAAGGTGGGACTATTGTAAGGGATAGGTATTCATAAGATGGTTTGTTAGGTGCCCAAGAGGCAGGATCAAGGGTTTCCCAATAATAAAGCATAATCCATTCTTCTTTTTTCAAGGACTTCTGAGGATGGGAATTAGTTGATTTTGGCGATGTATTTAAAATTTGGTCAAATTCCCCAAATAACTTATCGAGTTCCATTCTGTTGGTGGAGAGAAGGGAATCCCATTCATATTCATTTGATTCAGGAGATTCATAGTAGAATAGGTTAGATGGTTCATGGGATATCTCAATGTCTTCAGAAGCACTTACTTCCTCTTATGATGGATGATGAGCCAAGTCTTTGGTGCATTTTGATCATACTTTTATAAATACTTTTCTATTTTTATTATGCTAAAACAAACATTCAGTCTGATTATGGGATAGGACATATACATTTTTATGACTTAAATATGATGAGTATATTATGATAAAAAGTCCCATGATTATTACCTTTGATGTTTTATTAGTCTGATAAATACTTTATGGCTTTTTGTGATCATAAAACCTTCCTGTAGCCTCTACTACCAAAAATTCCTATAGCCATATCTGAAACAATGTTTTCCTTAGTTTAATACTTAATGAATGAATGAATAAAAGTAATGGATTGTCTTAAAAGATGAACGTGTTGAGCTAACCTTCTTCCTCAAGAAACTATGGTGAGATATTTTGTAGGTACCACGATTGGAGGAAGGGAATTCAATTTCCACTAGAAGAATAGAAGACCAAATCCATGAAGACTGGTTCAAGAAAAAAAGATGGGGAGATAGTTTCAACTCATCCGCTATGTAGGGAGAGTGTTCCAAAAATCTAGGCTAGGCATCTTGGAGTTGCATGAATCTAGGATGATGGCGCTTTAAGACTATTAAACCGAATTGACTTAGTTCTTCCATTGTCATTCATCTCCTTGCTTAAGTTAGTTAGATGTAATAAATGCCTCTCATTTTATAAAGGAAAGGTTAGTTAGTAGTTAGAATTAGTTTTCAATAAATAGCCCCTTCTCCTTAAGAGAATGGGCTGGAAGAAGTTGGTATTGTAACACATTTTTCAGTTTCAAAAATTTAGTCAAGAGATTGTGCTATGTACTTGTTTGCATTGAATCAATAAAGCTTATGAATTTTTTTGCCTAATCTGTTGCTTAGTTTTGGCATTACCTAAGGGGGCCCACTTAGGGAATTGTCCATACTCTTATTTTGCAAGTTAGAATAGCTATATTTTCCTTCATAGAAGTTAATGTGACTATTCCTGTAGCTGGTAGAAACACAGAGTTGTCAACTATTCCTATAGCCACTAGACGCGGAATAGTGTTATTTTTCAAGTTTTCATTTCCAAGCAAGTTATCAAGTAAAGTTGTTTCCAGTAATTTAAGTTTCAGTATAAAGCATTTTAGGATTCATGTATTTCTGGAAGGGTGATTAGTGCATATATTGTTCTAGCCCATTTCAAGTTTACGTCCCTGGGTTGATGATTAAATGAGGTTCTTTAGTGGGTTATGACTGCCAATTGTGATGTTCAATCCTTAAGTAGAGCAATTTATGTTCCTTGTTATCAAGCTGATTAAAGAACACTACATTTTTGGCACAGTTGCTGGGGATGGTGTCAAACTAAGGACCTATTACAGGCATGCTAGTAAAGAGTTTAAGATTTCATTCTTCGTATTTTTAGTTTAGAATCCTACATTCTAGCATCTCCATAGTTAGTTCACTTTTTTTGTATGCATAGAAGAAGAGACCAATTTGGAAGATTCCTTCTTGGGAGCATAGATATTGAAGAAATTGAACTGAACCTATTCCAAGACGACCCATATCTGGATGTTGGCCAAGACCTAGTTACCTCATCTTCTTCCTCTGAACTAAGCTTTAACCTATCCAAAGAGACAAAATCAAATAATTCCCTTCCTCTTGTAGTTCATCAACCAGGAGCTAATCCAAGGACACAACCAAGAATGGAAAATCCTATTTTTCCATTCCCAATCCTTGACCTACATGACAATAATAACTTCAAGAACATCCCTACCTCAGTACTACCAAAGTTCTATGGACTTATTACTGAGGACCCTCATACCTTCTTGTTTGAATTTGACATCCTTTGTAGAAGCTATGACTATACAACCTTAGCACACAAGCTGAAATTGTTTCCCTCTACTCTAAAAGAGGTAGCCTTGAGATGGTTCATGGGATTGGGAGCCAATGTAGCTAACACTTGGGATGAAATGAAGACTCTGTTCTTGGGTAAATATAAAGAATATTGTAGAGGAAATGCTATGAGAGGAGATGACATCTTCAAAATGTCACAAAAGGAGGATGAAACCTTAGAGGATTATGTGTCAAGGTTCTTTTTTAGTGTGTAGAAGAATAATCATCATGAGCTGAATGAGGAATCTCAAAAAATTCTCTTCTTAAGAGGAGTTAATGATACTTGCATGGAGGCCCTCGACCTCATGGTAGGAGGTGATGTCACCCAAAGTGATTGGGATGATATCAAGAAAATTTGTCTCAATTACTCCATAGCAGCTGTAAAGAAGGGAAGGGGGTTTAGACCCTCTTCTATAAAAGGAAGTGGCTTTGGAGTATCTAAAGGGGAGATTACTAATCTCTTGTCTAACTTCAAGCAGGATATTATCAATGATGTAGCTACTCAACTGGATACTATGCAAGCTAGAAGAAAGAAAGAAGAAGCTGAGGCAGTATTAGCTGAATATTGCCCCCACTGTCAACAAAGAAAGAAAGACTATCAATGCAAAGCAGTGGCCAATTTGGAGGTAAAACATCTCCCTACTGAGTTCAAAACCATTGAAGGAGAGGAGGAAGTGTTCTTTGTTGCTCAGCGTAGGCCATGGGCCCCAAGACAAGGTATGCCTCAGGACCCTTTGCAAAATTTTGGTTCATATAATAGTCAGTGGCAAAGCCAACACCCTCCAAACTATGGGCCATACTCCCAACCTCAGTAGAATAACCCTTGGCCAAATGCCTAGAAAAACCATTGGCAATCCTCACAAGGGAATTGGCAATCTCCACAACAAAATTAGTGGCAACCTTCGCAAGGGAATTGGAAATAGTATAACTAATGGAGAGGGGGCCAACAATGGTCAAATCCACCCACTGGTTTCCTATAGCAACCGTAGCAGCATTCCATTATGCCACCTCCTGCAACTAATCAAGGTCAAAATCCAAAGCCAACCCAACTACCTACTCAGGCAACACCCAATCCAAATAATTAGTAGCAGCAACATCAACAAGTCTATTTTTCTAATCCTAATCATTAGCTTCCCTATGCTCTCAACCTAAATAATATTAATTTATATTCAAGAACTGTGCTGCCCACACCATCTCCTCACATAATCTCAGAATTGCCATTTGAGGAGACTGACCAAGAAGAAGATACCAATGACCTAGCCCAACCAAATGAGCCAGTTCAGATTCCATCATTACCTAAGGCATCTAATAAAGTTTACCCTCCTTTCCCACAAAGGTTGTAAGGTGAAAATGTGAAAAAACAAGACGAACCTATCTTTGACATCCTTGACTAGCTAAAGCATATATGTGTGAAAATTCCCTTGTTCCAAGCAATCAAAGAAGTACCTATCTATAGCAAAGCCATTAAGGAGGTATGTTTGAAGAAACCGGGGAGGAAAAAAAAAGACCCCCAAACTATCCATGTCATAGGCCAACTTTTTGACTTAATGCTAGGGAAGCTTACCATCCCAAAATATTTAGACCCAGGCAACCCTATTATGGAGATCAATATTAATGGGTTGCAAATTAAGAATGCTTTAGTGGATCTTGGTGCAGCTATCAATGTCATGACAAAGGACCTAGTTGTAAAACTTAGTATTTCTAACCTAAGGGCTACACCTACAATATTGTAGCTTGCTGATAGCTCAACTGTCAAACCTGATGGGGTAGTTCAAGACCTGGTAGTCATCTTGGATTCTTGGGAGTACCCTGCTGACTCTATGGTCTTATCTCCAAAGGCATCATTGGGAGGATACCTTGTCATACTAGGAAGGCCTTGGTTGGCTACTGCTGATGACAATATCTGATGGGTATAGCACAAAAAAGGTTACCCTCTATTCTCCAGCCCAACCCTAACTTGAGTATGGAGAGGCTGTTTGGCAAGATTTGGGAGAAGAGGAGGGAGTGAATTCTGTGGCCAGTTTAATGATGATTACTAGAGAACCTTTTGTTGCACAAAAACAACAACAAGATATACTATCCAATATCATATTGAATAACTATGGTACCAAATACTTTCATTATGAAAAAAATCCATGCTCCTTGCAGACCATTCTTCCTTCGTTTGCATCAGCCCATCATCCTACAGCAACCGACTCCTTACACACCTTGCTACCCCATGAGGTAGAAATGCCATTTCTTCCTGAGGTATCTATGGTTGATTTAACCTCTGAAGTTGAGGTAGCCACAAGACAAACCTTGAGTATCAATAAAAACCTCACCAGAGAGCAACAAGAATCTATGGTCAAAATGCTTACCAATCATAAGTCAGCTTTTACTTGGGAATATGGTGACATGAAGGGTTTAGACACAAAACTCTGCACACATTACATATTCATTAACAGTGAGTTTTGACCTATCAGGCAGCGTCAAAGAAGAATCAATCCAACCTTGAGAGATATTGTTAAAGAAGAATTGCAGAAAATGTTAACAGTTGGCTTTATCTACCCAATCTCAGATAGTTAATGGGTTTCCCCATTGGTTATTGTTCCTAAGAAAGGAGGAAAATGGAGAGTATGTGTAGATTATAGAGAGCTTAACTTGGCAACAAAGAAATATTACTTTCCTCTTCCATTCATTGATCAAGTTCTAGATAATTTAGCTGCGAAAAAATACTTCTCATTCTTAGATGGCTTCAACGGGTACAATCAAATCAAGATTGCTCCTGAGGATCAAGAAAATAATACTTTTACATGCCCTTGGGGAAAGTTTGCCTACTCAGTTTTTCCTTTTGGTCTCTATAATGCACCTACAACTTTCCAGAGGGTAGTCATAAGTATCTTCTCAGACATCTCATATGATTGCATGGAAATATACATAGATGACTTTACTGTTTATGGTGCAACATTTGAAGAAGCTCAGGACAACTTGAAAAAAGTACTACAGAGATGTGAACATCATAATGTATCACTGAATAGTCAAAAGTGCTTCATTATGATGTAGGAGGGAATAGTGGTTGGTCACCATATTTCTGCTGCAAGAATACAGGTTGATCCTGCTAAGATTGAGGTCATCTCTAATCTACCCTTTCCTACTACGCAAAAAAAATTAAGAAGCTTTCCAGGCCATGCTAGATACTATAGAAGATTCATCAAGGACTTCAGCTAGACAACAGGCCCCTTATACAGTCTGTTGAAGAAGGATGCAAATTTTTCTTGGACCGAAGAATGTGAAAAAGCATTCCTTGATTTAAAAGTTGCCCTTACATAGGCACCTATTTTGAAAGGACCTAATTGGTCACTTCCATTTCATATTCATGCAGATGCATCGGATTATGCCATTGGAGCCGTGTTAGGATAGAAGGGTGGTTCAACCGAACATACACCCTACTACATAAGCAAAAATCTGCAAGGGGCTGAGCTAAACTACATTGTTACAGAAAAAAGATATTAGCAATCATCTATGCCCTCAATAAATTTAGGCATTACATCATAGGTTATTAGATATTTGTCCACATTGATCGTGTAGCAATCCGGTATCTCATGAACAAAATCTCAATAGCTGGGAGACTAGCAAGATGGTTGTTGCTGATGTAGAAATTTGACATTACAATTGTGGACAAGCCAGGTAAAGCCAATGTGGTTGTTGATTTCCTTTCTAGAATTCAGAGGCAAGACGACTCTGCACTTATTGAAGACTCCTTTCCTGATGAGCACCTATTTGCAATCAAGGTTATTCACCCATGGTATGCTGATATATAAAATTATCTAGCTGTAGGAAGAACTCCTCAATTCTCCCCTAAGAAAAATAGTTTATTGGTGGAGAAAAGTTTTCAATTTTCTTGGATTGCAGATTGCATGTTTTATACAGGGACAGATCAAGTTATGAGGACATGTGTACAAGAGGAGGACACTCATGATATATTTCATGCAAGCCATGATGAGCCATGTGGTGGATATTTTGCTGCCAAAAGACCAACAATGAAATTTTTAAATACTAGTTACTATTGGCCAATTCTGCATAGAGATGCAAACAAATATACCAGGAGATGTGACAGATGCCAAAGGATGGGAAGACCAACTCGCTCTGATGAGATGCCTCTATTTCCACAATTTGTTGTTACAGCCTTTGACAAATGGGGACTAGATTTTGTAGGACCAATTGATCCACCTTCCAATGGTAAGTCCTACATCCTTGTATGCACAAATTATGTGACAAAATGGGTAGAAGTTAAACCTATGAAGCATGTCAGGGATAATAAAGTGGCTAAATTCCTATATGAGAAAATATTCACCAAGTTTGGTGTCCCTAGGAAATAGTGAGAGATCAAGGAGCATAATTCACTTCTACACTTACCACAACCTTAGTAAATGAATACAATATACATCACAAAAAATCAACTCCTTATCATCCCCAGGTTAGTGGCCAAGTTGAAGTCACCAACAAGGACATAGAGGCCATTCTGACTAAAACTATAGATTTGCATAGAAAGGATTGGGCCACAAGGTTACCAAAAGCTATATGGGCCTACCGTACTACTTGAAAGACTGCCACGAGATATACACCTTTTGAAATGGTGTATGGTAAAATAGCTGTGATGTCAATTGAATTTAAAAATAAGACTCTAAGAACAACATTTGAGATGGACATGGATTTAACAAATGCACAAAGGGATAGAGTCATGCAGCTCAATGCTCTGGATGAGCTCTGAAAGGATTCCTTGCAGCACACTGAGATGATGCAAAAAAAACGCATAAGGTGGCATGATAAATACATCAAGGAAAATAAATTCAAAGCAGGAGATTGGGCTCTGCTTTATGACTCACGATATAAGGACATTCCAGGAAAATTGCAAACTAGATAGTTGGGTCCATATGAGATAGAAGAGGTATTCACCAATGATGCTGTTCAATTAAGGACCATTGATGAGTTCTGATTCAAGCTATTAGCCAATGGGCATCGCCTAAATCTCTATTCTAAACCCATTGACAAGGAAACATTTCTAAAATAGTTCAAAATTGAGCAGGACAGTAGCGATCCTACAGCCAAAGGAATTGAGCCTAGGCTCAATTTCCCAAGCCATGCATAAAAGTGCATATCAAATCATAATAAAGGAGTTATCTCTTAAGATCCCCATTCCATTCATTCACGTCATCCACAATCCGTTCTCACTCTGTCTCTTCCACATCATCCACCTATCATTCCCATATCATCCACATTTCTCTGTGTCACGTATTGCAATAAAGAAGAAGGTCACATCAGATAATTACGACGATTCTCTCCAGGTACGCTCCACTTCACTTTAAGATTGTTTAAGTTACTTTATTTATTGAATTTAATTTAGTATTAATTAGTGCAAACAAATTTCCTATATGGTTGTCATTTCCTTCGGCTCATCCACACAATTGAGCACATTTCTCTATGACATAACTTCCACCACATCACCGCCAGAAGCTTGTCCCATCAGTTGTCATGAACCCCCAATATTTGGAAACTGTAATTAATAATCAAACAATCTTTCCTTCATGCAATAATGAACCTAAATGTATTCTGATTACCCATGATTACTCTCTCCCTCCAAAAGATTGCATGAGTATATTGTTTTCCCTATTTTTCTGTCACTTTTGAAGAGTAGTTCAAAAGTTTCGGTTGAGGGGAAGGGCAGAGTACTGAAGAATTGCAGAAGGTTCATTAGTTGGGCTATAGGAAGTTCAGTTGAAAAAAAACTAGGTGAGCATTGCTTAACGTATTTAATTATGAAAAGCCAAGGAAATGGGAGGTCAGCCAATTTTGCATGAGCCTACAGACCATAGCATCCTATTACAGGATGTGCTACATGTGCCATTATTCAGATAATATGGGTGGCTCAATAACTTCTTGAAGCTCGAGACTTTCAATACAGACATTGCAGAGGAATTTACGAGGGCATTTTAGGATTGGGAAGAAAAAGTTAAGGGCATAACATTCAATGCGTCAATTGACAGAATTGTTGAGATTACTAGATTACCTCAGGTCAGAGAACCATTTCCCAGAGGAAGAGATGCAAGAAGTGTCAGGGCTGAGTTCACATGGCCAAATCATCCTCCTCTATGGGTGGATAAGAAAGCTGCACAAAGAATGAGTCTTCCATAGGACTAGGTGTCATGGGTAGGGTATATCATCAAATACATAACTTGTGAAGGTATTCAGCCCTACATTCTCATCATTTCAAACTTTTATCTCATTTACACCATGGACTGTTCATGAATTTTTCCAACTTCCTTTATAACTTGCTATCCAATAGTGCTGCTGAATTTAGAAAGGGTAGGGTTAACTCCATATCTCACCATTGTCTTATTAAGTTGCTTGTTGATAAATCCATTCATGATGCATTAGGAATGACCTGGGAGGAATTCACTGTCCAATTCAACCCTAAAATTCAAAATGTAGGACCTAGGGGTGAACCTCTTACCTTTAAGCAATGAACCTCCCAGTCCATAGGCCAGACCTCTGCCGCTATGTCTCCTCCTCAAGAATCATCTGAATCATAGGATGATGTTCCTCTTTCTAAAAGAACTCGCAAGCAGTCGGCACAAGGTTCTAACAAAATTCCTGAGCCGTCTCCCAAGGATAGGAAATGAAAATCACCTATTGTAGCAACCCCTGAGCCTGTAAAAAGAAAGAAAAAGGGAGACTTCTCTGTTCCTATGGAAAAACCTTCCAAAAGGCATAAAATAGTTCCTCCTTCTATAAGAAGGAGCTCTAAGCTCCAGAACCAGGCAACCCACCAATCATGTAATACTATCCCTGCCACACCACCTTTAGATCCTTCCAGTCTTGAATTGAGAGAAGAAGAACCTGTTATCGAAGAGGTTGTGAGTACACCTGAAGGGGCTTGCCTGGATGAGTTGGCTGGCATTGCAGAGTAGCTATAGAAAGGTATGGAATGTGATAAGAAGAAGGAAGAACCAGTTGTGTTTCCATCTGAAGAAGAGTAGCTACAGGAAGGTTAGCAATGGGATGGTGATTTGTGACAGGATAACCCTAAACAATCACATAATGCAGAAGTATCTGGAGAAGAAGAAGAACAAGAAAAGGAGGATGTACTTGAAGAAGTACAAGAGACACCTATAGTATTCTATAATCATAGACCACCACTCCATGTCACAAACTTTTTTGCAGGAATGGCATGTTTTGAAGAGCTTCAGCAATAGTAGACTGCTTCTACACTGGAAATTGAGAGACTACAAAGGATAATCCAAAACAAGAATCCAAAAATTGCTAACTTGAATGACACTCTCAACTAGGTAGTAGAGCTTGTTCCATAACTAATGCAATGTTGAGCACCCTCACCCATCTACGCAATGTGTCTAAGGGAGCTGTATTTGAACTTCCAGCTAATTAGAGTCTGGAAAGGTAAGAATCCTTCTTTAAATACCTCTGAGGAATTTTATGAAGCATACAGGGACTCACCTCTGCATATCAGGAACCTCCTATGTGAGTTTTATCTGCACAATTTGGGTGTATCCTAGGATAAAGAATGGAATCCCTTATGTTATGTCGGTGATATTCATATCAACGCTCTGATCTCCTAGATTACCAATGAAATAAGCAGAGGGGAACAATTTAATAGCCATATGCATGATATAGTAAATATGCCATTGTCTGTGAGAAATGAATCTAGAAATGGAATGGGTATTTACTTTGACTAGAAGAAATTGTGGAGAGATGAATGAGCCAGGCCACTGATTGAGCCTCTAACACAAGAGCTATTTTCTCAATATTCCCAAATCATAAATAGTGATTTTAATGTTGCAACCCTGGACATTCATAACAAATGGGAGCATCTTTCATTTCAATTGAAGAAAGCAGAACCACATACTCCCAACACCTTGTATGCAACAACCAGAAGGGTAGAGAGGTACATGAGGAATGCCAGAACAAAGAGGGAGAATTGGTTGCCATTGGTTATGCAATTGCATATTCTCCTATGGCCATTATTGGCTATACAAGGGGACAACAACACTTATAACATAAGTTCTGAAGATAATAGATGGCAAAGGCTGGAGGCAATGCGAGCTCACTTCTGGAGCTTTCAGAATGGTGAATGTGGGCAACAACTAAGTGTAGATCTGAGAGAGTTTGCCAAGAGAAGGAATGCTAGACTTGCTGAAGGGTCCAACAAGTAGTGGTTGAGGGGAGTGATGAGCCAGGTCTTTGGCAAATTTTGAGCATACCTTTATAAATACTTTTCTGTTTTTATTATGCTAAAACAAACATTCAGTCTGATTATGGGATAGGAAATAGACCTTTTTATGACTTAAATATGATGATTATATTATTATAAAAAAGTCCCATGATTATTACCTTTGATGTTTTATTAGTCTAATAAATACTTTATGGCTTTTTGTGATCATAAAACCCTCCTGCAGCCATATCTGAAACAATGTTTGCCTTAGTTTAATACTTAATGAATGAATGAATAAAAGTAATGGATTGTCTTAAAAGATGAACGTGTTGAGCTAACCTTCTTCCTCAGGAAAAGATGGTGAGATATTTTTCAGGTACCATGATTGGAGGAAGGGAATTCAATTTCCACTTGAAGAATAGAAGACCAAATCCATGAAGACTAGTTCAACAACAAAAGATGGGGAGACAGTTTCAACTCATCTGCCATGCAGGGAGAGTGCTCCAAAAATCTAGGCCAGGCATCTTGGAGTTGCATGAATCCAGGATGATGGTACTTTAAGACTGTTAAAATGATTTGACTTAGTTCTTCCATTGTCATTCATCTCCCTTCTTAAGTTAGTTAGATGTAATAAATGCCTCCCATTTTATAAGGGAAAGGTTGGTTAGTAGTTAGAATCAGTTTTCAAGAAATAGACCTTTCTCCTTTAGAGAATGGGTTTGAGGAAGCTGGTATTGTAACAGATTTTTTAGTTTCAAAAATTCAGTCAAGAGATTGTGCTATGTACTTGTTTACATTGAATCAATAAAGCTTATGAAGCTTTTTGCCTAATCTATTGCTTACTTTTGGCATTACCTAAGGGGGCCCACTTAGGGAACTATCCATACTCTTATTTTGCAAGTTAGAATAGCTGTATTTTCCTTCATAGAAGTTAATGTGACTATTCCTGCAGCTGGTAGAAAGACAAAGTTGTCAACTGTTCCTACAGCCACTAGATGCAGAATAGTTTTATCTTTCAAGTTTTCATTTCCAAGCAAGTTATCTAGTAAAGTTGTTTCCAATAATTTAAGTTTCAGTAGAAAGCATTTTAGGAATCATCTATGTCTGGAAGGATGATTAGTGCATATATTGTGCTGACCCATTTGAAATTTATGTCCCTGGGTTGATGATTAAATGAGGTTTTTTAGTGGGTTATGACTGCTAGTTGTGATGTTCAATCCCTGAGTAGAGGAATTTATGTTCCTAGTTATTAAGCTGATTAAAGAACACTACAATGGTGTCAGGGCACTAGGAACACCAATCCTAATCAGTTGAAACCCTAGCCTTAGGCCTTTTGGTCATTGTGAGACAGTGATTGGTTCAGTCCTGCCATCCTGATGTAGCCCTAATGCACTATGTCCATTATATCCTATCTTTTGTATTATCATAAAGCCTTTTCCATATTGATCTTTAGATATTTGAATAGACGGTGGAGGTTTTTCGCTGTCTTCATTATATAGCCATGATGTGACATCTTCTTGATCCATAGATTCTTTACTTAACTCTCCTCATTTTTTGAATGTCATCATAGGAGGGACATGTATTTTGACAATTGAATATCTCCTATCTGTTGTGGGTAAATTTTATGACTTAGGAGGAACCAACTGGCTAACACAATAGAATTCTTTCATGTGATATTCTCCACAACCCTTATCATAGATCTCGACCTTAGGAGTTGAACATGGTGGTTGTAATGTAATAGACTTGGAAAGAGTTGATGGATCAATGTACATGGATAAAGTGGAGGATGAAGCCTATTGATTGACTGGTACCTGTTGTTGTGGTATTATGCTTAGGATAGTGGAATATTGGAAAGGATCTGGATAATCATAGATTGTGATCTTGATGCCATTGTACGAAAATTTGAGAAATTGATTGTATGTGGAAGGTACAACCTTCATAGAATGTATCCATGGTCTACCCAATAAAAAATTATAGGGAAGGATGAGATCCAAGACTTGGAAGCTAGTTTCCATAATCGTAAGGCCAATCCTAATAGGGAGTGTTACAATTCCCTTAGATGATCTTTCCTCATCATCGTATGCCTTAATGACTATACTCTTAGTGGTGTCTACACATTCTTCTAAGGAACCTAATGCCTTAACCAATTTCAAGGTATAAAGATTCAACCATGCTCCTTCATCTACCAAGAATCATCTAAATTTGGTTTGATAGACAAGAAATTTAAGGTGGAATTGGTCAATATGGATGGTATTCTTAGTTGAATAATATTGCTAAGAGAAGGTAGCATGATGATAATTCGTTAAGTATCCTACTGTCTCTTTGAAATGATTGACATATAAGTTGGTGGGGATAGTTGTGCTTTACAAGGTTTTCTCTAGGATGGCTCGATGATTGGGTGATATGGTCAATAATTCCAAGATGGATATTTGTGTTGGGGTCTTCCCAAACTAGTCATTTAAATTATATTTGAGCTTGGAATACTATAAGTTATGCATGCATTGACAACACATTCAAGACTCTTCTTTATGGTAATGGTGTGGATATTTTTGTCAGCAGCTCGGATATGATTAATGATTTTACCTTGGTTATAATCATACTTGGTATTGCAATAATTGGCTGAGGTATTAGTCTTTGTTCCCAAACTGGAGCCCTTTCCTTTCTCATGGTCATTTAATGGATCTTTGAAGACCTTATGGTAAGTATTTTTGGTATGTTTTTTCCCATTGACTTCTATGGTTCCATTTTCAACAAAATCTTTGATAATCTTCTTCAATTGTTGGCATTGTTGTAGGTTTTCTCCCTTTGTTCGATGGTAATCAAAAAAGGAATTAACATCCCACCATGATGATTTAAACTATTTGGGATCATATTGTTTTGGATCTAGAGGTTGTATGAGTGGTCCTGTGTGTAGGGTTTTAGCATCAACAATACCGTCAAATTAGTTACATTTTTGTTTCTAGACCAATTTTTTTTTCTATCACTAAGGGCATTTTGGTGTTGAAGAACTGGATTCCTACCTAGTGTCTTAATTTCCCCTTTGTCAATGAGGGATTTCTCTAGTATTATGCCTTTTTGCACTAATTCTAGAAAAGAGGTACAACAATGTACTCTTAAGTCACTTCTTAGTTTTTGATGAAGATTTTCAAGGAATATTATGACTTTTTATTTCTCTCGTATCTCAACTAGACATCGACTAGCTAAAATTCTCCATCTTTGGAAGAAGGTGGTGATGTTTTTACCATCTTCTTGTGTGGTGTGAGACAAGGTAGCTATCATGATTTCATTGTCTATGTTGAAGGAAACGTGTTCCATAATTGTTTTAGCTAATTCACGCCATGATCTTATCTCATACGAAAGTTTAGAGAATCATTCCAATGCTATGCCGACAAGGGTTCATGGAAAATGTCTCATAAAGTATGTGGGGTCATACGAGATGTCCATGCATGTGGTGGAAAATTATCTTATATGTTCCAGGGGATCTCTCTTCCCATTATACTTAGGCAAATTCGGTATAATGTATCCATGTGGGAAGGGTGTCGTGTATAGTGATTTTTCAAAGGGATTGTTAGAAATGAAAAATTCCATGAAAAACCCTAAGGTTTTAAAGTTTGAAATCTAAATTTTCCATCATTACCCTAAGGAATTTTATTCATTTATATCCATATTTCACTAACCTTCTTTAAAAAAAAAATTCCATCCATATATACCTTGTACCATATACCACTGACTTAGTATTTATTAAAATCTCACTCACCACTTTACATGGCCTCCCACAAGGGGCTTGTAGTATGGTGGTAGCGGTTAGCAGGCAAGCATAAAGTGCTTACTGCGCCACTGCACGCGGTCAAAACATAGACTGTGGGGTTGCGATGGGCGGTAAGTCACCAGCATGTGAGAAGTCAGAGGAAATTTTGCAGTTTGTTAAATAAAAGACCGCAGTGGCCACAAGGAGGCAACGAAGGTTAACAGTTAGCAGTTTGTTGGATGACTACCGCAATACTATGGGAGGAAGCCATAGTGGTAGTCAGGTAAATGATGGAGGCGATAAAGATGGCGGTTAATGAATGGGCTACCGCACTACCATGGATGGTTAAGGAAGAGACCACGGTGGTGCAGTAAAAAACTAGCAGTGAGCATAATAGTTAGTGAATGACTACCGTGACACCACGATGGGGTAGAGTAGAGACTATAGTAACGCGGTAGATAGTGGTGGGACCAGTCAAAGTCAAAGTAGTGAATATGAATAAATGCTATGGTGACAGCAAATGTAAAAGCAGAAAAATATAAAATAAAGTGACGGGTATGTGCAGGATCATCATGGAAAAAACAGGCCCTTAAGTGGCAATAAAATTCAAAAAATCAGAGTTAGGAAACTTGGTGTAAAACTTTGAATAAGTTATCTATTTTATTTCAAAAATATGTAACAATAGAATCTATAGAAAATTTAATGTATATTCTAAACTGGTAGGTTTATTTAAAAAAAATATATATCTATTTGGTGAAAATTTGAAATTTCAATGTAGTAGTACTTAAATTTTAGGGAAAAAATAAGAAGTACATGTCTGTCTCACCACCTTAACCACAATAAAATGATAATATTTTTTTATAATATTTTATATATAATTAGGGGAATCGTGTCTTGATGTGATGCATATTTGTTTGTAATTTCTTTTCTAGCAAATAATTAATTATAAATTTTTTATTAAAATTTTAAAAAAATATATAAATTTGTATGTCTGACCACCTTAACTTGGTCAAAACTTCATGAAATTCAATTCTTTATTTTTTAATCCTATAATATGTGAAGCATAGAATGTGACACATGTTTTGGATTCAAAAAATGTGATACCTTTTGAAAGCTATAGATTTTTTTCAATCAACCTATCAATCAGGAGTTTAGTTGTAATTCAAATAGAAAATGAATAATAATTATTTATTAAATTCAAAGTAAAACATAATTTATATTGTTGTAAAGTTGATAACCTCCTTTAAAAACCATTTTTGTTTCATCAATTTTAGGTTAAAAAAAAATTGTCAGCCACATGGGCCATCATATCACTTAGATATCACCACTTTTTGGCCCATCATGATCCTGCACATACCCTGACGGGAAAAGTATTTAAGGAAAAATTAAATGCAGACTTATGTAAAAATATTTAAATTTCTGAGATGCAACTTAATTAAATATTTTATCTCTACCATGGAATATCAAACAACTGTAACAAAAAAAATAAGGGTTACAACTCTTGAGATATGTATTGTATAAATATTTTGAAAATCAGTTTGAGAAGGGGTTAGAGTAGGAGATAGATTTCCCAGTAAACAAGATTGGGAATGGGAATAATATATAGACCTTCTAGAAATAATGCAATGGAGAACATGTTAATAAATTGGTGAAATCTTTCTGAATTCAATTGTTGAGATGCTATAATTTGTATTATTTTTTATCTTAGTTCTCTCCAATTAGAAGTATTCTAATCATTTGAATTAATGTATAAGCATAATATTGATTCATCAAAGTGAATGTTTTCACTTTGTGTGATTCTTATTTGCTGCTATTTGCAAATCAGAATTAAATCCCTTCAAGTAAGTCACAGTGTTTGCGAGATTTATTTTGGATAATTTAAGAAGAACTAGGTTAGAGAATGTTCCAGCATAATTTGTACAAGCCATATATAAATAAAATTATATGCCATTCATAAGATTTTATTTTATAAACTGCTTAACAACTTATTCAAAAAAAATTATTTTGTATAGTAGGAGTAGGAGTAGTTATAGTGATTTTATCTATCCACTTCCCTTTTCCATTGTGGATAGATTGATCAACCAAGAAAAAAATTTAAGTCTACATGATTCATATAGTTTCACCCACCTTGGTCTAGTAGAACCTAAAGAGAAGAGGGTTCAATTGCATTGGTTGGCCTTGTACATTGGCCAAAAGTGTTGTGAGGGCTCGGAAACTTCTCCAGGTTCAAACCTATGTTTTTGACACCCAAAAATTTGGCGACTCTACTAGGGAATTACTCAGAAAAATTTCCAGCCTTTCCATTTATTGAGTCAGCAAAGTTTTGCATTTTTTTGGAGATTCCACTGGACGAAAACCAAAGCAATCCATTTCATTTTCCTACTTTTGGAAAAGTAGGTGGCGACTCTATGTTAATTTGATATATAATGTATGGATGTTGTGGAGAAGTATAATTTTATCAAGATGTTAGGAGGAGCGAGAAGACAACAGTCAATAAGAGGCTTGAAGGAATTGAGACAACAAAGGTTGCAATTGGACAAACAGATGCTACAAGTGAACAAACAATTGGTGTAATTTGGAGTCAAAAGTGTTCTAGATACACCACCGAATGGGTCATCATGCAGTAAGAATGAGGAAACAAATTTTAGGAGATCTTGGACACCACAAACACCACATGATGCAACTGAGAACTCTGGAAACAAAGGTAATGTACTTTATTCACACCAAAGTACTTTTTATGAGTATACTCAAATTGAAGAGAAAGGCAAAAATCTTGTGGATGCCTTTTTTGACATAAGGAGATATAAGGGAGAAGATTTAAACTCTTTGTAAAATAATATGAAAAAAAATTGTATGTAGTTAACTCCTCATTTTAGGCCAACAAGACCCACATTTGTTGCACAACTTCCAAGAGCATCAGCACCTAAATCAGTTTATTGGCCAAAATCATCAAAACAATGTGCCTTGGATGTGGTGAGTAAACTTATTGGTTTCATACTTGGGATGAGTTATGTGGATACCAGGAAAAGTGCTTCAGAGGCTACATTAGAAAATGATATCATGTTGTCTAACAATGAAGATGTGGAGAGTTTCTCTTGCATAACAAATTGTGAGTCGAATTGTGAAGATGAAATAGTGGATGTCGATCTTCAATAGGATGATTGTTGCAGCTATTATGAAGATCCAGAAGAGGTTGGAGACATGGTTGAAGATATGGATGAAGAGACCTATTCACTCAGCAATGAGAAAGTTTCATATTTTTTAACTCTGGAATACCAGAAGTATGCACATGAAGATGATTCCAAAGTTTTGGTTCCAGTCTACATTTATTTTGATAGCAAAAGTAATAATTCATATGACCCCATGTGTATCTCTCATAGTGATGAAAGTTTTTAAGCTGATCATGAATCTATTTGTGTCCAAGAAGAGCTATGTGACTTGAATGATTTTTGCCTACAAGAAAAATATACTGGTTTGCATGTTGTTGATGATGAGTATCTGAAATTTGTTGATTCAAATATCTATAAGGATGACTGTATGGATCAAGGATATATGTCAATGCCAACTGGTAATATGAAAGAAATGGAAACTAGTTTTGATTTGATTATTTCAGAAGATGTTGATGAGCTAGAATTTTTTGATTTCCAAGAAAAGAATTCAGTTTTTTAGGTCACAGTGTAGTTGCTAGATCATTCAACAACATATGATAATGATTAAACCTATAAATGTTTTGTTGAATATAGGTACACTTCCTATGCTGAGGGTGATACATATTTTTCATATGATAATGAGAATGATGAAATGAAAAGTGGTGAAATGAATATGAATCAAGTTGAATACAATATTTTATTGAAATTTTTCAATGGCAGTGCATGTTGCAAGGCAGGTGGAATGGATATTTTAAAAATAAACCTAATGAGCTTTAATCAGAACAAAGTCTACGATAGAGGAAAGTGTAGGTTTTTTCTTTTGGGTGGCCTGGGGCCATCCCTTGTGGTTTGATTTTTTGAACCATAGAAGGTACAAAGGATTAGGGATTGATAGTGCATGGAAAATTCCTAACAAACCTCTTTAATCATTATCTTCCATGCATAGTAGTTTTTCAAGGGTCTAAGTTTCCCAGTACATGGACATTCCCATAAATTCCCTTGTTGAAAAATTTGGTTTTCTTTCCAGTGCAGTAGTCTAGGGTTTCCCATTCTTCATTTGTTCCATCTTTCATGTCCTTCCCTTTTCATTCCCTCCATCTATGATGGCTTTCATTTTTCATATCATTTACTCGGTCCACTCTACCAAATATATTCTGGACTCTTGCAGTGATTTGCAAAATCACTCATCCCCAACTGGAGCCACTGTTAGAACTGAAAAATTCCATTTTAAACACTAAGGTTTTCCTATTTGAAATCTAAATTTTCCATCATTACCCTAAGGAATTTTATTTATTTATATCCATATTTCACTATCCTTCCTTTAAAAATATTTTTCCATCCATATATACCTTGCATCATATACCGCTAACTTAGAATTTATTAAAATCTCACTCACCGATTTACCGTGGCCTCCCACAAGGGGCCTGCGGTATGGTGGTAGCCGTTAATAGGCAGACATAAAGTGCTTATCGTGCCACCACATGCAATCTAAACATAGACCATGAGGTTTTGGTGGGTGGTAAGTCATCGACATGTGAGCAGTCAGAGGACATACCATAGTATCGTGCGTGGTTAAACCACAGACCGTGATGACTGTGGTGGCCACGGGGTGGTGATGAAGGTTAATAGTTAGGTTTTTTGAACAGCCACCGCAGTATCATGGGAAGGCAAGGAGGAAGCTACAGTGATTGTGGTGGCAGTCAGGTAAATGAAGGAGGCGGTAGGGATGGCGGTTAATAAACGGGCTTCTGCGCTACCATGGATGGTTAAGGAGGAGATTGCAGTGGTCCGGTAAATAATTAATGGTGAGCATAACAGTCACTGAACAACTACTGTGGCACCATGACGGGTTAGAGAAGATACTGCAGTAACACGATAGATAGTGGTGGGACTAGTCAAAGTCAAAGCAGTGAATATGAATAAATGCTACGGTGACAACAAATGTAAATGTGACAAAATATAAAATAAAATGATGGGAAAAGTATTTAAGGTAAAATCAAAAGTAGACTTATGTAAAAATATTTAATTTTCCGAGAGGCAACTTAATTAAATATTTTATCCCTCTCATGGAATATCAAATGGCAGTAACAAAAAATGAAGGGTCACGACCCTTCAGATATGTATTGTATAAATATTTTGAAAATCAGTTTGAGAAGGGGTTAGAGTAGGAGATATATTTCTCAGAAAACAAGACTAGGAATGGGAATAATGTATAGACCTTCCCGAAACAATGCAATGGAGAACATGTTCATAAATTGGTGAAATCTTTCTAAGTTCAGTTGTTGAGATGCTATAATTTGTATTATTTTTTATCTTGGTTCTCTCCAATTCGAAGTCTTAAAATCATTTGAATTAATGTGTCAAGCAGAATCTTGATTCATCAAAGTGCATGTTTTCACTTTGTGTGATTTTTATTTATTGGTGTCTACAAATCAGAATTAAATCCCTTCAAGTGAGTCACAGTGCTTGCGAGATTTATTTTTGATAATTTAAGAAGAACCAAGTTAGAGAACATTCCAGCATATTTTTTGCAACCCATAAATAAATAAAATTATATGCCAGTCATAGGATTTTATTTTATAAAGTGCCTAACAACTTGAATTAAAACATAGAAGGAAAACACATGTCATTTTCTATTTTTTGACTCCATTGCACATGTGGATAGAAGGCACTAATCTGCCACAACCCAGAGATTTAATTTCATATCAAAAAAATTATTCAAAACCTTTCATTTTGTGTAGTAGGAGTAGGAGTAGCTGTAGTGATTTTATCTATCCACTTCCCTTTGCCACTGTGGATAGATTGATCAACCAAGAAACACATTTAACTATGCATCATTCATATAGGTTCATCTACCTTGGTCTAGGAGAAGCTAAAGAGAAGAGGGTTCAATTGCATCAATTGGCCTTTTATGTTGGCCAAAAGTTTGAGGGCTTGGAAACTTCTCTTGGTTCAAACCTACATTTTTGAGACCCAACAGTTTGGCAACTCTGCTGGGGAGTTACTCAAAAAGATTTCCAGCCTTTCCATTTATTGAGTCAACAAAATTTTGCATTTTTTTTGGAGATTCCACTAGAGGCAAACCAAAGCAATCCATTTCATTTTCCTACTTTTGGAAAAGTAGGCGGTGACTCTGTTTTAATTTGATATATAATGCATGGATTTTGTGGAGAAATAACATTTTTTCAAGATGTTAGGAGCAGGGAGAAGACAACAGTCAATAAGAGAGTTGAAGGAATTGAGACAACAAAGGTTGCAATTGGACCAACAGATGCTACAAGTGTACCAAAAATTGTTGTAATTGGGAGTCAAAAGTGTTCCAGATACATCACCGAATGGGTCATCATGTAGTAAGAACGAAGACACAAATGTTAGGAGATCTTGGAGACCACAAACACCACATGATGCAATTGAGAACTCTGGAAACAAAGGTAATGTACTTTATTCACAACAAACTACTGTTGATGAGTATATTCAAATTGAAGAGAGAGGCAAAACTCTTGTGTATGCCTTTTTTGACATAAGGAGATATAAGGGAGAAGATGTAAACTCTCTGTACAATAAGATGATAGACATTTGTATGCAATCAACTCCTCATTTTAGGCCAACAAGACCCACATTTGCTGCACAACTTCTAAGAGCATCAGAGCCTAAATCAGTTTATTGGCTAGAATCATCAAAACAATGTGCCTTGGATGCGATGAATAAAATTATTGGTTCGATACTTGGGATGAGGTATGTGGATACCACAAGTAGTGCTTCAGAGGTTGCATTAGAAAATGATATCATTTTGTTTGACAAGGAAGATGTGGAGAGTTTCTCTTGCATAATAGATTGTGGGTCAAATTGTGAAGATGAAATAGTGGATGTTGATCTTCAACAGGATGATAGTTGCAGTTATTATGAAGATCAAGAAGAGGTTGAAGACATGGTTGAAGATATGGAAGCAGAGACCTGTTCACTCAATAGTGAGCAAGTTTCAGATTTGTTAACTTTGGAATACCAGAAGTATGCACATGAAGATGATTCCAAAGTTTTGGTTCCAACCTACATTTGTTTTGATAGTGAAAGTAATAATTCATATGACCCCATGTGTATCTCTCACAATGATGAATTTTTTGAAGCTGATCATGAATATATTTGTGTCCAAGAAGAGGTATGTGACTCGAATGTTTTCTTCCTACAAGAAAAAGATACTGGTTTGCGTGTTATTGATGATGAGTATCCAGCATTTTTTGATTCAAATATGTATAAGGATGATTGTATGGATCAAGAATATTTGTCAATGCCAATTGGTAATATAAAATAAGTGGAAAT
This sequence comes from Sequoiadendron giganteum, assembly GCA_007115665.2. Lineage (NCBI taxonomy): Eukaryota > Viridiplantae > Streptophyta > Pinopsida > Cupressales > Cupressaceae > Sequoiadendron > Sequoiadendron giganteum. The sequence goes on along the minus strand of CM021109.1, from coordinate 606,164,495 downwards.
TAGTTCTAATTTGATTATTTTAGAAGATGCTGATGAGGTAAAAAAAATTTATTTCCAAGAAAAGTATTCATATTTTCAGGTCCCAATGTAGTTGTTGGATCATTCTGCAACATATGATAATGATCAAAACTAAGAATGTTTTTTTTAATATGGGTACACTTTGTATGCTGAGAGTGATAAATATTTTTCATATGATAATGAGAATGATGAAATGTAGAGTGGTGAAATGAATATGAACCATGTTGAATACAATGTTTTCCTGATAGTTTTCAATGGCACTACATGTTGTAGGGTAGGTGGAATGGATAGTTTCAAAAGAAACCTAATGAGCTTTAATTAGAACAAAGTCTATGAAAGAGGAAAGTGCAGGTTTTTTCTTTTGGGTGGCCTGGGGCCATCCCTTGTGGTTTGATTTTTCTAACCATAGCAAGTATAGAGGATTAGGGATTGCCAGTGAATGGAAAATTCCTAACAAACCTCTTTAATCATTCTCTTCCATGCACAGTAGTTTTTAAAGGGTCTGCTTTTCTAGTACATGGGCATTCCAAGAAATTCTCTTGTTGAAAACTTTGGTCTTCTTTCCATGTATAGTAGTCTATGGTTTTCCATTCTTCATTTGCTCCATCTTTCATGTCCTTCACTTTTCATTCCCTCCATCTATCATGGCTTTCATTTTTCATATCATTTACTTGGTCTACTCTACCAAATATATTCTGGATTCTTCCAAGGATTTGAAAAATCACTCATCCCCAACTAGAGCCACTGCTAGAACTAAAAAATTCCATGAAAAACCCTAAGGTTTTCCTATTTCAAATCTAAATTTTCCATTATTACCCTAAGGATTTTTATTCATTTATATCCATATTTCACTATCCTTCCTTTAAAAATATTTTTCCATCCATATATACCTTGCACCATATACTACTAATAGTATTTATTAAAATCTCACTCACCACTTTATCGTGGCCTCCCACAAGGGGCCTACATTATAGCAGTAGCGGTTAGCAGGCAGGGATAAAGTGCTTACCGCACCACCGCACGCGGTCTAAACTTAGACCGTGGTTTTGTGGCATGTTGTAAGTCACCGACATGTGAGTAGTCAGAGGACATATCACAATACCGCGCGCGGTTAAACCACAAACCACGGTGACTACGATGGCCATGGGGAGGCGACGAAGGTTAACGGTTAGCGGTTTGTTGAACGGCTACCACAGTACTATGGGAAGGCAAGGTGGAATCCATGGTGATCGTGGTGGTGGTCAGGTAAATGGTGGAGGAAGCAAAGATGGTTAAAGAGGAGATCATGGTGGTGCATTAAACAACTAGCATTGGAGCATAACAGTTAGTGAATGACTACCATGGCACTATGATGGGGCAAAGTAGAGACCACGGTAATGCGGTAGATAGTGGTGGGACCATTTGGAGTTAAAGTGGTGAATATGAATAAAGGCTACCATGACAACAAATGTAAAAGAAGAAAAATATAAAATAAAATGATGAGAAAAGTATTTAAGGAAAAATCAAATGCAAACTTATGTAAAAATATTTAATTTTCTGAGAGGAAACTTAATTAAATATTTTATCTCTGTCATGGAATATCAAACAACTGTAACAGAAAATGAAGGGTCATGACCCTTCAGATATGTATTGTATAAATATTTTGAAAATCAATTTGAGAAGGGGTTAGAGTAGGAGATAGATTTCTCAAAAAACAAGACTGGGAATGGGAATAATGTACAAACCTTCCTCAAACAATGCAATGGAGAACATGTTCATAAATTGGTGAAATATTTCTGAGTTCAGTTGTTGAGATGCTATAATTTGTATTATTCTTTTATCTTGGTTCTCTCCAATTCGAAGTCTTCTAATCATTTGAATTACTGTATCAAGTATAATCTTGATATAACAAAGTGCATGTTTTCACTTTGTGTGATTTTTATTTGCTGGTGTCTCCAAATCGAAATTAAATCCCTTCAAGTAAGTCACAGTGTTTGCGAGATTTATTTTGGATAATTTAAGAAGAACTAGGTTAGAGAACATTCCAACATAATTTGTGCAAGCCATAAATAAATAAAATTCTACGTCATTCATAAGATTTTATTTTATAAAGTGCCTAACAACTTGAATTAAAACACAGAAGGAAAACACATGTCATTTTCTATTTTTTGACTCCATTGCCCATGTGGATAGAAGGCATTGATCTGCCACAACCCAGAGATTTAATTTCATATCAAACAACTTATTCAAAACCTTTCATTTTGTGTAGTACGAGTAGGAGTATTTGTAGTGATTTTATCTATCCACTTCCCTTTGCCATTATGGATAGATTGATCAGCCAAGAAACACATTTAAGTCAGCATCATTCATATAGTTTCACCTTCCTTGGTCTAGCAGAACCTAAAGAGAAGAGGGTTCAATTGCATTGATTGGCCTTGTACATTGGCCAAAAGCATTGTGAGGGCTTGGCAACCTCTCTTGGTTCAAACCTACATTTTTGAGACCCAACAGGGACAAGGACATAAATCTTGCACCAAAATGGTTCTTTTTCCTGACATTGATATATTATCCATTTGATGTTGGTGGTCTTGCATTTGATTTTTCAGAACATCTACCTATGTTAAAGATGTATTGGTTTCATTTTTAGGATATATGTAAGTATTATGAAAGGAAATATTTTATGATGGATTCTGATTTGGTGTAGGAACATGTCTTATTTATATTGCCTCTATTTGTGGAATAGCACTATTGGTGTTGATCTATAGTATAGCCTCTGTCATGTTTATACCAATTTTGGGCCTTTTACTTCTAGTGTTTGTGGCAAAGGGATTTCATGAGGATGCTCCTACAGTAAATTTTAGGCCCTGTGTTATACCAAATGGTTTTTTGTGTATAGTTGAGGTAGTTTTAGTAGGTATGCCATATGGTATTGTTGCAGTAATCTGAGGAATAGAGACACCCGATGTCACATTTTGTGTCTCTTGAGTAGATGAATATTTCAGTGTGTGGCACCTTCTACTAGTATCTTTTCTAAGTATCTCTAGGGATCATGTGCCAAACATTCATCTAAAAAAGATACAAATTAAAGATCTTGGACAATGGCATCTATGTCTTCTACTTGAATCTATCCATGTGTGTCTCTAGTGATAAATTTTTCAAGCAAGGCTTTGTGAGGTCTCATTGTTCCTAATGATTGTTTGAGAAGGGATTGATGAAATCTCATACATCAACCATTTCTCTATGTTTCATTTTAGACCTTTTTTCAACCATGAAAAAAAATTGCTAAGAATGGGGTAATACAAAACTACGTCTAAAAATGATATTAACTAATCTATGCTTTGTGGAATTTTTTAGATATTCGTGAATGAATGTTGCTATCTTTTGGGTATTTTATGGAGAATAAAGAATGTCTAAAATGATGATATTCTAGGATGACAATATGCAAAAATTCTAAACAAAATCCTAAGGTAATTTATTATGAATGATTCTAAGAGGAGGTTACCTACCACCTATAGTTTAACGAAACCTGCAATTTTTCTTTGTCAAGGAAGCTATTATAGGACTAGGACAAAATGATAAGGTGAACTCCCAAACTAGACTGATGAGCTAGAAGGATTCACAAGTACGACAGAATATTTTATTGAAAAGTGACTAGGTTTAATGACAACGTTTGTTGTAGTATGGGTTTGTCCAAAATGCGGAAAGTTGGCCTATTCTAAGATATGCAAATTTCCTAATATGGAACTAAGTTTCATAACTAGGATGTGTATTAATAAAACTAAATGACACTTAAAGGATAGAATTATGGAAAGTCTGAGAAATTTTTTTGGTTTTTGTCAAAGGATGACTATGAAAATCATAGATTGAAATAACTATTTGGTTTTAGACTGTGATAGTAAATTTTCATTTTTTGGTTCTCAAGAAAATTTGGTTTAGGTTTACAGATGCATCACAAGATTCAACAGATGCATTTCAAAGGGTCATATGTGTTTTTCTACTAAATCAAGTCTTAGTTTTATGATAGGAAAATGTGACTCACTATGATAGATATGGCTAATGTTTAAACAGATGCAACTCTATGCTAGATGTGACTTAGGATGACAGATGCAACTTAGATTTTTTTGGTGAATGAAAGTGGAATGTGGTTCGATAGTTGCAAGTTTCTTGTTAATAGATGCAACTCAAATTAATAGTTGTGGTTTTCTAATTAACAAATGCGACTCATTTTGACAGATGTAGGTTTTTGATAAACTGGGTTTTCGATAGACTATGTTTCATGATCAAAGTTTGAAAAATGTAAACCATCTAAAAACAAAGTGTTTTGGTTTAATAATCATGAACATGTATATTTTTAGAAAACATGTACAATCCTAAGGCTGGCAATGAGAATACTTGTTGAATTATCACTTGGGTTTCCTCAGCTATGCTTATTCAAGGGAGATGACTAGAAGCTTGACCATAGTGGCTCCCCCTTACTTGACACACACTTCTTGAGTTAGCTAAGATTAAGTTCCCATGGCTCTCCCATGGTGAAATTTTCAACTCTACTAAGAATCGTATGAATGTGAGACACTTTAGAGGTCTGACCTCTTGCACTAGCAAATAGGGGTTTTTGGTTAATCTAAAAACAATTTGGTTAATTAGTATGGGCACCCATTCAAAAGGCCACATGAGAGGTGATATTATCCCAATTCGAAAAGGTTACACTCTATAGGTTTTGACGCACCACAAGGGTATGGAGAGAAACAATTGTTGGTCTGTAGGAGCTCCTATAATGTTGAATTTTCCTCAACATTAAAATTTCTATACCGATTGGGAGTATCTTGGCTTTAGCTCATCACGTGTTATGAGTTTCTTTGGGGTGAGTAAATTTTCCCACCAAAGCAAGCCCAAATTCTAGAGTCAGTAAAAATTTCTCTTACACTTAGGATTGCACAAATGTGCAAAGGGAGAGGATACTTCTATTAGAAAATCAAGTTCTAGACTAACAAATGTGTGAATGCACCAATCATAGAAGAAAATGATTATTTTAAAAACCCAAACGATAGTTATCTAGTCTATTCAAGCAATTCATTTGTTTTTTTAAAAAATGCCTTCGACTTTGGTCTTGCAAACAAATTGTTAGTAGTTTTTTTTATTTCAAATGTCTTCATCAACGGTTCTACAAGGAAAATTGATTAGTAAATTTATTTCTTTTTTTTTCTTCGCCAATCATCTTGTAAAAGAGTTTTGAATGTTGTATTCTACAAATCATCTTGCAAACACTATGTTAGCTCCCCTAAAAGACACACTTAAACACAAAATTAGTTAAATAAAAAAAAAAAAAAGTTAAAACGAAAATACAAAATTTTGGAAATTTTATTATCAGTCAGATGTGTCACAAAAGAGCGCAGATATGTCATAGAATAACATATGTGTTGTGTAATACCATATGTAGCTCAAGAAGTTAGTTGCATAATTTCGTACCACAAATGTGTCTCTTTGTACCTGTACCTGTACCTGCATAGTAATAACTTTCTACAAATTTTGAAGATGGTGTCTTCATGTTGGGCTCACCAATATAATGCTAGAATAAAAACAAAAAAAAAGATTTATCTAATTAAATCGTATACTAATCTAATCCTAAACTAAAAACAACGAACAAGAAAAACTAAAAACATAATTTTTCTCATTTCATCCAAGCATTCATCATTTTTCACATTTATATCAAAGTTATGCTCAAATATCTTTGGAGATTTGACCATTTTTAGATCATTCACATTGCAACCTAGGAATTTGGAAAGGGCAAATTGCAACACTCTATTGGCATCAATTCCCCCATGGGATAATCAATCTATTGGCTAGATTAGGATTTACTTTCATGTTATTTGAGTTTGTCCTTCATTTCCTAATAGTTAGCTTAAATAGATGGATTTCATAGGGAATCTCTCACTCTTGTATTGCATTTGGATGTAACATCTAACCGTGTTTTTTGTCTTGTGCATTTACAGGTTTAGGGGTTCACATTTTGGTGCTAGAAGGAGGGCTTAAAAACTTTTAAATCATGTTTTTTTTTTAAATTCAGCGGTTTTTAATGTTTTTGTGTAGACACAACAAACTCAACCGCGCAGCACAATATTCCACTGCATGTCCCTCCTGCTTGTCTTTTTTTCAAAATTTCTAACTCTGCCTACCCACCCCTGCTGCGCAATATTCCACTGCTTTCATCACTGTGGTTTAGTATCACACCATGCTTTCTCCAAACTTCACTACGCTATCTCTCATGGATAATTTTTTAAAAAGTTTCAAACTAAGCCGCCCCCAAACTGCGTCGCTTGCCCTTGTAGCCCTGCTTTTGCACTCTCTGTCTTTATAGAGTGCCGCCCAAAGTCAACCGCGTGGTGCTATATAGCACCGCATTTTTTCCAAAATCCGTCGCGGGAAAAAAATGATGTTTTAAATTAACATGTACTTTTTAATTTTAGGATTTTTTAATCTTTAATCTGGTTTTCTGTCATTTTGCAGGTTGGAGCAAAGGAAGAAGTTTATCATGACACCATATTCACTAAATCCAAAGTTTTTTTAAACACTAAAGTGTTCTTTAACACTCTTCAAAAAAAATTGTTAAACATCTTTAGGCCTTAGGAATACTAAATTCAGGTTGGGGTTAAAAAGAACAAGCAACTTTATTTTTTATATAATACCATGCCTTTTTTTTGCTATGTTGTACAAAGTGTTTTTTAACACTCTTTAAAGAATTTGATAAGTTCATTGATCTTAGGACACTAATTTTCCATTGGGTTCTAAAATAAAAAAAATCATTTTTATTTTTCTTTTTAAAAGTTGCCAAGGGGCTAAAAAGAACTTTAGACAAACACACTAGATTTTGTTTAAAGGATTGAAAAATTGAACAAGGCAATCTCACACTTCATTTGGTGCTTAAAAATAATTCATCATTGCTTTGAGTTCTAAAATGAGCAAGTGTTTTCATTATTTTGCAACCTTTTTTACAGGTTAATATCATTCAAAATGTGTATGCGCTTCTCTCGCACTTCATTGTGATCTTGAGAATCAAAAACATTTTGGTGATATTAGGTTGTTAAAAAGATTGCCTCCACATTTCAATTTGGGCACTTAATAAATGAACAAAACATGCGAGTGTGAATAAACTTATTGCGAGTGTTCTCCTTTTGTTTTTAAACAAAGGTTGATCGAACTATGAATATGTTTATTCACTATTGTTTATCTTAGAGGGCCTACCTTGTGGGAAAAAGTACTCACCCAAGGGAATGACCCAACTGAGAACACGCTAAAGCCAAGTGACTTCCAACCAGTATATAAGTGTGGATTCTTGAGGAAAGTTCAAGAATCACGAGGATTATTCTGACGAGATGGAAAAAAATGGACTCTCACTAATGTTGGATAATCCCCCATGAACGGAATGCCCGCATTAGAACCTTTGTTTAGAAAAAGCTAAAACCTTGTCTATCTTGCTGGTGCAAAAGGTCATGTCATTTGAAGCCACCTCACATTATACATGCGGTCTTGTTGTAGAAATGGAAAGTATGCCATGGGAGAGTCATGGGTACTAATGCTTGGCTGACCTGGGAAGTGTGTGTCATGGAGGGGAGCTAGTGTGGTCAAAAATTTAGCCATTCGCACAAGATATGCGTAGCTGGATTTATCCAAGTGGGAACCCAACAAGATATTACCTCATCATCCTAGGATTGTAAAAGTGCTTGGAAGAAAAGAATACATTGCTTGTCCCTAAAAATGCTTGAAAACAAACATTCACAAGACCTTCAAAATTCAAACCCCTTGTGACAAACAAATACTCTTGATGAATTTAGACAATCTTGCTTTCCGTAGGGATCATATTCCTAGAGGTTTCTAAGTGCGAAAATTCCACCGTCATTTGTTTTCAACAAGGTTAAACATAAGGAAATTTTGCCCTATTTTCCTCGATTTCCACACAATGGACCTTGTGGGATGAGAAATAAAGTGGGACACTAGATATATAGTTTGAAACTTAAGCAAGCAAGTGTCTTTGATAAAAATAAATTCATTGAACCAAGATAAAGAGACAAATTGAACTTCATGTGTGTTGTTTCCAATGATTTCCCGCAAGATCAAAATCCCAAAACCAAAGTTCAAGAAAATTAGTCTAAAAACCTGGGAGCAATGTGTAGACATGCAAAACTGACATCATATATCTCGCTCTAACTAACATCAAATTCTGCCATTAATTAATTAAAGCAATTTATTGATTAATTCACTAAGGTTCGTTAAATAAATCAAAATTATTTAATCAAATCCTTAAAGTTCTTCTCATTTGATTTATCAAATGTCACTTCTTAATATCATCCAAGTTAATTAATCTACATTAATTAATTTCTAATCATGATTATCATTCTCTAGCTTTTGACTCAACTAGAGTCAAATCTAAACTCTTAACTAACCCACCCACTTGCACCAATAAATCATTTATTTGATTTATTATTTCTTCCAATTACATTCAAAATGGAATCAAAATGGAATATTCTTCCATTTTGAATCTTCCCCCCAAAAGGGACTTGTCCCTTCCAACAAGGTTTTAAATGCTATTTGCACAAGTCAACATAGCATTTATTGCACCTTTCATCCCCCCAAAACATGTCAAGTCATTCAAATTCAAATTCAAATTGGCACATTGGCCAAGACTTGCACATTCCTCACCCTCTCACAACTTGACAAGTGGCACCTTGTCATTGGCTTGTGAATTATCCCACATTCATCTAAAATCACTCAATCTCCTACTCTTGAATCTATAAAATGCAAAGCATTTCAACACAAAATCAACAACACACAACTCATGCTCATTGTAAGGTTACTCTCTTCATAAGAGAACTAATCTTATTCATCACCACACCATTTTCTTAGCAATTACATCTTGAGGCAAGGTTGATCTCTTCATTTGAGAGTCAATCTTGCTCTTCGCCATTATTTTGATAGTTTTGCTTATCATGGATTGGGAAAGGGCAACTTCCTACAACACTAAGTTCCACCAATCTACTATGGGATAGGATGATTCATGTTTTATGCATTGTTCTTATTAGTTGCATTATTTAACATGATTCTATATTTCATAGGGATGTTTAAGTTTGCTAATTTAAACTGACTTTTGTGCTAACAACATAAAATGGTTTAGGTTGATCTTGCAGATTTTGACGTCTACACAATGCCTTGATATGCTCCTTCAAGTAAGGGAAAGACTTGCATACAACTTTTACAAAAAGGCCTCAAGGAATAATACAACGTTGTATGCATTTTATTGTCAACAAAATCCCAAACTTTTTGAAAGGTTTTCTTTTCTCCCATAGGAAGTCTAGCATGTTCTTCAATACCAAGGTTTTGTAGAGAGATTCATGTCTAGGTTAAGGTTGAAGATCAAAGTCATCATCCTCATTCATTCCTCCATCAACCAAATATCATTTCATCAACAAACCTTTTGTGAACTCTAGAAAAATCTCCCACGCTAAACTTAAAGGGCTAAAGAAGCATCACCCTATCTTGGCTTAACACACCTAGCCAAAATAGTCAAAACCCCTTGGACAAATTTACCGCAAGGATAATACAACTTCCTAAGGTCTACTAGTCCATAAATCACATTGGCTTAACACACTTACCCAATTCATCCCTTTTTGCAAGTTCCCCTAGGATAACGCAACTTCCTAGGGAATACAACTTCACAACAATCCTGTTTGACTTAACGCATCTAGTCAAATTATCAAAATCAATCTAAAAGCCCTTACAAGTTTAGCATATACCTTCAAAAGTTCTTCAAAAGGTTTCAGTCACTCATCCCATCCATTTAGCCCATCACCATTACCACCATCTTTGATTGTTTAGCTTCCCTAGTTCTTATCTTTTGGGCCCAAAAGGGTTAGGATCGAACAAATCCCTATTTTTTATGGTTCAAACAAGATCTCAATACAAGAAGAACATGGAGAATATCAGAGAAATATCAACTTCTGTGGACATGAGTCAGTTAACCTCCTAAGTGAACCTAGAAGGATCAAACAATTCCCCAAGTAGCTCTCCTTTATTATCACAAAATCCTCAAGAGGAGAGTCATCAAGAGGACATCATGAATGAAGACATGGGGATGACACAATCCGAAATCATGAAGATGGTTCAAAATCTAGAGAACCACAAAATTTTTAGTGCTATGTTCAAGTACTTAAATACACTGGTAGGAGGGGGTGTCCAGTTCCCTTCCAACCTTAACACAAGCACTAGTACAGATATACCTTTTACAAATGCATATCTGATGTCAAATGTCAATCAAGAAATACCTCACACCACATTGGCCATCACACCAACCTCACTGAATGTAAACAAGGGGAGTGCCATTTTCCAAGAATTACAAAGGCATCACCTTGTGGCTAAAAAAGAGGTTGTCATCACCACCGCGCCGGTTACTTCTATTCCAAAAAATCCATCCCACCCATACGTCCCATCACCTTCCATAACCACGTTGGCTCATATTCATTCCGTGCAACACCAGCCTATCAATCAAACATACAAACTTCTCTACCACTTGGAGAAGGAGGCTTGTTTGAAATGACTAACGTTGCTAATCCTTTTTTTCAAGGTAATATTCCATCTCTTCCCCCATTTTCATTCACAATCACATCACCTCTTGGAGTGGGTTTTCCTCCTCTTAACATCGATGGTTTCTTGGAACCTAGCGATCTAAACATCAAACCCAATTCCCTCTTCTTGCCTACATCATCACAACAAGAAGTGGCAACCACTCAAGCCACCACTTCAATTAGTCCTCAAATATCCCAAAGCATACCATCTAAAGGACCAATCATCTCAACCACCCTTCCAACAACCCAAATCCCAATCACCACCACAATCCCTCCACCTATCATAATCATTGGCATGATTCATGTTCCACCACCAATCCCACCACAAGCCAATACGACAAACTCACTCACCACGCTAATCCAAACCCTTCAAAAGGCCAACCAATAGAGAGTACTCCAGCAAAAGCAGCATGCCAAAGCACAAGCACAAGCACAAGATGAAGCCCAAGCTCTAGCACAAGCTCAAGTGCAAGCACAAGACCACAAGCACAAGATCAAGACCAAGCTCTAGCTCAAGCCCAAGCACAAGCACAAGCTCAAACCCAAGCTCTAGCTCAAGCCCAAGCTCAGGCCCAGCAACAAGCACAAGCCCAATACCAAGCGCAATTGCAAGAAATCCATCTGCAAGCATACCAACAAGCCTTGCAAGAATTTTAGGCACAACAACAACTCGACCAACAACAAGCTTTGCTGGTGCAATAGCAGCTAGACCAATAGCAAGCCTTACTAGCACAACAATAGATTGATCAACAACAAGCTTCATGGGAACATCAGTAGATGGATGAAAAACAAGCATTGTTGGAACAACAACAACATGATCAACAACAAGCGTTGTTGATGTAAATGCAGGCATACCAACAGGCTTTGAATGCACAAAAAAGCTTGCAACAAACACCCACTAGTACTCTCTCCACCCATCAAACACCTCAAACACCTCACAACTCCTTCATTCCATCTCCTGACCTAAGCAAGGATGTCACAACACAAATCAAGCTACTTTCACAGCAAGTGTTGGAATTACAAGTAGGAAAAACCACAAGAACACCGGGCAATTTGTGCCCTTACCCTTTCGACAAAAGTCTCAACATGATACCATTCCCAAAGGGATTCGAGATCCCCAAATTTGACAAGTACAATGGAACGAGTAACCCTAAAAACCATGTTAGGGAATTTCAGGTGCATTCCATGGAAATCACATATGATGACATGTATCTAATGCAACTATTCCCTCATAGTCTAACTGGTTTTCTCGCCTACCCACGGGCATTAAAACATTCGAGGAAATTGTGGAAGCCTTCCTTAAGAATTACGCTTTCAATATGGGTGCGGATGTTAGTTTGGAAGAACTGTCTGCACTCAAACAAAGAAAAGGGGAGCTATTCTCATCCTTCTTGCAAAGATGGCGATCCAAGGCCAATCAGAACAAGTGGACCATGCCAGAGGAACAACAAGTTTACACCATTATATCCAATCTAGATGAAAACTTGGCGTTCTACTTGAAAATGCAGAGCATCACATCATATGACCAACTGATCCCAAAGGCACTCAACATTGGAGCCCTTACTGCGTGAGGAGGTGCAACAACATTCACTCCACCGTAGGATAACCACCCATCTAACAACTACAATGATAAACCTTGAAATTGGTCGAGGAATAAAAATATCATGAACGATGGCATGGTTGATGCTAAAGTGGTCATCAGTGCCCCTAAGCAGAATACCCAAACCCATCATCAACTGAAAAATCATAATTGCAACAATGTGCAGACTAATGCGATAGTAGCACAACAACAACCAACTCCCACCAATCAAATCAATAACTTGGGTAATCAAGGACGACCACCTCCCCGCAACAAGTATCCCCCCAAATAGAAATTCACAGCTCTTAGTGAATCAATTGAGTCTATAATGAAGAAGTTGGTCAAAGAGAATCTAATTAAAGTCTCTAACTCAAAGAAATACATAGAACCCATGACCAAGCTACCATGGTATAATGAGAATCTCCTTTGTGACTTTCAAAAAGTCAAAGGACATACCACCGCCAATTGCATGAGACTCAAAAACATCATCCAAGACCTTATTGAGGATAAAATTATCAATATTGAGCAACCTGCCAGAAACCAAGAACTATAAATATACATGAATCCAATGCCAAACCACAACCAAGGGAATAATCAAGGAAATAATCAAGGAAATAATCAAGGGAACAATAAGGGCAAGAAAAAGTATGCTAGTGCTAATCTAGTATACGAGGAGATAGTCGGATGCATTGATGAGATGGTCACCGTCATAAATGTCAAGGGAGCCAACAACGACTATGGAGTCACCACACATGGTGGAAAATTTACCATTACTAGGGCACCAGCTAAGACCCCCATTTCCAATACAAAGGAAATTCCCTATGATTACAATGTCATCGCCCAGCTAAAGAGAACTCCCGCCCAAATCTCCATCATGGAACTATTGAAAATCTTCACCACCCATTGGAAGATCCTTGATGAAGCACTAGCTACATCCACTGTCGCCACCACCCTTGACACAAAAAAATTCCAAGCTATGGTGGGTAACATCATTACCCCAAATTTCATTACATTTTCGAATCAAGATTTCCCTCTGTAGCCATCTCATAACCGTGCACTCCAACTCCAAGTACTAGTCCACAAAAAGAAATTCAAATGAATCCTAGTGGATGGAGGTGGAGGCCTTAATATTTGTTCTCTAAAGCTCATAAAGAAATTGGGATTCACCAAGGATTCCATCAATAAGAAAAAAAGCATCAGAATAAGGGCGTATGATGAACAAGAAAGAGTGTCTTAGGGCACAATTAAAATCCCCATCCAAGTGGGGCTGACAACTATGGAAACCACCTGTTAGGTCCTTGACCTCGACCTACCATACAACATCCTCCTGGGATGCCCGTGGATACATGGAATGAAGGTAGTGGCTTCGACCTATCACCAATGCATCAATTTCTCACATCAGAACAAGGAGGTCACTATATGGGGATCCTAAACCCTTTGCTTACTGCAAAAACTTGGGAGCCATGTTTTATAAGATCCCTCAAGTACCCAAAAATGATGAAGGACCATCTACTTCATACATAGACCCAACCAATCTCACTTCCACATTTGCGAAAGAGACACACGCCATCCCTAACATATCCGAAATCAAAAACATGATCCAAGACAATGAATGTGGTTATTACAGAATGAAAAGAAATGCATTTGTTGTATGAGAGTTACCACAATCTCCTAGGTTGCATGGACAACTCCAGCCAGTTCAAACACCTGTCCACACTATTAGAGAAGAACCCTCTAGATTCCACCATTGGGGGGATCTCATTTGAGAGAATGTGGATGAGGAGGAAATCTCAAACACACTATACCAGGATGAAAGAACCACTCCCACCCTACCCATGGAGGAAACTAACAAAGGGTTACAAATGATGTTCGGTATGGGCTATAACAGGAATGAAAGCCTTGGAAGAAATAGTGATGGATGGTTTGAGCCCATCATTGTAGAAAGAAGAATGCAGAACCTTGGCCTCGGGTATACTCCTCCGAGTATAACTGTACATGGTAGAGGTACTCCCAGAAGGGCAGTTAGGTCCTCTCCTCGGGTAACAACAAACACTCCTAGACCACCTGTATGCCTAGGTATCTCACTTGACAACTTCACTTTTGACGTCACCAATGTTTGTGCTACTAGTGACAATGATGATACCATAGTAGGTCTCACTAGCCTCTTTGAGGATTCCACCCTACTAATGATTAGTGCCTCCACAACTGAGTCAAACCAACAAACCCACCAAATCACCTTAGGACACTCGCAACTCATCGATCATGATCAACGAGGACCACCAATTCTTGACTCATTCAAAAATGATGAGGCGCTCTCATAATTCATTGGACTAAGGGATACAATCCCATGTGGGGATCATAAGGCCATCTTTAGTATCACATTGGACACACAAGCATACTATGGGGAGACGATTGAGTCCTTTAGTTGCAAAAGGAAAATATCGAGAATAAGCTCGGGGTTATTGAGTGAAAACTACTCTTTGGCGCTCTCTAACCACAAAATAGTAAAAAAAAAAGAAGCATCCAATGGTGAAAACCTCTCTAAGGTGCTAGAGGATGAAGGATTCAATCTCCCACCTACAATGCTACATCAAGAAAAGTCAGCAGTCCTGGTAGAGCAATGCAACCCTATCATTTTGGGAATAGAAACAGAGCTGCATATCACATTCTATGCTCAAACACTACAAGAAGAAGTACAAGAACTATTGGCAACATTCCTAAGAGAAAAAATGGTAAAATTCACATGGACTTATGCTGACATGCCAGGTCTAGACCTGGAAGTAGTAGTTCATCATTTAGCTATTCATGCTAGAGCGAAACCAGTCAGACAAAAGTTAAGGAAGATGCACCCGCAAATAGCCTTGCTCGTTAAGATTGAACTACAAAAGCTCTTGGATGTTGGCTTCATATGCCCAATCGACTATCCAGAGTGGGTATCTAATCTTGTGCTAGTCTCAAAACCAAATGGGGGCATCTGCATCTGCACGGATTTTAGAGATCTAAACAAGGTATGTCCTAAGGATGATTTTCCACTACCCAACATTGACATGATAGTGGACATGATGGTCGGGCATGAGATGCTATCCCTAATGGATGGATTCTCAGGATACAATCAGATCAAGATAGCAAAGGAGGACCAACACATGTCCACCTTTACATATCCTTGGGGCACCTACTGCTGGAATGTGATGCCATTTGGGCTAAAGAATGTAGGAGCTACATACCAAAGAGCAATGACACTGATTTTCCACAACATGATTCAAAAAACTATTGAAGATTATGTGGATGACATATTGGCTAAATCAAAGAAAAGATAGGATCACATAACAACATTGAGTGCAATCTTTGATAGGCTAGAACAATACAAGGTTAGACTCAATCCAAAGAAATGTGTATTTGGGGTACAATTAGGAAAGCTGCTAGGATACATAGTTTCAATGAGAGGGATAGAGGTGGATCCTACAAAATTAAAAGCAATCCTTGATATGGAAGCACCCAGAACATTAAAACAACTCAGAGGATTACAAGGTAGACTCCAGTCCATTCAAAGGTTCATAGCACAACTGGAAGATAAGCAGATTGCCTATTCACAATTGCTCCACAAGAAAGTAGCATTCAGGTGGGATGACAAGTTCAAGAAAGCATTCAAAAAAATAAAAGAATATCTACTTACACCACCTATATTAATGCCACCAATTATAGGGAAACCATTGATTCAGTACATGTTAGCAACGACAGCCACCCTTGGTGCTCTTTTAGCCCAACATGATGAAAAAGGAATTGAGCAGGAAATTTACTATGGTGGGCCATGAGCTCAATTACACATCCATAGAAAAGGCTTGCCTAGCATTGGTATTTGCATCCCAGAAGTTTAGGCACTACATGTTAGCTCATCAAATTAAGTTAATTGCCAAGATAGAGCCTCTGAAATATCTATTGTCAAAAGCAATGCTTACGAGCAGAATGGCTAAATGGGTAATGATGTTATCTGAACATGAAATTGAATATGCCAAAAAAAGAGCGATCAAAGGACAAGTTATTGCAAACCAGCTAGCAGAAGCTCCCCTTTACACAGACAACCTGCTCGTATTAGAATTCCAAGATCAGTCTCTTTTCAATCTCAATGTAACCAACCACTGGAAACTGTACTTTGGTGGCTCTCACACACAACATGGATCAAGAGCTGGTGTGTTCTTCATCACCCCACAAGGAGATTGTATACCGAGATCCTACAAATTAGCATTCCCCTATACAAACAATATTGTAGAATACGAGGCTTTAACCATAGGCATCTAGATCAAGACATAGTGGCGAATCATGGTATTAAAGGTCTATGGAGACTAGCAGCTTATCATTAACCAAGTCAATGGTGAGTATCAAACTAAAGATGATAAGCTTGCACCATACAAAAAAGTGGTAGAAAGCCTCAAGGAATCATTCATCGACATCACTTTTGAGAAAATACCGATGGCAAACAACAGAGTAGAAGATGCAATGGAAACAATTAGATCCTTGGTAGATATCCCTCGCAACGTCTTGAAACATGAATTCCTGGTAGAGCAGCTTCTCATACCCATGTTTGAGGTACCAGAATCGGAATATGCGTGCGAACTCGTTGGTTCTGGTGATCTTTGGTATCATGAAATCTACACCTATATAAGATTAGGAATCCTCCCTGTCGACATTACACCAAACCTAAAGTGAACTTTCGTGAAAAGGTCCTTATGATTTGTCATCCTAGGAGAAACCCTCTTTTGTAGAAGTGTTGATGAAACATTGTTACGTTGTTTAAAACCTAAGGAAGCCTTCACTACTCTAATGGAGGTACACAAAGGCACTTGCGGTTCACATTCGAGTGGTATGACCTTGGCCAAGAAATTTCTAAGAACTGGATACTATTGACTGACAATGGAAAGAGAGGCACATAACTTTGTCAAAAGGTGTCTATAGTGCGAACATCATGGAGATCTCATTCATGCATCGACTTAAGAACTACATCCCAGTGTTACACCTTGGCCCTTTTCCTAGTGGGGGCTCGATCTTATTGGAAAAATCTCACCCACCTCATCCAATGGCCATATGTTCATCATCACCGCCACCAAATATTTCATGAAGTGGGTTGAAGCAATTCCTATGACCTACATCATGGGAATGTAGATATCCAAGTTCATCCTGAACTACCTCATTTTCCGATATGGTGTTCCCCAATCCATCATCTCTGATAATGGGACACCCTTCAAAAATTAGGATGCTCATGATTTATGTGAAAAATTCAAACTCAAGCATCACTTTTCCACTCCATACTATCCACAAGGAAATAGCCAAGCAGAAGCTACTAATAAAACCATTCTGAAAATCTTTGAGAAAACAGTGAATGACACTGGTCATGACTGGCATCTGCAACTAAATCTCACCTTATGGGCCTACCACACTAGCATCTACATGCCAACAGGTGCCACCCCATTCTCCCTGGTCTACGGATCAGAAGCCATCCTCCCTATTGAGATCGAGTCCCATCCTTGAGAATATCCTTATAAAACCTCATCATAGATGAAGAATATAGGGTTACAAGACTGAATGAGCTGGAGTTATTGGATAAATGGTGTATGGATGCCCTAAATCATCTATAGGTCTACCAAAATCGACTGAAATAGAGCTACAACAAGAAGATCAGGCAACACACCTTCCAAGTCGGTGACCTTGTGCTAAAAGAGAACCAAAAGAGTATACCAAACCTGGATAGCAAAGGAAAATTCAAACCCAACTAGCTGGGACATTTCATCATCACCACAAGTTACATGTCAGGGGCATATCAACTAGCAACACTAGAAGGCAAACCTCTGCAGGAGACTTTGAACAACTCTCATCTCAAAAAAATTTATGCCTAAGCACTTGCAAGGTATAGAAACAAAAAATACAGAAACAATCATAAAAAGTCCTGAAAAATGGTTACCTTGATGAAAACCTAGCAAATAAGCGTCTCGGTGACAACAAAAAGAAATCAAAAAATACAAAATCCAAAAAAATAAATCAGAAAAAAGATTGGAAACAGTAAAGAAAAAAAATCGTCCTCTAGTGAATACCACTTCGGTGGCGGTTTTGACACGTACCTTGGTGAAAACCTAGCAAACAAGCATCAAATGTAAATAAGGCACTCTCTATCCACTAGGATCTGTGTGAATCATCCATTCCATCATGCTCCATTTATCCTCCACACACCCATTCACTCGCATCGATACCGTGGCCTGAGCTAGTGTCCATATCATATTCCACCATAGTACTACTTGGCATATTCCTAAGG
The DNA here is from genome assembly GCA_007115665.2 of Sequoiadendron giganteum. Taxonomy (NCBI): domain Eukaryota; kingdom Viridiplantae; phylum Streptophyta; class Pinopsida; order Cupressales; family Cupressaceae; genus Sequoiadendron; species Sequoiadendron giganteum. The sequence continues at coordinate 606,146,005 of CM021109.1, read as the reverse complement.
TTAGTTTGTCCTACCTTTATCGAAGTAGTCTATCGCACCACACTGGGGGCATGCTCTCACATGCATCCGATCTGATTCATGTATATTCTCGTAAAATCCATCAAAAATCAAAGACATCCACACCCTTCAAAAATCCAAAAACATCTCGAAATATCAGAAAATCTTCAAAAGTTTATCATTGAGTCTTGTTAGTCTTTCACCTTGTCGAACTATGTCATCTCTGAGCTTGAATGTAGGCAAGTTTGATCTTTGATCATCCCCTGAGATAGTAAGGTCAGTCCTTTAGGCATCCATTGCATTGGCAATCCGTTTGCCCATCTAGTTTGCATCTTAGGTCAGTCCTTTAAGCAATAAAAGGGGGCGATTTGTCTATCCATCTTTTCATTAAGTCAAATTTGTCATCAATCAAACTACGTATTCTCTACGTGTATAATGTAGGCAAGGCTAATCTATGGATCAGCTCCCGAGACCCCTAGGATAGGTCTTTAAGTTAGTCTATTCATTGTAAATCTCGAAAATGCCAAAAACATTGAAAAATGTGAAAATACCAAAAACAACCTCAAAATATTTGAAAACCCAAAATGGTGCATCCATTTCATCTCGCTTTCACCTGTTATTGTCATTACTCATAATAAAGTCAAATCATCACTTTCACCCTTTGGTGAGTCAGTCAGAAACAATTTTAGTAGGTTCCAAAGTGAACGCTTAATCGTCAAAGTCTCAAGTCTAGATTAGTAAGCAAGCAAGTTGGTCAACTCAGAATATCAATAGCTTATCACCCAAATCAGTCCTATCAAAACCCTGATCACAACATGTCCTAGGATGAAGCTTTCCTGTGATGCACATAAGCATTAGGTACCCCATAGTAGTTAGTCTTGGCTAGCGGTATGAAGAACATTATCTTGTTTGTTTTACTTTATTTGGTCTTTTTGACTTATCTTATTTTGCACTCATTCCAAGGACCTCTCGATGATGCCTAAGCAAAACAAGTTTAGAGAGAAAGGAACTGGGCAATGATCATTATCTTTTTATTTGTTGTGCTTGTGGGATATGCTTGTAAAATAACTTAGTCATGCATGTTTTGTTAAGGTTTGTAGGGAGGATATTTTAGGTATCTTGTTGACCACATAGGAAAGCTTTCTTTTTTGTGTTTTGGTCTAAGATGTTTAGAATGTATGAACTACATCCTAAATGAAGTATGTATGTTAAGTGTGAACAAGAATACTCCTATCTAATTTCTGAGTCAAAGTCCATCACACCGGGTACCACGCCATCTTGGTCCTTTATACCTCGATGCATCGTACCTATGTGTGAACTATCAAACATAATGCAATTGACCCTTTGAAAATCCTAATTCCTAGCAATACAAATCACCATCACCATTCTAACTAATTCATTAATTCTACAAATCTTCTATCTTCTTTTAAAACTAACATGGTATCATAATAGTAATCAAAACATCGCCAATGCATACACCCTGCATCCACATGATCATTAGCATACAAACACATTACATCATATCATTATGTTATGTTACGAGGAATAATATAAAGCTGTTATTCTAGAAACATCTTGAGAAGAGCATTGCATCATACATAATCATTTACATCCATTACCATTAGCATATCATTACATCCATAAAACATGAAAATATACAAAAAGGAAATACATTCATTGCATCAATTAAGCATAAGAATAGAAAACATCTCATAGCATCATACATTTGCATATCATACATCTGCATGTGCACCATACATATCATAAAGGGCGAATCATCTCATATATCATCAAAAAGTACTATTATGATATAAATCAGATCAGGTGTACATCGAATACATGGTACAATAAGGCAAAAATACTACAACCTATATACCAAAAAATGGAACAAACTGTCTAGCGATCAAAAAGGGGGAGCTAGCCCTACTGGCTGCTATCCTTCCCATCTTGTCTCTCATCGTGAGCCTCTATTGGTTGCCTCCTTGTCTGCTGGGAGAAGTCTGGCACTCTGCTTCTTGATGGTACTACCTATTAGTAATGTTTTCGATAGTAATCGGCCTCTCTGACGGCCTCTCTACACACTCGAATATCTACTGATCGACCCCGGGATGTGGAGGTTATGCTCTCTAGCTGCCTTCGTCGGACAATCTCTTGATCCCTCTCGGATCGTGCCTGATCTCTCTTAGCTGTGACCACAATAACCTACCACCGAGCCTGATCTCACTCCACTGTTAGAATCTGTACCTGACCCTGTAACTACTGAATCAGTACATCATGAGGACTTGGCTGCCCTGCTAGTTGTCCACCTGGCTGCCCTGTTGGCTGTCCACCTAGCTGTCCTGTTGGCTGCCATGCTAGCTGCCCTATTGACTATACTATTGGCTACTATTGTGGGACTACCTGGGGTTGCCCATCATGTCCTATAGTGGTACACCTCCCCGACCTTTTCCTACTAACCTACCTCTAGGCCTCTAATGTGGAAGAACTGTCCCAGGAATTGTCAATCGTACTGGTGGACTGAACCATGACTTGTACACTGGAGTCACCCCTGTGTTTGTTGGCCCCTGATCATATGGCCACGGTTGGGCCACCAATTATTGAAATGAGGAAAACGCCTCATCTACTGGAATCAGTGGTCCCCAAGCGGTCTCTCTGGTCGAGCACATGAAGAGTGCCACATACTGAGCATCAGGAATATCCTGCACCTCACCGAAATGCCTGGCTACCATGTCAGGAAGGTACCTCTCTATCAGAGTATGCTCTCGACCCTACATAAATCTATCCTAGTGAGCAAAGAAAAGCTACTCAGCATCATCCATCCATGGACCTATACCCATCTACGGCCTCCATACGAACACTGTCATCTCATCTAGGACCCACCGCCAATGGGCTATACTGTGTGTACCCATGTGAGTGAAATGAATCCTCACCCCACCATACTGCCACACGACGGGGTCATCAATATCTAGAGCAATTGGTGTCAAAATCGGGCGAAGCACTGGGATTTTCTCCCAAGCCCAAATATGCAGAAGAGTCAATCTAGCCTCAAGAGCCCAACTCTCCAAATAGGAAAACTTGTGTAAGTCCCGGTACAAGGAGGCCAATAGTACTGGTCCCCAAGCAAAGTACACTCGATGAGCACACATCTACTGCCATGCTAGTCCCCAACCCAGACTAAAATATCCATTGTGTCAATCAGGAGCCACGAGACCAGAAATGATGGTGGCCACGATCAAACTGTAAGTACGGGCTATATCCCGGTACCTCTCCAAATCTATCTGACCATCACAAAGCATGAGCTCGTCAACACCCATAACACTGAATTAGGCATCCCTACCTTCCTCCAAATCATAAATCACCCGCTCTCCATGAATGGGTAGTTGCAGGATGTGCCAGACATCCTCGAGAGTAATGGTAGCCTCACTGGTAGGAAGATGAAAAGACAATGGCTCGCTATGCCACCGCTCAGACAAGGCATGCATCATACCCAAATATGCTCGAATAGGAGGAACATAGGCAACAAACCAAAAACCAAGTATCACAAGTTGCTCCTGGAGGAATATGTGCATACCCTATAGTCTCTCGAGTACTACCCACCAGTGCTCCCTCGAATGAATAACCTCATGTCTCTCATACACAAGGAAAGGTACTATGTCAGCTTCCCTAGAAAAAACCATTTGTCCATATCGCCTTTCGCTTTAGAAACAACAAAAGCAGTGTTGTTTGCAAAAGCGGCATAGTTTGTAATTTCCTAAACAGCACCACGCAGCGGGCTTAGATAGCCAAATGTTACAAACTAGCCCACGTGGCGGACTTTGATAGCAAAAAATAGATAAACTGGCCCACGTGGCGTAGTTTGTTGAAGTGGCCAACTTTGATGATGAAAAAAATCCTAAGTCTTAACTCGCTCGCATGGTGCTCTATGCACAAGCGGTCCTATATAGGACTGCACGACCCTGTTTGAAATTTTTCCATGGTGCTATATCTTGTCGTGCAGCCTCGACCAGAATTTAAACCTGATTAATGCGCGAACAATGAGAAAAATAAAGGTCGGATAGGGGTACATACTACGGGTCCTGCCGCGACTGGTCACTGATGTACTCGTACCCGCTCTGACACGTGCAGAGGAAGTTGTTGTTGTGCCATTTTCTCTAAAAAATCAGAGCTCAAGTGTCAAAATTTCCAAGGTTAAAAGTGCAAATGTATTGAAAATGACCCCTCAAGATCTATTTAAACCTGAAAATTAGAGTTTTTTGACCTAATTTTACCTCCTGGTAAGGGTTTTGGTCCCCCGAACTTGTTTTCGTCCAACCGAGAGTCATTATGCATCCCTTTTGACATTTTAATTCATTTTTATAGCATTCTAGGGCTTTTTTGGCCTATCGAGTACCTTGTCCTCTTTTTCATGAGATCATCCAAAAAAAAAAAAAATATCGTCTGATCTCTCGAGGGGGCAGTATCCGGCAATTTTCTTCCACTGAGGCAACAGTGGGGCATCTGAAAAAAAAAAATTCAAGAAAATCTTGGACCTTTGATCACAACAGTTTATTCTTTGAATCAATGCAACAAGCACATTGCTTCAAAGAGGGGCAAAATGTAGACATGGAAAATGTACAAGTTCGTTTCGGCACACCTAATCATGATTTACTGACAACATTTCCTCTTAAATCATTTTCTCAGCATTTCATCAACATTCTATCTCTTAATTTAATAAATCATTATTTATTAATTTAAGTCTTCTTTCAGTGATTAAATTAATCAATGTAATTAACCTTACATCCCTGTTTAACTAAATGAATCATTTTATTTAATTAAAATCTCTAAAGTCTTCTTTTTAAATTAAATAAATAAAACTTTATTTGATTTAATCCAACAAGTTCCCTCTAGATTAAATAAATCAAAACATTTATTTAATAAATCTTTTCCTCTCAATTCTTGACTTAAAATTAATTCATAAACTTAAGTCTAAATTGTCACATCACCTAATTCTTTAATCAAAACCATGATTAAGTTAACCCCTTTCACTAAAATTCTCTAGAGAATGCAAGTTGCACAATAAATCAAATACTTTGATTTATTATTTCATCTATTTTCCCTCACAAAGCATCAAAAGGGGATATCCGTCATTTGAATTCAAAAAGCCAAGTGGACTTAGTCCTTCCAACAAGGCATTTAAGACCTCTTACATGTCCTTGACCTTGAGCCAAGTGACATTAACTTCATTTCTTTTCCCTCTTCAACAAGTCAACTTGCAATTTCAAATTCAAATCTATGCATTTATCATGCACATTGGCCAAAATGTGCTCATTCCTCCTCCAGCCACATGTGGACAAGTGGCACAATGCCATTGGATTATCCTTTGTCCCAAATTGCTCAATCTTGCTCACTTCTTCCAAATTGAAGTCTATAAATTGGAGACTCCTCTCCTCACTTCTCATCCACAATCCTCATGCAAAGTTACTCTCTCCAATTGAGAACTAATTTTTCTCATTTCATCCAAGCATTCATCATTTTTCACATTTATATAAATTTTATGCTCAAATCTCTTTGGAGATTTGACCATTTTTAGATCATTCACATTGCAACACTCCATTGGCACCAATTCTCCCATGGGATCATCAATCTATTGGCTAGATTAGGATTTACTTTCATGTTATTTGAGTTTGTTCTTCATTTCCTAATAGTTAGTTTAAATAGATGGATTTCATGGGGAATCTCTCACTCCTATATTACATTTGGATCTAACATCTAATCGTGTTTTTTGTCTTGTGCATTTGCAGGTTTAGGGGTTCATAGCCTCAAAACGAATTCCATACATAATAAAAAGAAAGTATTCACCATGGTATTATTATAAAAATATCTTACAAACAACAAATCAAAATGATGCTCACTTTCCCCCATTCCTTCTTCTTTAAATCCTTATGAACATCCTTGAGAGATCTTGGGAATGAGTCTATAAAAAACATCTAAAAAATAAGATTATAATGATATAAAACAATTTTGTTGTATGAATTGCCATATCTATTTGGTTAGGGACTATTATTCTATGTTGATCATGTCTATCGTAGGAACAAATCTGCTAAGACATAGCTCAGCATGTTGTTGGTGAATTTTTAAAAGATAGATAGTTAATACTTTAGAATTTTTTTAGTCTATTTGCGATCAAATATTTTAGATTATTTTCTTGAAAGTTCTAGCTTTTGATGTTGCTTTTTTTCTTTGTTTATTTTGTCAAAGGGTGGGGATGATGTTCTATTGTAGATAGGATATGATAAAGATAGTTTTTTTGGAGCTTTTCAAATGTTTTTGTGCTTTTCAATATTATCATGATAGAAACCTAAAGGGATTGACCTAAGGCCTTAGGGTTTTATTAGATATAAGCCTTTCCTACATTATACATGCAAAGACCATGTAGTTTGATTGGTGCTGATTTAAATCATAACATGTTTTTAGGATTTAAAAACAGTGATAACTTGGATTGATATTCCACTTCTATTTTTAGAGAATATGTTATGGGAAATATACTTGAACTAGTCATGAGGTTCAAGAAAATATCTATATCTTAGAATTTTGAGTGAAGGAATAATATAAAGTTGTCGTTTTGATTTTGTTTTTTTCTAGATGTTTTTGGTTTTTTGATAGTTTTGAAGGTTACCCTAGTAGTGCATTGGTGGTATACCTTGTTGTTGGGATGAATTGTTTTAAAGATCACCTTGGTAGTGCATTGGCAGTATACCTTATTTTTGGGATGAATTGGGAAGAGTACAATGTGGCACACCTTGTTATTTGGACAATGCTTAGATCATAACATGAGCTAGAAGACATAGATCAAGAATTATTT